>CM038214.1:255752633-256352633 GCA_021442155.1 Cymbidium sinense | reverse complement strand
TGGGTTTTGGGGTTTGGGGTTAAGGTTTGGGATTTAGGGTTATGGTTTAGGGGTTTGGGTTTTAGGTTTATGGTTCAGGTTTTAGTTTCAGGTTTAGGGTTTTTGGTTTTTTTTTTTTTAATAAAGAACAAATTCAGGTTTTTTTATGTTTATTTCTTATGTTTATCTAGTTTAGTTTATTTATTTTTGGCTTATTTATTTTAGTTTAGGTTTTTTATTTTTGTTTTTTTTAGGTTTAGGTTTAGGTTTATTTTATTTGAGTTTTATTTTTATTTTACTTTGTAGCTTTAGGTTTTATTTTTTTATTAGGTTTAGGTTTTTATTCTATTATTTTAGGTTTAGGTTTTAGGTTTTTATTTTAGGTTTTATTTTTGAGTTTAGGTTTAGGTCTATTTTTAATTTATTTTATTTCTTTTAATTTGGGGTTTATGTTTAGTTTATTATAGGTTTAGGTTTAGGTTATATTTATTTTAGTTTAGTTTATTTTAGTTTAGGTTTAAGTTTATTTTATTTATATTTTAGGTTTAGGTTTTCTTTTTTAGTTTAGTTTTTAGGTTTTATTTGATTACAATGTCTTAGCTCACCTTAGAAAGTTTCTAGCTAAGTTAAGTATATACAAGGCCCTTGTCTTATCCAAAGAGATGAGGAAATCTCTAATCAAGGCCTTACTTGATCTAGAGATATGCTTAGCTCAGCTGACCGCTACTAAAGAAGAGGCATGCCACTCGAAGGGCATCTTAGGAGTTACCTCAGTGATGAAGACTTACTCCCATGGATGACCGAGTATAACTGCCTCTTTACATTATAGTGGATGTTGGCAGATATAGACTATCCAGAGTTTTGGTTGACCCAGGTGTATCAATTAACATTATGAGTCAAAGAACCCTTGCCTACTTGAGGATCGACATCTCCAAACTCCAAAAAGAAAGGATGATGTTGAGAGGATTCTATGAACAAGGTGAGAGGGCCTTGTGGTGTTTATTTTTGGATGTATGGAGGGGGTAGGGGTGGTACTTCTTGAAGTGATCAGGTATAACATTGAGGTATGATATACTATCTCAAAAAATAGAGGCATCACTGATAATGGACCTAATCACATAATAAGGACTCCTAAGGCATGATGGCTCTTCGAACATATGAGAGATTTTTCTCCTACTTTACATGGATGAATACAACATAGTTTATATTAAATCAAGTTCTTAAGTTCCATGTGGAGGCAAGCCTCCATAGTTAATTACATCTTAAGAAATAAAATTTCATAAGAATACTCTCGATTAAAGTAGACAGTTAGTATCTCCAAAGATTTCAAGGTTAGACTATCAAAAGATTGGTTGTATTTGGAAAATCAATTGGGAAAGCTCAAGGAGAAGACTTATTTTTGGACTCCAAATGGAATAAGTAGGAAATGCTCATGATACTAAGAAGCCTAGTAAACATTCCAATCTATCCTATGGTTGGGCTTTATAATTTTGAAGTTGATGAGATTTATATGTTTTGAGTTGAAATTTAATTAGATTATTAGGGCTTATACTCAACCAAAACAAGGTTGTAGGAATGCTTAAGAGGTAAGGATTTATACTCATAGACCGAAAGAAATAACAACCTCAAATTCTAAATCTAGGGAGCTTTAGCATGACCTAAACTTATGCGATAGGTGGACATAAGGGTTTACCTACACAAGAGAGAATAAATTGTCTGACTTCTGGACTTATAACTGTCTAGAGTGGTCGTCAGCTAACTCCTCTTATGATTTTAAAACCATGTAGTTTTGTCTTATGAATTGCAAGATAGCTAGGGTAGTTACTTAATTAGAAAGGGACTAAAGTCATAAACACTCTCCCTAAGAAACAAGAGCATGAGTGGTATGAGCATATGACTTAATCTATAGATGCAAAATCTTTTCAAATTTTATTTCATTTTAGACACATCATTTTGACAGAGGCTTTATGATTTCATTTGCCTAAATGCATGATGAAATAGGTTATGGGTCAAATCAACTAGAAGAAGGTGTTCTCCACCACAAGGGGTGCCCTCACAGGTCAAGCATTTCTTTATCGTTGAAGGATGGAGCTTTTTCTTGTTCAAGAGAGAAAGAATATGCATGCATGATGTGAAACATACAACCATACAACCAAGGGGTTGCTAAATCTTTTAATTATCTTATTTATGTCTTAGGCTTTATGATGAAGCTATGAGTTGTTTAAAATTTAGTTATGAGTGATTAGTTGGGTAGAAAAGTTATTTTTTATCCTAAGAGCCTAATCATATCCAAGCCACACATTAAAGCATCAATCATTTAAGAAACTATGAAAAGCATGCCAACCTAACACACAATGTAAACATAACATCAAACAATTATATAAACTATTCTAAAGGAATAAAAGGTCGATGTGGTCTGGTACTGTCGTACAACCCGAAGAGAGAAAAGATGAATAATTATAATTGTATTAAATGCTATGGGGGTCTTCTTTCTTTATATCTCCATTTCTGATTTGCTTCCTTCTTTGATTTGGAAGGTGCTTACTTCAAAGCCATCATAAGGCACCCCAGGACAAAGCCTTCTAGCCACTGCTCATCCTAATCCCCATAGCACTAATCCTAATTCCTATTCCAAAACTTACATTTATGTGGGAAAAGAAATCTAACTACACTTGCAAAATAATGGCTAGTTAAATGTATATATATATAATCCTAAAAAGTTGTATTTATAATTTAGACTCAGCACTATACACATGGGTAACTAACCCCACCTATCCTAACTTGGATTATGCTTAAGGATTTAAGCAACCTGCAAAAAGAGCATTCATATTTTATTTTAAGCATCCCTTAAGTATAATCCCTTGCAGAAAACATTATTAGGGTAATATTGGCCAATCATCCAGTCTACGAAGCATACATCCTAACAACCAATCTAAAATAATACATCATAAAACAAAACATACATCACATCATACAACGTCCTAACTTAGAGCTAGAAGTTGTGACTTAATTCTAATGTGTGTATTAAGGCTTGTGTGGTAAGTCTTGTTAGGCATTAGTGTTGTATTTTCTATGTAGAAGGATTCAATTTAACATGAATTATTGATTTCACTTGAAGTAGTTCAATTGATTTGAGAATTTTAATTTATGTTTTCTTTTGTTTCATTTGATTACACTTAGCAACTAAGTGTTATGAAGAGAGGAAAAGAGAATTACCCTCTTTCATCCCTACTTTAAGTCACTTTCTAAAGTATATTAATTTGATTTAGTTCTCTTTAGTGAATGACTTATTAAATGATTTAATTAATCCTAACTTTAGGTTCACTTTAAATAATCCTATTCAAAATTGAAAGGCATCTTAAGAATAATTTAATTGAATTACTACCAGATGACATATATTAAATAATTCCTTTCCATCACATGTAACATGCATATGATTTAATCTTAACTATATTTATGCATGCAACATATTTGGCACCCATAAATTATGAATGTATGTGTATGTTTAAAATTTATATTTTATTTGATTGAATTATTTAAAATTATTAATTTAAAACTTTATCCAAATTATTATACAAAAGGGACATAAGAAATTACTTTTCATGGACACACATGGATGTATACATAAATCAGGGAAAGAAAACCATGCAAAGATTATATAATTTTTTTGATTGAATCATTTATATATATGAATTGAAGCTCTATCCAAATTTTAATGTTGAAATACATGAGAATGAAATCAAATGGGTACGTGCCATTGTTAAACCAGGAAAGTGAGGTAATCAAATAACCTCTTTGGGGCTAGCTAAAGCCTTGTGTTCCTGAGATGTCCAGACTATATACCCATTACCATTCAATCTTATCTAAATTAACACATGAATAGAGGAAAAAGAACTCAACATTCATACACTTAAGCTATAAGCATATGCATTTCTTATGTATGTATGACTAGCATCATAACACATTATTATTCATTTATAAGCTTTTGAAAAATACATTTGGATTTAATAGTGATAAGCAACGCATATATTAAATTAAATCAACACATGCAAGCTTACATAAAGGAAACCATTTTATTTTACTTGATTTTCAAAAGATGGATGCATGAATTCAAATGACATACCAAATTTAACATGATTGAAAAGAGGCCAATCAAATATAAGCATGTGATTCATTCAACCAAACTAGTTCTTAAGGACAATCAAATCAAATAAGATTATTTAAAACAAACCAAAGCTTCTTTATTAATTAAGTTTTGGATTTGATTTGACTTAAAGAGGAGAGAAGAAACCATCACTTGTTATTTTAAACCCATTCCCACATTAGTGGTTTTATTTAAGTTAAGAAAATGTAATTAAGTTAATTTTATGGGTTATTTAAGTTTAGCCCTTAATTAGATGAATTAATTACCCTTACTTATGTCACCTTAAAGTAATTAACTAAATAATTATGAGCCAACATGATATGCATGGAAAATAAACTTATAATGATCCTAGGAAATAAAAGGGGACAAACGTAATTGGCTCATGATTAATTATTAATTTGATTAAGAGATTTAATTAACTACTCTTATGGTTTTCCCACACATGCGGACTAACCATAATTTCATTAAACTCCTTTAGGTTATTAAACACCTAAAAATCTACCCCATGATTTAATTAATTAAGGTCTGATGTGATTATGATTTTAATTTGATTAAGTGATTTAATTAATTAGTTAAATCTTAATTAATTTCATTTTAAAAAGGGTGAAATGAACTTAGGGAAAGGGGACCCAACCCTATTCCTTAGTTAACTTACTTTTGAACAAAGATTAATAAACTTAATTAACCTATTTATCTCTATTCATGGGATTAATTAATCATTAATTAACTTAAAAGAGTAGTTAAGGTTTAATTAGTCAATTTTCCTAATTAAGTGCACAATAAATCCTAAGAAAATCATTAAAGGCAGAGGTCATCCCATTAAATTATCCCACAAAATTTGGGATTAATTGCTCAAGTAGTTAAAGAGTAATTAAGCTAATTAATTTTATAATTAAACTTTTATTACTATTCAAAATTAGTTTATATCATTTTTAATTAATTCTCCTCTTAAATACCTTTAAAATGAGTATTTATTTGCAATTTTTATTTCCCTATGATTTTTATTAGTGCCATGTGGCGTGCTGATGTGACTCGCTTTCCACGTGGCATAGCGGGATTGGCTACTTAAAACTTATCCATTCGCCTCGTGGTATGGCGGTGACACGCTTTCTCATCGCCCAATCTCTATGATTAATCCCACAGCTTAATAGGATTAAATCAGATCGATCTAGTGGATCTAATCATGACCATCCATTTTGATCACATGAAATGGATGGTGTGTGATCTAACATCACGTGAGTGAAGAAGAATAGAGTTTGCTCACCATTACTCACTTGATATGAGCTCACCTGAGCTTGAATTAACTCCAAAAGGATCCCACACCTTCACGACATCGATCGGAGGGGATCCAATGATCAAGATCCAATGAGATGCAAGTCTTCTTCAAAAACACCCAACCTTTTTTTGCCTAAGGATTGGTTTTGGAGGCATACCTCTACAGAGATCAAGATCAATGGCTTGAATGATTGAGGAAGCTTCATCTAGTAGAGACGAAGCCCTATTGAGCAGCAATTAGATGAATTCCTCTACGTTCAATCAGAAGGTCATGAACTGATGATTTGGAGCTCAACTTTGATCAAAGTCCCACCTCCGGTGCTTGAGATGCTTGGGAGATGATTTGTTCTTGTTGGATGAGACCTAGGAAATATGTGTGAAAAGTTAATTTAGTTTGATGGAGAAATGGTGAAGTTATGTAAAAAATGTGAGTTTCCTATTTCAGGATGGATGGGAATGGCATTTTTTGATCGAGGAACTAGTTTGGGAGCTTGGGGAATGGCTCTAGCGGCTCATCTTGGGTAACTAGGCCTCTGAGGAATGATTTTTGTGTGTGTCTGAGTGAAAATGAGGGGGTGTATGCCCCTTTTTATCTTGATTGGATGGTGGGATCAGGTTTGGCTTCTAGTGGTAGTCCATCCATCATGGGTGGCAAGGAGGAGGTGAGTTGGCTCGGCATGGTTAGTTGAAGGTGTGGAGGTAGCTGCCAAGAAGGAATCATGGCTCTACTGGGAAGGGTGAGATGATTTTACCTCCCATGGGTCATGGCCAACCCAAAAACCCGTTGGGTCAGGTTGGGCAATGTCCTAGGTCCCTAAGAGGACCATTATGAGAGTACCAAGTGGCCAAGGAATGGAAATGACCACTTATATGGGCAGTTTGTCCCATGTGATGCCCTTGATCCAAGGGTAGAATGATCATTTGGCATTGAATTTGATTTGGGTAGATTTAAAATGAGACAAAAGTGGGTTAGACCAAATTTCAAGTTAATTGGAGTTGATTTGGTAAGGTTTGGCTCAATTTAACTCATTTAGGTCAAATTGGGTTAGGTTGGGTCAAGTTGACCAATTGGTCAAATTGGATCAAACTAAAGGTTGGGTCAAGTTCATATGATCATTTGGGATGTTTTGGTTCAATTGGTTTGGTTTAGTTTGGCTTAGATTTGATTTTGGCTCATTTTGAATTTATTTGGGTCAAATGGGTTAAGTTGACTAATTTGGCTAATTTGGCCAAATTGGCTTAGGTTGGGTGTTGGCTTGGGTTTTGTTGACCAATTGAAGATGATTGTAGGATTTGGTTGGATTTAGTTTTGATTTAGGCCAATTTACACCTTTAGATCAATTTGGGCTAAGTAGGTCAATTGGGTTCAATTGGGTCAAATCTTAGCTTTGGTCAAGTTCAACAATTAGTTTAGAATAAACTTGAGCCATTGGTTGCAATCATTTTGGTTTATATTTTTATTTAACCAATTTAATCTTTTAAGTCAATTTGGGTAAACTTGAGTCAAGAGGACCAATTGGTGTTGGTTTGACTCAATTGAAGGTCAAGTCATATTCAAATATTGATTTTGATTTGGTATGAATCGTTGGTTTCAAGGGATTTGGCTTAGGTTGCAATTTGGCTAGTTTGGGTTTATATGGGTTAAGGGGTTGACTTGGTCAATGTTGACCTCACTTTTGGAGTGAGCTCTCAACTTCTCCATCTTAGACATAGGACTCCTCTAGACACTAAGAGTTCCTTAGTCTTGAGACACTTCTAGTGATTAGGTGAACACTTAACCTAATCTTAGAGACTTAGAAGGGTTTATAATAAGATTAGGCTATGCATCAGGGATTTAAGGCAACAATTTACCCTATAGCTCAAATCTAGCCCATGTATACTCCTTCAAACCAATCCAAATCAAATCACAAATCAATCCCAACTCAATTTATTTTCTCAAATCTCAAATCTCAAATCAATCCCAACTCAATTGAGTGATTCAAATCCAAAATAAATTCTAAATCCAACTCCAATTCTAGATGATTGAAACCCATGATCAATTCCAATTCCAAAACCTTCCTAAGCCTTTTGAATCACATCCATAAGCTTAGCCAAACCCTTTAAATCAACCCAAAGCCAAGTGTTTTCTTTATAAATCACTTATTCCGTCACATGTATTCACAACTATCAATGAAATTGGCATTCAAATCATCCAAATCAAATGAATATAAATCAAACCAATCAAAACCCCCTTTTCAAACTTTTTTGACCTACCTAGCCAAATTCACAATCAAATCACTCCTCATTAATTCATGATTCTCTCATAGATCATTTATATTTTCATTTATCTTCACAAATATAAATGAAATGTAAATTTAAATGGCCAAAATCAAATCAATATAAATTCAAAACTCAAATCCAAACCCAATTTATATCCTTTAAGCCAATTTCTTGAATTTAGCCAAATCATTCTCAAATCAATCCAAACCCTTGGATTTTCTCTTTAAACAATCATTCCTTCAATCACATGCCCAAATATAAACATAAACTACAATCACCAAGCCAAAATAACACAAACCCAAGTCAAACTCATATTCATCCTTTTGACTTGAAATTGTCAAATGAACCAAAACTCATTTGACTCAAACCACTTGCAATTGGATTTATATTTCCATCATAAGTCCATATGTGAGTTCAAATAAACTTGAATCAAGCAATGATCAAGCTAATTCACCTTTTTAGGTCCACTTGACCCAAAGTAGCCTAAAGACCCTTTTTGAACCAAGTTCTAATCCAACCCTAATTGGGTTGAACCAAGGCCACCCAAGTTTCACATTGTGATAAACAATCATCCTAGAATGTTCAACACTCAAATTAGATCAAACCAAGTCAAACTTAGCTTTTGAATAAGTCAACACTTAGCCCAAATGAGACCTAAACAAGCCAAAATTCACTGTGAGCCAAATTGATTAAAACCATTGATCTAAACTAATCCATAATCAATTACTAAACATGACCAAGTTGTCACTTGAGCTAGACCAAACCCAATTGGCCCTCCTAACCCAAGTTGAACCATTGACCGAAAAAAGCCAAAATGGGTCAAATCTTGATCTAAGCCAAATCAATTGCAACCAATGGGTCAAATTCATTTCAAATTGATTGTTAAATTAAACCAAAGCTTTAATTGACCAATTAGACCCAACCTAGCCCAATTTACCATGAACCCAACTTAACCTAAAAAGTCAAATCAATTTAAAATCAAACCAAATCAAAATTGATTGAAACCAAAGCTTACAATATATTTCAAATGATCAGCCAAGCCTAAACCAACCCATGACCTAACCCAATTGGGTTAAATGGGTCAAATTGGTCAACTTGACCAATTTGAACTAAATGAACTTAAATGAACCAAAAACTAATCTAAACAAAATTAAACCAAACCAATGATACCTATAGGCTCCAAATGATCATTTTAACTTGACTTAACCCATGGTTTGACCCAATTTGATGAATTGGTCAACCTAATCTAATTTGACCCAACTTAACCTAAATTGGTCAAATTGAGCCAAATCAAATCAAATGAACTCCAAATCACTTGAAATTTGGCCCAACCTATTTTTAAATCATTTCAAATCTACCCAAATCAAACTCATAGCCAAATAACCACTTTTCCCTTGGGTCAAAGGATATCCCATGACTAAATTCACTTGAATTTGGCCATTCCTTTCCCAAGGCCACTTGGCACCCATCTATTGGTCCACATGGGCACCAAGGAGGGTGGTGGACATGACCCAATGAGCTTGGGTCGGTCATGACCCAAGGGGAGGCCAAACTAATCTCCCAAATGTCCCTTGGACACTTGGCTCACTAAATCCACTCACCAATCACATGGGCTGCAACTCTCCCTCACTCCTCCACCTAAAATGACCCTTGTGGGATGTTTTCCAGCTAAAATAGATTAGCCAACCCAAGCCATTGAACCAAAATGGCAAATCAGCCATCAACCATCCGATCCAAGGAGGGGGAGATATACCCCCCACCTCATTCTCACTCAAAGAGAGAGATTCATTCCTCAGAGCTCGAGAAGTCTAATCAAAGCCTCCCCAAGCTTTTCTAAGCCATTCTCGAGCTTGCTAGCTTCTCATTTCTTAGTTTTACTCAAAATCAAAATAGGGGAGATCAATCCTGAGCTCAACTCACTCAATCCTCAACCAAATTACAATTAACCTTGCACACACCATCCTTGGACCAATGTGAGTTGAAATGAATCAAATCTCAAGCTTCCTGATGATCAGAGCTAGGAGTTCTATCAAAGTTGATCACCTACATGTTGTGGATTGGTCTTCCAAGCTAACTACATCGAATCAAAGATCGTGCGACTGAATAGGGCTTCATTTCATCCAAATGAAGCTTCCTCAACCATTTAAATTGCCGGTCACAAGCTCCGGTGAGGTATGCCATTGAAATTGACCTTAAAGACAATTTGCTTGGTCCTTTGTAAAGGAAATTATTATGTCACGATCTCCACCATTAGATGTGTTGCTTGTGGTTCCTCGAAGGTGTGGGATGAATTTGAGCTCCATTCGAGCTCGAGTGAGCTCGGATTGAGTGACAATCGAAGGATGGTATCCATCTCTCGCCGCTCAGGAGAAGATAGATCATGGATCTTCCGTTCCATATGATCAAATCGGATGGTCCTTATAAAATCATGCTTTTGATCTCTTTGATTTCCTTCTAAATAGCGGGATTAATCTTGGCTGTCGGATCTTAGATTGGATACCGAGAAAACGTCCATGCCGGATCGGCCGGTGAATGTGACAACTTAAATAACCAATCCCGTCATGCCATGTGGAAAGCACGTCGCGTTAGCCACCATGTGGCTCGATGGAATTAGAGTTTAATTAGGCTTAATTAATCTAATTTTAATGGTGAAACTTCCAAAATTCATAACTAATTGTAGAAAAATCCAAAAAAAATACAAATAATTACTCATTTTAAAGGTAATTCAGAGAAAAATAATAGAAATTCAAAATCAATTAATATTGAATAGTGATATTGACTCAAGTTGGGTTTTATTAGAAATGTAATTAAGATAATTACTCTCTAATTACTCTAGATATTAATTTCAAACTTTTTGAGATTGATTAGTAGGATGACCTCTACCTCCCATAATTTTTTTAGAATTTATTGATTGAATAATTAGGGGAATTGCTTATTTAATTCTTAGTCCCTCTCTTAATTAATTAAATGATTAATTAGCATGTTGAATAGTAATGAATCCATTAATTAAGTTGGCTGATCATTATGAAATAGTGAATGGACATAGGAATGAGATTAGACCTCTTTTCCAATCTTTTCCTTAAGTTTATTTCATTTGGATAACACTTAATCAATTTGCAACTAATTAATGGCTTAATCACTTCATTAAATAGTTTAATTAATCAAACTCAAAACTAAATCATTCCAGAACTCAATCATTCAATTCTTGGGTAGATTCTTAGGTGTTCAATAACCTAAGAGAATTCTAAAGGAAATTATAGTCAAACAACATGTGTAGGAGGGTTATAAAAGTAGTCAATCAAACTCTTTAGCTTAATTAACCAAAGTGGTATAGGTAAGGGGTAATTAATAGATTTAATTCATACTTTAACCTAATCAAAACATAAAATCAACCTAATTGTTCTAAATTAAACCAAACCAATTCACACATGGGGAATGGGTTAAGACTAGCAAACCCTTCTCATATTTCCTAAGTCAAATCAAATTCAAAGATAAAAATCTTCTTAAAGAATTTTGATTAATTTTAAATGATCTTATTTTATGTGATTGCCCTTAGGAATTAATTAGGATGAATGAATTCATGTGCTTTCATTCCTTTATTTCTTTCCAATCATGCTAAATATCATTTTCCATATAAAATCATGCATTCATTTCTTTTAAAAAATTTAATTAAGTAAAATGTTTCATTTTTTTTGTCAAATTGCATGTGTTGGCTAAAATTAAGAATATGAGTGGCTATTATCACTATTAAATCAAAAATTATTTTTTAAAAAACTTATAAATCAAAGATTATAAATGAAGTGAAGCTAGTTATCAATATTTATAAGCTTGCATGTGATGATAGCATAAGATGTGTATTATAAAGTTCTCTTTCCTTCTCTTAACATGGATTCACATAGGATTTTCAAGTGTATAGTTCATTTGAAAAGAACACAACACTAGATCTATTCCTATGCATCTCTATATTAAGACTTAGGAAGGACCTTCATATTACACATGTAAAATCAACCAAATTAAACAAATCATAATCTCTTGCATGATTTCTTATCCATTTAGTTCTTTTTGTACATCTATATGTATCTAAGAAAAGTGGTATATCAGTCTAGATATCTCGAGGCTGTGATGCTTTAAGTAGCCTAAGTAGTTCTTGTAATTTATGCCCCTGGTGTAGAAAACAATGCTGTTATACTCACTTATAACTTTTATACATACGGATTTGCATTTAGCTAATGGATGAAAAATCTTTCTTTTCTACATAACAAAGACATGAATTAATGATCCAATTAACAAATTGAATATCCAAATTTTCAAATCATATCTCTTTGCATTCATCATCAAAGTGTGCTAAGATTTGCATTACAAGTATAAGTATGCTTAAAATTATTAATATTAATGGTCTACATCATGGAAAGAAATGAATGGGTGTGTGTTAATCCACTCTAACTAATACTAAGATGCCTTTCTTATTGAATAGGACTATTTAGAGCAAATCTAAACTTAGGGTTAATTAAAACACATAATAAACCATTCACTAAAGGAGATTCATTAATCAATTTACCTTAGAAATCACTTAAGGTAGGGATAAAAGAGATACTCTCCCTCTCTTTCTTCTCTTTATAACACTTAGTTTCTAAGTTTAGGTTACATGAAATAAGAGAAAACATTAAGTAAAATTCCTCGAATCAACTAAACTACTTAAAGAGAAAACAACCTTTTATAAATTAAACCTCTCACACTTAGCAAATCATAACTCTAAAGCCTAGCTAGGACATACCACACAAGCTCTAACACATGCATATTAGACTAAGTCTCCATTTCTAGCTTTAGGTTAGGGAAGTGCATGGTTTGATGAATATTTAGTTTTGTGATGTATTATTTTAGACTGGATGTTAGGGTGTATGTGCATAGTGTGGATGTTAGGCCGATATTAGCCTAATCATGCTTTCTTTAGGGGGTTGTGCTTAAGGGGTGTAATAAGAATATAAATACTTTTTTGCTGTGCATGTTTCTTATATCCCTAAGCATAATTCAAATTAGGACAAGTGGACTTGCTTACCCATGTGTGGGGTACAAAGTCCAAATTATTCTTATAATTACTTGGGTTGTATGGTGTATTTAGCTAACATTTTTTTATAGGTGTAGCTAGATTTACTTTCCTTCCTTTTAATGTAATTTTTGCATTAAGATTAGGATAAGTGTTATGGGGACTAAGGTGAACATTGGTTATAAGACTATGTCTTACATACCATGTGAGGCCTTGGAACAAACTACATCCCAGGTTAAACCAAAATAAATAGATAAATGGAACAAACCAAGATGAAGGAATGAAGGACGAGTGAAGAATGAAGACCCCCATAACACTTGTCACTTCATAAGTATAATTTATTCTTTCATTATACCTGGATGTATAAGGGTAGAGCTCGACTACCCACATTTCTTTTCTGGTTGTGCTTTGGAACCTGACCACATCGACCTCTTATTCTTTTGCACTAATTTTATAAATTTATTGATGTTATGTTTATGATTGTACAATTAGGATGGCATGATTTTCCTAGTTTTTTAATAGTTTGATGAGTGTTAAATGGCCTAGATGTGATTAGGCTCTTAAGAAAAAAATAAATTTTTTATCCAATTAATTAATTCAAAATTAAACTAAATAATTCATAACCTCACCTAATGCTAAGGACATAAATCAAAATAATAAAATATTTAGCAACCCCTTTAGCTAAATGTTGTATGTCTCATATCATGCATAAATCATATTATCTCACTCTTGCCAATGGAGGGCTTCCACCTTTGCTAGAGAAAATGGCTTGACCTTTGAGATCCATGGTGGGAACACACCTCCTTCTCTATGATTTTGGCACATAACTAATTTTCTCATGCATTAGGCATATAAAATTCCATATCCTGTGTCAAATAAAAATTCCCAAAAATTAAAATAAAACTTGACAAAATTTGCATTAGATTTAAGTCATTATTCATGCCCTTCATGATCCAGTCTCTTAGGGAGTGAGTTTAAGGACTTAGTATCTTTTCTAAATAAAAAATAACTTAACCATCTTGCAAAGCATATGACTTGCCTACATGTATTTAAAATCATAGGAGGAGTCAGTTGGAGACCACAAGTGGTAAGTCCAAGTCAAGTGATTTATCCTCTTGTGGAGGTAAACCATGCCTATTTTGTAGATTTAGGTTGCTTTTGGCTTATCTAAGCTCTAGATTTAGGATCTAGGTTTTATTTTCCTTTGGAGCTACAAGCATAAATCCTCACCTCTTATGCATTTCTATAATCTTGTATTATGGAATTATAAGTCCTAGATTTTTAATAAAAATTCACTCAAATATATAATTCTCCTCAATTTCAAAAATATAAAGCCCAACCATATGATAGTTTAGGATGCTCACTAGGTTTCCTAGTATCATGAGCATCCCCTACTCTTCTCTCTTTAGTTTCAATAATAACTCTCTCCTTTTTTATCAATCCCAGTATATTTTCTAAAATTAACCAATTGATTGATCATCATATCTTTGAAATCTTTGGAGACAATGATCATTTACCTTAATCAAGAGTATTCCTAAGGAACCTCATTCCTTAGGATGTAATTAACTATGGGGTCTTGCTTCATAGGGAACTTAATGAACTGGGCTTAAAGTAAACCCTACTTTACTTTTCCATGTAAAGTAGGGGAAAGATCTCTGGTACATTTAAAGACTCATTGACCTTAGGAGTCGTTATTAAGTGATTAGGTCCATTGTAGGGTGGTGACTTCTGTCTCTCGAGATAGGACATCATTCCTCAATGTCATACCTGATCACCTCAATAAGTACCCCCTTAAGATCTACGTGGTGTCCCCTATCTACAAAAATAAACACCATAAATTTTTTAGCGACTCTGCTGGGGAATGTTCCTCTCTCCATCTTCGGTAAATTATCATTGTCTCCAAGTATCTATAGTGGATTTATATTTCATATGAGTTCGAGACTATCCTTCTTTTCTATTGGCACTTAGCTCATTTCCTTCTTAATCTAAGTTAGCCAACATCCTTTAGGTTTTAGGACCTCACTCCATGTAGGTCTTAGAACTCTTATTGGGTCCCCCAATAGGTGAAAATAAAATTTAATCAAAAGAGATGACTAAAGACCTTCTTGAACCTCCTTACCATCTTTATGGTAAGGTAAGGTTCATTCCACAAATGAGAAAAAGAAATTCTTTATAAAAATATTACTTTTTAAAAGCACTTTCCCAAAGTTCACATAATAAAATACTTGCACAAAAATTTTCACAAAATATATAACTCAACCCCATCTAACAATCCTCGATTATTACATGTAGGTTCTTTTCAAAACCAAAATCAAAATCATCTTTCAAAAAGCACATATTTGAAAATGAACATCTTCATTCAACATACCCAAATTTATTGAATGAAGGTTTCATTTCCAAATAAATTTTTTTCATGAAATTGAAACTCCACTCAATATATCTCACATATGTTGAAGTTGGAGTTTCTTCCTTTTCAAAAGAAAATATTTGAAAGTGAGAATCCTCATTCAATATACCCAAATTTATTGAATGAAGATCTCATTTCCAAATAAAATCATATCATAAAATTGAAACTCCACCCAATATATTCTATATATATTAAAGTTGGAGTTTCTTTCCTTTTTAAAAAGCATAAATTTGAAAATAAGCATTTTCATTCAATATATCCAAATTTGTTGAATGGAGGTTTCATTTTCAAATAAAATCACACCATTTGAAACTCCACTCAACACATTCCACATATGTTAAGTCTAAATTTTTTTTCTATTCAAAAAAGTAATAATCACACACAAAAATTTCATCTTTGAAAAATAAAATATGATTTACTTCCATTTTATATGCCCAAATTTGTTAAATGGAAATCTCCTTTGCATAAATCATGAAAATCAAAATGCATTGGAATTCCATTTGACATACCCAAATTTGTCAAATGAGTGTTTCATTTTTCAGGAAGAAAATTGAAAATAAATTGGATTCTATTTAACACACCATATTTGTTAAACAAAAATCCCCACTTTCAAAAATAACACAAATCAAAATAAAAACAAAACACATTTGGGCATTGTTTAGCATACAAAAATGTGCTAAGTAAATATCCCAACTTCAAAACCAAAATAAAAATCAAACACATTTGAGATTTATTTAGCATACACAAATTTGCTAAGTAAAGATCCCATTTTCAAAAACAAAATAGAAACCAAACACATTTGGGCTTTATTTAGCATACACAAATTTGTTAAGTAAGGATCTTATTTTCAAAATCAAAATAAAAATTAAATATTTTTGGGCTTTATTTAGCATACACAAATTTGCTAAGTAAAGATTTCATTTGTAAATTCACACATGATATACATCATGGCCAAACAAGCAAAAATAAAATGATTTTCATACATCTTATTTAGCATACCCAAATTAGCTAAATGAGTAACCCCAAAATCAAATATAAAATAAAATCAATTGACCCTTTATTTAACATACTCAATTTTGTTAAATAAAGGGTCCCCAAACATAAAATAAAATTCAAATATGAACTAATAGAAGCATCAAAAGTCTCTCCAAAATACTTGAACCCATTCAACATACACAAATTTGTTGAATGTGGATTCTAAACTCAAAATGAACTCGAAATATCTCCTCCAAGTTGTTCAAATTCTCTCCTAAATTCAATGAGCCCAACTTAACATATTCAAATTGTTGAGTGTGGGTTCAAACTCTAAATCAAATTTAAAAAGCCAGTAGAATACCAAGGCAAAAAATCTGATTTGAGTTTGTTTTCAACAATTGCTGAGTTCCAGTTTAGTTTTAACTTAGTCTAGTTATCTTTTCTTAGTGCAGTACAATACAGATTAATTTGCAAAATTATGTGTTCACCTTCCCCTTCAGAATGTATTTGGCCTTGGATCGGGCCAGCCTCCCCCAAACTAATTTTGCTCATTTACTACATTTTGGCCAATGATTTGAGGTAGCCAGGATTACTTGTGAGGGTGCAACCCTTACCACTGCCTGAAAGAATGTCGTGGCTAAGTAGAAGCCAGTCATCCATATTGAGATGCCCTCGGATTCTGAGTTTCTCTCACTGAAGAGAAGGTTATAGAGGTTCCTACAGTAGCTACAATTCCAGTGCTTACACAGTCAGTTGTTCCCATCACTACCCCAATGTAGGCTAGTACCCACTCATTGGCCTCTACTAAGGGGAAGGCTATCTTGGCTTCAAGGATAGTCTCCCCTACCTTTGAGGTAGGGTCTAGCTCCCGTATTGCCTTAGAACCTAACACCATAATAGGAATCGTAAGATCAAGTGGCACCACATGTGCATTGCTAGAGAGATAAAGATAATATCTCACATTATAGAGGAGGGGTCACCCAGGAAGGTTTCTCCTTTGCTTAATTAGAACAAGTTCCATCCCCTTTCTAGTTCTGAAGGAGAGGAAGATGTCAGGAGGATTGTAATATCACCTCCACCTTTGGTTTATTATGAGACACCTGTCAGAGATAGGAGACAATCACATGCTGGCCTTAGGATAGTTTTGCCAAGTTGCGGGGCTTGTGTGGAAAGTCAACTCAGTGCCTGATTTGATTTTGCGTTCCATTCCTCAGGTGTGGCAGCATCCATTGGGAGAGGGCCAGAGAGGCCTGAGTGTCAGTTCACATCACTAGTAGAGAAAGGTGAAGATATGCCAGGTAGTCAGCAGCCTCCGCCCTCATAGATTTCCTTGATCAGCATGCTACCTATGTTGGTCACACCGATTGTATTATGTTGACTGACAGCACCCATCATAGGAGGAGAGCCCCCATACAGAGACATTCACTGTTATCTCCACCACACCGCTCTACTCTATGTTCACTATCGATAGTTTAGGTTCCATCTTCTATGGTTCCACCCAAATCCATGAGAGCAGCATTTGGGGAAAAGAAAGCCCCACTGGTGATCTAGCTATGGCCAAGGGATCCCAGTTCATCTACTTCACCAACTGAGATGAGGACGAGTTCTTCTGCTCGACCTCCTACTTCAGTTGCGGTAAAGGAGTGGCAACCCCGCAACATCATAGTCATACCACCACCACCATCACCTCCATCGATTATGGATATGGCAACGACAAAAGGGGAAGGGGACAGTTCTATTATTCCAATGGCGGTAGATCCCCCAAGGGGCAACACTCCACCCATAGCAATTGATAGTCATGAGCATGTGTCTTCCAGTGAGTGTATCCCTCATATGATTAGCACTCTAGTAGCAAGAGAAGTCAGGTGTATCTCTATTAATGAGCATAATCCCACTATCGGTCAGCCACGAGTATTTATTCCGGCACAGTTAGACCGCTCCTTGGATGATATATTGGCATAGTATTTAACTAAAAAGAAAGAAATCCTAGGTTATGATTGGTCTAACCTCAAAGAGGAGAAGGTCAGCTTTGACCCCGATGAAAATGATTTGTTGGAGGACTTGGCAGAGGTACACGTGGTTGATACCAAAGGTTCCCTCCTTTGGGATCATCATAGTTCAGAAGGTGTTGTGGCTGAACAGGATGATGCAGCCTGTTCGACCCAACACCTCCTTCAACAACTCAAGTAGAAACATGAGCATTGATAGGATGGGAAGGAGAGTTGAAGATTTGTTAGCGACAATGCTAGCACTTCAGAATCAAGCTCCAGCAGTATAGCCTACCATTATGGAGACTGATCAACCTGAGTTATTGCATATCCTAGATCAACATAAGAGTTCACCTCCAATAGAGTAGGGATACTACAAGCTTGTATAGGAAGGTAGTGGACAGTACCTCCATACAAGAAAAAGATGTCAAACTCATGGTGGAATAATAAGTGAAGGAAGCACTAGCGTAAGCCCAGGGTGGTTCATCAGTTCCAAAGGGTAGACCCTACCCAGAGGAATTTGATGTTATCCAATATCCTAAGGGTTTTGCGCCTTCTTCTTTCAAAAGTTTTGATGGCAGTGGGAACCCTCGCAAACATATAGTACACTTTAAGGCTATGTACGGTGGGAGCGATACATTATTATTTTCCCTAGTCTAGTGGGCATAGCTTTTGATTGGTATGCTAAACTTCCCAATGATTCATTGAAGATTTTTGTTGAGTTAGAGAAACTCTTTGTTAAGAGATTTGCTGGAGCTCAGTAAAGGGTAACTGTGGGCAATCTCATTGTAGGTTAACAACACCCTAATGACCCTTATTGATTACATTCTTATATGGCATAATTTAAGCATGAAATGCAAACCATAGTGGATTGAACAACATACTATTGAAATTATATTAAAGAATATTCATGGCCCGGTCGCTTCTATGCTTAAAGGTTTCACCATTAAGATATTTGAAAAATTAATCAATAAGGTGGCTAGTTTACAAGAGGAGGCCAAATAGTTTCCTTTTCAAGATCAGTCATTAAAGCCAAAGCTATAGAAAGCCTATAAAAAGAAGCCAAGGGTAGTAGCAGCATTAGATAAGGAGAAGAAACCAGCCACAGATCAGTGTGAGAGACCTCAAGCTCAATAGCCTTCAGTTCAACCTCCTTTACCACCGTCTCAACCATCTTATTGGCCACCGCAATAACCTCCACGGCCTTCACCACCTCCTCCTCAGTCATACTCTCCGTAGCAGTATACATATCCGCCCCCAGGTAGCTATAACACACCCACTCTTTTGGATAAATTAAGCAAACCTTATTCATTTAGGAGGGAGGTAGTCAGAAAAATCTCTAAGAACCTCTTAAAGAAACCTGATTTTTAGCTACCTTAGTCTAGGAAGCCGGAGGAAGTGGGCAGGAATGATGATCCTAACTTTTGCCCCTACCACCGTATGTTAGGCCATATTTTGGAGGATTGCTTTACATTTAAGGACTAGCTTGAGCATAGCTACAAGTTAGGTGCTATAGTTATCCCTAAAGAATATCTAGTAGAACAACCATCCAGTTCTACTAGGTAATCCTTAGGGATACATGTGATCCTCTCAAAATAAAAGAAGGTTGGGATATCTCTTTATCTCAAACCTCCAAAAAGATCGTTTCTAAAATAAAAAACTTTCTTTCCTTATAGTGCCTAAAACCTCAACATCAAGGAAGGTTCACAAGTTACCAAAGATAACTTGGGGAAAGTAGGATCTAACTAATAGTAGAAGTAGCCCATACTTTCCCGGGATAACCAAGTAGCATAACCACCGACTGAGTCCAGCCTCCATTCCACCATTACAGCTACTACTTACCAGCATTCCTACTTCAGCTAGTTCTTCTTCTAGTATACATCTTGTATCAGCGAATGAGGGCATCAAATCCCTCACCCCACTTACTTTACTAGATTTCTACCATGTATCTCCTTTTAAATCTAAGAAATCAAGGAAGAAAGCTAGTTTTAATTACATCTATGTCACTTTTGATGGTTTATCTGATTCTACTCCTTTAGAAAATACTTCAAGTCTTAATAATTATAACAACTCTGATCATCGTCTTTCTGATTTAGAGATGGACTTTTTTATTCTGAATAATATGAGTTCACCTCTTGAGATAGACTTGGAATTATCTAATTCTAAGGGTCCTATAGAAGAAGCTGTAGGTATGTCCAATGAGTAGGTAGAATCTTCCACTAACTCACCACAAGAGATCACTGAAGTTAACCTCCGTAGTGAAAAGGTTCTACCTCCTAGGGCAGCACCTCAAGATAAGGTAAAGAAAGTCATTGGTACCAACGAGCAAACAATCCCTCCATAGGATGCTCCACCCATGGATATGCTTATGGAGGATCAACCCAAAGTTGATTATAATGTCCTCGCTCACCTGAGAAAGTTGCTAGCTAAGTTAAGTATATATGATACCCTTATCCTATCCAATGAGATGAGGAAATCATTAATCAAGGTCCTTCTTGATCTAGAAATATGCTTATCTCAGTTGACTGCTATTGGAGAGGAGGCACATTATTCAAGAGAAACTGAGGGAGTCACATTCAACGATGAAGACCTTCTTCTGGGGGTTATAGAGCACAACTATCCCCTGTACATCACAGTGAATATGGGCAGATTCAGACTTTCTAAGGTGTTGGTTGATCCAGGTGCATCAGTGAACATTATGAGCCTAAAAATCCTTGCCTATTTGAGGATTGACATCTCTGAACTTCGAGGAGATTGAATGATGTCGAGAGGATTCAATGAATAGAGTGAGAGGGATTTAGGCTCCATAGTGTTACCTTTAGAAATAGGCGACCGGAAGACTGAAGCCAAGTTCTATATAATTGATTTGAATACATCATTCACTGCTTTGCTCGGTAGGCCTTGGATACACCAGAATAAGATGGTTTTATCCTCTCTTCATCAGTGCATCAAGTTTCAAAAAGATGGAATCGAATACTATGTCAAAGGAGATGAAAGGCCATTCTCAGTTAGAGAGGTTGAGATATATGAGGATGTGACCTACTATCTTCCTCAAAATCAAAACATCTATTCTTGTGAACTTGGCCAAAATTTGAATACAAAAGAAAAAGAAAATAAAGAAAAAGAAAAAAGAAAGTACAAGTGAGCGAGAAAGGGACATTGAGGAAGAGGTAGAGCTGCATGTCACATTCCACCCATAGTTCATTCTACCATATCGACATATGGGTAGAATGACTCAATCTCCACCATGTAGAAGTAGAGGTAGATACAGAGGCAGTTTTAGAGGTGGAAGACCCCCTAGCTGGCCACCAATGAATAGGGGCTATGTTCAAGTTCATAGAAGTACTCCTGCTATTCACATAGACTTAGAATTCAGCTCGGAGGATGAGTCTCATGTGATTAGCACACCATCCAACCCATCTCAGTGAGTCTTACTGGAGGTGACACAAGAGACAGACAGTGATGAATACTAGGCCTCCAAGCAAAGCACAAATGTTTTGAATTAGGATTATGTAAAACCATTAGGTAGAAGCTGGGAACATTAGCTCTAACCCCACTTTCTTCTTTAAAAGTTGAGGGTTTGGTAGTTAAGGAAGCCCCTAGATCTTCCATAGATGTCAAGCCAAAGAGATTCCTATTGGGATCATCATCCTCAAGTTAAGAAGTAGATGTAGAACTTGAGGATAATTTATATAAAGATTTAATAGTATTACATTTTGATTGGTACTCTCCTTGTGTTCATAATCTTACAAAGAAAGGTTTGATTCCTTACACATGGTCTAGGCACAGGTCAGAGTATTTTGAGAAGCTATGGGACAACAAAGGCAAGGATGCACAGTCAAGACTAGGACTAGGATTCAGTATAGTGGGTCTAGTCGATGATAATGATTACTTCTTAGTTGTCACCAATCATCTGAAGTCTGATTAGATCTTCTCAAACCACACTAAGTCTTATGAGGAGGTGTGTTTAGAAACTTCAAGTGATCCTGATGATCTTCAAATCAAAGATGCACCTCCAAAATTTAAAGAAGAAATCAATTCAACCATCAACAAGCTCAAAGAAATCATCCTTGGGATAGAAGAAGATCCACGCCCCACATACATCAGTTCTCTTTTGAATGAAGAAGAAACCAATGACTTAGTTAGGCTATTGATTGAGTTTAAGGACTACTTTGCATGGAGCTATGAAGAGATGCCCAGATTATCTCCTGATGTAACAGTCCACAAACTAGTAATAGACTTTGAAACTAGCCCGATCAAGCAAGCTCCTAGATGCATATGATTAGAAATTGAATAATAGGTCATTTCTAAAGTCAAAAAATTGATTAATTTTGGCTTTATCAAGGAAGAAAAATACCATGTTTGGTTAGCCAATGTCATCCTAGTTAAGAAGAAGAATGGCCAAATTTGCATATACATTGATTTCAGGGACTTAAATAAGGCATGTTCTAAGGATGAATTTCCATTTCCTATACCAGAGTTAATGGTGGACATTGCCTCATCTCATGAAATATTCTTTTTCATGGATGGGTCATCTGGCTACAACCAAATTAAGATGGCCCCCAAGGATGGGAGGAATACTATCTTTTGAATCCCAATCAGAATCTATTGTTATAAAGTCATGCCCTTCAGCCTTAAAAATGCTGGTGCTACTTACCAGCAGGCCATGAATCAGATTTTTTATGAACTCATTCATCATCAAGTAGAATGCTATGTCAACAATGTACTTGTCAAAAGTAAAGAAAATGGAGACCATCTCTTTGACTTGAGAGTAGTTTTCAAATAGTTATGATAATATAATCTCAAAATGAATCCGCTAAAGTGTGCATTCGGAGTAGCTTTAGAGAAGTTCCTTGGGTTTGTTGTCCGACACCAAGGAATAGAGATAGACCTAGAAAAGATCAAAGCTATCTTAGAAATGACACCCCCTAAAAGTCTAACTCATCTCAAATCGTTCCAAGGGTGGTTGGCATATCTAAGGCACTTTATCTCCAATCTATCAGGGAGATGCAAGCCATTTTCAGCACTTTTTAAAAAGGATGCTAAGTTCAAGTGGGATGACAAGTGCCAGCATGCTTTTGAAGACATCAAATAGTATTTGGTGAAGCCGCTAGTTCTAGTAGCCCTTATCTTGGGCAAGCCACTTATCCTCTAAACTATTGGATGACTCCTTGGCTTTGTTGGCTAAACCAATGATGAAGAAGGAAGGAAAACCTATCTACTACCTCAACCATCATCGATCTCTGAACTACCCACCTATTAAGAAACATTTCCTAGCTCTCATCTTCGCATCCCAAAAGCTATGACATTACATGCTCTCTTATAAGGTAAACTTAATTTCAAGAACCAATCCACTGTAGTATCTCATGACATGATTAACATTATCTAGACGGTTGGCACGTTGGTCCATGATTCTTTTACAGTTCAATATTACATTCGTACCCATCTATGCTGTGAAAGGACATGCACTAGCAAATTTCTTAGCAGCACACTCACTTCCTGCTGATTCCATGCTTAATGATGACCTCCCCGATGAAAAAATCATAAACTTATGGGACACTAGCATTCACTATTGGAAGATGTATTTTGATGGTGCAGCTTTTTATCAAAAAGGAGAAAAACCACGATCTACTTTTCCAGGTAAGGCAGAGGTAAGAATCCATCATGTTTACTCCAAACCATAATGTCATGAGATTCCCATATCATCTGTCCAATCCATGCACCAATAATGAAGCTGAGTATGATGCTTTGATTGCCAGTCTAGAGTTAGCTATTACAGTGTGTGTCAAAAGCATCAACATCTACAAAGATTCTCAACTGGTCATCAACCAGATTGCTAGGTCCTACAAGGTTCTAAATCCTAAGCTTCATCACTACCATGAGTACACCATGAAGCTGTTGGCCCAAATCCCTGAGGTCACCATCTACAAGATTTCTCGAGAAAAAATACAGTAGCAAATGCTTTGGCCAAACTCGCCAAGGAGTTGGCATGTCTAAAGGATGAGTCCATTCCAATAAAGGTCCAAAATAGACAAGTCCTATCCTTTATTGATATTGAACTCGTCGAGAAACTCTCTCTTCAAGGGGAGGTTACCGTAGCCAAGAAAAATAAGGAGCTGGATTGGTGGCAACCGCTTGTAGATTACTTGATTAGAGGAAAACTACCTCAAGATAAAACACAAGCTCATCAGATGAAGCAGAGAGCTCTCTCCTATACTCTCGTGGATAGCACCTTATACTGACAATATTTTGATCAAATATGGTTACATTGCATAGACAAACATGAAGCCCGTAAGATCATGACTGTGGTGCATTCAGGTCTATGCGGAGTGCATCAATCTAGTCCAAAAATGAAGGCAAAGTCCATGAGACAAGGATATTACTAGCCTTCAATGATTACAAACTGCATGGATGCAGCTAGGAGATTTCATCAATGTCAGGTAAACGGTGTGGTCCTACATCAACCACCCAACATTCTACATCCTACATTGGCCTCATGGCCATTTGAGTGTTGGGGTACTAACATAGTGGGTCCAATTTATCCTCCTTCATCTAAGGGTCATTGGTTCATCTTAGCTGCCATCGACTACTTTTCTAAGTAGGTGGAGGAAATCCCACTTAGAGATATCACAACTCAGCATGTGCTCCAGTTCTTCAAGAACCATATCGTATATAGGTTCGAGGTGCCTTAATGAATTATATTTGATAATGATACTGCATTCAAGAGAACCAAAATAAATAGCTTCTCCAAGAGACATGACATAGATTTAAGATACTCCATTATCTACTATCCCAGGGTGAATGGCCTAGCAGAAGCATTCAACAAAACTCTCATCCAAATACTAAAGAAGACACTCGACGTTAACAAGCGACAGTGGCATGAGCAGCTAGTTGAAGTCTTGTGGGAATACTGCACCACATACAAGACTCCAACCCAATCTACCCCATTCTCCTTAGTGTATGGGTCTAAAGCTATTCTACCATTAGAAGTTTAGCTCCCATCACCAAGGATAGAAATGGGTAGTAAAATCACTATAGAGTAGAATGCTAGGTTGCGGTTAGAAGAGCTCAAAATTTTGGAGGAGAGATGACTACGGGCATGCTAGAACCTCGAGTTGTACAAAGCCAAGATGGTTGAAGCTCACAATAAGCCGGTCCACCCTAGAGCTTTTCAGGTAGGAGCACTTGTTTTATTTCTAAGGATATTGATTGTTGCCCGTCGAAAAATGGGAAGCAAGTTTGAACCTACTTGGGAAGGCCCTTTTGTCATAGAGAAGGCCTACCAACGAGGATCTTATCAACTTATTAATTATAAAGGGGAACACTCGATGCTTCCAATCAATGGGCTCTATTTGAAAAAGTACTATCCATAAAATTATGTTTGAAAATAATTATCTCCAAAAATTTAATTCCAATTCATCAAAATATTCTTTTCATTCGAAGCATTGTTTACTTGTTTGCAAATCTGCCACAAAGTGTTTAGGGTAGGTGTAAGAGAATCATAGATACATCATATCTTTCTTTCACAACACAAATACAAAGTAAACACGATTCCCTAGCACTATTAGAGTAGATGTAAGAGAACCCAAGAGGCATCATATTTCGACTAGCACGGCTAAGTTAGGGGTAAGAGAATCCAAGCAGTATCCTTTCTTAGTGGGATCACAACTACCATTGTGACACCATTTCATCAACTCTTAAGCATGTTAGGATAGGTGTAAGAGAACCCAGATGGAATCCTATCTTCCTTTAACACAAACAAAAACACAAACATAAACATAAACATAAATATAAACATATATCTTTTGTCTCGGGATATTTTGATGTTGGAGCAAGCCCCCTGTGGCACTCACTCATTAGCTGCTCTAGGTCAGATTGGCATATTATCTAGCTAATGCATCACCCCAGTGGTCTTCTATTCAGGAAGATGTGAGTCCTCATGCATTCTTCCCTGACTTGACCATTACAAAGCAACGAGCGCTTTGTTGGCATGGTTGACCTTACTGCTTGGTCAGTAAGCTACTATCATGATTGGCTATGTTTGAGAGGATGTAAGTCTATACGCTTTCATCTTCAACTAGCCATCGTGAACTGGCTGGGTCGAGTTGAGGAATAAGGTAAGCCTCCCAGTGGCTCCTTTCCTCTTGAATACCTTTGAGTTGATATAAGTCCACTAGTGGAATTCACTTAGTAGTCACCCTAGGTCAGATAGTACCTGTCGAGCCAAAGATAGACTATCCCGATAATCAATTTCACTATACGAAGATGTGAGTCCCTAATGCATTCTTCCTAGGTTGATCATCATAAACTGATGGGCAACTTAGGTTGGTTGATGTTCACTATGCTGACACCGACTCATTTGGTGGATACACCACTCCTGGCAGATATGAGTCCCCACGCTTTCTCCTTAAGTTGGCCATCAAATATTTATAGACATTATCTTCTTCAGGGATCTGGATAAAGCCCTTAGTGTGCCCCCCCTATCCCCCTACAGGAACTCTACTTGGGTTACATCCTTTGCAACCCTATTTAGACACTACCCGGGCTACTCTTGGATTGGACAGTCCCCCCTTTCCTAGTAGCCACCTTTGTGGTTGGAGAATTTGTTTAGCGGATGCATAGATTCTCCCATGGTCTAGTAAATCTGAGATAGGTCTAGGTTGATATAAGCTCCTTCTCAGTGTGATCCCTCGAAAACCAATAGGGTACATGATAATTAAACAAACAAACAAATTTATTCACTTCTGGATTAGGAATTCAATCCCCCAACGGCCCCTTTCCCAAGCAGGCATCCTATTATCAGCAAAACTCCCTATAGGAATTGCTTTACTACACTTGAGTTAAGAGAAGCCCTCTGGTTAGCACTCTCTCAATAGTCACCCTTAGGTCAGATTCAATCTATTTTGCCACAAACAGGTTGCCCCGATGATCATTATGCTCTAGAAGATGTATAACTACTATGCATTCTTTCTAGTATGACTATCGCAAACCGATGGGCAACCCTTGGTCAGGTTGACATTTTACCTTGCTAATACATTGCCCTAATGGTCTTTTGTTCAAGAAGATGTGAGTACCCATGCTTTCTTCCTTGAATTGGCCACTACAAATTGAAAGGAGCCCTTTTGGTTTGATAGTTCTCCCCTTCAACCGAGAAACTAACCCCTTTGGATCTATAAATTTGAAGTGGGCCAAGACCGATATGGCCCCCACTCAGTGCGACCCATTGTGAACTAATGGGATCCATCAAATATAATTAAAATGAAATTAATTTTGACTATCTTTGAGCTGATTTAAGTCCCCTAGTGGCATTCACTCAGTAGTCAGCCTAAGGTTGGGTTCGATTCGTTGTGCTGCCAATAGATCACCCCAGTGACTGATCCCTACTTTGGAGGATGTAAGTCTGCTACACTTTCTTCTTAGGATAGTTGCAGCACACCAAAAAGCAATCCATTGGTTAGATAGTCTTACTATATGGTTAGTAGACAACCCCTTTGGATTGGTAAATCTAAAGTAGGCCAATGCCAACATGGCCCCTACTCAGTGCAGTTCATTCCAAACTAACAGGGTCCATTTCAAAATTAAAAAATTAAAATTTAAAACAAAACCAACCAACCTCCCAGTGGAGTCAAATTAAACAATTAAATTGATTAGCTTCTCCTCAATGAGATGAAAATCTTTCCAATTTTCCCAGTGGAGTCAATTCAATCCAGCCCGAACCTGCTCCCCTTGTGGAAGGTTCAAACTTTTATCCCCGTCAATTCCAAATTCTAATCCCGTGCAGATTTTACAACCTCTTATCCCCAGTGGATAACTTGAACCTTTTCCACTAGTGGAAGTCTCACATACTCAATCCCTAGTGGATTCCTCCTTTGCTCTCTTATATCTTTGACATAAGTAAAGTTGCATTGCACTAAGATCTTGATTCCTTCTACATATCGGGTTTAGGAGTAGATCATTTCTGTTAGTGCTTGCGATTATTCAAATGTTGTTGATCATTTCGGTCAACACCAATACATGTGGTATAACTTATCAGTCACACCACACCTATTGGGCACCCTTTGTTGACCTTACTTTTGGAGTGAGCTCTCAACTTCACCAAATTAGACATAGGACTCCTCTAGACACTAAGAGTTTCATAGTCTTGAGACACTTCTAGTCATTAGGTGAACACTTAACCTAACTCTAGAGACTTATATGGGTTTATCATAGGATTAGGCTATGCATCAGGGATTTAAGGCAACCACTTACTACCCTATAGCTCAAATCTAGCCCATGTATACTCCTTCAAACCAATCCAAATCAAATCTCAAATCAATCCCAACTCAATTGAATGATTCAAATCCAAACTAAATTCCAAATCCAACTCCAATTTTAGATGATTGAAACCCATGATCAATTCCAAATCCAAAACCTTCCTAAGCCTTATGAATCACATCCATAAGCTTAGCCAAACCCTTCAAATCAACCCAAAGCCAAGTGATTTCTTTATAAATCACTTATTCCATTACTTGTATTCACAACTATAAATGTAAATTGGCATCCAAATTATCCAAATCAAAAGAATATAAATCAAATCAAATCAAAACTCCCTTTTCAAACTTTTTAACCTACATTAGCCAAATTCACAATCAAATCACTCATAATTCACATGATTAGCATGGATCATTTATATTCTCATTTCTCTTCACAAATATAAATGAAATATAAATTCAAATGGCCAAAATAAAATCAATATAAATTCAAAACTCAGATCCAAACCCAATTTATATCCTGTAAGACAATTTCTTTGGATTTAGTCAAATCATTCTCAAATCAATCCAAACCCTTGGATTTTCTATCCAAACAATCACTCCTTCAATCACATGCCCAAATATGAACCAAAACTACAATCACCAAGTAAAAATAAAACTAACACAAGTCAAACCCATATTCATCCTTTTGACTTGAAATTGTCAAATGAACCAAAACTCCTTTGACTCCAAACCACTTGCAATTGGATTTATATTTCTATCATAAGTCCATATGTGAGTTCAAACAAACTTGAATCAAGCTATGATCAAGCTAATTCACCCTTTTAGGTCCACTTGACCTAATGTAGCCTAAAGATCCATTTTGAACCAAGTTTTAATCCTACCCTAATTGGGTTGAACTAAAGCCACCCAAGCTTGACATTGTGATCAACAATCATCCTAGAATGATCAATCACTCAAATTGGGTCAAACCAAGTCAAACATAGCTTCTGACCAAGTCAACACTTAGCTTAAATGAGACCTAAACAAGCCAAAATTTACTATGAGCCAAATTGATTGAAACCATTGATCTAAACCAATCCATAATCAAATATTAAACATGACCAAGCTCTCGCTTGAGCTAAACCAAACCCAATTGGCCCTCCTAGCCTAAGTTGACCCAAATTGACCTAAAAAAAGTAAAATGGGTTAAATCTTGATCTAAGCCAAATTAATTGCAACCAATGGGTCAATTTCATTCCAAATTGATTGTTGAACTTGACCAAAGCTTCTATTGACCAATTAGACCTAACCTAGCCCAATTGACCATGAACCCAACTTAACCTGAAAGGTCAAATCAACTTGAAATCAAACTAAATTAGAATTGATTGCAACCAAAGCTTGCAATACATTTTAAATGATCAACTGAGCCTAAACCAACTCATGACCTAACCCAATTGGGTCAAATGGGTCAAATTGGTCAACTTGATCCATTTGACCCAAATGAACCTAAATGAACCAAAACTAAATCTAAACCAAATTAAACCAAACCAATGAAACCCATAGGCTCCAAATGATCATTTGAACTTGAACTAACCAATGGTTTGACCCAATTTGACTAATTGGTCAACCTAACCCAATTTTACCTAACTTGACCCAAATGGGTCAAACTGAGGCAAATCAAATCAAATGTACTCCAAATCACTTGAAATTTGGCCCAACCCATTTTTAAATCATTTCAAATCTTCCCAAATCAAAATTATAGACAAATGACCACTTTACACTTGGGTCAAAGGGTATCCCATGACCTAATTCACTTAGAATTTGGTCATTCCTTTCCCAGGGTCACTTGGCACCCATCAATTGGTCCACATGGGCACCAAGGAGGGTGGTGAACATGACCTAATGAGCTTGGGTCAGCCATGACCCAAGAGGAGGCCAAACTGACCTCCCTAATCACCCTTGGACACTTGGCTCACCAAATCCACTCACCAATCACATATGCAGCCACTCTCCCTCTTTCCAATTTTCTCAGTGGAGTCAATTCAATCCAGCCCGAACTTGCTCCCCTTATGGAAGGTTCAAACTTTTATCCCTACTCGATTCCAAATTCTAATCCCCAGCATATTTTATAACCTCTTATCCCCAGTGGATAACTTGAACCTTTTCCACTAGCGGAAGACTCACATACTCAATCCCTAGTGGATTCCTCCATTGCTCTCTTATATCTTTGACATAAGTAAAGTTGCATTACACTAAGATCTTGATTCCTTCTACATATCAGGTTTAGGAGTAGATCATTTCTGTTAGTGCTTGCGATCATTCAAACGTTATTGATCATTTCGGTCAAAACCAATACATGTGGTATAACTTATCAGTCACACCACACCTTTTGGGTACCCTTTGTTGACCTCACATTTGGAGTGAGCTCTCAACTTCACCATCTTAGACATAGGACTCCTCTAGACACTAAGAGTTTCATAGTCTTGAGACACTTCTAGTCATTAGGTGAACACTTAACCTAACCCTAGAGACTTAGAAGGGTTTATCATAGGATTAGGCTATACATTAGGGATTTAAGGCAACCACTTACTACCCTATAGCTAAAATCTAGCCCATGTATACTCCTTCAAACCAATCCAAATCAAATCTCAAATCAATCCCAACTCAATTGATTTTCTAAAATCTTAAATCAATCCCAACTCAATTGAATGATTCAAATCCAAACTAAATTCCAAATCCAACTCAAATTCTAGAAGATTGAAACCCATGATCAATTCCAAATCCAAAACCTTCCTAAGCCTTATGAATAACATCCATAAGCTTAGCCAAACCCTTCAAATCAACCCAAAGCTAAGTGATTTCATTATAAATCACTTATTACATCACTTGTATTCATAACTATAAATGAAATTGGCATCCAAATTATCCAAATCAAAAGAATATAAATCAAACAAAATCAAAACCCCCTTTTCAAACTTTTTAATCTACATTAGCCAAATTCACAGTCAAATCACTCATAATTCACATGATTCTCTCATGGATCATTTATATTCTCATTTATCTTTACAAATATAAATGAAATATAAATTCAAATGGCCAAAATAAAATCAATATAAATTCAAAACTCAGATCCAAACTGAATTTATATCCTGTAAGCCAATTTCTTGGATTTAGTCAAATCATTCTCAAATCAATCCAAACCCTTGGATTTTCTATTCAAACAATCACTCCTTCAATCACATGCCCAAATATGAATCTAAACTACAATCACCAAGTAAAAATAAAACTAACACAAGTCAAACCCATATTCATCCTTTTGACTTGAAATTATCAAATGAACCAAAACTCCTTTGACTCTAAACCACTTGAAATTGGATTTATATTTCCATCATAAGTCCATAAGTGAGCTCAAACAAACTTGAATCAAGCCATGATCAAGCTAATTCACCCTTTTAGGTCCACTTGACCTAATGTAGCCTAAAGATCCATTTTGAACCAAGTTTTTCCCCAATTGGTTGAACTAAAGCCACCCAAGCTTGACATTGTGATCAACAATCATCCTAGAATGATCAATCACTCAAATTAATCAAACCAAGTCAAACCTAGCTTTTGACCAAGTCAACACTTAGCTTAAATGAGACCTAAACAAGCCAAAATTTACTATGAGCCAAATTGAAACCATTGATCTAAACCAATCCATAATCAATTATTAAACTGGCTCTCACTTGAGCTAAAATACAATTGGCCCTCCTAGCCTAAGTTGACCCAAATTGACCTAAAAAAAAGTAAAATGGGTTAAATCTTGATCTAAGCCAAATTGATTACAACCAATGGGTCAATTTCATTCCAAATTGATTGTTGATTTGACCAAAGCTTTATTAAATTCTAGTTGATGAACCCAACTTAACCTAAGGTCAAATCAACTTGAAATCAAACCAATTAGAATTGATTACATACAATACATTTTAAATGATCTAACCTAAACTCACCAATTGGGTCAAATGGGTCAAAATTGGTCAACTTGATCCATTTGACCCAAATGAACCTAAATGAACCAAAACCAAATCTAAACCAAATTAAACCAAACCAATGAAACCCATAGGCTCCAAATGATCATTTAAACTTGGCCTAACCAATGGTTTGACCCAATTTGACTAATAGGTGATCCTAACCCAATTTGACCTAACTTGACCCAAATGGGTCAAATTGAGGCAAATCTAATCAAATGTACTCCAAATCAATTGAAATATGGTCCAACCCATTTTTAAATCATTTCAATCTTCCCAAATAAAAATTATAGACAAATGACCACTTTACACTTGGGTCAAGTATCCCATGATTATTTTAAAAATTTGGTCATTCCTTTGCACCCATCTATTGGTATGCACCATGGATGGTGGTATGACTAATAGATGGGTCAGCCAAGAGGAGGCCAAACAAATAATCACCCGAGACACTTAACTCACCATTACTCACCAATCACAGGCAAATCCTCATTCCACCACCTAAAATGACCCATGGGATGTTTTCTAGCTAAAACCAAACCAAAATCCATTGGACAAAATGGAAAATAAGCCATCCACCATGATCCAAGGAGGGAGATATACCCCTTTCTCACTCAACATGAGATTCCTAGAGATTGAGAAATCTAATCAAAGCCTCCCCAAGTTTTCCATTCTTGAGCTTCTTTGCTCCCATTTTTGGTTTTCAAACCAAAATAGGGGAGATCAATCCCGAGCTCAACTCATTAAATCCTCAACCAAAGTGCAATTAACTTTGCACACACCATCCTTGGACCAAGGTGAGTTGAAATAGATTGAATCCTGAGCTTCACGATGAATGGAGCTAGAATTTTGATCGAAGTAGCTCCATTCGAGCTCGGGTGAACTTGGATCAACGATGATAGGATATATCTCTCAGCTCAGGAGACATGGATCCATTACATGATCTTCATCAAATCACACTTTAGATCTCTCTGATTTACTCCTAAATCATGGGATTAATCTCGGCCTTTATTGACCTTATTTTTAGAATGAGTTCTGAACTCCTATATCTTAGACATAGGACTTCTCTTAGACTTTAAGAGTTCCTTAGTCTAAAGACACGTCTAGTGATTAGGTGGACAGTCAACCAAGCCCTAGAGACTTAGAAGAGTTAGCCATAGGAATAGGGCATGCCTTAAGGGTGTTAGGAAAATTTTTCTACCCTTAGCTTGAACTATTCCTCACTTTCCTTCCTTCAAGTCAAACTCCAAATCAATCTTATTTTATTGTCTCCAAACTCAAATCAACTCATGTGATTGAAACCCATGAATTAAAATTCCTAAGTCCAAATCTTTCTAAGTCCTTAATCTTCCCTTAAGGACTTAACTAAAATCATGATCTTAACCAATTCAAATCCGTGAGATTTTCTCATAATTCATTTATATTGTCATTTATATTCACTTATATAAATGAAATATAAATTCAAAGCAATCAAACTAAACTCAAAATTCAAAATCAAATTCAAAAATTAAATTCAAAATTTAAATTTCTTCTTAAGCCCATAATTTCCCTCTTAAGGACTCAACCTAAATCATGATCAAAACCAAATAAAATTCATGGGATTTTCTCATAACTCATTTATATTCATATATATAAATGAAATATAAATTCCAATAAATCAAACTTAACTTAAAATTCAAATTCCAAAACACCAAAATTTTCTTAAGTCCTTTAAATCCCTTTTAATGGACTTAGCCTAAATCATGATCAAATCACTTCAAATCCTTGAAATTTTCTCATGATCCATTTACATTCTCATTTATATTTACGTATAAAAATGAAATATAAATTTAAACAATCAAAATTGATTCAAAAAATCAAACTCCCATTCAAAATCCAACCTAAGCCTTTCAAGTCGAAATCTTGAACTTAGCCAAATCAACTTAAAATCAAGCCAAACTCTTGATTTTCCTTCATGATTCAATCAACCCTACAATCATGAATCCAAATGTAAATACAAACTTAAATCAAAAATCAATTAAAAATTCAAACCCCAAATCCATTCATATTCTTCCTTTGAATATGAAATTGTCAAATGGATCAAAACCCATTTAAACTCAAACCACTTGCAAATGGATTTATATTTCAATCATAAGTCCATATACAAATTCAATCAAAATCAAATCAAGCTTTGACCAAGCCATTTGACCCACTTAGGCTCACTTGACCCAAAGTAACCTAAAGTACCCTTATGAGACAAATTTTAATCCTAACCAAATTGGATGGAACCAAACTCACCAATACCTCTCATCATGATCAACAATCATCATGGGATGATCAAACAATAAAATTGGGTCAAACCAAGTCAAACCTAAGGGTTGACCAAGTCAACACTTACCCAAAATGAAACTTAATATAGCCAAAATCCACTGTAGGTCAAATTGATTACAACCATTGATCTAAGTTCATTCATGGCCTATGTTTGAACTTGACCAAGTCAACATTTGAGCTAACTAGCCCAATTGGTACTTGACCCAAGTTGACCTAACTTGACCTAAAAAGTTAAAATGTGTCAAAACTTGATCTAAGTAAAATTGATTGAAACCAATGGGTCAAGTTCATTCCAAATCAGTTGTTGAACTTGACCAAAGCCCCAATTGGCCAACCAGACCTAACCTAGCCCAATTAAACTTAGGCCCAACTTGACCTAAAGGGGTCATGTTGAGCCAAATTCAAACTTAACCCAAATTGATTGGAAACAAAGATACCAATCCATTCCATATGACTAACCAAACCTAAACCTACCCTTGACCTAGCTAAAGTAGGTCAAATGGGTCAAATTGGTCAACTTGGCCCATTTGACCTAAATGAAGTCATATGATCCAAATTTAAACTAATCCAAATTGAATCAAACCAAAGCAACCAAAATATTTCAAATGGTCATATGAACTTGACCCAACCCTTAGTTTGACCCAATTTGACCAATTGGTCAACTTGACCCATTTTGACCTAAATGGGTCAACATGAGCCAAACCTTCTCAAATGAACTCCAAATCTAATGAAACTTTGCCAAACTTATTTTCTCCACATACCCAACATATTCAAATTCAAAAATTAGCAAAATGACCATTTTACTCCTATGCCATAGAACAAATTTTGCTTTAATCCATGGGTAATTTGGTCATGCCCTTTTCATATCAACTTGATACATTCCTAATAGCTCAAGTGGACCCAATGAAGAGTGGTGCACCCAACCCAAAGGGTTTGGGTCAGGCCAAATGGACCCAAGGCCTTACCCGACCCCTAGCTCAAATTGGCTAATTCAAAATCCTCCTTCCACTCAATTTGAAGCACATAAGAGGTTATCAATCCACTCAAGTCCTCAAATTGACCATTTGCAAAGATCTAATAACCTAAACAACCCCTCCCATATGGTCAATTGGATCAAAATGGCAAGGCTTCGGTTGATCCTTGCCATGGGGAGATATACTCCCCCTAATTCAATTTGAATTCATCATCCTCATATTCGATTGAGTCCTAGAGAGAGTTAAAAGCCATCAGAGAGCATTCCTAAGCTTTTTAAGAGGGATTTGAATCTTATCTTTCTCAATTTTCTTCCTTGAAAAATAAGGGAGCTCATCTCAATTCTGAAGTTCTTCCAGACTCAAATCCATTCCAATTCACTTTGCACACTCCCTCAGGGGATCAAGTCGAGTGCACCTAAGCATTCTCTCAAGTTCCCGAAGTAAGGAGGAGGTTAATTTTATCAAAGCCACAAAGGGGAGCAAGTGGTGTTGGTCCATAGAGAGATCTACTCAACCCCAAGGCTTGAAACTTTCAACAGGGCTTCTTTTCCACTAGACAAAGGTACCTCATTAAGCTCGAGCACAGGTGATCACCTCTGGCGAGGTATGGAATTTCCTAACCACTTAGCTTAGGAGGTGTTGATCCTTTGTAAAAGAAATGTTCATGGCATGTAAAATCCACTGTTGGATAGGTTTATAATTGTGCTTAGATCATGTGGGTATAATCTCATTCCAATTTGAGCTCAATCGAGCTTGGATCATCCGTTAGATCATGGACAATCCCCATTGATCCTCACAGAAGATCTAGGAGAATCCTGGCCATCCATTCATGCATATTGGATGGACGGCCAAGATTAACAGCACATTTTAGAAATGATTTATCCCTTTAGAAACTACGGGATGATCCCTAGCCGTTCAATCTTTGATTGAACGGTAGGGATCAAACTGTGTCCTGCCACCGCGCCATCTTTATGATGCGACACTTAAGTGGATAGCTCACGGTGCAACGACTGTAAAGTACACTAACCGCCGCCGCTTGTCGTGCTGTGAGCTAATGGGATTATTTAGGGATTTAATTAATTTTAATTAATCTTCTAACCTTTAAAAATTCATATGTCTCAATAAAATTCAAAAAAATATGAGGTAAATTTCTATGGAATGATAATTTAATCTAGAATATTTAAAAATGATTTCAATGGATTTTAAATTTTAGGATTCTCTAATTTTGGGTTTTAATAGAAATTTTATTTTACTAATTACTTCTTAATTAATCATCTGATTAATCTCAAACTTCTTGGGTATGTTTTAGGGGATGACCTCTACATCCCCAAATTTTCTTAGGATTTATTTAAGGATTTATTAGGGGAATTGCAAATGTGTTTTCTAATTACTCCCTTAATATAACTAAGGATAATTAAGGATTGGATTAGTGTTTTAATCCCTCATTACAATTTTTTAAGGTTAGATCCAGTGAATAGGAGGCTTAAGGTTTTGGCAAATTTCCCCTAAGCTATTCCCTAAATCCCCTTTTCTTTTCTTAATCCTCTCCTAATTAAGGATTAATTCATTAATTATTCACTTAATTAATTTTTAAAAATTCTAAAAACTTCCAAAACTTAATTAATTTACCATGGGTAGATGCTTAGGTGTTTTAGAGCCTAAGTTCAATTACAAAAATCAAAACCCAATTCATATGTGTGAATGGGTGTTTTGAAATTACTTAAGTTAAACTCCTTTTCTTAATTAATCATTAATCATGAGCCAAATTGCAATATGCCCTTTTCTTCCTAGGTGAGTTGCAAGTTTAAATTCTTTGTAAGTTTTTATGTCATCTCATTGGCTCATAATTACTTGGTTAACTATGCTAAGGTGGTGTAGGTAAGGGCTAATTAACTTGCTTAATTCATACATTAACCTAATTAAAATATAAAAATGAATCTAATCATTTGAAAATTAAACAAAAATATCAAACATATGTGGGAATGTGTTAGGAACAATAAACTCAACTCATATTTTCAAAATTAAATCAAACTCAATACTAAAAAAAAATCACATTTAATAAACTTTGATTTATTTTAAGCTTTCATATTTCATAAGATTGTCTTTAGGATGTAATTAAAGTGAATGTGTTTACATGCTTTCATTACTTTAGTTCTTTCCCTAACATGTTAAATGTGTATGTCATATGGTTTCATGCATCCATATTTTTCAAAATCAAATTCAAAATGAAATTGTTTACTTTATGTCAAAATTGCATGTGTTGGCTAAAGTAATAATATGAATGGCTATTATCACTACAAAATTAAAATTATTTTCAAAATATATGAATTAATCATCAAATCTGAAAGTGTGTTACTTATATTTTAATTATAATTTTGCATGTGAGTAAGATATAGATATGTGCTTAGTGTATGTCTTCCTTTTCTTTTCTTTTAGTATAGTTTTGAATAGGATTTGGTAAGATGTATGGTTCATTTGAAAAGAACCTAGCACTTGCCTAATCCCATATCCTATTTATTCCTATACTAATACTTAAGAAGGGTTACCCATGCTAGCACATATAAATTGCATAAACAAAATGAATCAACTAATACCAATTTTTGCATTCTTTCTTTTCCATTCAATTCTTTTATATACATGTTTGTATTTAAAGAAAGTGGTATATTAGTCTAGACAATCATGAGGTTGCAAGGCTTTAAGTAGCCCTAAGTAGGTCTTGTACCTTACACCTCTGGTTAACAATGGCATTGTACTCACTTATGCCTTTCTTACTTTCATGTGTGCATGTGAAAATTGGATAAGAAACCCTTTTCTACTTAATGAAAATCATGCATCTTAAACTTTTAAGTTTCCTTAAGTGAATTACTTAGCATACATCATAAAGTGCATTAAACAATCTCATTTGTGTGTATAGATATGCTTAAGACTTAAGACTCATTTATATGCATGTTATATATGTTGGGAAAGAAATGAAGTGATGTATATTTTATGAATTTGGTTCATTTTATTTAATCTTAAAATGCCTTTCTTTTTGAATAGGTTTGTTTAGAGTTCATCTAAACATAGGATTAATTAAAAGAATTAATCAAAACATTCACTAAACAAAACTAAAATGTGAATCTACTTTAAAAATTACTTAGTTTAAGGAAGAAAAGAGAAGTTCTCTTCTCTTTCCCTCTCTTCATAACTTAGTAATTAATTCTAGGATTCATTTGAACCTAATCAAAACTTGGAATAAAATCAATCAAATTAAATCACTTAAATGAAACCCTCCTCTAAGTTGAACATGCTTCACACTTAGAAAATTATAACTTAATGCCATAGCTAAACATACCACACAAACCTTCAAAGCACACACATTAGTCTAAGTCACCACTTCTAACTTTAGGTTAGGGTAATGCATGGCTTGATGTTTGTTTTGTTTTGTGATATATGTTTTAGACTGTATGTTAGGATGTATGTGCGAGAATGAATATAGGGTGATCTTAGTCTAACCATTATTTTCTGTATGGGATTGTGATTAAGGGGCGCTATCATAAATAAAGATATAAAAAAGCTTTTGCATGCAGGTGCTTATACCCCAAAGCATAATCCAATAGGCCAGGTGGACTTAGCCACCCAGGTGTGGGGTGATAAGTCCAATATACATGCTTGGAATTTGTGTGGTTTGTTTTAGCTAATCTCTATTTTGTAGGTGTTAATTAGATTTCCATTCTTCTCCTTTTCATGTAAATTTATGCAATTAGGATTTTGGAATGATTGTCATAGGGATTAGGATGAGCATTGATCATAAGATCCTATCTTATGCACCATGTGAAGCCTTTGGAGCATCCACCTTCCAACCATCGAAAAGAAGGAACCAAAGAAGAAAGAAGAAAAGAACAATGAAGAATGAAGCTTAAAGACCCCCATAACAATGAATTCCTTGTTTGATTATAATTCAATTCATTTGTAATCCGGGTAAAAACCTAAACTTAAAAAATAAACCTAGAAATAAAACCTAAAAATAAATAAAAAATAAAACCTAAACCCTAAACTAAAAAGAAAAATAAACCTAAAATAAAAATAAAATAAACCTAAACCTAAACTAAAATAAATGAAACTAAAATAAACAAAGCCTAAACCTAAACCTAAAATAAAGTAAACCTAAACCTAAACATAGATCAAATAAAAGAAACTTAAACCTATAAAATAACACCTAAAAATCAACTTAAAATAAAGATGTGAAACCTAAACCTAAAAAAATAAAATAAAAATAAAAATAAACAAAAAAATAAACCTAAACCTAAACCTAATCCTAAAAAAAATAAACTAAAATAAATAAATTAAACTAGATAAAAATAAAAATAAATAATAAAGTAAACTAAAATTAAAAATAAAGTAAACTAAAATAAATAAAAAATAAACTAAGTAAGCTAAGTAAACTTAAACCTATGAGTTTAGTTAATTAAAAAAAATAAAAAATAAACTAATAAACAAATAAAAAAAACCCTAAGCCCTAAACCCTAAACCCAAAACCTACAACCCTAAACCCTAAACCCTCAAGCTTAAAACCCTAAACCCTAAAACCTAAAATTCAAATATGTAAACCCTAAACCCTAAACCCTAAACCTTAAGCCCTAAACCCTAAACCCTAACACCTACAACCCTAAAACCTAAACTTTAAACCCCAAACCCTAAACCCAAAGCCCTAAATCCAAATACCTTCTTCTCGGCTGTGCTCCCTCTCTAGCGATTTTGTGTTCAGGTAATTTTGCATTTGCCACCGATCATGATCGATACTTTATTACTTGGTTGCACTTCCTCTCTTGACTTGGTTTCTTATGTGACTCTCACTGGATCGTTCAATGGTGGAGGCATCGCTCTCCACGCAACTGAGCTCATTGCTCTTGGATACGCCAGCTTTGCCCTCGGATCCTAAAGGTATTTTGGATACGATTGCATCGGTTAATGCGTCTGCTATCAAGTCCTTTAAAGATGATCTTTCTGGTAAGAACCCTTGCTCTAATGCCTCGGTTAACTTAATTTCAACCTCATTCCATGGATTACTGGCTGTCATGTGTTCTGACCAGGATGTGGAGAAATTAGCTAAGCCTTTTAAGTTCTCTTTGGTTGGTAAATTCTCTCTACGTCGCCTTACTCTAGATAATATCCATTCTTTCTTCCATAGCTTAAAGCTTTCGGGAGTCTTCAATATTGGGCTGATTGATCCTCGACATATCCTTATTCAGTTATCAAATGATTTAGATTATTCTTGAGTCTTTGCACATCGCTCCTATTTTGTATATAATTGTCAAATGTGGCTCTTGAAATGGTTACCCCTTTTTGATGTCAAAGAAGAATCCCCTATTGTCCCTTTATGGTTTTTTTTCCCAACATGAGAATTCACTATGTTACCAAGTTCTATTTACGGGGCTCTATTTGGTAGACCCTTCAAATTGCCAAGCCACTACCATTAGATCTCGCCATCATGTAACGATCTTGGTTGAGATTGACATTACCAAAAAATACCAAAAAAATTTGGATATAACCAGAAAGTAAAATTTGAAAACTTCCCTGTCTTTTGCACTCACTGTAAGATCCATGGTCATGATCACTTTGAATGCTTTGTGTTACACGCTAACCTCAAAAAGAATATATCACAAGATACTAATACCTCTCTTGGAACTCGAAAAACCAATAAGTTAGCTTATGTGCCTAAAGCTACTCACAATGGAACTTATCCTCCTACACCTACCTCTTTATTACCGACTAATTTGCCTAATGGAAAACATTCTGAGCTTGGTATAAATACTACTATTGAGGTGTGTGAAGAAACTAATGATAACTTACCTAACACTTCTCCTACTTGTAATAATTTGGCTTCTCATGACAATCCATTGCTCCATTTGAATCTTAATGATAATTTGAATGGGAATCTTATATTGGATCAAAATAATGTTGAACCTTTGGTGTCAGACCAAAATCTGAATATGCATCATGGCAATGAGAATGATATTTATACTATTAATGGTGCAAGAACCTCCCCTTCTATTTCTCTACAGAGTGATACTTAGGCTATCCCAATTTCTAATTCTTACTCTGATATTAAAGGAGGAGAAATCACCACTACTAAAACATTGACTGATACTGCTCCTATTCTGGATACCAAAACTAATCCCTTTCTGATGGAGATACTTTGGATACTGATAGACCCTTCCAAACTATTATTAAAAAAATCTTATAAAGCTAAAATGACTAATAATAACTTCACTAGAACCACACATTCTTCTCTAACACCTCACAAATAATTATGTCCTCCTCTCTTTCCTTTTCCTTTTTGGATTTTTTATTATGAATAATTTTCTTATTTGGAATATCTACGGTTGTGGGACTCTCCCTATCCGCAACCGTGTTAGGAGCCTCTGTCGTGCTCATAAACATCAAATTACTTATTATTATTGGGCCTTTCATTAACTCTTCCAAGATTGTCCATGTTGCTAGATCGCTTGGATTTCAAAATTTCCTCTTCAATCTTAATAATAACATTTGGTGTTTTTGAAATAATTCCATCACCATTTCCATCATTGATGATCTTGATCAATTGGTTAATGTCAAAATCTCATTAGGTGAGTTTTCGAATTTTGGTTCCCTTATCTATGATTCTTGTAATAGAGCCGGTATGAACATCCTTTGGAATCACTTAAAAGCCTTCGCCTCCTCGGTTAATCTTCCCTGGTTGGTTGGGGGTGATTTCAACACTATCATTGCTTCTTCAGAAAGGAGGGGAGGATGTTCTCCTAACCTCCATTCCATGGAAGACTCTAATATGATCCTAGATTGCAACTGATTGACATTGGTTTTTCTGGGTGACACATTACATGGCATAACTCTAGACTTTAAAGATCTTGACAGACCCTCTTTAATACTCTTTGGATCAATCAATGCCCTCTTACTGCTGAGCATTTGAGCGAACTTTGTCTGATCATGCTCCTCTTTTGATCTCTATCAAAACTCCCCCTTTAACCCTTCTACTCCCTCACCTTTTAGATTCCAAAATATGTGGACCCAACAAAGAGATTTCACTAATGTTGTTTTCACTAATTGGATGGCTCCTGTTCACCCAGATAATTCCATTAAAGGCATGATTCGGCTTTGGCTTAAGCTCAAAAGACTTAAAAAAAACCTCGATTGGTGGAATAAGCATATATTTAAAAATCTTTTTACCATTCTTAAAGCTATGGAACAAGTGGTTTGTTCTCTTGAAGAGGGCCTTTCCATCCCAATAAGCTTGATGAGTTGAGCATTGCCAAAGATAACTTGAATAATTACCAAAATATGGAGGAAACCTATTGGAGTCAAAAAGCCGCTAGCAAACATATTGCTGATGGCGACAGAAACACTAGGTATTTCCATGCTATTTGCAATAAATGAAAAGCATTAAACTCAATTAAGAAAATTAAGAACTCTAATGGTCGGATAAATAAATTAAGGAATCCATACATCACTTTCAAAATTTATTAAATTCTAACCCTTTATTAGAAACCCCCTCCAACACCCATCTCATCCCTTATATGATTAACAATGAGGATAACCACGTGCTCACTATGTGTCCCTCAGAAGCGAAGATTAGTAGTACCCTCAATAGCATGAACACTAATTCTGTTGCTGGCCCTGATGGCTACACGACTCATTTCTTTCAGCATTGTTGGCCTTTTATTAAATCTAATCTTGTTGATGCTGTTATTGATTTCTTTGATGGCAGCTATTCCCAAATATTTTTCAAGTACTTCTATTATCCTTATTCCCAAAACTAACAATCCTAAATCTTGGGGCGATTTTAGACCTATTACCCTTTTTCCAAAACTCATTGCTAAATTAATTAATAATAGGATTAGCCCTCCGCTAAAATCAACTCCCTAACCAAACCGGCTTCATTAAAAATAGAGCCATATCGATAATATTTTTCTCAAGTTCATGACATTGATATTCCTTCCAGAGGAGGTAATATCCTCTTCAAACTAGACATCTCTAATGCCTTTGACAACCTCTCATGGGATTTCCTCTTTCAAATCTTACATTTATTTGGTTTCTCTGATAAATTTATCCGGCTTATAAAAAGTTGTATCACTAATGTCTGGTTTTCTGTTATCATGAATGGTGAGTCCCTTGGTTTCTTTAGCCATGGTTTGCAAGGTGACTCTCTTTCTCCTTCTCTTTTATCATTGCTGTAGAATATCTTTCGAGGAGCCTCAATGATCTTTTCATTAAAAATCCTAACATGTTTTTTTAAAACTCATGGTGGTTTTCTATTTTCATCTTATTTTTATTTGATGATTTTATAATCTTCGCAATGCCTCTCTTCAACATGTTAAAGCTATTAAGAATCTCTTAAATGATTTTAGCAAAGTTAGTGGTCTCTTTCTCAATGGAAGAAAATGCTATTTTATTCCCTCAGCTAAGATTCCTACCAATAGATTAAATCAAATCTCCAGAATTACTATTTTTAAGCAAAATCAACTTCCCATTAATTATCTCGAGCTTTTAAAGGCCTAAAAAGATCTCATCTTTTGATGACCTTATTCTAAAATAATTTTTAAATTTGGGAATTTCAATTACTCTCTTTCGGTGGTAGGCTCACCTTGATTGAGAGCACTCTTAATTCCCTGCCTTTATATCTCATCCAAACCATTGTACTAACCATTTCTATCATCAACAAAATTGAGCATCTCTTAAACAAATTTTTCTGGGGCTCCAATACCTCCTCTAAAAAAATGCACTGGACCTTTTGGTTTAAAAGTTGTGGCACTTTTGATGAAGGTGGTCTTGGTTGTAAATCCATAAAAGAAGCTATCAATGCCTTTTCCTATAAACTCGGTGGAATTTTAGAGTAATCATAGTCTTTGGGCTAATTTCATGACTAAATATTTGTGGTAAGAACCCCCTCATTTGTCCCTTTAAATCGGGTGATTCTCTTGTGTGGAAAAGACTTTGTTCTGTCAAATGGGATGCAGAATCCTTAATTTTTTGGGGCATTAACTCTGGTGCTTCTTTCTTTTGGCAAGATAACTGGAGTGGATATGGTTCCATTGATGACTTACTCTCCACCCATTCCACTTCTGCTATTAGACCTAAACCCTAAAACCTATTAAACCTAAACCTAAACCTAAACCCGCAAAATAGGTAGAACCTTGACTGAGGAAAATCATCCACTCAATTCCCGCAAGGAGGCGAAGGCGGTTATTGTAGTGGTGGTGGGGGATCTAGAGTTGTTGGTGAATATGGAGGTGGTGGTCGAAGCAGTGGTGGTTATGGAGGCGGGAGGAGCAACGGAGGTTACAGTCATGGTGTTGGTGGAAGGAGAGATCGACGATATGATGGTGGATCCCACTACTTAAGTGGTCAGGTTAGTTTTGATGGGAACTGGAAAAACTAAAGAACGGCCAATCAGATATACTACTCATGGAACTATGTCTTTAAAGTACAGACAGTTCTAGTTATCTAGGGTTTTTTATTTGCTCTATGCATCCTCATTTTTGATCTATGTCGTCACTTGTATTATAGAAAGCTTGGTGTGTTACTTGGTTGAAGAAATCAAAAGGAAGAAATGTTGAATCTAAATTTATACTCTCTTAAAAAAAAACCAAAAACCCTAAACCCTAAACTAAAACCTGAACCTTAGACCTAAAACTGAAACCCTCAACCCTAAACCTTAAACCCTAAAAACCTTAAACCCTAAACCCTAAACCCTAAAACCTAAAGTCTAAACCCTAAACCTTAAACCCTAAACCTAAACCCTAAACCCTAAACCCTAAACCCTAAACCATAAACCCTAAACCCTCAACTAACCCTAAATCCTAAACCCTAAAGCCTAAACCCTAAAACCTAAACTAAATACAAAATAAAAATAAATAAATAAACCAAAACCAAAATAAAATAATAAAATTAAAACCTAAATTAAAACCTAAAGTGAAACCTAAACCTAAAAAGAAATCAAAATAAAAAATAAAAACAAAACTATAAAGTAAAAAAACCTACAGAAAATAAAAACTAAACCTAAAATAAAAATAAAATAAAAACTAAATAAAAATCTAAACCTAAAAAAAATAAACCTGAAACTAACTCCTAAACATAAATAAATAATAAAACCTAAACCCTAAACTAAAAAAGAAAATTGAAACCTAAAATAAAAATAAAATAAATCTAAACCTAATAAAAAATAATATAAATAAAAATAAATAAAACCTAAACCAAAACCTAAACCCTAAATAAAATGTAATAAATTAAAAATAAACCTAAATCTAAGCTAAAAAATAAAACCTAAAAATAAACCTATAACCTAAACATAAAAAAAAATAAAATAAAAAAAAAAAAAAAAAAAATAAAATAAAAAACCTAAAAATAAAAAATAAAAAAATAAAATAATAAAACTAAACAAAATTAATCAAAACTTAAACCTAAACCTAAAAAATAAACTAAATAAACAAACCTAAAATAAATAAAGTAAAGTTTATAAAATTAAAAATAAAGTTAATAAGAATAAAATATAAAATAAACTAAAATAAATAAAAAATAAACCAAATAAACCTAAGCCTACTAGTTAACTTGACTTTAAAAAAATAAATTAATTAAATTAAATTAAAATTAAAAAAAATTAAAGCTAAACCCAAAATCCTAAAGCTAACCTTAAACCCTAATCCCTGAATGCTAAACCTAAACCTAAAAAGAAAAGAAAATAAAATAAAATAAAATAAAAACTAAACTAAAATAAAATAAATAAAAATCTAAACTAAACTAAAAAAAATAAAAAACCAAAATAAAGTAAAAACTAAACCTAAAATAAAAATAAAATAAATGTAAAATAAAATAAAATAGCAACTAAATAAAAACCTAAACCTAAAAAATAAACCTAAAAATAAATCATAAAAATAAATAAGCTATAAAACGTAAACCCTAAACTAAAAAAAAAACCTAAACCTAAACCTAAAATAAAAATAAAATAAACCTAAACCTAAACTAAAATAAATAATACTAAAATTAATAAAACCTAATCCTAAACTTATAATAAACTAAACCTAAATCTAAACCTAAACCCTAAATAAAATAAAATAAACTAAAAATAAACCTAAACCTAAGCTTAAAAATAAAACCTAAAAACAAACCTAAAATAAAAACCTAAAACCTAAACCTAAAAGAAATAAAATAAAAACCTAAACCTAAACCTAAAAATAAAAAAAAACCTAAACATAAAAAATAAAATAAAAATTAAACTAAACCAAAAAATAAACTGAAACATAAACCTAAACCTAAAAAATAAACAAAAATAAAAAACCTAAACTAAAATAAATAAAACTAAAATAATTAAACTAAACTAAATAAAAATAAAACCAAAACTAATAAAAATATAAATTAAAATAAACTGAAATAAAGAAAAATAAACTTAAGAAACCTAAACCTACTAGTTTACCTAATTTAAAAAAAATTAAAAAAAAATAAAATAAAAAATAAAATAAAAAAACCTTAACCCAAAGCCCTAAATCGTAAAACAAACCCTAAACCCTAAAATCCTGAATCCTAAAACATAAACCCTAAACCGTAAACCCTAAAACCTACAACCCTAAACCCTACCTAAACCCCAACCCCTAAAAAGTAAACCCAAAACACTAAAAACCTAGAAACCTATATATAAACTAAATAAAACTTAAAAATAAAATAAATTATAAAACCTAAACCTAAATAAAATAAATAAATAAAATAAAATAAATTAAATTAAATAAATACGTAAACCTAAACCTAAGCCTAAATGTAAAAATATAAAAAAATAAAAAATAAAAGCTAAACAAAAATAAAATAAATAAAAACCTAAACTAAACTATAAAATAAAATAAACCAAAAAATAAAAACCCTAAATAAAATAAAACCAAAATGTAAAATAATATAAAATAAAAACTAAACCAAAATGTAAAATAAATAAATAAAATCGAAACTTAAACCTAAAATAAACTACACCTAAACCCTAAACTAAATAAAATAAAATAAACTAAAATAAACCTAAAGCAAAATTAAAAAATAAAACCTAAAAATAAACCTATAATTAAAACCAAAACCTAAACCTAAAAATTAAAAATAAAACTTAAACCTAAAAATTAAAATTGAAATAAAACTAAACTAAAAAATAAACATAAACCTAAACCTAAAAAATAACTAAAATAAAAAACTTAAGCTAAAATAAATTAACTTCAAATAAATAAACCCAAAATTAATATGTTAAACTAAATAAAAAAGAATAAACCTAAATAAAAAGAAAAAAAAACTAAATTAAATAAAAAATAAACTAAATAAACAAAATAAACCTTAACTTGCTGGTTTACTTAATAAAAAAAATCCTAAACCCTAAACCCTAAACCCTAAATCCTAAACCCTAAATACTAAACCCTAAACTTATAACCCAAAACCTACAACCTTAAACCTTAAAACCTAAAATCTAAACCCAAAACCCAAAACCTTAAAACCTAAACTAACCCTAAACCCTAAAACCTAAACCCTAACCCTAACCCTAAACTCTAAACTCTAAACCCTAAAACCTTAAACCTTAAACCCTAAACCCTAAACTCTAAACCATAAACTATCCCTGAACCCTAAACCGTAAACTAAACATTAAAAACCTTAAACCCTAAAGCCTAAACACTAAACACTAAATCCTAAACCCTAAACCCTAACCCTAAACCCTAAACCCTAAAACTTAAACCCTAAAATCCTAAACCATAAACCTTGAACCCTAAACCCTAAACCCTAAACTCTAAACCCTAAAAACTTAAACACCTAAACCTAAACTAAATAAAACCTTAAAATAAATAAATAAATAAAAACCTAAACCAAAATAAAGTTAAAACCTAAACTAAAAATTAAACCTAAACCTCAAAATAAAATAAAAGAAAAAATAAAAATAAATGAAAGTAAAATAAATAAAAACCTAAACTAAACTAAAAAAAATAAAATAAACCTACGAATAAAAAACCTAAATAAAATAAAACTAAAATAAAGTAAACCTAAAATAAAATAAATTAAAAACTAAGTAAAAACCTAAACCTAAAAATAAACCAAAAAATAAATACCTAAAAATAAATAAAAAATAAAACCTAAACCCTAAACTAAAAAAAACTAAACCTAAAATAAAAATAAAATAAATATAAGAAAATAAACCTTGACCTAAACTAAAATAAACTATACCTTACCCTAAACTAAAATAAACTAAACCTTAACCTAAACTAAAATAAACTAAACTAAAATAAATAAAACCTTACCATTATGATTAATACCCTAAACCCTAACCCTATACCCTAAAGTGGTGGTCAGAGCAGTGGTTATTTTGGATTCGAGAGGAGTGACGGAGGTTACAATCGTGGTGGTGGTAAAGGGAGAGATCGGTGATATGATGGCAGATCCCGCTACTCGAGAGGTCATGGTGGTTCTGATGGGAACTGGAAAAATTGAAGAATGGTCGATCCGATCTACTACTTATGGAACTGTGTCTTTACAGTATAGATAGTTCTACTTATCTATGGTTTTTGATTTGCTCTATGGGTGTTCATTTTTGATCTATGTCATTGCTTATCTCTTAGTAAACTTGGGGTGCTACTTGGTTGATGAAGTCAAAAATAAGAAATGTTGAATCTAAATTTGTTCTCTATTAAAAAAACCTCAAATCCTAATCCCTAAACCCTAAACTAAAACTTAAATCCTAAACCTAAAATGTAAACCCTAAACCTTAAACCCTAAACTAAACCCTAAAAACCTTAAACCCTAAACACTAACACCTAAACCCTACACCTTAAATTGTAAAACCCTAAAACCTACAACCCTAAACTCTAAACCCTAAACCCCAAACACTAAACCCTAAACCCTAAACTAACCCTAAACCCTAAACTAATCCTAAACCCTAACCCTAAATTGTAAACCATAAACCTTGAATAAAGATGTCATTAGGAGTAGATCTAAAGAATGACCTATTCTTCACATAGTTATGGTAGCTAAAGAAAATGTCTTCAAGAGAATTTCCTTTAACTATTAGAGATTTTAATACCCTAAACCCTAACCCTTAATCATGTTATAATACCATATATTAAAGTATAATGTAGCATCATATATTTGATCATGTAGTGATGTGTTTTTGGATGTTATCAGATGTTTTGAAATGTTTTAGTATATTATGGCATTGTGCCCTATAGTCCATATTAATATAAATCAAAAAAATATTGATTTAATAAATCAGATGATGAAATTTGTTAAATTTGATGTGGGAATTAATTTGTAGTACCAAAGGTGTGCTACTCCACTTGTAGTCTAAAAAGTAAGATTTTATGTTCAAAATAAATATTATATGTTGTAACATATATAGCATCATCTATCATAATATATTGTTCTACGATTTTAAATTATTTTAGTATTTTACAATCATGTAGACGAGCCTACACTAGCATTATTTATAAAAATATTGATTTAGACTTTAAAATGTTGGAATTTGGCTAAATTCATAATAGGTAGAGCATGGCATCAAAATATATTATTTTAATTTAAAATATGTAAGTGATACGATGAAAATATATCATTTTTTATTGTTTAGATTAATTTTATGATTTTTTATCTTAAGAAATCCCTTGTGATGTGATATACAATATAATATGATATAAAATGTTATAGTGTATTATAATATAGGATGCCATAACATAATGTAGAATCATGCATTATAGCATACTATTGTGTATTACTACTTATTATTTAGCATATTTTAGTTTGTTATAGTAGATGATGTAGTAGAGTCATATAATTCATAAAAATACTAATTTATAGACTAAAATTATGGGATTTGGCCGAATTTAAGGTAAGCCTTAAGGAACATCATTGGGGATGTGCTATGGTGTGTCATTTAATCAAAAGAATGGAATTTTTCATCTAAAATAAATGTTCATTTTTCAACCAAATTTTATAAATTTCATACTTAAAGTGATTCATTTTAAGGTGTAATGTAAGATAATATATTATATGAAAGCATATTAAAATATAGTGTACATAACAATATTACTTCACATATATATGATTGTGGTGGTGTGTTACTAAATGTTATTGTACATTTTAGTATGTTTTTCTTTTGCAATAATACATTGGGTTAAAACTCACAAAAATGTTAATTTGAAGATTGAGATGGAAGAATTTGGACAAATTCATGGCACACACCAAGATTATGCTATTATGTACCATTTCTAATAGAAAATAAATAATTTTACATCCAAAATGAATATTATTCATATTTTGAGAAAATTTTGTTTATTTGTTAATTTTAAGTGATTCTAATGAGGTGCAATGTTAGACAATATATTATATTATAACAAATTATAATATAATGTCATATATTATAATATAATATAGTGTGTTAATTCACACTATAATATGTTTAGCATGATATTGTATAGTTAGTTTGAGCTTGCACCATCGCAAATCAAAATGTTGATTACAATGTTAAGATGATGTAAATTGGCCAAATACATTATTAGGCTTTTGGTTGAACTGTTAAAGGTGTGCATAAGAAAATAAATAAGATTTGATGAGAATTCCATGTCAAGGACATGGAGGGAGATACGCTAAGGGATCACACATGCATTGGACATGACATGTGAGGGGTCTATGTCGAGGGCAATGATGAAGAAAATTTGCTAGGGATAAGGTTTGAATTTAATTTGATTATATGATTTATAGAAAGAAGATACGCTGGGGATAAGAATCTATAATCTACAATGAATTAAGATTGAAATGACTTTAATTTATTCTATTTTAATTGATGTGGAGGCACATCTGCTGGAGATATGGTCACGAGTCTGCTGGGGATCGAGTATATGAACCTTCCACTAGGGAAGTAGGTTCAGGCTATCTGCTAGTGATTTGGATTTGAGTATGATTTCATAGATTTATTTGGGGATGTATCCACTGGGAATAAGAGTTTGGTTGGATTTCTTTGATTTAGACTCTACTGGGGAGTTGGTTTAATTTGGTTCCATTGGGGAGGTTGGTTTTGAATTTGATTTGTTTGCTTAACTTATTTATATATGATTTGGGGATAGACTAGGGAGAACGGTGTGATTTAACTCCACTAGGAAAAATTAGATTGAGTTTAATTTTATCTGAGTTAATGTATGGACCCTATCGGTGTGTGATGGACCCACTAAGAAGGGGCTATATCAGGCTTGACCTACCTCAGGTTTGTAAATCTAAAGGGATAGTCTACCAGCTACGATGTAGAGCTAGCCAACCTAAAGGGTTGCCTTTCGGTGCACAATGGTTATGCTTGGAAGAAGGCATAGTAGACTTACATCATCCAAAGTGAGGAACAACTGCTGGGGTGACCTATTAGATGCACAACAAATCAACCTAGGCTTTGAGTGAATGCCGGGATTTATGTCAACTCAAAAGTAGTCAGGATTAATTTTATTTTAATTTCATGTGATTTGATTAGGTTTGTTTGGTTTAGTTTGATTTTGAATTGAGGGCATATCCATTGGGGATGTGAGCTCAATCAAATTTGATAGATTTAATTTATGGACCATGTCGGTGTGCGATGGACCCACTAAGAAGGGCTATATCAGATGTGTCTATCTCAGATTTACAAATCCAAATGGATAGTCTATTAGTCGTGTGGTAGAGCTAGCCAACCTAAGGGGTTGCCTTTCGATCTATAACGGTTGCGCTGAGAAGAAGGCATAGCAGACTTACATCTTCTAAAGTAGAGAACAACTATTGAGGTTACCTATTGGTAGCATAATAAATAGAACCCTACTTAGGCTAGACTATTGAGTGAATTTTGCTAGGTACTTATATCAACTCAAGAGTAATCAGGCAATTCCTATAGGGAGTTTTGTTGACACTGCCCTAAAGATAGGATGCCTGCTTGGGAAAAGGTTCCGCTAGGGGTGTCCTCTTAATCCACAACCGAATATATATTTTATTTTTATATTTGCGTAGACCCTATTGGTGTGTGTGGGACCACACTAAAAAGGGGCTATGTCGCCTTGACCTATCTTAGTTTTACTGGACCAAGGGAGAATCTGCACATCCACAGGATGAATTCTCCAACCACATGGGTGGTTAAAAGGAAGGGGAACTGTCTAATCCGATAGTAAATTGGGTAGTGTCTAAATGGGTTCACAAAAGATGTGATCCAAATATACTGCCCACAGTGGAGGTGCTGTTAGGGGTGTTATCCTAAGCCCTAAAAAAGAAAGCCTATAGGTGCACGGTGGCCAACTCAAGGAGAAAGCATAGCAGATTTACATCTGCCATCAGTGGTGTGTCCTATGGTGCGAGAACTGGCCAACATATGGTGTATCCGTCAGCATGAGTGGTGTATTTGCAGCATAGTGAGAACCAACCAACCTAAGGTGCCTGTCAGTGTGCAACGATCAATCTAGAAAGAAAGCATGTAGGCTTACAACTTTCCAAGCAGAACTAAACATCAGGATAGTCTGTCATCGGCAAGAAATATGCTATCTATCCTAGAGCGATTACTAAGCGGGGAGCTCCAAGGAAGGACTAGAACCAGACTTGAAGCAATTAGGAGGGAAGGAATTGATAGGCGACTTATCCTAAGCCTCAATTATACTTGACCCAGTCAGTTCACAAAGGCTAATCGAAGAAGAAAGTGTAGCAGGCTCACATCCTTTTAAACAAACCCAGCATAATGTAGCTAACCGGCCAAGAAGTAAGGCATACCAAACTAATAAGGCACTCATCGATGTGTAGTGGCCAAGTAAAGAAGGAAAGCATAGCATACTTACATCCTCCAAAGCAAGAAGAATACACACTAGCAGGGTAGCACATCAGCCCAACCTGGAGCAGCTACTGAATAAGTGTCATTGGGGGTGTTGTCTCTACTCAAAGTAGCTCGAGATAAAAGATATGTGTTTGTTTTATATGTTTGCATGTAGTTTATGTTTGTGTTGTGTTGATGAAGGATGGGATGCCACTCAAGTTCATTACACTGACCCTATACTCATCGTGGCAGATTCGCAAATAAGAATACTTTCAATATGGAAGAGAATGAATTCAAAATTGTATTTTCATTGATGATAATTATTTTCAAACATGATTTATAATATCTCTTTAAGTATAGCCTATTGATTGGAAGAATTGGGTGCTCTCCCTTATGATTAATAAGATGATAAGATCCTCCTTGGTAGACCTTCTCCATGGAAAAAGGGTCTTCCCAAGGGGGTTTAAACTTGCCTCCCATCTTACGATGGGCAATAATCAGTCTCTGTAGAACTAAAATAAGCTTTCCATCTTTAAAAGCTTTAGAATGGACCAACTTGTTGTGAGCTTGAATCATTTTAGCTTTGTACAACTCAAGGTTTTGGCATGCCCGTAGGCATCTCTCCTCCAATCCTTCGATCTCTTCTAACTGCACCTTGGCATTTTGTTATGTTATGATCTTGCTACCTACAGCTATCCATAGTGATGGGAGTTCAACTTCAAATTGTAGAACGACTTCAGAGCCATACACTAAGGAGAAAGGAGTATACGGAGTTGGATTTCTATATGTGGTGCGGTAGGCTCATAAGGCTTCAACTACCTGCTCATTCCACTATCGCTTATACTTGTTGAGTTTCTTCTTGCACATTTGGATGAGAGTTTTATTGAAGGCTTCTACTAAGTCATTTTCTCTCGGGTAGTTGATGGTAGAATATCTCCAATCTATGCTGTGCCTCCGGGCAAAGTTGTTGATCTCAATGCTCTTGAATGTAGGACCATTATCAAATATAATTTGTTGAGGCACTCTGTACCTATATACGATATGGTTCCTAAAAGGTTATAGCACATGCTGAGCTATGACCTCTTTGAGTAGAATCACCTTCGCCCATTTGGAAAAATAGTCAGTAGAAGTTAAGATGAATCAATGACCCTTGGAAGAAGGAGGATCAATCGAATCCACTATGTCGGTACATCAACACTCAAATGGCCATAAGGCTAATGTAAGATGTAGAATGTTGGGTGGTTGGTGTAGGACCACAATGTGTCTTTGACATTGGTGGCATCACCTAGCCATATCCATGCAATCTTTGATCATCGATGGATAGTAGTATCCTAGTCTTTTGATCTTGGCTTTCATCTTTAGACTATATTGGCTGGCTCTGCATAATCTTGAGTGTACCTTAGTCACGATCTTACGGGCTTCATGCTTGTATAAACAACATAACCACATATGATCAAAAGACAGCCGGTATAAGAAACCATCCACAAGATCATAGAAAAGTGCTCTCTACTTCATTTGATGAGCTTGGGACTTCTCTTGAGGTAGTTTTCCTTTATTTAGGTAATCCATGAATGGTTGCCTCCAATCTAACTCCCCGTCCTTCTTGGCAATGGAAACATCCCGTTCAAGAGTGTGCTATTTGATGAGTTCAATATCAATAATTGATAAGACTTGTCTATTTTGGATCTTTATTGATATGGACTCATCCTTCGGACATGCCAACTCTTTGGCAAGCTTGGCTAAAGTATACGCTATGTCATTCTATCCTCAAGAAATCTTATAAATGGTAACCTCTAGGATTTGGGCTAACAAATCCATGGTGTACTTATGGTAGTGATGGAGCTTGGACTTTATAACCTTATAGGACCCAGTGATTTGGTTGATAAATAGCTGAGAATCCTCAAAGATGTTGATATTCTGGATGCTTAAAGTAACGGCTAACTCCAGATTGACAATCAATGCTTCATATTTGGCTTTGTTGTTGGTGCAAGGATTGGACATATGATATGAGAATCTCATCACATCATGGTCTGGAGTTAAGAAAACTATTCCTACCCATCCCTTTCCTGGAATAGTAGATTGTGATTGTTCTCCTCTTTGAGAGAAAGCGGCATCATCAAAGTACATCTCCTAGTAGTGAATGCTAGTATCCCCTAAGTTCATGATTTGTTCATCAGGGAGATCATCACTAAGTAGAGAGTCAACAGGAAGTAGGTGTGCTGCTAAGAAATCTGCTAGGGCTTATCCTTTCACCGCACAGAGGGATATAAAAAAATGTCAAACTGTAAGAGGATCATGGACCATCGTGCTAATCATTCGGATAGCGTCGGTCATGCCATGAGATACTGTAGTGGATTGATCCTAGAGATTAAGTTCACCTTATGAGGAAGCATGTTGTGTTGTAGCTTTGGGATGCAAAGATTAAAGCTAGGCAACGCTCCTCAATGGGTGGATAACTAGCCTAAGCAAGGATTAGATGATGGCTGAGGTAGTAGAATGTGTTTTCCATCCCTTCATCATTGGCTTGGGTCAACCAAACACTAAAGGAGTCATTTAATGTAGTAGTGTAAAGTATGAGCGGCTTTCCTAGGATAGGGGCTACTAGAACTAGCGGTGTCATCAAGTAATGTTTGATGTCTTCGAAGGCATGCCCACACTTGTCATCCCACTTAAACTTGGCATCCCTTTTGACAAGTGCTGAGAATAACTAACATCTTTCTGATAGATTAGATGTAAAGCATCTTAGATATGCCAACCGCCCTTGGAATGATTTAACTTGAGTTAAATTTTAGGGGTGGCATTTCTAATATCACCTTGATCTTCTCCATTGATTATGATTCTCTAGTGTCATAACAAACCCAAGGAATTTTCCTAAAGCTACTCTGAATGCACACTTCAAGTGGTTCATTTTGAGGTTAAATTGTCTTAACTATTCAAAAATTACTCTCAAGTCAAAGATATGGTCTTCTTTTTCTCTACTTTTGATGATCGACATGATGATGAATGAATGAGTTAGTCGAAGATTCGAGTCATAGCCCACTGGTATGTAGCACCAGCATTTTTAAGGCTGAAAGGCATGACCTTATAGCAATAGATTCTGATCAGGGTTCTAAAAGTAGTGTTTCTTTCATCTTCAAGAACCATCTTTATTTGGTTATATCTAGATGAGCCATCCATGAAAGAGAATACTGCATGAGATGAGGCAATGTCCACCATCAGCTATGAGATTGGTAGTGGAAATTCATCTTTTGGACATGCCTTATTTAAATCCCTAAAATTGATGCATTTCTAAATTTGGCCAATCTTTTTCTTAATTGGGATGATGTTGGCTAACCAGGTGAGGTATTTTTCTTTTCAGATGAAGCCAACATTGATTAGTTTCTTGACTTTAGAAATGACCTATTGTTCTATGTCTAATCGCATGCATCTAGGAGCTTGCTTGATAAGGTTACCAGTAAGCTCTAGTGCTAGTTTATGGACCGCTACATTAGGAGCCAATCCAGTCATCTCTTCATAACTCCATTCAAAGTGGTCCTTAAACTCAGTCAATAGCCTAACTGAGTCATTGGTTTCAATTTCACTCAACAATGAATTGATGTATGTTGGGCCGGGATCTTCTTCAATTCCTAAGTTGATTTCTTTGAGCTCATCGATGGTTGACTTAATCTCTTCTTCAAACTCTGGCTATGCATCTTTGACTTCAAAATCATCTGGATCATCTAGAGTTTCTAAGCACAACTCCTTATGCGGGTTAATGTGATTTAAAAAGAACTTATCAATTCCAAATGATTGGTGATGACTAAGCAGTAATCATCATCATCGACTAGAACCACTACACCGAATCTTTGTCTTGGTCTTGATTGAGAGCTTTTGCATTTGTTCTTACATAATCTTTTGAAGTAGTCTGACTTGTGCTTTGACCAAGTAAGTTGGATTAACCCTTTCTTTGCTAAATTATGAACACAAGGCAATTACTAATAAAAAGGTAATTCTATTAAATTTTTATAGGAATCATCCTCAAGTTCTACATCAACTTCTTGACTTGAGGATGATGCTTACAGAAAGAACCTCTAAGTCTTTACACCTGTGGATGACTTATGGGCTTCCTTAACTACCAAACCCTCAACTTTTTGAGAGGAAAGTGGGGTTAGAGCTAAGGTTCCCAACTAATGCCTAACTTATTCGCATATAGACTTGGATACACTTATGCTTTACTTTAGAGCTCGATCTTCATCGCTATCTAGCTCAAGTGTCACCTCCAAGAAAATCTACTATTGAGAAGAGCTGACTGGTGTGCTAAACATATAAGACTCATCCTATGAACTAGATTCTAAGTCTATATGGATAGCAGGTGTACTCCTAGTAGGTGGGACATATCTTCTATTGGGTGGCCAATAAGGAGATTTTCCACCCCTAGGACTGCCTCTGAAATAGCCTCTTCCTCTACCTGGTGGAGGTCAGGTCATCCTACGCATATGTTCAAATGGAGTAACGAACTGTGGGTGGAATATAATGGCAGGCTCCACTTCCTCCTCCAAGTTTATTTTCTTTCCCTTTTATTTTCATTTTCATTTTCTCTTTTCTTATCTTTTTTTTTCTCTTCCTTTTTTATTTTCTTTTTCTTTTATTTCTAAACTTTGTCCAAGTTTATTAGAATAGACTTGTTGATTTTGAGGGAGGTAGTAAGCCTCATCATCATATATGCTGACCTCATGAACTGTAAATGACATGAGATCTCCTTTGACACAATAGATGATCCCACCTCTAAAAAACTTCATACACTAATATAGAGAGGATGGAACTATGATGTTCTCATGTATCCATGTTCTCCCAAATAAAGTGTTGAAAGATGTATCCAAGTCTATAATTTGAAACTTGGTTTCGGTCTTCCAATCATCTATCTCCAAGGGCAACACTATGGAGCCTAAGGCCTATTGACCTCACTTTTGGAGTGTGGATTCAATCTTCCCATCTTAGACTTAGAAGTCTTCTAGACACTAAGACTTCCCTAGTCATAAGACACTTCTAACAATTAGGTAAACACTTAACCTAAGCCTAAAGACTTAGAAGGGTTAACTAGAGGATTAGGTTATGTTGGGGATTAGATAATCCACCTACCCTACAACCCAAATCCAATCCATGTTCACCTTCTCAAACCAAACCTCAAGTTAAATTCAAACATCGATTCAAATCCAAATCCAAACCCAAATTCCAAAAACAAATGGTTGAAGCCATGATCAAATTCAAATTTAAAACCCTTCTTAAGCCATATGACCTATCCCATGGACTTAGCCAAATCCTAATCCAAATCAATCCAAAATTAACAGATCTCCTCATAATAAATTTATATCTTCAATCATCTTCCTAAATATAAATCAAATCTACATTCAAATGATCAAAACTAAATCAACTAAATCAAATTAAATCAAAAACCTTCCTAAGCCATATGACCTATCCATGGACTTAGCCAAATCTTAATCCAAATCAAGTTAAACTCAATTGATTTTCTCACAAATCAATCATATTTTCAATCATCTTCACAAATTTAAATGAAATATACATTTAAATGATCAAAACTAAATCAAACTAAATCAAAATCCAAACTTAAGCCACATGACCTAACTCCATGGACTTAGCCAAATTCCTTCATTCCAAAACCCAAATTCAATTTATTTTCTCATGAATCAATCATACCTTTAATCATATTCGAAAGTATAAAAAAAATCTATAATCATCAAGCCAAACCAAAATCAACCCAAGTCAAACCCAACTTAACCCTTTTGACTTGAAATGTTCAAATGAACCAAAACCCATTTGAACCTAATTACAAATTGAATTTATATATCAGTCCCAAATCCATATATAAACTCAACTAAATCAAACTCAACCCAAAATCAATCCAACTAAACCCAATTGGTCCACTTGACCCAAAGTGGCCAATTTGACCTATTTGAGCCAAGTTCTAATCTTACCCAAATTAGATTGAACCAAGCCAATGAAAACCTACCATCATGATTGTTGATTACCCAAGGTTGACCAATTATCATAAATTGGGTCAAACCAAGTCAACTTGGTAATTTTACCAAGTCAACCACTTAACCCATAAACTAAACTAGCCAAATTACAACCTAAGCCAAATCCCTTGAAATAAATGATTCATGCCAAATCAAAATCAATATTTGAATATAACTTGACCTTCAATGAAGTGAAACCAAACCCAATTAGCCCTCTTGACCCATGTTGACCCAAATTGACCTAAAAGACTAAATTGGGTCAAATCAAAATATAAACCAAATTGATTGTTGAACTTGACCAAAGCCATGATTGCACTAACCCAATCACCTACTAGCCCAATTTGACCTAAAGGTTCAAGTTGGCCTAAATCAAAACTAAATTCAAATTAATTAAAACCAAAACCTACAATCATCTTTGATTGGTCAACTAAACCCAAACCAACACCCAACTCGAGCCAATTTGGCCAATTTGATCAAATTGGTCAACTTAATCCATTTGGCCCAAATGAATTCAAATGAGCCAAAATCAAATCTAAGCCAAACTAAACCAAACCAATGGAACCAAAACATCCCAAATGATCATATGAACTTGACCCAACCCTTGGTTTGACCCAATTTGACCAATTGGTCAACTTGACCCAACCTAACCCAATTTGACCTAAATGAGTCAAATTGAGCCAAACTTAACCAAATCAACTCTAACTGACTTGAAATTTGGGCTAACCCACTTTTGGCTCATTTCAAATATGCCCAAATCAAATCCAATGCCAAATGATCATTCTACCCTTAGGTCAAGGGCATCACATGAGATAAATCACCCATGTAAGTGGTCATTTCCATTCCTTGGCCACTTGGTAATCTCCCAATGGTCTAGCTAGGCACCCTCACCCTCCCCATTGGAGCATTTGAAACCCATAGCCATAAGCCAAACTTGATCCCACCATCCGATCAAGATGAAGGGGGAGGGGGGGTATACACCCCCTCATTTTGACTCAAACACACATAAAAATCATTCCTCAGAGCCCTATCTAACCAAGAAGAGCCACTAGAGCCATTCTCTAAGTTTCCAAGCTCATTCCTCAATCATAAAATTCCATTCCTATCTGTCTTGAAATTGGACACTCCCATTTTCAACGTAACTTCCCCATTTCTCCATCAAACTCAAATTAACTATGCACGCACCTTTCTTAGGCTTCATCGAGCAAGAACAAATCATCTCCCAAGCTTCCCGAGCACCAGAGGAGGGACTTCGATCAAAGTTGAGCTTGAAATCATCGATTAGTGGCTTTCTGAGTGAACGTTGAGGAATTGATCTAATTGCTACTCAATAGAGCTTCATATCTTCTAGATGAAGCTTCTTCAATCATTTAAGCCCCCAATCTTGAGCTCTAGCAAGGTATTCTTCCAAAATAGATCCTTAGCCAAAAATGTTAGAGATTTTTGAAGAAAACTTGTATCTCGTGTGATCTTGATCGTTGGATCCCCTCTGATTGATGTCGTGAAGGTGTGGGATCCTTTTGGAGTTGATCCGAGCTCGGATAAGCTCGAATCATGTGAGAAATGGTAAACGGACTCCATTCTCCCTCACTCACATGATGTTAGATTAGGCACTGTCTATTCTGTGTGATTGAAACAGACAATTGTGATTAGATCTACTAGATCGATTTGATTTAATCTTATTAAGCATTAGGATTAATTTTAGCCATCTGATCTTAGATTGGATTACGAGAAAGTGCCGCCACGCCAATAGGCCGAAGTCGATAAGTTTTATGTAGCCAATCTTGAGGCGCCACGTGGAAAGCACGCCACATGGCGCCAATAAGATTAGGCTTAATTAATCATTTTTAATAGCTAAAACTTCTAAAAATCATAAAAAATCATATAGAAATAAAAAATCCAAATAAATACTCATTCCAAAGGTATTTAAGAGGAGAATTAATTAAAAAAGATCTTAACTAATTTTGAATAGTAATTAAAGTTTAATTACAAAATTAATTAGCTTAATTACTTTTACATTACTTGAGCAATTAATCCCAAATTTTATGGGTTAATTTAATGGGATGACCTCTACCTCCCATGCTTTTCTTGGGATTTATTGCTCACTTAATTAAGATAATTGACTAATTAAACATTACATACTCTTTTAAGTTAATTAATGATTAATTAATTTGATGAAGAGTAATAAATTGGTTAATTAAGTTTATTAATCATTGTTCGACAGTAAGTGAACTAAATAATAGGGTTGGGACCCCTTTCCCAAAGTTCATTTCACCCTTTTTAAAAAATGAAATTAATTAACATTTAACTAATTAATTAAATTACTTAAACAAATTGAAATCATAATCACATCTGAATTTAATTAATTAAATCATAGGGTAGATCTTTAGGTGTTTATAAGGGTAGAGCTTGGCTACCCAATTTATTTTTTGGTTTTGTATGGTGGTCCCCGACCACAATGGCCTCTTATTCTTTTTGTGATTAGCTTTATAAATTGATTGATGATTTATTTAGCTTTTGTATTAAGTGGCATATTTTTCTTAGTTTCTTCTTTGCTTTATGTATGGCCAGGATGTGGATTAGGCTTTAGGAAAAAATATATCTTTTACCAAATCTAACAACTCAAAATTAAAAATAAAGAACTCATAACCTCACCTAAAGCTTAAGTTTAAAATAAAGATAAAAGAATTATCAATTCCTTAGCTGGATGAGTATTTCTTTTTCCAATATCATGCACAAATGCATCTTATTTCACTCTTGATTGGAGGGCTTCTACCTTTGCTAGAGAAACTTGGCTTGACCTTTGAGAGCCATGGTGGAAACGCATCTCCTCCATTCTCCCTGATTTTGGCCAATAACTTTATTTCTCATTCATTAGGCATGTGAATCCTATTAGCCTGAGTCAAAATAATTGTCCAAAAATAAAAATAAGATGAAAATATGAATTGTGTTAGATTTAGGTCATTTGAAACATGTGCTTACATGATCTAGTCTCTTTAGGGAGTGAGTTTAAGGATTTTGTCTCTTTCTAAATAAATAACAACCTAACTTATCTTGTATAAGCATAAGACTTGCCTACATGTATTTAAAATCATAGGAGGAGTTAGGCCACCCCTAAGTGGTTGTAAGTCCAAGTATGAGTGGTTTGTCCTCTTGGAGGCAAACCAAATACCCATTTTTGCCTTAGATTTAGGTTGTGCTTTCTCCAAAGCTCCCTAGATTTAGTTGAGATTTCTTCTCCCCTTGTGGACCATAAGCATAATTCCTTACCTCTTAGGAATTTCCATTAATCTTGTGTTATGGAATCATAAGTCCTAAATTTTTAATGAAAAATGCAAATCAAATATATTAAATCAATTTCAAAAATATAAAGCCCAACTATAGGATAGTTTAAGATTGCTCGCTAGATTTCCTAGCATCATGGGCATTTCCTACTTATCTTCCTTTTGGCTTTGATAATAACTCCCTCTCTTTGATTAATCTCATTTGATCTTCAAAAATGAACTAATCGATTGATAGTCCTTTCATATTGAAATCTTTGAAGACAATGATCATTTACCTTAATCGAGACTTTTCATATGGAATCCCCATTTCTTAGGATGTAATTAACTATGGGGGCTTGCCCTTGTAGGGAACTTAACAAACCCGATTTAAAATAAACCTTGCTTTACTTTTCCATGTAAAGTAGGGAAAGAATCTCTAGTACATATGCAGACCCATCATCCTTAGGAGTTCTTAGTGAGGAGATTAGGTCCATTAAAGGGTAGTGACTTCTATCTTCCGAGATGGTAGATTATTTCTTGATGACGTACTCGATCACCTAAATAAGCACATCTGTAGATCTTCGTGGCATCTTAAAAAGATGAATTTTTATATTCTTGCCTTTTTCACACATATATTTGAAGCTGGCCATATAAAAATTTTTCTACCAACAAATTTTTCAAGCAACTCCACTGGGGATGGTTCCTCTCTCCATCTTTGGTAAATGATTGTTATCTTTGAGTATCGATAGTGGGTTTGTACTTTGGTATGAATCCAAGACTATAATTCTTTCTGTTAGCACTTAGCTTATTTCATTCTTAAGTTGAGTTAGCCAACATCTTTAGGTTTTAGGACCTCGCTATGTATTGGTCTTAAACCCCCGTTGGGTTCTCTAATGGGTAAAATAAAAAATAAGATCTAAATTAAAAAAAGAAAACATTTAAGGACTTCCCCCTTATCATTTTTATGCAAAGGAAAGGTTCATTCTAAAATAATAAAGATAATTAATTTTCCATAAAAACTTTACTTTTCGAATAGCACTCCTTTCAAAAATGCACTTAATAAAATATTTTCCATAAAACTTTTATCACCCTCATTTAACAATTCTCATAATTGTTACATATAGGGATTTTCAAAAATAAAATTAACTAAAATTTTCCAAAAGCACAAATGAACATCTTCTTTCAATTCACTTTGATGAAGATTTCATTTTTCAAAATAAAATGAACAATCATCTTTCCAAAAAGTCAAAATAAAAATAAAAAAAATAAAGTTTTCGAAAGCACACATGAACCTTTTCATTCAGTATACAAACACATACTGAATGAAAGTTTCATTTTCAAATAAAATTAAATTTTTCAAAAGCAAATATGAAAATCTTCATTTAATATACTCAAATTTATTAAATAAAGATTTTATTTCAAACTAAAAACAATATCATTTGGAAATCCCACTTAAACATATTCTACATATGATTAAGTTGGAATTCCCTCTTTCAAAATCAATAAGCACACAAAATAAAAAAATTTCACATTTCAAAATAAGATTGATCTCCATTCTACATACCCAAATTTATTGAATGGAAGCCCTCTTTTTCAAAAATTAGAACTTAACAATCATACTTTCAAAATTCTAAACACATTTGAAACTTCATTTAACATACCCAAATTTGTTAAGTGAAGCCTCCAAATCCAAAAATTTTCAAACACATTTTGGAACTTCATTTAATACACTCAAATTTGCTAAGTGAAGTTTCCAAATTCCCAAATCAAAATTTTCAAAACACATTTTTGGAATTTCATTTAGCATAGTAAAATTTGCTAAGTGAAGTCTCCAAATTCATAACTCAAAATTTCAAACACATTTTGGAACCTCATTTAGCATACCAAAATTTTCTAAGTGAAGTCTCCAAATCCAAAACCAAAATTTTCATACACTTTTTGGAACTTCATTTTGCATACTCAAATTTGTTAAGTGAAGTCTCCAAATCCAAAATCAAAATTTTCAAAACACATTTGGAATTTCATTTAGCATACTCAAATTTGCTAAGTAAAGTCTCCAAATCCAAAATAAAAAATTTTAAACATATTTGGGACTTCATTTAGCATAACCAAATTTTCTAAGAGAATCTCCAAATTCAAAAATCAAAAAATCAACAATCATATTTTAATTTTTTTCAAACACATTGTCTCCAAAGTCAAAACTAAAATTTTCAAACACCTTTGGAACTTCTTTCCCTATCATATCAAATTTGCTAAGGAGAAGTTTCCATTTCCAAAACCAAACTAAATCAAAAATTTTGGGCACATCTTGTGGAAATTCATTTAGCATACTCAAATTTTCTAAGTGAAATTTCCATTTCACAAAATCAAGTGGGACTTCATACTTAGCATACCATATTTTCTAAAGTAAAGTATCCACTTTCAAACAAATCGAAATAAAAATGAAACACTTAGGATTTCCTTAGCATACCTAAATTTGCTAAGGATCCTACCTTTTCAAAAAATCAAAACATTCAAAACAAATGAAATACTTAGAATTTTCTTAGCATACCTAAATTTGCTAAGAATCCTATTTTCAAAAAAATCAAACAAAACACACTTGAGTTCTTCACTTAGCATACCTAAATTTTGCTAAGTATGAATTCCAACTTTCCAAAATCAAACAACAAATCACCAAAAAAGAAACAATCATTCTCAAAACACTTCACTTAGCACACCTAAATTTGCTAAGTAAGTAAAATTCTAAAATCATCAAACAAAAACAAAATCAATTTGACCCTTACTTTAACATACCCAAATTTATTAAAGGAAAGGGTCCTCAAATCAAAAATTTAAATTCAAACATATGAACCTATGGAAGCATCCTTCTCAAAATATTTGAATCCATCTTTCAACATACCTAAATTTGTTGAAGTTGGATTCATATTCAAAATTCCTCTTTCAATCAAATCTTCTCAAATCTATTTGAACCCCACCTAACACTTCCAAGTTGTTGGATGTGGGTTCAAATTTTCAATTCAAATTCAAAAATCTACAAAGATAGAAATCTGATACAAGCTCATTTCCTATTGTAGATTTTCACGCGCCATTATAGTATAGACTCAATTTTTTCTTTTTTACGGTTAATGAAATGGCTTCAGTTCATTTTCACCTTCCCTCATGGTATGCATTTGGCTTTGAGCCAAGCCAACTTTCCCCGACTGGATCATACACATCTTATCCACTTTGATAGGGGATTCGAGCAAGAATTATATGCGAGGGCACTCCCCTCATGACAGTCAGTAGGACCACAGTGATCGTGCAAAAGCTAGTCATCCGGATTGATCTACCTTCTGATTTTGACATCTCCTCATTGAAGAGGAAAATAGTGACAGTCCCAAAGGCTTTAGTTATGATAGTACCAACAGTACCAATAGTACCAGTAGTGCTAGCCTCAGTTTCAATGCGGCCCATGGTTTCTCCTGCTGCCCTAGTAAGGGCTTGCACCCTCTCATCTGTACCCTCTAAGGGTAAAGCTCCCCTAGTCTCAGGGCTTTCCTCTCATACTTTTGAGTATGGGTCTAGCTCTCACTCCTCCCATCCTACCAGGACACAATGTTGGAATAAGAACTACATGATTAAGCAGTATCACACTAGGATTGCTAGAGAGATAGAGGCAGCAGCCCATTCAGTTGTTGAGGAGTTCCCTGTTATCACTTCACCATTGGTTATAGTAAACCAGTTCCATCCACTCTCTAGATTAGATAGAGAGGATGTTCATTCACTCATCACCTCCACTAGTGCGCATCACCTTTAGGAGTAGGAAGTCATACTGGCCTCCCATCTATGCCGCGGTAGCTTACGGACGCTCAGTGAGCTCGTTTGATCTCGATCCATCATCCCCATGTGGGGAAGTATATCCACTGGAGAGGGCAGAGGCCCATACACTCACATTACTAGTAGAGATGGAGGTTGATTGCCGGTTGGCGCTTTGCTTATTAATTTTCCAGCTTTGCGCTACCACCATCGACATCATCCTACTTTGGACTAGTCATCATAGAGGACAGCTCACGAGAGTCGGTCTCCACCACTCTATCCCTCATCATCGCCAGTCCAGTCCGGCTCCGGTTCAAAGGCCATAAAGGCCATATCCGGGTTGGTGATGTCTTCACGCCAGGATCCCACCCCATCTATTGTGGCAAGGCCAAGCTCTCCTGCTCGACCTTCTACCCAGTGGTGGTGTGGAAGAAGTGGCGATCTTGAAGCATTGTTGTCATCCCTTCACCAACTCTGCTAGTTCAGTAGGACATGGAGATGGCGATAGTTATTTTAGAGATTACAGATGATAGTCCAGCTGCACCAATGATAGTGGAAAATCCTAGGATTGTTATCCCTCTCATATCTAGTAGTAATCAGGAGTGTCACTCATCTAGTGAGTACAGTCCCATAGGATTGACTCGCTAGTGGCAGGCGAGGTTCGATGCCTCTTAGTGCATAATAGTGATCACACTGATCAGCCTGGATTATTTGTACCTACTCAGATCAATCATTCTTTAGATGAGATAGTGGCATATTATTTCATGGAAAAAAAAGAGATTTTGGGGTATGATTGGTCAGATGAAGAGAAAGTGAGCTTCAATCCCAATGAAGATGACTTGTTGGGACTCGTTGGAGTGCATGGTGGTGAGGATCTCTTCGAGGCAACAAATGGAAGGTGATGAGTTGATCAAGAAGACACCACATGACACCTCGAATATTTGAGGTAGAAGGATATATCAATAGGATGGCATAATTAGAGGACTTATTAGCGGTAGTTTAGTTCTTTAAAATAAGCCCCATTAGTTCATCCTACTAATAAAGTTAGTGCATGTCTTGGACCGTAAGACTTTACCTCTCGTTGAGCAAGGTAGCACTAGCCTGTATAGGAAGGTAGTGGATAGTACCTCCATACAAGAAAAAGATATAAAATCCATGGTTGAGAAGCAAGTGAAGGTAGCATGGCTCAAGCCCAGGGAGGATCATCAGTTCCAAAGGGTAGACCCTACCTAGACAAATTTGATGCTATTCAATATCCCAAGGAATTTGTGCAACTTCCTTCAAAAGCTTTGATGGCAGTGGAAACCTAAGGCAGCACATAGCACACTTCAGCTCCAATTGTTGCAACACAGGTGGCAGTGACGCTTTGATTTTCTGCCCCTTCGTTAGTAGCATAGCAGCTATTGCTTTTGATTGATAAGAGGTTTACTGGAGCTCAGCAAAGGGTTACTGTAGGTGATCTCATTGTAGCACAATAGCACCCTGGTGAGTCCCTTGTTGAATATATTCTTCGATGGTGTAACTTGAGTATGAAGTGCGAACCACAGCTGTCTGAATAGCATGACATTGAGATTCTTTTAAAGAATATCCATGGCCCGGTCACCTTCATGCTTAAGGGCTTCACTATCAAGACATTTGAGAAGCTAATCAATAAGGTGGCTAGTCTACAAGGAGAGGCCAAACAATTGCCTTTTCAAGATCAGTTGCCTAAGCAGAAGCCACAAAAGGTCTACGAGAAGAAACCAGGAGTAGTAGCAATGGTTGATAAGGGGAAGTAACCAGTTACAGATCAGTCTGAGAGAGCATGGCCTCAATAGGCTCCACCTCCTTTGCCACCATTGAGGTAGCCCTACCGGCCTCCACCACAGCCTCCACGACCAGCACCGCCACCTCCTCAGCCATACCACTAGCAGCAATAACACTCATACTTGCCTCCAGGTAGCTATTGTCCACCTACTCTTTTAGATAAGTTAAATAAACTTTATTCTTTTAAAAGGGAGGTAATCAGGAAGATCTTTAAGAATCTCTTAAAGAAGATTTTAGCTACCCAGCCTGAGACCATAGAAGTAGGCCAAAGTCATGTTCCAAACTTTTGTTACCACCTGTTGGCCACATTTTGGAGGATTGCTTCACATTCAAGGACTGGCTTGAACATAGTTTCAAGACCACTGTTGTAGTTATCCCAAAGGAATACCTTGTGGAATAACTTTCCAGTTCCATTAGGGTAATCTTTGGGGATACATGTGATCCTACCAAAACCAAAGAAGGTTGAGATATTTCTCTATCTAAAACCTCTAAGATGATATAAGATCAAGAAGCTTTCTTGTAGGTGCATGAGTCAAACCTCTAACATTAAGGAAGGTTTGCAAGTTGCAGTGCCAACTCTAGGAAAGGGGAGCTCAGCAGCAACAGCATGTGTCAGCCTGAGAATAACCCATTAGTGCTGCCATCGACCATGTCCAGCCTCCAGCCTACAGTTTTAGCTTCCACACCGGTGACTTCTTCCATTTTAGCTAGCTCTACTTCTTTTACTAATAGAACTCTTGTATCGGTGGATAAGGGCATCAAATCTCTTACCCCACTCACTTTACTTAATTTTTACTTTGTACCTCCAAACAATTCCAAGAAATTGAAGAATAAAGCTAGTTTGAATTACATCTATGTCACTTATGATGGGTTGTCTTCTTCTATTCCTAATGATAACTCTTCAAGTTAAAATAACTATAATAATTTTGATCTTCCTCTTTCGATTAGGTTCCAACTCTACTATGGGTTCACCTCTTCGAGACTTGAAATCATCCGATTATGAGGGTCCCATAGGAGGAGCTATAGGTGAGCCTAATGTGTAGGTAGAACCATCCATTACCCTGCCATAAGAGATCACCGAAGTTAATCTCTGTAGTGGCAAGGTTCTACCTTATTGGGTAACACCTCATAATAGAGGGAAATAAGTCATTGATACTAAAGATCAAGAAGCCCTTCCACAAGATGCTCCACCCTTGGATATGCTTATGGAGGACTAGCTGAAGGTAGACTATAACGTCCTTCCTCATCTAAGAAAGTTGCCATCTAAGCTAAGCTTATATGATGCCCTTGGCTTATCCAAAGAGATGAGAGAATCACTAATCAAGGCTATTCTTGATCCTGAAATATGCTTAGTTCAGCTAACTGCTATAGGTGAGGAAGCACATTATATAAAAGAAGCTCAGGGGAACACCTTCACAGATGAAGACCTTATTTTGGGGGACTTGGGAGCACAACTATCCCCTCTACATCATAGTTGACATGGACAGGTTCAGACTTGCTAGAATTCTTGTGGATTCAAGTACATCGGTGAACATTATGAGTCTAAAGACCATTGCCTATTTGAGGATTGACATCTCTACACTCCAAGGAGATCGGATGATGTTGAGAGGATTCAATGACCAAGGTGAGCGGGCTTTAGGTTCTATAGTGTTACCTTTTCAAGATAGGGTGGAAGGCTGCCAAGTTCTACATCATTGATTTGAATACTTTTCTTTGCTTTTTTGGTAGGCCTTGGATACATCGAATAAGATCATTCCATCCTCCCCATCGTGCATCAAGTTCAGAAAAGTTGGAATTGAATACCATGTCAACAGAGGAGAAAAGCTATTTTCAGTTAGAGAGGTTGAGATTTATGAGGATATGACCTACTATCTTCCTCAAAACACCCTTTCTTGTGAACTTGGACAAAATTCAAATGTGAACAAAAAAGAAAAAGAAAATGAAGAAAAAGAAAAGATAATAAAAAATAAAAAAATAAAAATATTCCAAGTGAACAAGAAAGGGGAAATGAAGAAGAAATAGACACGCATATCACATTCCACCCATAGTTCATTCCATCATATGGACATGTGGGTATGATGGATCAACCTATACTAGGTAGAGGCAAAGGTAGAAATAGAGGTAGTTCCAGAGGTGGGAGACCCCCTAGTTGGCCATCATAGAGGTCATGTTCGGTTCATAGAGTACCCTACTATTCACATAGACTTGGAATCCATCTCGAGGATGAGTCTAATGTGATTAGTATACCATCCAACCCCTCTGGGTTCCATTGGAGGTGACTTTCAATCCGCATAGATGAAGACCAGGCCTCCAAATAAAGCAAAGTATTCAAATCTGGTTTATGTGAAACTATTAGGCAGCAGTTGGGAACCTTATCTCTTACCTCACTTACATCTCAGAAAGTTGAAGGTTTAGTACTTAAGGAAGTCCCTAAGTCTTCCAGTGACATTAAGTAGAAGAAGCTCTTTTAGGGATCATCGTCCTCAAGCCCTGAAGTTGATGTAGAGCTTGAGGAAAATACTTTTAAAGAATTAATGGAATTTCCTTTTGATTTTTACTCGCCTTGTGTTCATAATCTTATAGAAAGGTTTAGTTCCTCATACATGGTCCAGGCATAGGTTAGAGTACTTGAAGCTATGGAATAATATAGGAAGCAATCAAGAAGACTAGGATTGATCAAGTGGGTTTCGATGATGAAGATTCGCTTAGTTGTTACCAAACATTTGGAGTTTAATAGGTTCTTCTCACACACCCCCAAATCTTATGAGAATGTGTGTTTAGAAACCTCAAATGATCCAAATGATCTCCAAATTAAAGAAGAATTGCTAGAATTTGAAGAGGAGATTCATTCAATAATAGATAAGCTTAAAGAAATCAACCTCGGGATAGAAAAAAATCAACGCCTGACATACATCAATTCATTGTTGAATGAGAAAGAAACCAATGACTTAGTTAGGCTATTGACTGAGTTTAAAGACTGCTTTGCATGGAGTTATGAAGAGATGATTATCTCCTGACATAGTAGTCCACAAGCTAGTAACAGACCCTAACACTACCCCTATTAAGCAAGCTCCTAGACGCATGCGATTAGAAATTGAACAACATGTCATTTCTAAAGTCAAGAAATTGATTGATGCTAGTTTCATCAGGGGAGAAAAATATCCTACCTAGTTAGCTAGTGTTGTCCTAGTTAAGAAGAAGAATGACCAAATTTGCATTTGCGTTGATTTTAGGGACTTAAATAAGGCATGTCATAAGGATGAGTTTTCTCTTCCTATACCAAAATTAATGGTGGACATTGCCTCATCTCATACAATTTTTTCTTTCATGGATGGGTCATCTAGCTATAACCAAATCAAGAGGTCTCCTAAAGAAGAAAGAAGCACTATTTTTGAACCCCGATCTCTTTATAGGGTCATGCCTTTGCCTTAAAATGCCGGTGCTACATACCATGGGCCATGACTGATCTTCAAACTCATCCATCATCGTGAGTTAATTGATGATCTTGTAGTCCAGAGCAGAGAAAAGGAAGGTAGTTTTTGAACGGTTAAGACAATATAACCTCATAATGAATACCCTGAAGTGTGCATTTGGAGTAGCTTTAAGGAAATTCCATGGGTTTGTTGTTTGCACCAGGGAATAGAAATAGATCTAGAAAAGATTAAAGCTATCTTAGAAATGCCGCCTCTTAAAAGTCTAACTCAACTCAGATCCTTTCAAGGATGGCTGGCGTATCTAAGATGCTTTATCTCCAACCTATTAGGGAGATGCAAACCATTCTCAACACTTGTCAAAAGGATGCCAAGTTCAAGTGGGATGATAAGTGCCAGCATGCCTTCAAAGACATCAAGTATTATTTGGTGAAGCAGTTCTAGGCAATCTGTGCCACTTATTCTCTACACTACTACATTAGATGACTCTTTCAATGCTCTATTGGCCCAAGCTAGCATCGAAGGGAAAGAGATTGTTCTCTACTACCTCAGCCATCATCTGGTTCCTACTAAAGTGAATTATCCACCTATTGAGAAAGATTGCCTAGCTTTGATCATTGCTTCCCAAAAGCTACAGCACTACATGCTTTTTCATAAGGTGAATTTGATCTCCAGAATAAATCCACTGCAGTACCAAATGACACAGCCAATGCTATCCAGACATTTGGCACATTGGTCCATGATACTCTCATAGTTTGATATCACATTTGTACCCCTCCATGCGATAAAAGGACAGGCCCTAGAAGATTTCATAGCATCACACCCACTTCCTGTTGATTCTTTGTTTAGTGATGATCTTCCTGATGAACAAATCATGAACTTAGGGAGGTTAGATGGGAGATGTATGTATTTTGATGGTTTGCTTCTTTTCTCAAAGGGGCACCATATTCTTCCAAGAAAGGTGGGGGTAGGAATAGTTCTTCTAACTCCAAATTATGATGTGATGAGATTCTCATACTATCTTTCCACCACACCAATAATGAAGCCAAGTATGAGGCTTTTAATGCGAGTTAGCCATCACTATCGTGTCAAGAGCATCAACATCATTGGGATTCTCGTTGGTCATCAACATGTGGTCCTACTAAGTCCTCAAACCTAAGCTTCATCATTACTATGAGTATACCATGAAGCTGTTGGCCCAGATTCATGAAGTCACCATCTACAAGTTTTCCCGAGTAGAGAATGCAGTAGTAGATGCTTTGGCCAAACTTACCAAAGAATTGGCATGTTTGGAAGAAGAGTCCATTTAAATAAGGGTCCAAAATAAACAAGTCCTATCCCTTATTGATGCTAAACTCATCAAGAGACTTTCTCTTGAAGGGGAGGTTACCATTGCCAAAATAGACAAGGAGCTGGATTGGAGTCAACCTTTCATAGATTACTTGAACACTGGCAAACTACCTTAAGAAAAGTCACAAGCCCATCAGGTGAAATAGAGAGCTCTCTCCTACACTCTTATTGATGGCACCCTGTACTGCCGATCCCTTGACTAAATGTGGTTATGCTATTTAGACAAACATGAAGCCCATGGAATTGTAACTAATGTACATTCAGGTCTATACGAAACACATCAATCCAGTCCAAAGATGAAGACAAAGTTCAAGCGACTTGGATACTACAATCCTTCAATGATTAAAGATTGCATGGATGTAGCTAGGAGATGCCATCAATGTCAGGTACATGATGTGGTCCTCCACCAACCACCCAACATTCTACACCCTACTTTGGCTTCATGGCCATTTGAGTGTCGGGTTACCAACATTATAACTACCACTGACTACTTTTCTAAGTGGGCAAAAACCATCCTATTCAAAGAGGTCATAGATTAGTATGTGCTTCAATTTTTTAGGAACCATATCATATATAGGTTTGGGGTGCCTCGATGAATTATATCCAATAATGATACTACGTTCAAAAGCATGAAGATCAACAGCTTCGCTAGAAGATACGGTATAGATTGGAGATACTCCATCATCTACTACCTTAGAGAAAATGGCTTAGAGGAAGAATTCAACAAAACTCTCATCCGATAATGAAAGACTCTTGATAAAATGAGTGGAATGAGCGTTGGTTGAAGCTTTGTGCCTACACACCACATACCAACTCCAACGGTCATTTTCCTTAGTGTATGGGTCTGAAGCCATTCCACCTTTAGAAGTTCAACTCCCATCACTAAGGATAGCATTGGTAACAAGATCACTATAGAGCAAAATACAAAGCTACGGTTAGAAGAGCTCAAAGGTTTGGCAGAGAGTCACCTACGAGCGTGCCAGAACCTTGAGTTGTACAAGGCCAAAATGATTCAAGCTCAAAATAAGCTAGTCAGCCCAAGGTCTTTTTGAGTAGAAGAACTTGTGTTAGTCCTAAGGAGACCAATTGTTGCCCATCGAAAGATAGGGCAAGTTTGAACCCACTTGGGAAGGCCCCTATGTCATAGAGAAGGCCTGCCAAGGAGGATCTTATCAGCTTATTGATTATAAAGGGGAACACTTCCAATTAATGGGCTCTATCTAAAGAAATATACCCATGAAATAAATCATGTTTGAAAATAATCATTAATAAAAACAACAAAAACCTAATTCCATTCATCAATATTCTTTCAAAGCATTGTTTGCTTGTCTTTGAATCCATGCATCTAGGGGTAGGTGTCCCCTAGGTATCATATCCCTCTTTCACAACACAAACACAATCTCGATGCTTTTAGAATAGGTGTAAGAGAACCAGAGGCATCCTATTTCGATTTTAACTAAGTTAGGTGTAAGAGAACCTAAGCGGCATCCTTTCTTAGTGGAAATCCTGTTTGCCATCTATGGCACCATTTCATCAAATCCCCTAGCGTGTTTTAAGGTAGGTGTAAGAGTCCCCCAGAGGCATCCGATTCCTATTAGCATGTGCAAAACAACAAACACAAATCTTTTATCTCAAGCTATTTTGATGTGAGAGGAAGCCCCTTGTGGCACTCACTCATTAACTACTCTTGGTCGGATCTACATGCTACCTAGCTAGTATGTCACCCCTGTGGTCATTTGTTGGAGGATGTGAATCCCTGAGTTTCTTCCTAACTTGACCATTGCAAATCAACGAGCACCTTATTAGTTTGGTAGTCTTCTGACCATAAAATGTTGACTTTGCTTAAGAAGATGTGAGTCCCCGTGCTTTCTTCTTGAACTAGCCATCATGCTCTAACTGGGTCGAGTATATTTAAGGTTTAGGATAAGTCCCCTAGAGTACTTTTGAGTTGATATAAGTCCCCTAGTGGCATTCACTCTGTAGTCTCCCTAGGTCGGATAGCACCTATCGAGCTAAAGTCATACTATCCCAACAGTCAGTTCCACTATAAGAAGATGTGAGCCCCCGAGCTTTCTTCCTAGGCTGATTGCAAACCGAGCACCTTAGGTTGGTTGATGTTTTACTTGTGTGACTCACTGGTGGTTACACCACTCTTGGCGAGATGAGTCCAGCTTTCTCCTTGAGTTGGACACCAAATACCTATTGGATATATGACTAGCCATGTCATCTTCTGTGTTGGATTAAGCTTAATCCCCTCTATTTGGATCAAGCTCTTTACGACCCCATTTAAACACTACCCAGGTTACTATTGGATTGAATAGTCCCCCTTTCCTAGTAACCACCCCTCTGGTTGGAGAATTTGTTTAGCAAATGCATAGATTCTCCCATGGTTTAGTAAATCTGAGATAGGTCTAGGCTGATATAAGCTACTTCTCAGTTTGATCCCTCATAAACTAATAGGATTCATGATAAAATGAACTAAAACAAGCAAACAAATAAAAAAAATTTGCTTGTGAATTAAGAATTAAAGCCCCCAAAAGGCCCCTTTTCCCAAGCAGATATCCTATCTTTAGGGAAATGTCAGCAAAACTCCCTATAAGAATTGTCTGACAACTTGAGTTGAGATAAGTCCCCGGGTCAGCACTCACTCCATAGTCACCTTAGTTTGGGTTCAATTTATTTTTCCATGAGCAGGTTACCCTGGCGGTCATTCTACTTTGAAAGATGTAAGACTATGACACATTCTTTCTAGCATGATTGTCGCAAACTGACGGGCAGCCTTAGGTCAGGTTCAATTTTTTTCCCGAAGCAACTAATCAACCAAGTGGTCTTTTCTAGTGGAAGATGTGAGTCCCTGAGCTTTCTTCCATTCAATTGATCATTTCAAAGCAAAAGGCACTCCTTTGGTTGGATAGTTCTCCCATCAGTCTGGAAGCTATTCCATTTGGTTCAGTAAATCTGAGATAGGTCTAGGCTCATATAAGCTCATTCTCAGTTTGATCTATTACGAACCAATGGACTCCATCAAAACAAAGCAAACTAAAAAAATGAAATTAATCTTGACTATCCTTAGCTTATATAAGTCCCCAAGTGACATTCACTCAATAGTCAGCCCTAGGTCGAGTTTGATTTATTGCCCAAAGCAACCAATCATCCCAGTGGTTCCTTGTTCTAGAAGATGTGAGTCCCCATGCTTTTTTCTTAAGATTTGACCATTGTATGCCGAAAGGCACCCCTTTGGTTGGATAGTCCTTCCTTGTGGTTGGTAGACTACTCCCTTTGAATTGATAAGTCTAAGTTAGGTCTATGGTCTCCTACTGCAATCATCCATCAATTTATGGGATCCATCATAATCAAAATAAGAAAATCTAAAAAATGATAATAATCTTGAATATCTTTGAGTTGACCTAAGTCCCCCAGTGGGATAAAATCAATAGTCATCTCTAGGTTGGGTTCAATTTGATATCTTGCCAATAGATTACCCTAGCAATTGGTCTCTACATTGAAGGATGTAAGTCTACTATGCTTTCTAGTATACTGTGCGCCAAAGGCACCCCTTTGGTTGGATAGTCCTACCTTTGTTGGTAGACTACTACCTTTGGATTGGTAAATTTGAGTTAGGTTTTCCATGGCTATTCCATGCCAATATAATCCATCATAACCAAACAAATCTGAAAAATGAAATTAATCTTGACTATCTTTGAGTTTATCTAAGTCCCCCAATGTCATGTACTCAATAGTCAGCCCTAGGTTGGGTTTCAATTTGTTGTCTTACCAATAGATTACCCTAGCAACTGGTCTCTACTTTGGGGGATTTAATTCTACTATGCTTTCTTCCTAGTATAGCTGCTATATACCTAAAGGCATCCCTTTGGTTGGCTAGTCCCACTATGTGTTTAGTTGACTACCCCTTTGGATTGGTAAATCTGAGTTAGGTCTTAGCCTCCATGCCTCTTAGTGTAGTCCATCGTAAACCAACAGGGTTCATCTTAAAATTCAAACCAAATAAAATTAAAACAAATTCAACCCTCTTCATCAGTGAAACTAAATCAAATCCTTTTCTCCTTAGTGAGATTCAAATCAAATCAAACCTTTCATCCCCTTGTGGATGACTTGAACCTGCTTCCCTAATAGAAGGTTCACATTCTATCCCTTAGTGGATTCTTCCCTCTCTCTTATGTCTTAGACATAAGTAGAGCCACATTGCACTAAGCTCTGGATTCTTTCTACACCTTGGGTTATGAATAGATTTTTTTGTTAGTTCTTGTGATTTTTCGGTGTTGTTGATCATTTCGGTCAACACCAATAAGTGCGGTGTTTCTTGTCAGTCACACCACACCTATTAGGCATCCTTTATTGACCTCATTTTTAGAATGAGTTCTCAACCCCTCCATCTTAAACATAGGACTTCTCTTAGACTTTATGAGCTCCTTAATCTTAAGACACATCTAGTGATTAGCTGGACACTTTCTTAGAGACTTAGAAGAGTTAGCCATAGAATAGGTCATGCCTTGGGTGTTAGAAAAATTTTTCTACCCTTAGCTTGAACCATTCCTCACTTTCCTTTCTTCAAGTCAAACTCCAAATAAATCTTTTTTGATTTTCTCCAAACTCAAATCAACTCCATGTGACTGAAACCCATGATTGAAACCCATGAATGAAAATTCCTAAGTCCAAATCTTTTTAGGTCATTAATCTTCCCTTAAGGACTTAACCAAAATCATGATCTAAACTAATTAAAATCCTTGATATTTTCTCATAATTCATTTATATTGTCATTTATATTCACTTATATAAATGAAATATAAATTCAAACCAATCAAACTAAACTCAAAATTCAAAATCAAATTCAAAATTTAAAATCCTTCTTAAGTCCTTAATTTCCCTCTTAAGAGCTTAACTAAATCATGATCTAAGCCAAGTCAAATTCATGGGATTTTCTCATAACTCATTTATATTCTCATTTATATTCACATATATAAATGATATATAAATTGAAATCAATCAAACTAAACTCAAAATTCAAATTCCAAAACTCCAAAATTTTCCTAAGTCCTTTAAATCCCTTTTAATGGACTTAGCCTAAATCATGATCAAATCACTTCAAATCCTTGAAATTTTCTCATGATCAATTTATATTCTCATTTATATTCACATATAAAAATAAAATATTAATTCAAATAATCAAAACCAATTCCAAAAATCAAACTCAAATCTATTCAAAATCTAACCTAAGCCTTTCAAGTCAAAATTTTGAACTTAGCCAAATCAACTTCAAATCAAGCCAAACTCTTGATTTTCCTTCATGATTCAATCAGCCCTACAATCATAAATCCAAATATAAATAAAAACTTAAATCAAAAATCAATTCAAAAATCAAACCCCAAATCCATTCATATTCTTCCTTTGAATATGAAATTGTCAAATGGATCAAAACCCATTTGACCTCAAACCACTTGCAAATGGATTTATATTTCAATCATAAGTCCATATACAAGTTCAATCAAACTCAAATCAATCTTTGACCAAGCCATTTGACCCACTTAGGCTTACTTAGAAAGTACCCTTATGAGCCAAATTCTAATCCTAACCAAATTGGATGGAACCAAACTCACCTCTGCCACTCATCATGATCAACAATCATCATGGGATGATCAATCAATCAAATTGGGTCAAACCAAGTCAAACCTAAGGGTTGACCAAGTCAACACTTAGCCAAAATGAAACCTAACATAGCCAAAATCTATCACAGGTCAAATTAATTGAAACCATTGATCTAAGTTCATTCATGGCCTATGTTTGAACTTGACCAAATCAACATTTGAGCCTAACCTAGCCCAATTGGCCACTTGACCCAAGTTGACCCAACTTGACCTAAATAGTCAAAATCTATCAAAACTTGATCTAAGTTAAATTGATTGAAAGCAATGGGTCAAGTTTATTCCAAATCACTTGTTGAACATAACTAAAGCCCCAATTGGCCAACTAGACCTAACCTAGCCCAATTGACCTTAGACCCAAGTTGACCTAAAGGGGTCATGTTGAGCTAAATTCAAACTTAAACCAAATTGATTGGAAACAAAGATACAAATCTACTCCATAAGACTAACCAAACCTAAACCTACCCTTGACCTAGCTCAAGTAGGTCAAATGGGTCAAATTGGTCAACTTGACCCATTTGACCTAAATGAAGTAATATGAGCCAAATTCAAAACTAATCCAAATTGAATCAAACCAAAGCAACCAAAACATTTCAAATGGTCATATGAACTTGACCCAATCCTTGGTTTGAATCAATTTGACAAATTGGTCAACTTGACCCAGTCAAGATGAGGCAAACCTTATCAAATGAATTCCAAATCTAATGAAACTTTACTAAACCTATTTTCTCCACATACCCAACATATTCAAATTCAAAAATTAGTAAATGACCATTCTACCCCTAAAACATAGAACAAATTTTGGTCAAATCCATGGGTAATTGGGTCATGCCCTCTTCATATCAACTTGACACCTTCCTAATAGCTCAAGTGGACCCAATGGAGAGTGGTGCACCCAACCCAATGGGTTTGGGTCAGGCCAAATGGACCCAAGGCCAAACCCGACCCCAGCTCTCAAATTCTGAAAATCCTCCTTCCACTCAATTTGAAGCACATGGGAGGTTATCAATCAACTTAAGACCTCAAACCGACCATGTGCAAAGATCTAATAGCCTAAACAACCCGTCCCATATGGTCAATTGGATCAAAATGATAAGTTATGGTTCGGCCGTTCGATTGCTATAGGGGGAGATATACTCCCCTTAATTCAATTTAAAATCACCATCTTCACATTCGATTGATTCCTAGAGGGAGTTAGGAGCCATCAGAGAGCATTCCTAAGCTTTCTATGAGGGATTTGAATCTTAGCTTTCTCGATTTTCTTCCTTAAAAAATAAGGGAGCTCATCCCAAGTTCTTCCATACTCAAATCCACTCCAATTCCCTTTGCACACTCCCTCAGAGGATCAAGTCGAGTTCACCTAAGCATTCTCTCAAGTTTCCAAAGCAAGGAGGAGGTGAATTGGATCAAATTCACAAATGGGAGTAAGTGGTGTTGGTCCATAGAGAGATCTACTCAACCCTAAGGCTTGAAACTTTCAACACTTCTCACTAGACAAGCTACCTCATCGAGCTCAGTGCCGTGATCACTTCATGAAATGGACCACTTAGCTTAGGAGGTGTTGGTTCTTTGTGAAAGAAATGTTCATGTCATATAAAATCCACCATTAGATAGGTTTATAATTATGCTTAGATGGTGTGGGTACAATCTCATTCCAATCCAAGCTCAATCGAGCTCGGATCTTCCCTTAGATCATGGACGGTCCCCATTGATCCTCTGGGAAGAACTGGGAGAATCTTGGCTATCCATGCACGGGTTTTGGATGGACGGCCTAGACTAACTGCACATTTTAGAAATGATTTATCCCTTTAGAAATTGCAGGATGATCCATGGCCATTTGATCCTTGATCGAACGGTAGGGATCAAACTACATCCCACCGCTGGGCTGCCTTTGTGATGAGAAACTTAAGTGGATAGCTCATAACACAACATGTGTAAAGTGCGTTGATCTCCTCTGCTGCGCATCGCGCTGTTAGCTAAGGGGATTAGTTAGGGATTTAATTAATTTTAATTAATTTTCCAACCTTCCAAAAATTCATATCTCCCTCAATAAAATTTAGAAAAATATAAGGTAAATTTTTATAGAAAGATAATTCAACCTAAAATATTTTAAAAATAATTTCAATTAATTTTGAATTATTCTTTTCGATAATTTTAAATTTTAATGGAAATCTTGTTTTGTTAATTACTTCTTGATTAATCCTCTGATTAATTCCAAACTTCTTGGGTATGTTTTTGGGGATAACTTCTACCTCCCCTAATTTTCTTGAGATTTATTTAAAGCTTAATTAGGGCAATTGCAAATGTGTTTCCTAATTACTCCCTTAATGTAATTAAGGATAATTAAGGTTTGGATTACTACTTTAATCCCTTATTGGAGTTGATTAAGGTTAGATCCAGTGAATAGGAGGCTTAGGAAATAATTTTGTGGAATTTCCCTTAAGTTATTAACTAAATCCCCTTTTCTTTCCTTAATCCTCTCTAATTAAGGATTAATTCATTAATATTCTCTTAATTAATTTCTAAAAATTCTAAAACTTCCAAACTTAATTAATCTTGGGTAGATGCTTAGGTGTTTAAAGGCCTAAGTTCAATTAAGAAAATCAAAGCCCAATTCATATGTGTGAAGGGGTATTTTGAAATTACTTAAGTTAAACCCTTTAATTAATAATTAATCATGAGCCAAATTGCATTGGGCCCTTTTCTTCCTAGGTGCATTGCAAGTTTAAATTCCTTGTGAGTTTTGATGTCATCTCATTGGTCATAATTACTTGGTTAACTATGCTAAGGTGGTGTAGGTAAGGGTTAATTAACTTGCTTAATTCATACCTTAACCTAATTAAAATATAAAAATGAATCTAATCATCTAAAAATTAAACAAAAATATCAAACATATGTGGGAATGGGTTAGGAACAACAAACTCAACTAACATTTTTAAAATTAAATCAAACTCAAGACCAAACAAAAATCACATTGAATAAACTTTGATTTATTTTAAGCTTTCTTATTTCATAAGATTGTCTTTAGGATTTAATTAAAGTGAATGTGTTTACATGCTTTCATTACTTTAGTTCTTTCCCCAATATGTTAAATGTGCATGTCATATGGTTTCATGCATTCATATTTTTTAAAATCAAATTCAAAATGAAATTATTTACTTTATGTCAAAATTGCATGTGTTGGCTAAAGTAATAATATGAATGGCTATTATCACTACTAAATTCAAATTATTTTTAAAATATATGAATTAATCATCAAATCTGAAAGTAAGTTACTTATATTTTAATTATAAGTTTGCAAGTGAGTAAGATATAGAGATGTGCTTAGTGTAGGTTTTCCTTCTCTTTTTTTTTTAGTATAGTTTTGAATAGGATTTGCTAAGATGTATGGTTCATTTGAAAAGAACCTAGCACTTGCCTAATCCCATATCCTATTCATTCCTATACTAATACTTAAGAAGGGTTACCTTTGCTTGGACATATAAATTGCTTAAACAAAATGAATCAAATAATACAAAATTTTGCATTCTTTATTTTCCATTCATTTCTTTTATACAATGTTTATATTTAAGGAAAGTGGTATATTAGTTGTCAACAGGTTGGGAGGCTTTAAGTAGTATAAGTAGGTCTTGTACCTTACACCTCTGGTTAATAATGGTGATGTACTCACTTATGCCTTTCTTACTTTCATGTGTGCATGCAAAAATTGGATAAGAAACCCTTTTCTACTTAATGAAAATCATGCATCTTAAACTTCTAAACTTCCTTAAGTGAATTGCTTAGCATACATCATAAAGTGTGTTAAACATTCTAATTTGTGTGTATAGATATGCTTAGGACTCATTCATATGCAAGTTATACATTTTGGAAAAGAAATGAAGTAATGTATGTTATTCATTCATATGCATGTTATACATGTTGGGAAAGAAATGAAGTGATGTATGTTTTGTGAATTTGGTTCATTTTATTTAATCTTAAAATGCCTTTCTTTTTGAATAGGTTTGTTTAGAGTTCATCTAAACATAGGATTAATTAAAAGACTTAGTCAAAACATTCACTAAATAAAACTAAAATGTGAATGTACTTTAGAAATTACTTAGGTTAGGGAAGGAAAGAGAAGTTCTCTTCTCTTTCCCTCTCTTCATAACTTAGTAATTAATTTTATGATTTATTTGAACCTAAAAAAAACATGGAATAAAATCAATACAAATCAATTAAACAACTTAAATTAAACCCTCCTCTAAGTTGAACATGCTTCACACTTAGAAAATTCTAACTTAAAGCCATATCATAGCATACCACACAAACCTCCAAAGTACACACATTAGCCTAAGTCAGCACTTCTAGCTTCAGGTTGGGGCTGTGCATGATTTGATATTTTTTTTATTTTGTGATATATATTTTAGACTGGACGTTAGGATGTATGTGCGTAGATTGAATGGAAGGGCAATCTCAATTTTTATTTTACAGATTGTGCTTAAGTATCATAAATAAAGATATAAAATGCTTTTTTTGCTTAGTGCTTATACCCCTAACCATAATTCAATAGGCCAAGTGGACTTAGTCACCCAGGTGTGGGGTGATAAGCCCAATATACATGCTTGGGATTTATGTGGTTTGTTTTAGCTATTCATTATTTTGCAGGTGTTAGTTGGATTTCCATTATTTTCCTTTTCATGTAAATTTGTGCAATTAAGATTTTGGAATGAATGTTATGGGGATTAAGATGAGCATTGGTCATAAGATCCTATCTTATGCACCATGTGAAGCCTTTGGAGCTTCCACCTTCCAACCATCCAAAAGAAGGAACCAAAGAAGAAAGAAGAAAAGAAGAAGAAAGAAGAAAAGAAGAATGAAGAATGAAGCTTGAAGACCCCCATAATAATGATTTCCTTGCTTAATTGTAATTCAATTCATTTGTAATCTTAGTTGTATAAGGATAGAGCTCGGCTACCCAATTTGTTTTTTAGGTTTATGCGGTGGTACCCAACCACAATGGCCTCTTATTCTTTTTGCGCTTAGCTTTATAAATTAATTGATGATTTATTTAACTTTTGCATTAAGTGACATATTTTTTCTAGTTTCTTCTTTGCTTTATCTATGGCTTAGATGTGGATTAGGCTTTTAGGAAAAAATAAATCTTTTACCAAATCTAATAACTCAAAATTAAAAATAAAGAACTCATAACCTCACCTAAAGCTTAGGTTTAAAATCAAGATAAAAGAATTAGCAACCCCTTAGCTGGATGAGTATTTCTTTTACAATATCATACACAAATGCATCTTATTTCACTCTTGATTGGAGGCTTTCATCTTTTCCAGAGAAACATGGCTTGACCTTTAAAAGCCATGGTGGAAGCACACCTCCTATCTTATCGCTGATTTTGGCCAATAACTTTATTTCTCATGCATTAGGCATATGAATCTGATTGGCATGAGTCAAAATAATTGTTAAAAAATAAAAATAAAATGAAAAATATGAATTGCATTAGATTTAGGTCATTTGAAGCATGTCCTTACATGTTCTAGTCTCTTTAGGGAGTGAATTTAAGGACTTCATCTTTTTCCAAATAAATAATAGCTAACTTATCTTGCATAAGCATAAGACTTACCTACATGTATTTAAAATTATTGGAGGAGTTAGTTGGTGGCCACCATAGGTAGTTGTAAGTCCAAGCAGTCAAGTGGTTTGTCCTCTCTTATGGAGGCAAACCAAATACCCAATTTCTCCATAGATTTAGGTTGTGCTTTCAGTCCTCACCAAAGCTCCCTAGATTTAGGTTCTGAGGTTCATTCTACCCTTTGTGGGCCATAAAAATAATTCCTCACCTCTAAGGCATTTCCATTAATCTTGTGCTATGTAATCATAAGTCCTAAAGTTCTAATGAAAATTTTAACTCAAATATATTAAATCAATTTTAAAAAATATAAAGCCCAACTATAGGATAGTTTGAGATTACTCGCTGGGTTTCCTAGCATCGTGTGCATCTCCTACTTATATTTCTCTTGGCTTCGATAATAACTCCCTCTCTTTGATCAATCCCATTTGATCATCAAAAATGAACTAATCAATTGATAGTCCTTTCCTATTGAAATCTTTGAAAACAATGATCATTTACCTCAATCGAGAGTTTTCCTAAGGAATCCCCATTCCTTAGGATGTAATTACCTATAGGGGCTTGCCCCTGTAGGGAACTTAATGAACTTGATTTAAAATAAACATTCCTTTACTTTTCCATGTAAAGTAGGGGAAGAATCTCTGGTACAAATGCAGACCCATCATCCTTAGGAGTCTTTATTGAGGTGATTAGGTCCATTAAAGGGTAGTGACTTCTATCTCCCGAGAGAGTACATTATTCCTTGATAACATACTCAATCACTTATATAAGCACATCTATAGATTTGTGTGGCATCCTAAAAAGATGAATTTTTATATTCTTACCTTTTTCACCATAGATTTGAAGGTGACCATATAGAAATGTTTCTACCAACAGCCATACGGCCCGTAGAGAAAGCACCTCTACCACCAGCTAACTCAACCGACAGATGTGACAACTTAAATAACTAATCTCATTACACCACATGGAAATCACACCATGTTAGCCACCATGACACTCGATGGGTTTAGGAGTTTAATTAGGCTTAATCAATCCAATTTTATTGGTAAAACTTCTTAAATTCACTAATTGTAGAAAAATCCAAAAGATACAAATAAATACTCATTTTAAAGGTAATTCAGAAGAGAATAATAGAAAAATAAAATCAATTAATTTTGAATGATAATTTTGACTAAATTTAGGTTTTATTAGAAATGTAATTAAACTAATTACTCTCTAATTACTCTATCAATTAATTACTCTATAAATTAAGTCCTAGATTTCTAATAAAAATTCAACTCAAACATATAATTCTCCTCAATTTAAAAAATATAAAGCCCAACCATATGATAGTTTGGGATGCTCACTAAGTTTCCTAGTATCATGAGCATTCCCTACTCTTCTCCCTTTGGTTTCGATAATAACTCTCTCCTTTTTGATCAATCCAGTTGATTTTCTAAAATTAACCAATTGATTGATAGTCCTATCTTTGAAATCTTTGGAGACAATGATCATTTACCTTAATTGAGAGTATTCCTAAGGAACCTCATTCCTTAGGATGTAATTAACTATGGGGTCTTGCCTTTGTAGGGAACTTAATGAACCTGGCTTAAAATAAACCCTACTTTACTTTTCTATGTAAAGTAGGGGAAAGATCTCTGGTACATTTGAAGACCCATTGGCCTTAGGAGTCCTTATTAGGTGATTAGGTCCATTGTAGGATGGTGACTTCTGTTTCTCGAGATAGTACATCATTCCTCAATATCATACCCGATCACTTCAATAAGTACCCCATAAGATCTACGTAGTGTCCCTTATCTATGAAAAATAAACACCATAGTCTAATTACCAAGTTGACTTAGTTTGACCTAATTTATGACAATTAATCAACCTAGGGTGATCAACAATCATGATGGGAGGTTATGATGGGCTTGGTTCAATCCAATTTGGGTAGGATTATAACTTGGCTCAAATAGGTCAAATTGGACACTTTGGGTCAAGTGGACTAATTGGGTTTAGTTGGCTTGATTTTAGGTTGAGTTTGATTTAGTTGAGTTTAATATGGATTTTGGATTAATATATAAATTCATTGCAATTGGCTTGGGTTCAAATGGGTTTTGGTTCATTTGAATATTTCAAGTGAGAAGGGTTAACTTGGGTTTGACTTGGGTTGATTTTGGTTTGGCTTCATGATTGTAGATTTCATTTATATTTGTGAATATGATTGAAGATATGATTGATTCTTGAGAAAATCAATTGAATTTGTGTTTTGGAATGAAGGAATTTGGCTAAGCCCATGGAGTTGGGTCATGTGGCATAGGTTTGAATTTTGATTTGTTTTAATTTAGTTTTAATGATTTAAATGTAGATTTCATTTAAATTTGCGAAGATGATTGAAAATATAATTGATTTATGAGAAAATAAATTGAGTTTGACTTAATTTAGACTAAGATTTGGCTAAGTCCATGGGATAGGTCATATGGCTTAGGAAGGGTTTTAATTTAATTTGATTTAGTTTGATTTAGTTTTGATCATTTGAATATAGATTTGATTTATATTTAGGAAGATGATTGAGGATATAAATTAATTATGAGAAAATAAATTCATTTTTGATTGATTTGGATTAAGATTTGGCTAAGTCCATAGGATAGGTCATATGGCTTACGAAGGGTTTCAAGTTTGGATTTGATCATGGGCTTCAATCATTTGGTATTGGAATTTGGGTTTGGATTTGGATTTAAATTTGATGTTTGAATTGAACTTGAGGTTTTGTTTGAGAAGGTGATCATGGATTGGATTTGGGTTGTAGGGTAGGTTGATTATCCTAATCCCTAAGGCATAACCTAATCCTATGGTTAACCATTCTAAGTCTTTAGGCTTAGGTTAAGTGTTTACCTGATTATTAAAGTGTCTTATCACTAGGGAAATCTTAGTGTCTAGAAGACTCCTAAATCTAAGATGGGAAGATTTAATACGCACTCCAAAAGTGAGGTCAATAGGCCTTAGGCTCCATAGTGTTGCTCAGAGGTTCTTTGGGAGTATCATCTTCAAGTCAAGAAGTTGATGTAGAACTTGAGGATGATTCATATAAATATTTAATAGAATAACTTTTTGATTGGTACTTTCTTTGTGTTTATAATTTAGAAAAGTAAGGGTTCATCCCACATACTTGGTCAAAGCACAGGTCAGATTATGTCAAAAAAATATGGAAAAATAAATGCAAAAGCTCTCAATCAAGATCGGGATAAGGATTCTGTATAGTGGGTCCAATTGATGATGATGATTACTGCATTTGGAATCTGATAGGTTTTTTTCAAATCACATTATCTCATATGAGGAGCTATGCTTAGAAACTTCAGATGACCTAGATGATTTTGAAGTCAAAGATGTACTACTAGAGTTCAAAGAAGTGATCAAGTCAACCATCGACGAGCTCAAGAAAATCAACTTAGGAACTGAAGAAGATCCACGCTCGACATACATCAGTTCTTTATTGAATGAAATTGAAACCAATGACTTAGTTAGGCTATTGAATAATTAAAGAATGCTTTGCATGGAGTTATGTAGAGATGTCTGGATTGACTCCTGACATAGCGGTCCATAAACTAACAATAGAGCCTACTGCTAACCCTATCAAGGAGGCTTCTAGATGCATATGATTAGACATAGAATAATAGGTCCTTTATGATGTCAAGAAATTGATCGATAATGGATTTCTCTAGGAAGAATAATACCCGACTTGGTTTGCCAGCATTGTCCTAGTTAAGAAAAAGTGGCCAAATTCATATATGCATTCATTTTAGAGATTTGAATAAGGCATGTCCAAAAGATGAATTTATATTACCAATCCTGGAGCAGATGGTGGACATTGCCTCATCTCATGCAGTCTTCTCTTTCATGGATGGCTCATCTTGATATAACCAAATAAAGATGGCCCCTGAAGATGAAAGAAACATTGCTTTTAGAACCTCAGTCAGAATCTATTACTATAAGGTCATGCCTTTCAGCCTTAAAGATGCTGGTGCTACATACTAGTGGGCTATAACTCGAATCATCGATGAACTCATTCATCATCAAGTCGAGTGCTATGTCAATGATCTTGTTATCAAAAGTAGAGAAAAAGAATACCATCTCTTTGACTTGAGTGTGGTTTTCAAATAGTTAAGATAATTTAACCTCAAAATGAACCCCCTAAAGCGTGCATTCTGACTAGCCCCAAAGAAATTCCTTGGGTTTGTTGTTCGACATTAGGGAATCAAAATTGATCTAGAGAAGATCAAGGCGATATTAAAAATGCCACCCCTTAAAAGTTTAACTCAACTCAGATCATTACAAGGGTAGTTGGCGTATCTAAGATGCTTTATATCCAACTTATCGGAAAGATGTCAACCATTCTCAGCACTTGTCAAAAAGGATGCCAAGGTCAAGTGGGATGATAACTATGAGCATGCCCTCAAAGACATTAAGCATTACTTAATGACATCATTGGTTCTAGCAGCCCCTATCCCGAGCAAGCCGCTCAACTTTACACTGTTGCGTTAGATGATTCCCTTGGTGATTTGTTGGCCCAAGCCAATATTAAAGGGAAGAAAAAAACACTCTACTACCTCAGCTATTATCTAATACCTATTGAGGCTAATTATCCATCCATTGAGAATAATTGCTTATCTTTAATCTTTGTATCCTAAAAGTTATAGCACTACATGCTTCCTCATAAGGTGAACTTAATCTCTAGGATCAATCAATTATAGCATCTCATGACACGGCCGATGGTATCCAGATGGTTGGCACGATGGTCCATGATCCTCTTATAGTTTGACCCCTCGTGCGATGAAAGGAGGATTTCTTAGTAGCACCCACTTCTGGACTCTCACAGTGATGATATCCCCAATGAATAAATCATGAACTTAGGTGATACTAGCATTCACTGCTGGGGATGTACTTTGATGGTGCAGCTTCTTCTTAAAGAGGAGAAGAAGAACAATCTACTATTCTAGGAAAGGCTAGAATAAGAATAGTTCTCTTAACTCTAGACTGCGATGTGATGAGATTCTTATATCATCTGTCCAATCCTTGCACCAATAATGAAGCAAAATATGAGGCTCTGATTCCCAGTCTAGAGTTAGCCATTACTCTAAGCATCCAAAACATCAACATCTTCAGGGATCCTCAGCTAGTTATCAATCAAATTATTGGGTCCTAAAGGTTATAAAGCCCAAGCTCCATCACTACCATAAGTACATAATGGAGTGGTTGGCCCAAATCCTAGAGGTTACCATTTATAAGATTTTTCAAAGAGAGAATGCCGTAGCATATGCTTTAGCCAAAATAGACAAGTCTTATCCCTTATTGATATTGAACTAATCAAAAACTACTCTCTTGAAGGGGAGGTTGCCATTGCCAAGAAAGATAAGGAGTTAGATTAGAGGAAACCATTCATGGATTACTTAAATAAAGGAAAACTACATCAAGAGAAGTCCCAAGCCCATCAGATGAAGTAGAGAGCACTTTCCTATGCTTTTGTGGATGGTGTCTTGTACCAGTGGTCTTTTGATCATATGTGGTTACATTGTTTAGACAAGAATGAAGCCCATAAGATCATGACCAAGGTACACTCAAAATTATGTTGAGCCAGCCAATCCGGTCTAAAGATGAAAGCCAAGATCAAGATACTAGGATGCTACTGGTCATCGATGATCAAAGATTGCATAATTACAATTAGGATCGCACCAATGTCAAATACACAGTGTGATCCTGCACTAATCACCCAACATTCTACATCTTACAGTGGCCTCATGGCCATTCTAGTACTGACATAATGGGTCCGATTGATCCTCCTTCTTCCAAGGGTCACCGATTCATCTTAGCTGTTACTGACTACTTTTCCAAATGGGCAAAGGTGATTTTGCTCAGAGAAGTCACAGCTCAGCATGTGCTCTAGTTTTTTAGGAACCATATTTTATATAGGTCCAGAGTACCTCAATGAATTATATCTGATAATGGTATTGCATTCAAAAGCACTGAGATCAACAACTTTTCCCAAAGACACAATATAGATTAGAGATATTTTACCTTCAATTATGTGAGAGAAAATAGCTTAGTAGAAGCCTTCAATAAAACTCTCATCCAAATACTGAAGAAGACACTCAACAATAACAAGTAAAATGACATGAGCAATTAGTTGAAGCCTTGTGGTCCTACTGCACCACATATAAAACTCTAATTTAGTCTACTCCTTTCTCCTTATTGAATAGGTCCGAAGTTGTTCTACCATTAGAAGTACAAATCCCATCACTAAGGATAGTTGTGGGTAGCAAGATCACAATAAAGTAGAACACCAAGTTTTGGTTAGCAGAGCTCATAGGTTTGGAAGAGAGATGCCTATGGGCATGCAAAAACCCAAAGTTGTACAAAGCTAAAATGATTCGAGCTCACAATAGTTGGTTCACTTAGTGCTTTTCAAGTAGGAGAGCTTATTTTAGTTCTAAGGAGACAAATTGCTATCTATCGTAAGATGGGAGGCAAGTTTGAACCCACTTTGGAAGGCCTTTTTATCATAGAGAAGGCCTACTAAGGAGGATCTTATCAGCTTATTAATCATAAGGGAGAGCGGCCAATGCTTCCAATCAAAGGGCTTTACTTAAAGAAATATTATAAATCATGTTTGAAAATAATTATCATCAATAAAAATTCCATTTGAATTCAATGTCTTCCATGTTAAAAGTATTATTATTTGTGAATCCGCCATGATGTGTTTAGGGTAGGCGTAAGGAACCTGAGAGGCATCCTATCCTTAATTGACCCAATATAAACATAAAATATACACAAACATATAAAATAAACACATATCTTTTATCTCGCTACTAGTTGAGATAACAATGTCATCAATAGCTTCTAGGTTAGGCGTGCTACTATAGTGTCACCCCAATGGTCTTCTTACTTTGGAGGATGTAAGTCTACTATGCTTTCCTTCCTTACTTGGTCACTGCACACCGATGAGTGCCTTGTTAGTTTGGTAGGCCTTACTACATGGCCTGTAAGCTACCTCATGTTGGCTTCATTTAAGAGGATGTGAGTCTACTGGGCTTTCTTCTTAGATTAGTTTTTGTGCGTTGACTGGGTCAAGTATATTTGAGGTTTAGGATAAATCCCCTAGTAGCTTATTCCCTCCTTACTGCTTCATGTTTGGATCCATTCCTTTCTCAGGGCTCTCCGCTTAGTAGCTTCTCTAAGTCAGATAACATCTGTCTCGCTGACGACAGACTATCTCGATGATCAGTTCTGCTTAAAAATTTGTAATCCTACATGCTTTATTTCTAGATTGATCATTGGACACTGATAGGCACCTTAGGTTGGTTGGTTCTCACTATGCTGATGGATACACCACATATGCTGATGAATACACCTTAGGTTGGTTATTCTCACACCTTAGGATATGCCACTCATGGTTAAGTTTCTATGCTTTCTCATTGAGTTGGCCATCATACACCTATAGGATTTCTTTTCCATGGCTCAGGATACAACCCCTAGCAGCACCTCCCCTATGGGCACTATATTTGGATCACATCCTTTGCGCCCCATTTAAATACTTCCCAAGTTACTATCAAATTGGATAGTTCCCCTTTCTTAGTAACCACCCCTGTGATTGGAGAATCTATCCTATGGAAGTGCAGATTCTCCCTTGGTCTAGTAAATTTGAGATATGTCAAGGCGGACATAGCCCCTTCTCAGTGTGGTTCCTCACACACCAACATGGTCCATGCAAACATATAAACAAAATATATATTCACTTGTGGATTAGGAGGACATCCCTAGCATACATTTTCCTAAGTAGACATCCTATATTTAGGATAGTGTCAGCAAAACTCCGTGAATCGCTTGACTACTCTTGAGTTGATATAAGTCCCCAGCAGCATTCACTCAATAGTCACCCCTAAGTCGGGTTCAATTTGTTGTGCTACCAACAAGTCACCCCAGCGATTATTCCCTGCTTTAGAAGATGTAAGTTTGCTATGCCTTTTTCCTAGCACAACCATTGCACATCGAAAGGCAACCCTTTAAGTTTGCTAGCTCTTCCCCATGGCCAGTAGACTATCCATTTGGATTTGTAAATCTAAGGTAGGATAAGTCTGATATAGCCCCTTCTTAGTCGGTCCATCACACACCGACATGTCTATAAATTAAATCTATCAAATTTTATCGAGCTCACATCCCCAGTGGATATGCCCTCAATTTAAATTCAAACTAAACCAAATAACCATATAAAATCACATGAAATTAAGATAAATTTAATCCTGACTACTTTTGAATTGACATAAGTCCCCAATGATATTCACTCAGTAATCTCCTTAGGTCAAGTTTGATTTATTGTGCATCCAACAGGTTACCCTAGTGGTTGTTCCTCGCTTTAAAATATGTAAGTCTGCTATACTTTCTTTCTAGCACATCCCTTGCACACCGAAAAAAAACCCTTAGGTTGGCTAGCTCTACCCCACAGTCGGTAGAGTATCCCTTTAGATTTGCAAACCTGAGGTAAGTCAAGGCTGATATAGCCCCTTCTTAGTGGGTCCATCGCACACCAACAGGGTCCATACATTAACTCAGATTAAATTAAACCCAATCTAATTTTCTTAGTGGAGTTAAATCAAACTCTTCTACCCAGTGGAGGCCCAAATCATATATAAACAAATTAAGCAAATAAATCAAATTCAAAACCAGCCTCCCTAGTGGAGCCAAATTAAACCAACTCTTCTTATAGAGTCTAAATTAAAGAAATTCAACCAAACTCTTATTCCCAACGAATATATCCCCAAACAAATCTATGAAATCAAACTCAAATCCTAATCCCCAGCAGATAGCCTGAACTTGCTTTCCTAATGGAAGGTTCATATACCCATTTCCCAACAGACTCAAGCTCATATCTCCAGCAGATATGCCACCACATCAATTAAAAAAAACAAATTAAAGTTGATTTGATCTTAATCCTTGATGGATTATAGATTCTTATCCCCAATAGATCTTCTTTCCACAAATCATATAATCAAATCAAATTCAAACCTTATCCCTAATAGATTTTCTTCTTCTATGCCCTCAACATAGACCCCTCACATGTCAGGTACAATGTATGTGTGATTTCTTAGTGGATCTCCCTCAATGTCCTTGACATGGAATTCTCATCAAATCTTTTTTCTTCTCTTATGCACACTTTTAATACTTCAACCAAAAGCCTAACAATTTATTCATTCAAATTACATCATTTTAACATTATAATTAATATTTTATGATTTGTGATGGTGCAAGCTCAAACTAACTATACAATATCATGCAAAACATATTATAGTGCAAATTAACACACTATATTATATTATAATATATGATGTTATATTATAATTTTGCTATAATATATTGTCTAACATTACACCTCATTAGAATCACTTAAAAGGAACAAATAACATAGTTTTTCCAAAATATGAATAATGTTCATTTTGGATGTAAAATTGTTATTTTTCTATTAGAAATGGTACAAAATACATAATTTTTATGTTGCTTTTTTGGTGTGTGCCATGAATTTGGCCAAATTCTTCCCTCTCAGCCTTCAAATTAACATTTTTGTGAGTTTGACCCAATGTATTATAACAAAAAGTAAAACATACTAAAACGTGCAATAACATTTAGTAACACACCACCACATTCATATATATATATGTGAAGTTGTATTGTTATGTACATTATATTTTAATATGCTTTCATATAATATATTATCTTACATTACTCCTTAAAATGAATCACTTTAAGCAAAAAATTTATAAAATTAGGTTGAAAAATGAACATTATTTTGGATGCAAAATTCATTCTTTTGATTAAATGACACACCATAGCACACCCCCAATGATATTCCCAAAAGCTTACTTCAAATTTGGTCACATCCCATCATCTCAGCCTATAAATCAATATTTTTATGAATTCTACTAGTACAAACTCTACTACATCATACTATAACAAATTAAAATATGTTAAATAACAAGTAGTAATACATAATGTATGTTATAATCCATGATGATACACTATGTTATGGCATCCTATATTATAATAAACTATAACATATTATATTATATTATATTTCATATCATATCACAAGGGATTTCTTAAGATAAAACATCATAAAATTAGTCTAAATAATAAAAAACTATAAATTTTTGTCGTAACACTTCCATATTTTAAATTGGAATAATATATTATAATCCATGCTCTACCTATTATGAATTTGGCCAAATTCCACCATTTTAAAGTCTAAATCAACATTTTTATAAATAATCATAGTGTAGGCTTGACTGCATGATTGTAAAATATTAAAAGAATTTTAAATGCATAGAATAATATATTATGATATATGATGATATACTATGCTACAACATATAATATTTATTTTGAACATAAAATCTTACTTTTTAGACTACAAGTGGCATAGCACAACTTTGGTACTACAACCTAATTCTCTGCTTCAAATTTAATAAATTTCATCATCTAATTTATTAAATCAATATTTTTATGATTTATATTAATGAAGACTATAGGGCACAATACCATAATATACTAAAACATTTCAAAACATCTTATAACATCCAAAAACATATCACTACATGCTCAAATATATGATGCTGCATTATACTATAATATATGGTATTATAATATGATTTAGGGTTAAGGTTTTATTCAAATCTCTAATAGTCAAGGAAAGTCTCTTGAAGATATTTTCTTTTAAACTTTGTTAGGATTAGGTCATTCTTTAGATCTACTAATGACATCTTTATTCAACATTTAGGGTTTAGGGTTAGTTTAAAGTTTAAGGTTTAGGGTTTAGGGTTGAGGGTTAGTTTAGGGATTAGGGATTAGGGTTTAGGGTTTAGGGTTTGGGGTTTAGGGTTGTAGGTTTTAGGGTTTAGGGTTTATGGTTTTAGGGTTTAGGGTTTAGGGTTTAGGGTTTAGGGTTTAGAGTTTTAGGGTTTAGGGTTTAGAGTTTAGGGTTTAAGGTTTAGGGTTTAGGTTTAGGATTTAAGTTTTAGTTTAGGGTTTAGAGTTTAGGGATAAAGGTTTATCTTTTTTAATAGAGAACAAACTCAGATTCAACATTTCTTCTTTTTGATTTCATCAACCAAGTAGTACCCCAAGTTTTTAAAGACACAAGCGACAATATAGATAAACAATGAGCACCCATAGAGCAAATCAAAATCCCTAGATAAGTAGAATCGTCTCTACTATAAGGACATAGTTCCATAAGTAGTTGATCGGATCAGCCGTTCTTCAGTTTCTCTAGCTCCCATCAGAACCACCCCCATGTCTCAAGTAGCAGGATCCACCATCATATCCCCAATCTCCCTGCCACCACCACAGATCCTCCATCACCCCTCCCACCTCCATAACCACCACTGCTCTGACCACCACCTCCATATCCACCAACACCTCTAGATCCCCCACCACCACTACGATAACCATTGCCTCTGCCTTCAACTCCACCACCAGATTTAGACTGAGCCTAGTTTATGGTGATGTTCCTGTCATCAAGGTTCAGCCCATTCTTAGGGTTTAAGGTTTATGGTTAGTTTATGGTTTAAGGCTTGTGGTTTAGGATTTAGGGTTTAGGGTTTAGGGTTTTGGGTTGTAGGTTTTAGGATTTATATTTTTAGGGTTTAAGGTTTAAGGTTTAGGGTTTAGGGCTTTAGGGTTTAGGGTTTACGGTTTAGTGTTTAGGGTTAAGGGTTTAGTGTTTAGGGTTTTAGGGTTTAGGGTTTAGGGTTGTAGGTTTAGGGTTTAAGGTTAGTTTTAAGGTTTAGGGTTTATGGTTTTGGATTTAGGGTTTAGGATTTTTTTTTCTTAAATTAAGTAAACCAGTAGGTTTAGGTTTATTTAGTTTATTTTTTATTTATTTCAGTTTATTTTATTTTTTATTTCTATTTAGGTTTATTAACTTTTATTTTTATTTTATTTTTTAGGGCTAGGTTTAATTTTTTATTTTTAGGTTTAAGTTTAGGTTTTGATTTTATTTTTTTATGTTTAGGTTTTAGGTTTTTATTTTAGGTCTATTTTTATATTTTATATTTTAGTTTAGGTTTAGTTTTTTTAGTATATTTTATTTTATTTTGTTTAGGTTTAGGTTTAGATTTTGTTTATTTTAGGTTTAGGTTTAGTATTTAATTATTTTTGTTTAGTTTTATTTTTGTTTGTTTATTTTATTTTTATTATAGGTTTTTTTTAGTTTAGGTTTAGGTTTTATTTTTTTATTTACTTTTCAGTTTATTTTTTATTTTAATTTTTAGGTTTAACTTTTATTTAGTTTTTTTATTTTATTTTATTTTAGGTTTATTTTATTTTTATTTTTGGTTTAGTTTTGATTTTATTTAGGTTTTTTATTTCTTAATTTAGTTTAGGTTTTTATTTATTTTATTTTAGTTGAGTTTTTATTTTTTATTTTATTTTATTTTTAAGTTTAGGTTTAGATTTTAGTTTATGTTTCTATTTTATTTTATTTGATTATTTTATTTTGGTTTAAGTTTTATTTATTTATTTTATTTTTAGGTTTTATTTAGTTTGGATTTAGGTTTTTAGCTTTTTTGGGTTTAGGGTTTAGGGTTTAGGGTTTAGGGTTTAGGATTTATGGTTTAAGGTTTGGGGTTTAGGGTTTAGGGTTTAGGTTTTTGGTTTAGGGTTTAAGTTTTAGTTTAAGGTTTAGCATTTAAGTTTTTTTTTAATAGAGAATAAATTCAGATTCCACATTTCTTCTTTTCGATCTCTTGAACCAAGTAGCATCCCAAGTATTCTAAGACACAAGCAATGACATAGATAAAAAATGAGCACCCATAGAGCAAATGAAAAATCTTAAATAAGTAGAACCATCTCTACTGTAAAGACACAGTTCTATAAGAAGTAGATCAGATTTGCTATTCTTCAGTTTCTCCAGTTCCTATAAGAACCACCCTCGCCTCTCGAGTAACAAGATTTGTCATCATATACTCGATCTCTCCCTCCGCCAACACCACAGCTATAACCTCCTTCGCTCCTCTTGCATCCATAACCACTGTTGCTCCGATCAGCACCTCCATATCCACTAGCACCTCTAGATCCCCCACCACCACTATGATAATCGCAGCCTCCACCTTCACCTCCACCGCCAGAACTAGACTAAGCCTAGTTGATAGTGATGTTCCTGTCATCAAGATTCTGCCCATTCTTAGGATTTAAAGTTAGTTTAGGGTTTAGGGTTTAGAGTTTAAGGTTCTTTTTAATAGAGGATAAATTCAAATTCAATGTTTCTTCTTTTTAATTTCATTAACCAAGTAGCACCCCAAGTTTTCTAAGACACAAGCAATGACATTAATAAAAATTGAGCACCCATAGAGCAAATCTAAAACCCTAGAGAAGTAGAGTCATCCCCACTATAAAGACATAGTTCCATAAGTAGCAGATCAGATAAATCCATTTTTTAGTTTCTCTAGTTCCCATCAGAACCACCCTCGCCTCTCGAGTAGCAGGATCCACCATCATATTCCTGATCTCTCCCTCTGCCACAACCATGGTTATATCCTCCGTCCCTCCTCCCTCTGTAGAACCCGCTCCCACCACCTCCATATCCAGTACCTCATCCCCACCACCACTTTATAATTGTCGCCTCCTCCTTCACCTCCATCGCCAGATATAGAATGAGCCTAATTGACAGTTATGTTCCTATCATCAAGGCTCTATCCATTCTTAGGGTTTAGGGTTAGTTTAGGGTTTAGAGTTTAAAGTTTTTTTTAATAGAGGATAAATTCAGATTCAATATATCTTCTTTTGATTTCATTAACTAAGTAGCACCCCAAAGTTTTCTTAGACACAAGCAATGACATAATAAAAAATAAGCAACCATAAAGCAAATCAAAAACCCTAGATAAGTAGACCATCTCTATTGTAAAGATATAGTTCCATAAGGAGGCGGTCGATCGTCGGTCTTTGTCTCTCCGGTTTCCATCGACCACTAGTAGGGATCCATCATATCATCGATCTCTCCCTCTGCCACCACCATGGTTGAAAACTCCATCACTCCTCCTGCCTCCATAACCACCACTACTGTGACCACCACCTCCATATCCACCATCACCACCATTGCGATAAGTGCTACGCACCTCCTTCGTTAGATCTATCGGGTTGTGGTGATGTTTCTTGGTTCAGCCCATTCTTAGGGTTTAGGGTTAGTTTAGGGTTTAGGGTTTGGGGTTTAGGGTTTAGGGTTATAGGGTTTAGGGTTTAGGGCTTAAAGTTTACGATTTAGTGTTTAGGGTCTAGGGTTTAGGGGTTTAGGGTTTAGGGTTTAGGGTTTAGGGTTTAGGGTTTAGGGTTTAGTGTTTATGGTTTAGGGTTTAGGGCTTCAGGGTTTAAGGTTTAGGGTTTAGGATTTAGGGTTTATATTTTTTTTCTTAAATAAGTAAACTGATAGGTTTAAGTTTATTTAGTATATTTTTTATTTATTTGAGTTTATTTTATTTTTATTTAGTTTTATTTTTTACTTTTATTTAGTTTAGTTTATTTTTTTAGGTTTATTTATTTTAGCTTATTTTTTTGGTTTAGGTTTATTTTTTAGTTGAGTTTTATTTTTATTTTATTTTTTATGTCTAGGTTTTACTCTTTACTTTTAGGTTTAGGCTTAGGTTTTTATTTTATTTTTTTAGGTTTAGGTTTTAGGTCTTTATTTTAGGTTTATTTTTATGTTTTATCTTTTAGTTTAGGTTTAGGTTTGATTTTAATTTATTTTATTTTATTTACTTTCGGTTTAGGTTTAGGTTTAGGGTTTATTTATTTTAGTTTTGTTTATTTTTGTTTAGGTTTAAGTTTCTTTTATTTTGTTTATTTTATTTTTATTTTAAGTTTAGGTTTTTTTAAGATTAGGGTTTAGTTTTTTTTTTAGATTAGTGTTTAGGTTTTATTATTTATTTATTTCATGGTTTTATTTTTATTTAGTTTTTATTTAGTTTCTATTTTATTTTATTTTAGGTTTGTTTTAATTTTATTTTAAGTTTAGTTTTTATTTTATTTAGTTTTTCATTTTTTTAGTTTAGTTTAGTTAAGGTTTTTAGTTATTTTAGTTTAGTTTTTATTTTTTAATTTTATTTTCTTTTTAGTTTTATGTTTAGGTTTAAGTTTTGGTTTAAGTTTTAGTTTTTCTTTTAATTTTATTTTATTATTTTATTTTACTTTAGTTTATATTTTTTTATTTTTTATTTTTAGGTTTTATTTAGTTTAGGTTTAAGTTTATCGCTTTTTAGGGTTTATGGTTTAGGGTTTAGGCTTTAGGGTTAGTTTAGGGTTTAGGGTTTAGGGTTTAGGGTTTAGGGATTGGGGTTTAGGGTTTAGGGTTTAGGGTTTATGGTTTATGATTTAGGTTTAGGGTTTAAGTTTTAGTTTAGGGTTTAAGGTTTTAATTTTTTTTAACAGAGAGCAAATTTAGATTCAACATTTCTTTTTATTGATTCAATGAACCAAGTAACACCCCAAGTTTTCAAAGATACAAGTGATGACATGAATAAAAATTGAGCACCACTAGAACAAATTAAAATCCCAATATAAGTAGAACCATCTCTACTATAAAGACACTATTCCATAAGCATCAAATTAAATTGACCATTCTTTAGTTTCTCAATTTCCCATCAGAACCACCCCTACCTCTCGAGTAGCAGGATCTGCCAACATATCCCTGATCTCTCCGTCTGCGAACACCATGGTTATAACCTCTGTCGCTCCTCCCACCTCCATAACCACCACTACTCTAACCACCACCTCCAAATCCCCCTCCACCACTACGATAACCATCGCCTCTACCTTCGCCTCGACCGCTAGAGCTAGACTAAGCCTAGTTGATGGCGATGTTCCTGCCATCAAGGTTCTGCCCATTCTTTGGGTTTAGGGTTAGTTTAAGGTTTAGGGTTTAGGGATAGTTTAGGGTTTAGCATTAGTTTAAGATTTAGGGTTTAGGGTTGTAAGTTTTAGGTTTTAGGGTTTCGAGTTTAAGGTTTTAGGGTTTAGGGTTTAAGGTTTAGGGTTTAGGGCTTAGGGTTTTAGGTTTTAGGGTTTAGGGTTTAGGGTTGTAAGTTTAGGATTATTTTTAGGGTTTAGGGTTTAAGGTTTAGGATTTAGGGTTTAGTGTTTAGGGTTTAGGATTAGTTTATTTTTTTATTTTAGTTTATTTTATTTTTTATTTCTATTTAGGTTTATTGACTTTTATTTTTATTTTATTTTTTAGGGCTAGGTTTAATATTTTTATTTTTAGGTTTAAGTTTATGTTTTTATTTATTTTTTTATGTTTAAGTTTTATGTTTTTATTTTAGGTCTATTTTTATATTTTATATTTTAGTTTAGGTTTAGTTTATTTTAGTATACTTTATTTTATTTTGTTTAGGTTTAGGTTTAGATTTAGTTTATTTTAGGTTTAGGTTTAGTATTTAATTATTTTTGTTTAGTTTTACTTGAGTTTGTTTATCTTATTTTTATTATAAGTTTCATTTTTTTTAGTTTAGGGTTTAGGTTTTATTTTTTATTTACTTTTCAATTTTATTATTATTTCTATTTTTTTAAGTTTAACTTTTTATTTAGTTTTTATTTTATTTTATTTTAGGTTTATTTTAATTTTATTTTTGGTTTAGTTTTGATTTTATTTAGGTTTTTTATTTCTTAATTTAGTTTAGGTTTTTATTTATTTTATTTTAGTTTAGTTCTTATTTTTTATTTTATTTTCTTTTTAGATTTAGATTTAGGTTTCAGTTTATGTTTCTATTTTATTTTATTTGATTATTTTATTTTGGTTTAGGTTTTATTTATTTATTTTATTTTTAGGTTTTATTTAGCTCTGATTTAGGTTTTTAGATTTTTTGGATTTAGGGTTTAGGGTTTATGGTTTAGGATTTAGGGTTTAATGTTTGGGGTTTAGGGTTTAGGGTTTTGGTTTCTAGTTTAGGGTTTAAGTTTTAGTTTAGGGTTTAGGGTTTAAGGTTTTTTTTAATAGAGAATAAATTCATATTCAACATTTCTTCTTTTTGATCTCATGAACCAAGTAGCATCCCAAGTATTCTAAGACACAAGCAATGACATAGATAAAAAATGAGCATCGATAGAGCAAATAAAAAATCCTAAATAAGTAGAACCATCTCTACTGTAAAGACACAGTTCTATAAGATGCAGATCAGATTTGCTATTCTTCAGTTTCTCTAGTTCCTATAAGAACCACCCTCGCCTCTCGAGTAATAAGATCTACCATCATATACCCGATCTCTCCCTCCGCCAACACCACAGCTGTAACCTCCATCGCTCCTCTTGCATCCATAATCGCTGCTGCTCCGATCACCACCTCCATATCCACCAGCACCTCTAGATTCCCCACCACCACTATGATAGCTGCAGCCTCCCGCTTCACCTCCACCGCCAGAACTAGACTCAGCCTAGTTAACAGTGATGTTCCTGTCATCAAGATTCTGCCCATTCTTAGGGTTTAAGGTTAGTTTAGGGTTTAGGGTTTAAAGTTTAAGGTTCTTTTTAATAGAGGATAAATTTAGATTCAACATTTCTTCTTTTTAATTTCATTAACCAAGTAGCATCCCTAGTTTTCTAAGACATAAGCGATGACATTAATAAAAAGTGAGCACCCATAGAGCAAATTAAAAACCCTAGATAAGTAGAGTCATCCCTACTATAAAGACATAGTTCCATAAGTAGCAGATCAGATAAGCCATTTTTTAGTTTCTCTAGTTCCCATCAGAACCACCATCGCCTCTCAAGTAACAGGATCTGCCATCATATTCCTAATCTCTCCCTCCGCCACCACCATGGCTATAACCTCTGTCCCTCCTCCCACCTCCATAAGAACCACTACTTTGACCACCACCTCCATATCCACCAGTACCTCCAGATCCCCCACCACCACTGCGATAACTACTGCCTCCTCCTTCACCTCCACCATCAGATCTAGACTGAGCCTAATTGATAGTTATGTTCCTATCATCAAAGTTCTGTCCATTCTTAGGGTTTAGGGTTAGTTTAGGGTATAGGGTTTAATGTTTTTTTAATAGAGGACAAATTCAGATTCAACATTTCTTCTTTTGATTTCATTAAATAAGTAGCACCCCAAGTTTTTTCAGACACAAGCAATGACATAATAAAAAATGAGCAACCATAGAGCAAATCAAAAACCCTAGATAAGCAGAACCATCTCTATTGTAAAGATACAGTTCCATAAGGAGCGGTCGGTCGGTGGTCTTGATCTCTCCGGTTTCCATGAGAACCACCTCTCTGGTAGTAGGATCCACCATCATATCCCCTCCTCACCACCATGGTTGTAACCTCCGTCACTCCTCCTGCCTCCATAACCACCACTACTCTGACATCCACCTCCATATCCACCATCACCACCATTGCGATAACCGACGCTTCTGCCTTCACCTCCTTCGTTAGATCTGGACTGAGCCTAATTGACAGTGATGTTTCTACCATCAAGGTTCAGCCCATTCTTAGGGTTTAGGGTTAGTTTAGGGTTTAGGGTTTGGGGTTTAGGTTTTAGGGTTATAGGGTTTAGGGTTTAGGGCTTAGGGTTTATGGTTTAGTGTTTAGGGTCTAGGGTTTAGGGGTTTAGGGTTTAGGGTTTAGGGTTTAGGGTTTAGTGTTTATGGTTTAGGGTTTAGTGCTTTAGGGTTTAAGGTTTAGTGTTTAGGATTTAGGTTTTATGATTTTTTTTCTTAAATAAGTAAACTGGTAGGTTTAGGTTTATTTAGTTTATTTTTTTATTTATTTTAGTTTATTTTATTTTTTTGTTAGTTTTATTTTTTACTTTTATTTAGTTTAGATTATTTATTTTAGGTTTATTTATTTTAGTTTATTTTTTGGTTTAGATTTATTTTTTAGTTGAGTTTTATTTTTATTTTATTTTTTATGTTTAGGTTTTATTCTTTACTTTTAGGTTTAGGCTTAGGTTTTTATTTTATTTTTTTAAGTTTAGGTTTTAGGTCTTTATTTTAGGTTTATTTTAGGTTTCATTTTTTAGTTTAGGTTTAGGTTTATTTTTAGTTTATTTTATTTTATTTAGTTTCAGTTTAGGTTTAGGTTTAGGATTTACTTATTTTAGTTTAGTTTATTTTAGTTTAAGTTTAGGTTTCTTTTATTTTGTTTATTTTATTTTTATTTTAAGTTTAGGTTTTTTGTAGATTGGGGTTTAGGTTTTATTATTTATTTATTTTGTTGTTTTATTTTTAGGTTTATTTTTTAGGTTTTTTTTATTTAGTTTTTATTTAGTTTCTATTTTATTTTATTTTAGGTTTTTTTTAATTTTATTTTAGGTTTACTTTTTATTCTCTTTAGGTTTTTCATTTTTTAGTTTAGTTTAGTTTAGGTTTTTATTTATTTTAGTTTAGTTTTTATTTTTTTATTTTATTTTCTTTTTAGTTTTAAGTTTAGGTTTAGGTTTAGGTTTAAGTTTTATTTTTTCTTTTTATTTTATTTTATTATTTTATTTTACTTTAGTTTATATTTTTTATTTTTATTTTTATGTTTTATTTAGTTTAGGTATAAGTTTATTACTTTATAGGGTTTTAGGGTTTAGGGTTTAGCGTTTAGGGATTGGGGTTTAGGTTTTAAGGTTTAGGGTTTATGGCTTATGGTTTATGGTTTAGGTTTAGGGTTTAAGTTTTAGTTTAGGGTTTAGGGTTTAAGGTTTTAATTTTTTTTAACAGAGAGCAAATTCAGATTCAACATTTCTTCTTATCGATTTCGTGAACCAAGTAGCACCCCAAGTTTCAAAGACACAAGTGATGACACAGATAAAAATTGAGCACCCCTAGAGCAAATTAAAATCCTAATATAAGTAGAACCATCTCTACTGTAAAGACATTACTCCATAAGCTTCAAATTAAATCAGCCATTCTTTAGTTTCTCAATTTCCCATCAGAACCACCTGCCTCTCAGTGGTAGGCGCCAATATATCCTGATCTCTCTCCGCCACCAGTTTATAACCTCAGTCTCCTCCCACCTCCATAACCACCACTCACCACCCTCTAGATCCCCTCCACCACTATGATAGCAGTTTACCTGCTGCCTCGGCCGATCAGACTAAGCCTAGTTGATGGCGATGTTCCTGCCATCAAGGTTCTATCCATTATTAGGGTTTAGGGTTTAGGGATAGTTTAGGGTTTCACATTAGTTTAAGATTTAGGGTTTAGGGTTGTAAGTTTTAGGATTTAGGGTTTAGGGTTTAGGGTTTAGGGTTTAGGGTTTTAGGGTTTAGGTTTAAGGGTTTAGGGTTTAGTGCTTAGGGTTTTAAGTTTTAGGGTTTAGGGTTTAGGGTTTAGGGTTTAGGGTTTAGGGATTAGGGTTTAGGTTTTAGGGTTGTAAGTTTAGGATTAGTTTTAGGGTTTATGGTTTAGGGTTTAGGATTTAGGGTTTAGGGCTTTTTAAAAAAATTAAGTAAATCGGTAGGTTTAGGTTTATTTAGTTTACCTTATTTATTTTAGGTTTCTTTATTTTAGTTTAGGTTTTTTATTTTAGTTTATTTTTTAGGTTTAAGTTTATTTTGTAGTTGAGTTTTATTTTTATTTTATTTTTTAGGTTTAGGTTTTTATTTTATTTTTTAGGCTTAGGTTTTAAGTTTATTTTTTAGTTTATTTTTAGGTTTTATTTTTTTTAGTTTAGGTGTAGGTTTATTTTTAGTTTATTTTATTTTATTTAGTTTAGGTTTAGGTTTAGGTTTAGTTTATTTTAGGTTTATGTTTAGGATTTATTTATTTTAGTTTAGTTTATTTTAGTTCAGGTTTAGGTTTATTTTAGTTTATTTATTTTATTTTTAATTTAGGTTTAGCTATTTTTTAGTTTAGGCTTTAGGTTTTATTATTTATTTATTTTTTGGTTTTATTTTTAGATTTCTTTATTAGGTTTATGTTTTTATTTAATTTTATTTTAGGTTTACTTTTTTTTTTTAGGTTTAGTTTTAATTTTATTTTGGTGTTTTATTTTTTAGTTTAGTTTAAGTTTTTATTTTATTTTATTTTAGTTTAGTTTTTATTTTTTATTTTATTTTCTTTTTTGGTTTAGGTTGTAGTTTAAGTTTATTTTTAAATTTTAGTTTTTATTTTATTTTATTTTGGTTTAGATTATTTTATTTATTTTATTTTATAGGTTATATTTAGTTTAGGTTTAGTTTTTTAGCTTTTTAAGGTTTAGGGTTTGGCATTTAGGGTTTAGGGTTTGGCATTTAGGGTTTAGGGTTTAAGTTTTAGTTTAGGGTTTAGGTTTTATGTTTAGTGTTTAAGTTTTAGTTTAGGGTTTAAAGTTTTTTTAACAGAGAACAAATTCACATTCAACATTTCTTCTTTTCGATTTCAAGAACCAAGTAGCACCCTATGTTTTCTAAGATGCAAGCGATGACATAGATAAAATATGAGCACCCATAGAGAAAATCAAAACCCTAGATAAGTAGAACCATTTATATTGTAATGACTCGGTTCCATAAAGAGTAGATCAGATTGGTCATTCTTCAGTTTCTCTAGTTCTTATCAGAACCACCCTCGCCTCTCGAGTAGTAGAATCTGCCATCATTTCCCTGATCTCTCCCTCTGCCACCACCACGGTTATAACCTCCATTACTCCTCTCACCTCCATAACCACAACAATTTTGACCACCTACTCCATATCCACTAGCACCTCCAGATCCCCCACCACCACTTCGATAACCATCGCCTCTACCTTCGCCTCCACTACTAGATCTATACTGAGCCTAGTTGATGGTGATGTTCTTGTCGTCAAGGTTCTACCCATTCTTTGGGTTTAGGGTTTAGGGTTAAGGGTATCTGGTTTAGGGTTTAGGGTTTACGGATTAAAGTTTAAGGTTTTAGGTTTTGGTTTTGGTTTTTAGGGTTTAGAGTTTAGTGTTTAGGGTTGAATGTTTAAGGTTGTAGCTTTAGGGTTTAGGGTTTAGGGTTAGTTTTAGGGTTTAGGGTTCAGGGTTAGTTTTAGGGTTTAGGGTTAGTTTTATGATTTAGGGTGGGTTTAGGCTTTAGGATTTAGGTTTTTTTTATAAATTAAGCAAACTAGTAGGTTTCGATTTATTTAGTTTATATAATTAATTTTTTTATATTTTATTTAGGTTTTTTTTATTTTTATTTATTTTAGTTTATTTATTTTATGTTTATTTATTTTAGTGTATTTCTTAGGTTTGCATTTATTTTTTAGTTGAGTTTTATTTTTATTTTATTTTTTAGGTTTAGGTTTTTTTTAGGTTTAAGTTTAGGTTTTAGGTTTATTTTTAGGTTTTATTTTTTTTAGTTTAGGTTTAGGTTTATTTTTAGTTTATTTTGCTTTATTTAGTTTAGGTTTAGGTTTAGGTTTAGTTTATTTTAGGTTTAAGTTTAGGTTTGATTTATTTTAGTTTAGTTTAATTTATTTTAGGTTTTGGTTTATTTTATTTTTTTTAGGTTTAGGTTTTTATTTAATTTCATGCTTAGGTTTTATTTATAGGTTTATTTTTTAGTTTAAGGTTTTTATTTACTTTTTATTTTATTTTATTTTATTTTAGGTTTATTTTATTCTTATTTTACATTTAGTTTTTATTTTATTTAGGTTTTTATTCTCAAGTTTAGATTTTTAATTATTACATTTTAGTTTATTTTATTTTTTATTTTATTTTATTTTTAGGTTAAGGTTTAGGTTTTAGTTTAGCTTTTTATTTTATTTTATTTTATTTTATTTAGGTTTAGGTTAATTTTTTTGATTTTTTATTAGGTTTTATTTTGTTTAGGTTTAGGGATTTAAGTTTTTAGGGTTTAAGGTTTAGGGTTTAGCATTTCAGTATTTAGGATTTAGGGTTTAGGGTTTATTGTTTAAGCTTTAGGGTTTCGGGTTTTAAGTGTTCAAGGTTTAGGATTTAGGGTTAACTCAAGGTTTAAGGTTAGTTTAGGGTTTAGGATTTTTAGGGCTTAAGGTTTAGGGTTTGGGGTTAGATTTTATTTTTAAGTTTAGGTTTAGATTTTATTTTTTATTTTATTTAGTTTAGGGTTTTGGTTTAGTTTATTTTTAGTCTAAGTTTAGGTTTTATTTAGTTTAGTCTAGTTTATTTTAGTTTAAGTTTAAGTTTATTTTATTTTTTTTATTTTAGGTTTAGGTTTTTTTTAGTTTAGGGTTTAGGTTTTATTTTTAATTTACTTTTAGGTATTTTTTTAGGTTTACTTTTATGGTTTAGGTTTTTATTTAGTTTATATTTTATTTTATTTTAGGTTTATTTTATTTTTATTTTACATTCAATTTTTATTTTATTTAGGTTTTTTATTTTTTTTTATTTTATTTTTAATTTACTTTTATTTATATATTTATATTTTAGTAGTTTATTTTATTTTATTTTATTTTATTTTTACATTTAGGTTTACATTTAGGTTTAGGTTTTAGATTAAGTTTTTATTATTTATTATTATTTTTATTTTATTTAGGTTTGGGTTTTATTTATTTATTTTATTTTTAGGTTTTATTTAGGTTAAGTTTTAGGTTTTGGGTTTTAGGGTAGGATTTAGGGTTTAGTGATGGGGTTTATGGTTTAAGTTGTAGGTGTAGTGGTGGGTTTAAGAAGATTAGGGTAGGGTTTGTTTGGTAGGTTTAGGGTTTAGGGTTTAGGGTGGTGGTTTAGGGTTTAGGGTAGAGTTACAGGTTGTCCGTGGTTTAGAGTTATGATTATTATTATTATTATTTAAATTAACCAAATTAGTAGGTTTATTTATTTAGTTTATTTATTTTTTTTATTTAGATTTATTTTATTTAGGTTTATTTTATTTTTTTTATTTTATTTTATTTTATTTTAGGTTTATTTATTTTAGTTTAGGTTTTTTATTTTAATTTAATTTTAGGTTTAGTTTTAGGTTTATTTTTAGTTTAGTTTTATATTTATTTTATTTATTAGGTTTAGGTTTTATTTTAAATTAAATTTGTGGCCAGGTTTTATTTTATTTTATTTGGTTTAGGTTTAGGTTTTATTTTTGGATTATTTTAGGTTTTATTTTTTAGTTTAGGTTTAGGTTTATTTTTTATTTTATTTTATTTTATTTAGGGTTTAGGTTTAGGTTTAGGTTTATTTCAAGTTTCAGCTTATTTTATTTTTATTTTAGGTTTAGTTTTTTTTTTTGCAGATTTAGGTTTTATTTTTAATTTATTTTTTTTATTTTAGGTTTGGGTTCTTATTTATTTTATATTTCATTTTATTTTAGGTTTAGTTTTATTTTATTTAGGTTTTCTTTTTAATTTAGCTTAAGGCATCATTTTTATTTTATTTTAGTTTAGTTTTATTTTTTATTTTACTTTTGTCAGTTTAGGTTTAAGTTTAGGATCAGTTTAGGTTTTAGTTTAGGTTTTATTTTATTTTAATTTTTTATTTTATTTTATTTAGGTTCTTTTATTTATTTTATTTTAGGTTTTATTTAGTTTAGGTTTAGGTTTTAGCATTTTAGGTATATGGTTCTGGGTTTAGGGTTTAGAGTTGGTTGAGGTTTAGAGTTTAGGGTGGGTTTAGGGTTTAGGGTTTGGGTGTGTGGGTGTTGGGTTTAGGGTTTAGGGTTTTTTAGGGTTTAAGGTATATGGTTTAGGGTTTTAGGGTCTAGCATTTAGGGTTTAGGGTTTAGGGTTTCAGTTTTGGGTCTAGGGTTCAGGTTTTAGATTAGGGTTTATAGTTTTTCATTTTTTTCCTTAACAGAGAAAAAATTAGGATTCAACATTTCTTCTTTTCGATTTCATCAACCAAGTAACACACCAAGTTTTCTAAGACACAAGCGACGACTTAGATAAAAAATGAGAACGCATAGAGCAAATCAAAAACCCAAGATAATAGAACCGTCTCTACTATAAAGACATAGTCGCATAAGCAGCAGATCGGATCGACCGTTCTTTAGTTTCTCTAGTTCTCATTTGAGCCACCCTAGCCTCTCGAGTAGTGTGATCCACCATCATGACCTCGATCTCTCCGTCCTCCACCACCACGATTGTAACCTCCGTCGCTCCTCTCACCTCCGTAACCATCATTACTTTGACCACCACCTCCATATCCAGCATCACCTCCAGAACCCCCACCACCACTGCGATAACCACCACCTCCACCTTCGCCTCCGCCTTCAGATCTAGACTAAGCCTGGTTGACGATGATGTTCCTGCCATGAAGGTTCTATCCATTCTCAGGGTTTATGTTTATTAGATTTTAAGGTTTAAGTTTATTTTTTTTAACTTATTTAGTTAATTTAAGTTTAGGTTTAGGGTTTGGGGTTTAGGGTTTAGGATTTTATGTTTTATGTTTTTAGGGTTTATGATTTAGGGTTAGGGTTTAGGGTTTAGGGTTTAGCTTTAGGATTCAGTTTAGGGTTTAGGGAAAGTTGTAGCTTTGTGGTGTGGAAGAGTTTAGTGGAGTTTATAGGTTGGTAGGGTTTTGTGGTTTGTTTTAGCTGTAAGGGTTAGTTTGGATTTAGGGTTTAGGGTGTTTAGGGTCTGAGTTTAAGGTTTAGAGGGGTCAGGGTGGGCTCATGATTTTGGGTAGGTATAGGGCAGGATCTTAAATGTAGTAGTTTATTTTAGATTTAGCATTTTATTTATTTATTTTAGTTTATTTTATTTTATTTCTTTAGGTTTATTTTTAATTTTATTTAGTTTATTAGTTATTTTGGTTTATTTATTTTAGTTTAGGTTTTCTTTAGTTTACTTTTAGGTTTATTTATTTTTTTTTAATTTTATTTTTATTTAATTTTTTAGGTTTATGTTTTATTTTTTATTTTTAAGTTTAGGTTTAGGTTTTTTTTTTTTTTTTTTAGGTTTTAGAATTTATTTTTTAGTTTAGTTTTATGTTTTTTTTAGTTTATTTTATTTTATTTAGTTTGGGGTTTAGGATTAGTTTATTTTAGGCTTAGGTTTTATTTATTTTAGTTTAGTTTATTTTAGTTTAGGTTTAGGTTTATTTTAGGTTTAGGGTTTTTTTTAGTTTAGGGTGCAGGCTTTATTTTTTAGGTTCATTATTTAGGTTTATATTTTTATTTAGTTTTTATTTTATTTTATTTTAGGTTTATTTTATTTTTATTTTACGTTTAGTTATTATTTTATTAAGTTTTTTATTTTAAGTTTATTTTTTTAAGTTTAGTTTAACAAGTTATTTATTTTATTTTAGTTTAGTTTTTATTTTTACATTTAGGTTTAAGTTTAGGTTTAGCTCAGTTTAGGTTTTATTTTAGATTTTTATTTTATTATTTATTTTTTTTTATGTTTATTTATTTATTTTATTTTGCTTTATTTAGTATACTAGGTTTTAGGTTTATAGGGTTTATGATTTTGGGTATAGGGTTTGGGTTTAGGGTTATAGGGTTGTAGGTTTAGGGTTTGGGGTTTAGGGTTTAGGGATCAGATTTTAGGGTTTAGGGTGGGTTTGGGTTTTGGGTTGGGGTTTGGGTTGGGTTTAGGGTCAAGTAGGTTTAAGATTAGGTTTTTAATTTTTAATTTTTTAAATTAAGTGTTTAGGTTTATTTGGTTTATTTTTTTATTTATTATTTTTAGGTTTATTTTATTTTTATTTAGTTTAGTTTATTTATTTTAGGTTTATATATTTTACTTTAATTTTTAGGTTTAGGTTCAGGTTTAGGTTTATTTTTAGTTTAGTTTTTTTTATTTTATCTTTAGGTTTATGTTTTATATTTTATTTTAAGTTTACGCTTTAGGTTTTATTTTATTTTTTTAGGTTTAGGTCTTAGGTTTTTATTTTAGGATTATTTGTAAGCTTTATTTTTTAGTTTAGGTTTGGGTTTATTTTTGTTTATTTTCTTTTATTTAAGCTTTAGGTTTAGCTTTAGGTTTAGTTTATTTTAGGTTTTGCTTTAGGTCTTATTTATTTTAATTTAGTTTATCTTAGTTTAGGTTTAGGTATATTTTATTTTTATTTTAGGTTTAGTTTTTGTTTAAAGTTTAGGGTTTAAAATTGATTTTTTTTAGGTTTATATTTTTGGTTTAGGTTTTTATGTAGTATTTAGTTCATTTTATTTTAGGTTTATTTTCTTTTTATTTTAGGTTTAGATTTTATTTTGCTTAGGTTTTTTAATTTTTAGTTTAGCTTAGGGTTTTATTTATTTTATTTTATTTTAGATTTTATTTTTTATTCTACATTTTTTAAGGTTTAAGTTTTAGCTTAGGTTTTTGTTTTATTTTATTTTGGTTTAGGTTATTTTATTTATTTTATTTTTAGGTTTTATTTAGTTTATGTTTAGGTTTATAGCATTTTAGGGTTTAGGGTTTAGGGTTTAGGGTTTAGAGTTAGTTGAGGGTTTAAAGTTTAAGGTTTAGGGTTTGGAGTTTAGGGTTTAGCGTTTAGGTTTTAGGGTATAGGGTTCAAAATTTAGGTTTTAGGGTTTAAGTTCTAGGGTTTAGGGTTTTATGGTTTAAGGTTTAGGGTTTAAGGTTTAGGTTTTTGGTCTAGGGTTCATGTTTTAGTTTGGGGTTTAGGGTTTTAGGATTTTCTTTTTTAACAGAGAATAAATTAAGATTCAAAGTTTCTTTTTTTTTTTTTTGTAATTTCATCAACCAAGTAACACATCAAGTTTTCTAGGACACAAGCAACGACACAGATAAAAAATGAGCACAAATAGAACAAATCAAAAACCCTAGATAATTAGAACCGTCTCTACTATAAAGACATAGTTCCATAAGCAGTAGATCAGAATGATCATTCTTTTTTAATTTTTAGTTGAAAGGCCTGCCAAAACTTCTTGATGAGATCATCTTAAATGAGCTCAAGCACCTTAGGACTAAACACTGAACCATCATCATACACAGACTGGATGACAAGGCCATAAGAGAATGGACTAATCCCTAGCTTAGCGAGGAGAGAAATCTCTGAGGATCCCACCTTATCACCTTTTTTAATCAGCTCAATTGAGGTGATAGTTTCAACAGTACCCTTGTTGATCTTAGTGGGATGTTGAGAACCTGGAAGAAAGAAGTCTCTGAAGGATCTAGACTAGTGTTTCCTGGAGGAACCACAACATCAATAGGTGCAACAAGACCAACGTGGGTAGGAGCACCAACTTTGTATTTTGCAACCTCTTTACTGAATTCTTTAAGATCACCTTTCATAAAAATTGGCTCAACCGGGGTTTAGGGTTTAGGGTTTAGGGTTTAAGATTTAGGGTATTGGGTTTTAGGTTTAGGGTTTAGGGTTTTTTAGGGTTTAAGGTTTAGGGTTTAGGGTTAATTTTAAGGTTTAAGGTTTAAGGTTTAAGGTTTAGGGTTTTGGATATAGGGTTTACATTTTTCTTTAAATTAGGTAAACCAGTAGGTTTAAGTTAATTTAGTTTCTTTAATTTATTTTTTATTTAATTTAGTTTATATTATTTTTTATTTTTATGTAGGTTTAATTTTTAATTTTATTTAATTTATGTATATTTATTTTAATTTAGGTTTTTTATTTTACTTTATCTTTTTGGTTTAGGTTTAGGTTAAGGATTATTTTTTAGTTGAGTTTTATTTTTAGTTTATTTTTGAGGTTTAGGTTTTATGTTTTATTTTTTAAGTTTAGGTTTAGGTTTTTATTTTATTTTTTAGATTTAAGTTTTATTTTTTTGTTTAGGTTTAGGTTTTTTTTTAGTTTAGTTTATTTTATTTAATTTAGGTTTAGATTGGTTTTAGTTTTTAGGTAGGTTTACATTTTATTTATTTTAGTTTAGTTTATTTTAGCTTTGGTTTATTTTATTTTGTTTATTTTATTTTTTTATAGGTTTAGTTTTTTTTTTTAAATTTAGGGTTTAGGTTTTATTTATTTTATTTTTTTTATTTTTAGGTTTATTTTTTAGGCTTTGGTTTTCATTTAGTTTTTATTTTATTTTTTTTGGTTTATTTTATTTTTATTTTATTTAGATCTTTTATTGTTAGGTTTATTATATATTTTTAGTTTAGTTTAGGTTTTTATTTATTTTATTAAAATTTATTTTTATTTTTTATTTTATTTTAATTTTAGGTTTAGGTTTAGATTTTAGTTTAGGTTTTTATTTTATTTTGTTTTTTTTTATTTTATTTAGGTTTGAGTTTTTTATTTATTTTATTTTTTGGTTTTATTTAGTTTAAGTTTAGGTTTTAGGTTTCGTGGTTTAGGTTTAGGGTTTAAGGTTTAGGGTTTAGTGTTTAGTGTTTTAGGGTTTAGGGTTTTTGAAAGGGTTTAGGTTTTAGGGTTTAAGGTTTAGTGTTTAGGCTTTAGGGTTTTTAGGGTTTAAGGTTTAGGGTTTGTTTTATTTATCACTAAATTGCTCAGAAAAAATAGGTACAAGAAGACCTTATTAGAGACTAAACTCAAAAAGAAAAAAAAATACTACTCAAATGAGCTATAAGAGAATCCTAAAGAGTTTAGTCCTTAAACTAATACATCAAAGAGCAATAAAGAAAAAAAAAAGAAAGATAAAACTAAAAAAGCTAAGCGAAAGCCAACAATGGGGAAGAATCCACGGAGCTCCAAAAGAACCTCCAAAAAGATAAAGATCCATAAGAAATGGAAAGCTTCAACCTACAACTGAAGACAACTCCAGCCATCTAAGAAAAAAAGACAATCAGTAAGACTTCACTCCCTCAGAAGAAGAAGAGAACTAAAAATAAGCGCAACCTACAAGAAATCTCAGCCAAAAGGAGATAAGAAAACATAAAGAGAAAACAACTGAGGCTTAGATATGAGGAAAGAAGGAAAATCACATTAATGAGTGGCATCCAATCCTAAGTGTATCAAGCTTCAAAGAAGGGTTACAAATAGGAAAAGTCACCAGCCAAAAAAATATCAAGGAAAAAATCTATCATATCGTCATAGCCATCCTATCCAAAGAAAAATACAAACCTATCATAATAATAACACCAGAAAGAAAAGTGAAGCTAATGAAACAAAAAGAGAGACAAGACCAACAGATAGAAGTAAAATAATGCAATCCCAACAAAACTAAATATGAACACCTCTTATAAAAGAGGGAGAAAAGCAGCTGAGAGCCAAAAAAAAAAAAAAGAAAAGAGCCCTCAAAACCAAAGCCAATAGAGCCTAGAACAACACCAATCCAAAACCACCAAGGCACCAAGCCAACATAGCCCACAATAACACCAATCCAAAGCCACCAAGGCACCAACGAATGGAAAGGAAATAGCCAATAGAGCACCAAAGAAAAATAGCCAGGAAGAACAGAGACCAAATCAACCAAAAAAAAAAAGAAAGGTTAGCAAAAGCTAAAATAAACGATAGAGAAATAATAATAATGGACAAACCACATGGACAAAATGCCCAACTTACCACTAATAAAGAGAGCAAAAGCACCAACAAAAGAAAGGCATGCTAACAGGAATAAAGTAACCAGCACAAAACCAACCAGCTAATGGGCACAAAAAACACAACAAATAGAAAGCTAGAAACACCAAGTTAGAAGGAGGAAAATTAGCCAAGAAACCAATACTCCATCTAGCAAGAAAACACAAAGAAAAAGCTCAACCAATATAGAAAAAACCAGCCAAAAGTCAAAACCTCCCAAAGACAAGAGAGATTATTTCCAAGAGGCTTTGGAATGAGTAACCCTCGACAAGTGAGGAGGGGCATAAATCTGAACACTTTTTCTCTTTTTCTTCTTGTAAAATGTTTTATAACCATGCCCTTTCTCTTAAAAATCTCCATCCAAAAATGAATTAATATTGTTACAAAAGGCATGGGGATTAGTAGAAGCTATCAATTTTAAAGAAGAGCATTTAGACTCATCCACAACATTAGACAAAGGAAAATTAGAAATAGTATGCATTTTAAAATTAGAAGTGAAGGAAGGAGCATAAATAGCTTTATTAAAAAGACAATTATCAACATTTTCACCTTCAAACAAAATTTGAAGAGTATCCTCCCTGTCTTAATTCATAAAAGAAGCAAGAGAAGTAGAATCCAGATTTTCAATATAATCTTCATGTAAGGAATTAAAGTAAGATTCAAATCCCTTAGAAACACATATCATATTACCAAATTATGAACATAATTACTAGCCATAGAAAAACCATCATTTTGAACTGAAATAGAACTATTCATAATGAGAGAATTATCACAGGTATCTAAATCTTATTTTTTAAAAGAAGGATCACCAATATTAACAGGATTGTCAGGACCAGAAGTTAAAATATCAGAAATAAGAACATTCTTTTCACCACCTTTCTCAATCAAAGAAGGCAAATAAATAGTCTCTTTCCCATGATCTAAAGCATACATAGGAGAAAGAGAAACAACATCCAACTGATTGAAAGAAATGGTGTTAACATCAATAATATTCAAACCATCATCATGAAAGGACCTATGCACAACATCCAAACCTTTAGAAACATTAACCACAGCCTCTAAAGTCTTCCCTTTAATAGAATCATCAAAAGAAACACTTAGAGCATTATTATTAGTTAAAACCTTTTCAATAACATCAAAATTACCTTTCGCATTAGACAAATCTTTAATAGGTAAATTTTTTTTAGAAGATTCAGAAATCTGGTTTTACAAAACATCAGAATTTTGAAAAGTAGATTTTCCTTTATCCAACTTGAGATAATCATAATTTTTTTCAACAATTGAATTCTTACTGATGATTTTCTTCCTAAGAGATGGATGAGCAATAAAGCATTCAAAAATTTCATGCCCATGAATCTTACAATGATTACAAAAAATGGGAACCAAACTAAATTTTTGAAAAACAACTTTCTGAAAATAACCGCATTTATCTGAACCAAACAAAATTTCTTTCGGATATTTTTTAGTAATATCAATCTCTACAAGAATTCTAGCAACAGACAGTCTAAAAGAAGCACCTATTGCTTGATCAACTTGTAAAGGCTGACCAAAAATCAACCCAATAGCATAAAGAATCTGATGATTAAATAGATGAATCCATAAGTTAGGTAAGGAAATTCAAATGGGAATAATAGGAGACTCTTCATAAACATGAAACACCACTTCAGAATACCCATTTGACAATTAAAAACATAGTATGATCTCCTAGAAAATATTATTACGTAAGCAAGGTCATTAGAAAGTTTAATCCAAACATGCTTTGCATCAATCAGCCTGATAAAAAAAGAACCAGATAAATTTAAGTGATGAAAAAAAGAATGAATATCTTCCATCTTTGGTAGTTTAAATGAAAACTTTCTAGTCAAAGAAAAAGCAAAAGGCTCAACTAATCTTTCAATATCCTCATCTAAAATCATAATTGTTAGAGTACCTTTAAAAGTCATATGAAGAAAATTCAAAGGAGGCTCGGTGGAAGAATTCTTACTAGCTAAAGCCTCTTTAAAAGATTTAGTAACAACAGGTAATTTAAATGTAGGATTACCCAAAATATCTGATGCCCTAGCTGGATCCATCGACACATGGGATTTAACACATGGATTTGAAGAAGCCGAAGCCATGAGTCACAGCATCGTGACAAGAAAATGTCGAGATCACCCCAAGGTCGATAATCTATAGGTTTAGCGGGGTGGGGGGCATTTTAGGTTTAATTTATTAGTTTATTTAGTTTGTTTACTTAGTTTGTTTTTTTATTAGGGTTTAGTTTATTTTAGTTTATTTCTTAGTTATTAGTTCGTTAGTAAGTAATTTCTTTAGTTTAGTTAGTTATTATTATTAGTTTATGGTTTTATTATTATTTAGGTTTTACTTAGTTTTAGTTAGTGGTTTAGTTTTATTAGTTTAGTTTTGTTAATTTATTTATTAGTTTATTAGTTTAGTTTATTAGTTTCATTAGTTTAAATATGGGTTTAGGTTTATTAGTTTATTATTATTAGTTTTTTAGTTTAGTTTATGGTTTAGTTTTTTTATTAATTATTACTAGTTATTTATTGTTTATTATTATTATTAGTTTAGTTAGTTGGTTTATTATTAGTTTTTTAGATTATTTTTTTAGTTTATTATTATTAGTTTAAGTTTATTATTATTATTATTTAATTTATTTATTTAGTTAGGGTTTACGGTTTAGTTATTTAGTTATTTATTAATTAGTTTATTATTAGTTTTATTATTAGTTTATTAATTTAATTAGTTAGTTATTAATTATTATTGTTATTATTATTAGTTTTTATTAATAGAGTTATTGTTAGTTAGTTTTATTATTATTATTATTACTTTATTTATTAGGTTTATTAGTTTAGTTATTTAGTTTAGTTATTTAGCTAGTTTTGTTTTATTTAGTTATTAGTTTATTAGTTTATTATGAGTAAGTTATTATTAATTTTTTTAGTTAGGTGTGTTATTATTAGTTTATTATTAGTTATTAGTTAGTTTATTTGGTTTAGTTATTATTATGTTTATTTATTAGTTAATTTTTATGGTTTATTAGTTTAAGTTTAGGGTTTAGTTTTAGTTAGTTATTTAGTTATTTATTATTAGTTATTATTATTAGTTTATTAGTTAAGTTTTAGTGGTTTTTATTCATTAGAGTTTACATTCATTTATTAATTAGTTTAGTTTTATTAGTTAGTTTTTTTAGTTAGTTTGTTTATTAGTTTCGTAATTTATTAGTTAGTTAGTTATTTATTTAGTTTAGTTAGTTATTATTTTTAGTTTATGGTTTTATTACTATTTAGGCTTTAGTTAGTTTTAGTGAGTGGTTTAGTTTTACTAGTTTAGTTTTGTTAGTTTATTTATTAGTTTATTAGTTAAGTTTAATAGTTTTGGTTATGGGTTGAGGTTTATTAGTTTATTATTATTAATTTTTTAGTTTAGTTGATGGTTTAGTTTTTTATTAGTTATTATTAATTAATTATTATTATTATTATTATTTTTATTATTATTAGTTTAGTTAGTTGGTTTATTATTAGTTTTATTTTAGATTAGTTTTTTAGTTTATTATTATTATTAATTTATGTTTATTATTATTTATTTTATTATTATTATTTAGTTTATTTATTTAGTTAAGGTTTATGGTTTAGTTATTTATTTATTTATTAACTAGTTTATTACTAGTTTTATTATTATTAGTTTATTTATTTAATTAGTTAGTTATTAACTTTATTATTATTATTAGTTTTTATTAGTTTAATTATTATTAGTCAATTTTATTATTATTATTAGTTTATTTATTAAGTTTATTAGTTTAGTTATTTTGTTTAGTTATTTAGTTAGTTTTATTTTATTTAGTTATTAGTTTATTAGTTTATTATTAGTTAGTTATTATTATTATTTTTAGTTAGTTGATTTATTATTAGTTTATTATCAGTTATTAGTTAGTTTATTAGGTTTAGTTATTATTATATTTATTTATTAGTTAGTTTTTATTGTTTATTAGTTTAGGTTTAGGGTTTAATTTTAGTTAGTTATTTAGTTATTTATTAATAGTTAATATTATTAGTTAATTAGTTTAGTTTTTGTGTTTCTTATTTATTAGGGTTTAGGTTTATTTATTAATTAGTTTATTTTTATTAGTTAGTTTTTTTATTAGTTTATTAGTTTATTAGTTATTAGTTTTAAGTTAATAGTTATTTATTATTAGTATCAATTTTATTAGTTTTATTTAGTTTATTATTAGTTTTAATTTTTTATTAGTTATTATTAGGTTTTTAGTTTATTAGTTTTATTAGTTTATTATTTATTAGGTTTTATTAGTTAGTTATTAGTTAGTTTTAGTTTAGTTTTATTATTAGTTTATTAGTTTTTTAAGTTATTGTTTAGATATTATTATTAGTTTTATTAATTTAGTTATTAGTTATTTTAGTTTAGTTTAATTTGTTATTATTAGTTTTATTATTATTAGTTTTATTAATTTAGGATTAGGAGTTTAGTGTTTAGTTTATTTAATTTTATTATTATTATTATTATTATTATTATTATTATTATTATTATTATTATATTATTATTATTATTATTATTAGTTTTAATTATTATTATTATTAGTTTATTAGTTTTAGTTAGTTTAGTTATTAGTTATTTATTTAGTTATAATTAGTTTATTTTTATTAGTTACTTATTATTAATTTTATTAGTTAGTATTTATTTAATTTATTATTATTTTTTAGTTTAGTTAGTTTAGTGTTTAGTTTAGTTTAATTTTAGTTATTTATTATTTAGTTTAGCTTAGTTAGTTTTTAAGTTATTAGGTTTTGTTATTATTTAGTGTTTTTTAATTATTATTAGTTTTTAGTTTAGTTTATTTTTTATTATCATTAGTTATTAGTTTATTAATTTAGTTAGTTTTATTAGTTTATTAAGTTTAATTTATTTATTTAGTCTTTATTTATTATTTAGTTTATTATTAGTTTAGTTTTTTATTAGTATTATTAGTTTAATTATTAGTTTTATTTAGTTTAGTTTATTATTACTTTATTAGTTTAGTGTTAGTTGTTATTAGTTATTTAGTTTTAGTTTGTTAGGTTTTTTTAGTTTTATTATTAGTTTTAGTTATTATTATTTAGTTAGTTTATTAGTTTATTAGTTTAGTTTAGTTATTAGTTTCAGTTATTAGTTAGTTATTTTTATTAGTTATTTTTTAGTTATTTAGTTAGTTTAGTAGTTTTAGTTTATTAGTTATTAGTTTTAGTTTAGTTAGTTTAGTTATTGGGTTTAGTTTTATTATTATTTAGTTATTTATTAGGTTACTTATGTATAGGGTTTAGGTATATTAGTTAGTTATTTATTAAGGTTTAGTTTAGTTAGTTTTTTTACTTTAGTTTTAATTATTAGTTTAGATTTAGTTTCGTTTTCATAAGTTTCATTAATTTAATTTATTTTTTGTTCATTTATTAGTGGGGCTTTTTGTTTATGTTTAATTTAGTTATTAGTTTGTTTATTAGTTTAGTTACTTTTTGTTATTACTAGTTTATTAATTTTTTAGTTATTATTAAGTTAGTTTTTTAGTTAGTTTTATTAGTTTTTATTTTAGTTTATAATAAGTTTTTGTTTATTATTAGTTTATTAGTTTTAGTTTTAGCTAGTATTGTTTAGTGTTTTATTAGTTTATTATTAGGGTTTAAGGTTTAGGGTTTAGGGTTTGGGGTTTAGGGTTTTAAGGTTTAGGGTTTAGGGTTGTAGGTTTTGGGTTTAGGGTTTTAGGGTTTAGGGTTTAGGGTTAGGTTTTTTTGATTTTTTGATTTTTTTTTATTTTTAAGGTTTAGGGTTTAGGGTCTAGGTTTCATGTTTAGGGTTCAAGTTTTAGTTTAGGGTTTCAGGTTTTTAGTTTTATTTAAACAAAGAACAAATTCAAATTCAAAATTTCTACTTTTCAATTTCATCAACCAAGTTCTTTAAGGCACAAGCGACAACATAAATAAAAAATGAGCACGCATAGAGCAAATTGAAAACCCTAGATAACTAGAACCATCTCTACTGTAAAGACACAGTTCCATAAGCAGCAGATCGGATTGGCCGTTCTTTAGTTTCTCCAGTTCCCATTAGAACCACCCTGACCTCTCAAGTAGCGGGATTCACCATCATATCCCCGATTTCTCCCTCCACCACCACCACGGTTGTAACCTTCATCACCCCTTCTACCTCCATAACCACCCAGCTCTGACCACCACCTCCTTATCCACTAGCACCTCCAGATCCCCACCACCTGCACTAACTTCCACCTCGCCTTAGCCTCTGCAGATCTAGCTAGTTGATGGTGATGTTTCTGCCATCAAGGTTCTGCTCATTCTTAGGGTTTAGGCTTACTTTTTAATTTATTTAGTTACTTTAGGTTTAGGCTTAGGGTTTGGGGTTTAGGGTTTAGGGTTTAGGATTAGGGTTTAGGGTTTAGGATTTAGGGTTTAAGGGTTTATGCTTTTAGGATTTTGGGTTTAGGGTTAGGGTTATGGTTTAGGGTTTAGGGTTTAGGGTTGTAGGTTTAATATTGTAGGTTTAGGGTTTAGGGTTTAGGGTTGTGGGTTTAAAGTTGTAGGTTTAGGGTTTAGGGTTAGTTGTAGGGTTTAGGGTATAGGGTTTGAAAAAAATTAAGTAAACCGGTAAGTTTAAGTTTATTTAGTTTATTTTTTATTTATTTTAGTTTATTTTATTTTTTATTTTTATTTTGGTTTATTTATTTATTTTATTTAGTTTAGTTTATTTATTTTAGGATTATTAATTTTAGTTCATATTTTTTTTTAATTTTAGCTTATTTTTTAGGTTTAAGTTTTTATTTAGGTTTAATTTTTAGTTGAATTTTATTTTTGTTTTATTTTTTAGGTTTCAGTTTTATTTTTAATTTTTTTGGTTTAGGTTTAGTTTTTAATTTGATTTTTTTAGGTTTAAGTTTTAGGTTATTATTTTAGGTTTATTTTTAGGTTTTAGTTTTTAGTTTAGGATTAGGTTTATTTTTAGTTTATTTTATTTTATTTAGTTTAAGTTCAGTTTATTTTAGGTTTAGGTTTAGGTTTTATTTATTTAAGTTTTGTTTATTTTAGTTTATGTTTAGATTTATTTTATTTTGTATATTTTATTTTTATATTAGGTTTAGGTTTTTCTTTTTAGTTTTGGCATTTAAGTTTTATTTTTTATTTATTTTTAGGTTTTATTTTTAGGTTTATTTTATAAGTTTAGGTTTTTATTTAGGTTTTATTTTATTTTATGTAAGGTTTATTTTATTTTTATTTTATGTTTAGTTTTTATTTTTTTTTATGTTTTTAATTCTTAGGTTTATTATATTTTTTTAGTTTAGTTTATATTTTTATTTATTTTATATTAGTTTATTTTTATTTTTTATTTTATTTTATTTTTAGGTTTAGGTTTTAAGGTTTTTAGCATTTAGGTTTAGGGTTTAGGGTTTAGGGTTTTAGGGTTTATGGTTTTAGGGTTTAAGTTTAGGGTTTAGGGTTTATGGTTTAGGGTTTAGTATTTAGGCTTTAATGTTTAGGGTTTTAAGGGTTTAGGGTTTAGTGTTTAGGGTTAGCTTAGGGTTTAGGGTTAGTTTTGGATTTGAGGTATAACATTTAGGGCTTAGGGTTTTTAGAGTTTAGGGTTTAGGGTTTAAGGTTTTATGATTTTATTGTTTAGGGTTTAGGGTTTGAGGTTTAAGGTTTAGGCTTTAGGGTTAGGGTTTAGGTTTTATGCTTAGGGTTTCGGACATAGGATTTAAGGTTTTAGGTTAGTTTATGATTTAGGGTTTAAGGTTTAGGGTGTAAGGTTTAGGGTTTAGGGTTAGTTTTAGGGTTTAAGGTTTAGGGTTTAAGGTATAAGATTTAGGGTTTAGGGTTTAGGATTTTGGTTTTTTTTTTTAAATTAAGTAAACGAGTATGTTTAGGTTTATTTAGTTTATTTTATTTTTTATTTTTATTTTGGTTTATTTTTTAAATTTTATTTAGTTTAGTTTATTTATTTTAGGTTTATTTATTTTAGTTTAGGTTTTTTATTTTAGTTTATTTTTTTAGGTTTAGGTTTAGGTTTATGTTTATTTTGTAGTTTAGTTTTATTTTTTATTTCTAAGTTTAGGTTTGGGTTTCTATTTAATTTTTTTAGCTTTAGGTTTTAGGTTTTTATTTTAGGTTAGTTTTTAGGTTTTATTTTTTATTTAGGTTTTGGTTTATTTTTAGTTTATTATATTTTATTTAGTTTAGGGTTTAGGTTTAGTTTGTTTTAGGTTTTATTTTTTTTAGTTTAGTTTATTTTAGTTCAGGTTTTTTTTAATTTTATTTGTTTATTTAAAGTTTACATTTTTTTTTACTTTAGGGTTTAGGTTTTATTATTTATTTATTTTTAAGTTTTATTTTTAGGTTTATTTTTTGGGTTTAGGTTTTATTTAGTTTTTATTTTATTTTATTTTAGGTTTATTATATTTTTATTTTATATTTAGTTTTAATTTTATTTAGGTTTTTTATTTTAAGGTTTATTTTATTTTTTATTTTATTTCAAGTTTTTATTTATTTTATTTTAGTTTAGTTTCTAGTTTTTATTTTATTTTATTTTTAGGTTTAGGTTTAGGTTTAGGTTTATGTTTAGGTTTTAATTTACATTTTATTTTATTTTATTTTACTTTATTTAGGTTTAGGCTTATTTATTTTATTTTATTTTATTTTATTTATGTTTAAGTTTTTTATTTATTTTATTTTTAGGTTTTATTTAGTTTAGGTTTATGTTTTTAGTATTTTAGGTTTTAGGATTTAGGGTTTAGGGTTTAGTGTTTAGGGTTTAAGATTTGGGGTTTAGAGTTTAGGGTTTAGTTTTTAGGGTATAGGATTTAAGGTTTAGGGTTTAGGGTTGTAGGTTTAAGGTTTAGGGTTAGTATTAGTTTTTTTAAGGTTTAGTTCTAGTTTTTATTTATTTTAGTTTAGTTTAGTTTCTAGTTTTTATTTTATTTTATTTTTAGGTTTAGGTTTAGGTTTTAGTTTACATTTTCTTTTATTTTATTTTACTTTATTTTGGTTTAGGCTTTTTATTTATTTTATTTTATTTACATTTAAGTTTCTTTATTTATTTTATTTTTTGATTTTATTTAGTTTAGGTTTTAGGATTTAGGGTTTAGGGTTTGGGGTTTAGAGTTTAGGGTTTAGTTTTTAGGGTATAGGGTATAAGGTTTAGGGTTTAGGGTTTAGGGTTGTAGGTTTAAGGTTTAGGGTTAGTTTTAGGGTTTAGAGTTTTGGGTTAGGGTTTTTATTTTTTTATTTTTTATTTATTTAAAATTAAGTAAAAAAATAAGTTTAAGTTTGTTTAGTTTATGTTATTTTTTATTTTTATTAAGGTTTATTTTTATTTGTATTTAGTTTAGTTTATTTATTTTAGGTTTATTTATTTTAGTTTAAGTTTTTTTATTTTGGTGTATTTCCTAGGTTTAGGTTTATTTTTTAGTTTAGCTTAGTTTTAGTTTTAATTTATTTTTTAGGTTTAGGTTTTATTTTTTATTTTCATGTTTAGGTTTTTACTTTAATTTTTTAGGTTCAAGTTTTTAGTTTTTATTTAGTTTTATTTTATGTTTTATTTTTAAGTTTAGGTTTCAATTTATTTTAAGTTTATTTTATTTTATTTAGTTTAGGTTTTGGTTTAGGTTTAGTTTATTTTAGGTTTAGGTTTAGGTTTTGTTTATTTTAGTTTAGTTTATTTTAGTTTAGGTTTAGGTTTATTTTTAATTTTATTTTAGGTTTAAGTTTTTTTTTACTTTAAGGTTTTGGTTTTATTTTTTATTTATTTTAAGGTTTTATTTTTTAGTTTATTATTTAAGTTAAGGTATTTATTTAGTTTTTATTTTATTTTATTTTAAGTTTATTTTTTTGTTTTCATTTTATTATATTTAGGTTTTTTATTTTTTTAGTTTTGTTTAAGTTTTTATTTATTTTATTTTAGGTTAGTTTTAATTTTTTATTTTTTTTTCTTTTTTAGGTTTAGGTTATAGTTTATGTTTTTATTTTATTTTATTTTTTTATTTTATTTTAGTTTAGGATTTTTTATTTATTTTATTTTTAGGTTTTATTTAGTTTAGGTTTAATTTTTTTTCTTTTTATGGTTTAGGGTTAAGGGTTTAGGGTTTGTTTATGGTTTAGGGTTTAGGGTTGAGGGTTTAGGGTTTAGGTTTGAGGGGTTAGGTTTTAGGGTTTAGGGTATCAGAGTTTAGAGTTTATTGTTTAGAGTTTAGGGTTTAGGGTTTAGGTTGTAGGGTTTAGGGTTTAGGCTTGTAGGTTTAGGGTTAGTTTTAGGGTTTAGGATTTAGGACATTTTTTTAAATATAATAAATCGCTATGTTTTAATTTATATACTTTATTTTTTATTTATTTTAGTTTATTTTATTTTTTATATTTTTTTAGGTTTATTTCTTATTTTTATTTAGTTCAGTTTATTTTTTAAGTTTAGGTTTAGGCTCATGTTTATTTTTTAGTTTGGTTTTATTTTCTATTCTTAGGTTTAGGTTTAGGTTTCTATTTTGTTCTTTTAGGTTTAGGTTTTATGTTTTTATTTTAAGTTTGTTTCTTAGTTTTATTTTTTGTTTAGGTTTAGGTTTATTTTTAGTTTATTTTATTTTATTTGGTTTAAGGTTTAGGTTTAGTTTATTTTATGTTTTGGTTTAGGTTTTATTTATTTTAGTTTAGGTTTTGGTTTATTCTATTTTGTTTATATTAGGTTTACATTTTTTTTTAGTTTAGGGCTTAGGTTTTATTTTTAATTTATTTTAGGTTTGTTTTTTAGGATTAATTTTTTATTTACTTTTTATTTTATTCTATTTTAGGTTTATTTTACATTTAGTTTTTATTTTATTTTTGTTTTTTTATTTTTAGGTTTATTTTATTTCTTAGTTTAGTTTAGGTTTTTATTTATTTTATTTTAGTTTTTTTTTTTAGTTTTTCGTTTTTTTTTATTTTTAGGTTTGGTTTTAGGTTTACATTTAGATTTTAGTTTACATTTCTTTATTTATTTTCTTAGGTTTAGGTTTTATTTATTTATGTTATTTTTAGGTTTCTTAGGATTATGTTTTTAGGATTTACGGTTTAGGATTTATGGTTTAGGTTTTACGGTTTAGGGTTTAGGGTTTTAAGTTTAGGTTTTCAGGTATAAGGTATAGGTTTTAGGGTTGTAGGTTTAGGGTTTAGGCTTTAGTGTTTGTTTTAGGGTTTAGGGTTTAGGGTTAGGTTTTTTTATATTTTTTATATTTTTATAATTAAGTAAAATGGTAGGTTTAAGTTTATTTAATTAATTTTTTTATTTTCGTTAAATTTATTTTTTAATTATATTTATATTTAATTTAGTTTATTTATTTTAGGTTTATTTATTTTAGCTTAGGTTTTTTATTTTAGTATATTTCTTAGGTATACATTTATGTTTAGGTTTTAGTTTAGGTTTAGTTTAATTTATTTTTTAGTTTAGTTTTATTTTAGTATATTTTCTTAGTTTAGTTTTATTTTTATTTTATTTTTTGGTTGAGGTTTTACTTTTTATTTTTAGGTTTAGGTTTAGGTTTTTATTTTATTTTTTTAGGTTTAGGTTTTAGGTTTTTATTTTAGGATTTACTTTTTAATTTAGGTTTAGGTTTATTTTTAGTTTATTTTATTTTATTTTGTTTAGGTTTTGGTTTAGGTTTATTTTATTTAGGTTTAGGTTTCGATTTTAATGATTTTAGTTTAAGTTTAAGTGTATTTTATTTTTATTTTAGTTTTAAGTTTTTTTAGTTTAAGGTTTAGGTTTTATTTATAGGTTTTAAGTTTTGGTTTATTTTTTAGGTCAAGGTTTTTATTTCATTTTTATTTTATGTTTATATTATTTTTATTTAGGTTTCATTTTTATTTTATTTAGGTTTTTTATATTTTAATTTAGTTTAGGTTTTTATTTATTTCAATTTAGTTTAGTTTTTATTTTTTATTTTATTTTCTTTTTAGGTTTAGATTTAGGTTTAGGTTTAGGTTTAGGTTGTAGTTTATGTTTTTATTTTATTTTATTTATTTTGTTTTATTTTAGTTTAGGTTTTTATTTATTTATTTTTTTGGTTTTATTTTTTAGGTTTAGTTTTTTTTATTTTTGATTTTTAGGGTTTAGGGTTTAGTGTTTAGGGTTTAGAGTTTAGGGTTTAGGGTTAAGGTTTTAGGGTTTAGGTTTTTTGGTATAGGGTTTCAAGGTTTAGTGTTTAGGGTTTAGGGTTTAGGGTTTAGGGATTTTATGGTTTAGGGTTTAGGGTTTTGGGTTTACATTTTAGGTTTAGGGTTTAGAGTTTAGGGTTTTAGGGTTTAAGCTTTTAATGTTTAGGGTTTAGGGTTTAGGGTTTTGGGTTGTAAGTTTTGCATTGTAGGTTTAGGGTTTAGGGTTTAGGGTTTAATGTTCAAGGTTTAGGATTTATGGTTTAGGTTTTTTTAAATAAAAAAATTAACTAAACTAGTAGGTTTAGGTTTATTTTGTTCATTTAGTTTATTATTTATTTATTTTAGGGTTTAGGTTTTTATTTTTGGTTTATTTTTTAGATTTTATTTTTTAGTTTGAGTTAAGGTTTATCTTTAGTTTATTTTATTCTATTTAGTTTTGGTTTAGGTTTAGGTTTAGTTTATTTTAAGTTTAGGTTTTGGTTTTATTTATTTTAGTTTAGTTTATTTTAGTCTAGGTTTAGGTTAATTTTATTTTGTTTATTTTATCTTTATATTATGTTTAGTTTTTTTTTTAGTTTAAAGTTTAGGATTTATTTTCTTTATTATTTTTTGGTTTTACATTTAGGTTTATTTTTTAGGTTAAGTTTTATATTTAGTTTTTATTTTATTTTAATTAAGGTTTATTTATTTTTATTTTAAATTTAGTTTTTATTTTATTTAGGTTTTTTATTTTTCAATTTATTTTATTTTTTAGTTTAATTTATGTTTTTTAATTTTATTTTAGTTTATTTTTATTTTTTTAATTTTTTATTTTTAGGTTGAGGTTTAGGTTTTTATTTTATTTAATTTTATTTATTATATTAAGGTTTAGGATATTTTATTTATTTTATTTTTAGGTTTTATTTAGTTTAGGTTTATTTTTTTAGGTTTTAGGGTTTAGGGTTTAAAGGTTTAAGGATTTAGAGGTTAGGGTTTAGGGTTAGAGTTTAGGTTTTAGGGTTTAGGGTTTAGTGTTTAGGGTTAGCATAAGGTTTAGGCTTAATTTAAGATTTAGGGTATAAGGTTGAGTGCTTAGGGATTTTAGGGTTTAGTGTTTAAGGTTTACAGTTTACGGTCAGTTTAGGGTTTTATGATTTTATGGTTTAGGATTTAGGGTTTAGGGTTTGAGTTAGGGTCTAGGATTTAGGTTTAGGGTTTAGGGTTTAGGGTTTAGGATTTTGGGGTTAGGTTTTAAGTTTTAGGGCTTAGGGTTTTTTTTTTTTGTTTTTTTAAATTTATTTTATTTTTTTATTTTATTTTATTTTATTATTATTTTATTATTATTTTTTTTTTAGTTTTAGGGCTTAGGGTTTAGGGTTTAGGGTTATAGGTTTAGGGTTTAGGATTTAGGGTTTAAGGTTTAGGGTTTAAGGTTTAGGGGATTTTCTTTTAAATTAAGGGAACTGGTAGGTTTAGGTTTATTTAGTTCATTTTTATTTATTTTAGTTTATTTTACTTTTTATTTTTATTTAGGTTTATTTTTTATTTTTATTTAGGTTAGTTTATTTATTTTAGGTTTATTTAGTTTAGTTTAGGTTTTTTTTTTGGTTTATTTTTTAGGTTTAAGTTTAAGTTTATTGTTTAGCTTAATTTTATTTTTAATTTTTAGGTTTAGGATTAGGTTTCTATTTGATTTTTTTAGGTTTACATTTTTGGTTTTTATTTTAGGTTTGTTTTAAATTTTATTTTTTAGTTTATGTTTAGGTTTATTTTGAGTTTATTTTATTTTATATATTATAGGGTTTAGGTTTAATTAATTTTAGACTTAGGTTTAGGTTTTATTTATTTTAGTTCATTTTATTTTAGTTTAGGTTCAAGGTTATTTTATTTTTTTATTTTAGGTTTACATTTTTTTAAGTTTAGGGTTTAGGTTTTATTTTTTTTTAATATTTAGGTTATATTATTCTATTTATTTTTTAGGTTAAGGTTTTTATTTAGTTTTTATATTTATTTTTGTAGGTTTAGGTTCATTTTATTTAGGTTTTTTATTTTAAGATTTATTTTATTTTTTAGTTTACTATAGGTTTTTATTTATTTTATTTTATTTTAATTTTTAGTTTTTATTTTATTTTATTTTATTTTTAGGTATAGGTTTAGGTTTATGTTTAGATTTAGGTTTTTATTTTATTTTATATTAATTTTTTATTAAGGTTTCGGTTTTTATTTATTTTATTTTTAGGTTTTATTTAGTTTAGGTTTAAGTTTTTAAGTTTTTAGTGCTTAGGATTTAGGGTTTAGGGTTTGGGGCTTGGGGTTTAGGGTTTAAGGTTTAGGTTTTAGGGGATAAGGTTTAGGGTTTAGGGTTTAGGGTAAGAGTTTCTTTTATATATATATATATATATATATATATATATATATATATATTAAAATTAAGTAAAATGGTAGGTTCAAGTTTATTTAGTTTATTTTTTATTTTATTTTATTTTATTTTTTATTTTTATATAGGATTATCTTTTTTGTATTTAGTTTAGTTTATTTATTTTAGGTTTATTTTGTTTAGTTTAGTTTTTTTATTTTAGTTTATTTTTTAGGATTAGGTTTAGGTTTAGGTTTATTTTTTAGTTTAGTTTTATTTATATTTTTTTTAGGTTTGCATTTTATTTTTTTGGTTTATGTTTAGGTTTTTGTTTTATTTTTTTAGGTTTAGGTTAAAGTTTTAAATTTATCTTTATTTTTAAGTTTTATTTTTTAGTATCGGTTTAAGTTTTTTTTAGTTTATTTTATTTTATTTATTTTAGGTTTAGGTTTAAGTTTAGTTTATTTTAAGTTTAGGCTTAAGTTTTATTTATTTTAGTTTAGGTTTAGGTTTATTTTATTTTTATTTTAGGCTTAGCTTTTTTTTTTTAGTTAAGGGTTTAGGTTTTATTTTTTATTTATTTTAGGTTTTATTTTTTTGGTTTATTTTGTAGGTTATGGATTTTATTTTGGTTTTATTCTATTTTATTTTAGGTTTATTTTATTTTTATTTTAGGTTTCATTTTTATTTTATTTAAGTTTTTTATTTTTTTAGTTTAGTTTAGTTTTTTTTAATTTTATTTTATTTTATTTTTTATTTTTTACTTTATTTTCTTTAGGTTAGGTATAGGTTTATGTGGTAGTTTATGTTTTTATTTTTTATTTTTTATTTTTTTATTTTATTTTGGGTATATGTTTTCTTATTTATTTTTTATTTAGGTTTTATTTAGTATAGGTTTTATTTCTTAGTAGTTTAGGGTGTAGGGTTTAGGGTTAAGGGTTAGTTTACAGTTTAGGGTTTAGGGTTTAGGGTTTTGGGTTTAGAGTTCAGGGTTTAGGTTAAAGGGTTTAGTGTTTAGGGTTTAGGGTTTCAGGGTTTATTGTTTAGGGTTTAGGGTTTTTAGGATTTAGGGTTTAGGGTTTAGGTTTTAGGTTTAGGGTTCATGGCTTAGCATTTTAGGGTTTATGCTTTTAAGGTTTAGGATTTAGGGTTTAGAATTTTTTAGGGTTTATGGTTTAGGGTTATAGGATTAACATTGTAGTTTTAGGATTTAGCATTTAGGGTTAGTTTTAGGGTTTAGGGTTTATGTTTTAAGGTTTAGGATTTAGGGCTGCAGGTTTTTTTACAAAAATAATAAGTAAACTGGTAGGTTTAGGTTTATTTAGTTTTTTGTTTATTTAATTTATATTTTTATTAAGCTTTTATTTATTTATTTAATTTAGTTTAGGTTTTTTTAATTTATTTTTTAGGTTTAGGTTTATGTTTGGGTTTATTTTTTAGTTGAATTTTAATTTTATTTTACTTTTAAGGTTTAGGTTTTATTTTTTATTTTTAGGTTTAGGGTTAGGTTTTTATTTTAATTTTTTAGGTTTAGGTTTTAGGTTTTTATTTTAGTTTTATTTTTATGTTTTATTTTTCAGTTTAGGTTTAGGTATGATTATTTTATTTTACTTAATTTTGGTTAAGGTTTTTACATTTTATTTATTTTAATTTAGTTTATTTTATTTTAGGTTTTGGTTTATTTTTTTGTTTATTTTATTTTTATTTTAGGTTTAGATTTTTTTTTAGTTTATGGTTTAGGTTTTAATTTTTATTTATTTTTAAGTTTCTTTTAGGTTTAGGTTATTATTTAGTGTTTAATTTATTTTATTTTAAGTTTATTTAATTTTTATTTTACATCTTGTTTTTATTTTATTTAGATTTTTCACTCTTAGGTTTATTTTATTTTTTTAGTTTAGTTGAGGTTTTTACTTATTGTATTTTTTGTTTATTTTTATTTTTTATTTTATTTTATTCCTAGGTTTAGGTTTATGTTTTAGTTTAGGTTTTTATTTTATTTTATTTAGGTTTAAGTTTTTTAGTTATTTTATTTTTAAGTTTTATTTAGTTTTGGCTTAGGTTTTTAGGTTTTTAGGGTTTAGGGTTTAGGGTTTAAGGTTTTAAGGTTGAAAGTTTTAGGATTTATGGTTTAGGGTTAGGGTTTATGGCTTAGGGTTTAGGGTTTAGGGTTTAGGGTTTTTAGGGTTTAGGGTTTAGGGTTTGGTGTTAAGGGTTAGCTTAAGGTTTAGGGTTAGTTTAGGGTTTAGGGTATATGATTTAGGGCTTAGGGTTTTAACATTTAGGGTTTAGGGTTTAGGGTTAGTTTGAGGTTTATAGTTTAGGGTTTTAGGGTTTTATGATTTATGGATTAGGTTTTAGTGTTTAGGGTTAGGGTTAGGATTTATGGTTTAGGTTAAGGGTTTAGGGTTTAGGGCTTAGGGCTTAGGGTTTAGGGTTTAAGATTTAGGGTTTTTTGGGGTTTAGGGTTTAGGGTTCGTGATTTAGTTTGTAGGTTTAGGGTTAGTTTAGGGTTTAGGATTTAGGGTTCATGGTATAGGGTTTAGAGTTTATGGATTTTTTTTATATAACTAAGTAAACCAATAGGTTTATGTTTATTTAGTATATTTTTTATTTATTTTAGTTTATTTTATTTTTTTATTAATTTATTATAGTTTAGTTTTTTATTTTAGTTTATTTTTTAGATTTAGGTCAAGGTTTATGTTTATTTTTCAGTTTATATTTACTTTTATTTTTTATTTTTAGGTTTAAGTTTTATTTTTTATTTTTAGGTTTAGGTTCAAATTTCAATTTTATTTTTGTAGGTTTAGGTTTTAGGTTTTAATTTTTATTTTAGGTTTAGGGCTTTTTTTAGTTTATTTTATTTTATTTTATTTATGGTTTAGGTTTAGTTTATTTTAGGTTTCACTTTAGGTTTTATTTATTTTAGTTTATTTTATTTCAGTTTCAGTTTGTGTTTATTTTATTTTCTTTATTTTAGGTTTACATTTTTTTTAGTTTAGGGTTTAGGTTTTATTTTTTATTTATTTTTAGGTTTTATTTTTAGGTTTATTTTTTATGTTTAGGTTTTTATTTTATTTTAGGTTTATTTTATTTTTATTTTATGTTTAATTTTTATTTTATTTAGTTTTTTAAATTTTAGGTTTATTTTAATTTTTAGTTTAGTTTAGGTTTTCATTTATTTTATTTTATTTTAGTTTTTATTTTTTATTATATTTTATTTTTAGGTTTAGGTTTAGGTTCAGGGTATAAAAAATGATCTTAGTATACTTGAATTAAATGAGAATTTGACACATATTTGGAGATGAAGGATTCATAGTGGGATTAAGGCTTTTTTGTTGTTGTTGTTTAGGTTCAGGATTAGGTTTTAATTTACATTTTTATTTTATTTTATTTAGGTTTAGGTTTATTTATTTATTTTATTTTTAGGTTATTTTTAGATTTGGTTTAGGTTTTAGGTTTTTAAGGTTTAGGGTTTAGGGTTTAAGGTTTAGGGTTTAGGTTTGGGGTTTAGGGTTTAGGGTTTAGGTATTCGGGTATAGGGTTTAGGGTTTTATGGTTTAGGGTTTAGGGTTTAGGGTTGTAGGTTTAGGGTTTAGGGTTTATGGTTAGGTTCTTTTTAAATTTTTAATTTTTATATTTTTTTTAAAATTAGATAAAATGGTAGGTCTAAGTTTATTTATTTTATTTTCTATTTTATTTTATTTTATTTTATATTTCTATTTTTATTTATTTTAATTTTTATTTAGTTTATTTTATTTATTTTAGGTTTATTTTTTTAGTATAGGTTTTTATTTTAGTTTAATTTTTAGTTTTAGGTTTAGGTTTAGGTTTATTTTTTAGTTTTGTTTTATTTTTGTTTAATTTTAAAGGTTTAGTTTTATTTTTATTTTTAAGTTTATGTTTAGGTTTTTATTTAATTTTTTTAGGTTTTGATTTTAGGTTTTATTATTTTGTTTAGGTTTAGGTTTATATTTAGTTTATTTTATTTTATTTAGTTTAGGTTTAAGTTTAGGCTTAGTTTATTTTAGGTTTAGGTTTAGGTTTATTTATTTTAGTTTAGCTTTAGGTTTATTTTTATTTATTTTAGGTTTTTTTTAGTTTAGGGTTTAGGTTTTTTCTAGTTTATTTTTTCAGTTTAGGTTTTTATTTAGTTTATTTTGATTTTATTTTTATTTTAGGTTTCATTTTTATTTTATTTAGGTTTTTTATGTTTTAGTTTAGTTTAGGTTTTAATCTATTTTAGTTTAGTTTAGTTTTTATTTTATATTTTATTTTCATTTTAGGCTTAGGTTTAGGCTCAGGTTTTAGTTTATGTTTTTATTTTATTTTATTTTATTTCTTCATTTTATTTTTGTTTAGGTTTTTGATTTATTTTATTTATAGGTTTTATTTAGTTTTGGACTAGATTTTAGGTTTTTAGGGTTTAGTGCTTAGGGTTTAGGGTTTAGGGTTAGTTTAGGGTTTAGGGTTTAGTGTTTAGGGTTTAGAATTTAGGGTTTAGGTTTTAGGTTTAGGGTTTAGGGTTTAGGGTTTTAAGGTTTAGTGTTTAGGGTTTAGAGTTTAGGGTTTGGGGTTTTTAGGGTTTAGGGTTTAGGGTATAGGGTTTAGGTTTTAGGTTTAGGGTTCAAGTTTTTATTTAGGGTTTAGGGTTTTTGGTTTTTTAAATAGAGAAAAAATTTAGATTCAACATTTCTTCTTTTTAATTTCATCAACCAAGTTTTTTAAGACACAAGTGATGACATAGTTAAAAAATGAGCACGCATAGAGCAAATCAAAATCCATAGATAAGTAGAATCATCTCTACTATAAAGACATTGTTCCATAAGCAACAGATTAGATCGGCCATTCTTCAGTTTCTCCAGTTCCCATTAGAACCACCACAGCCTCTCGAGTAGCAGGATCCATCATCATATCCACGATCTCTACACCACCATGGATGTAACCTCCATCGCTCCTCCTCTATAACCACCACTACTGATCACCACCTCCATATCCAGCACCTCCATATCACGACCACCCTTGTGATAGCTGCCTTTATGCCTTTTCCACCTTGGATCTAGGCCTAGTTGTGTGATGTTCCTTCCATCAAGGTTCTGCTCATTCTTAAGGTTTAGGTTTAGGTTTATGTTTATTAAGTTTTAGGGTTTAAGTTTATTTTTTAATTTATTTAGTTAATTTAAGTTTAGGATCAGGATTTGGGGTTTAGGGTTTGGGGTTTACGGTCTAGGGTTTAGGGTTTTATGTTTAGGGTTTAGGGATTAGAGTTTTAGGGTTTATGCATTTAGGGTTTAGGGTTTAGGGTTAGGGTTTAGGGTTTAGGGTTTAGGGTTGTAGGTTTAGGGTTTAGGGTTTTGGATTTAGGATTTATGGTTTAAGGGTTTTTTTTAATTAAGTAAAATGGTAGGTTTATGTTTATTTAGTATATTTAGTTTATTTTATTTTTATTTAGTTTATTTACTTTAGTTCAAATTTTTTATTTTAGTTTATATTTTAGGTTTAGGTTTAGGTTTATTTTTTAGTTGAGTTTTATTTTTATTTTATTTTTTTGGATTAAGTTTTTTTTTTTAGATTTAGGTTTTTTTACTTTGTTTTATTAGGTTTAGGTTTTAGGCTTTTATTTTAGGTTTATTTTAAGGTTTTATTTTTTAGTTTAGGATTGGGTCTATTTTTAGTTTATTTTATTTTACTTAGTTTAAGTTTAGGTTTTGGTTTTATTTTTTATTTATTTTTAGGTTTTATTTTTTAGTTTATTTTTTGGTTTAAATTTTTATTTAATTTTTATTTAATTTTATTTTAGGTGTATTTTATTTTAATTTTAGATTTAGTTTTTATTTTAATCAGGTTTTATTTTTTTAGTTTAGTTTTTATATTTTATTTTATTTTCTTATTATCTTTAGGTTTAGTTTTTAGTTTATCTTTTTATTTTATTTTATTTTTTTATTTTATTTTGGTTTAGGTTTTTCTATTTTTTTAAGGTTTTATTTAGTTTAGGTTTAGGTTTTTAGCTTTTTAGGGTTTTGGGTTTAGGGTCAGTTTAGGGTTTAGAGTTTTGGATTTAGGGTTTATAGTTTAGGGTTTAAGGTTTAGGGTTTAGATTTTAGGGTTTCAGTTTATTTTTTTATTTTGTTTAGTTACTTTAGGTTTGTTTAGGTTTAAGTTTAGGGTTTAGGGTTTAGGGTTAGTGTTTAAGGTTTAGGGTTTAGGGTTTAGGGTTTAGGGTTTAGGGTTTATGCTTTTAAAGTTTAGGGTTTAGGGTTTGGGATTAGGGTTTACGGTTTAAGGTTAGGGATTAGGGTTTAGAGTTTTTTAGGGCTTAGGGTTTAGGGTTTGGGGTTTACGATTTATGGTTTAGTGTTTAGGCTTTATGTTTAGGGTTTTTAAGTTTGTTTTTTTAGGTTTAGGTTTTTATTTAGTTTTTATTTTATTTCATTTTAGGTTTATTTTTAGTTTTATTATACGTTTAGTTTTTATTTTTTTTAGGTTTTTTGTTTTTAGGTTTATTTTATTTTTTAGTTTAGTTTAGGTTTTGATTTATTTTATTTTTGTTTAGTTTTTATTTTTATTTTATTTTATTTTTAGGTTTAGGTTTAGGTTTAGGTTTAAGTTTAGATTTTAGTTTACATTTTTTTTATTTATTTACTTAGGTATAGGTATTATTTATTTATTTTAATTTTAGGTTTTATTTAGTTTAGGCTTATGTTTTTAGGATTTTAGGGTTTAGGGTTTAGGGTATAGGGTTTAAGTTTTAGGGTTTAGGGTTTTGGGTTTAGGTTTTAGGGTATAAGGTATAGGGTTTAGGGTTTAGGGTTTAGGGTTTAGGATTTAGGGTTTTAGGTTTAGGGTTTAGGATTTAGGGTTTGCTTAGGGTTTAGGGTTTAGGGTTAGCATTTTTTTATAATTAAGTAAAATGGTAGGTTTAAGTTTATTTAGTTTATTTTTTATTTTAGTTTATTTTTATTTTTATTTTTATTTAGGATTATTTTTATTTGTATTTAGTTTCATTTATTTATTTTAGGCTTATTTATTTTATCTTAGGTATATATTTTACTATATTTCTTAGGTTTGTGTTTAGGTTTAGGTTTAATTTTTAGTTTAATTTTAATTTTATTTTATTTTTTAGGTTTAGGTTTTATTTTTTATTTTTTATTTTTAGGTTTAAGTTTAGGGTTTTATTTTGTTTTTTTAGGTTCAGGTTTTAGGTTTTTAATTTAGGTTTATTTTTAGGTTTTATCTTTTTAGTTTAGGTTTAGGTTTATTTTAAGTTTATTTTATTTTATTTAGTTTAGGTTTTGGTTTAGGTTTAGTTTATTTTAGGTTTATGTTTTAGTTTAAATTATTTTCGTTTAATTTATTTTAGTTTAGGTTTAGGTTTATTTTATTTTTATTTTTGGTTTATTTTTAGGTTTTATTTTTTAGTTTAGGTTTAGGTTTTTTTTAGTTTATTATATTTTATTTAGTTTAAGTTTAAGTTTAGGTTTTATTTATTTTAGGTTAGGTTTAGGTTTTATTTATTTTAGTTTAGTTTATTTTTATTTAGGTTTAAGTTTATTTTATTTTGTTTATTTTATATTTATATTAGGTTTATGTTTTTTTCATTTAAAGTTTAAGTTTTATTTTTTTAATTATTTTTAGGTTTATTTTTTAGGTTAAGCTTTTTATTTAGTTTTTATTTTATTTTAATTTAGGTTTATTTTATTTTTATTTTACGTTTAGTTTTTATTTCATTTAGGTTTTTTATTCTTAGGTTAATTTTATTTTTTATTTTAGTTTATGTTTTTATATATTTTATTTTATTTTATTTTTATTTTTTATTTTTATTTTATTTTAAGGTTTAAGTTTAGGATTTATTTTAGGTTTTTATTTTATTTAGGTTTAGATTTTATTTATTTATTTTAATTTTAGGTTTTACTTAGTTTAGGTTTATGTTTTTAGGTTTTTAGGGTTTAAAGTTTACGGTTCAGGGTCTAGGGTTTAGGGTTTTAGGGTTTAAGGTTTTAGGGTTTAGGGTTTAGGGTTAGGGTTTAGGTTTTAGAGTTTAGGGTTTAGTGTGTAGTCTTTAAGGTTTAGGGTTTTTGGGGTTTAGGATTTAGTGTTTAGTGTTTAGGGTTAGCTTAGGGTTTTGGGTTAGTTTAGGGTTTAAGGTATAATGTATAGGGTGTAAAGTTTTTGGGGTTTAGTGTTTAGAGTTTAGGGTTTAGTTTAGTTATTTTAGTTTAGGTTTAGGGTTTTATAGTTTATAGTTTAGGGTTTTATTTTAGGTTTAGGGTTTAGGTTAAGGTTTAAGGTTTAGTTTAGGGTTTAGGTTTAGTTTAGTTTTGTTTAGGGTTTAGTTATAGGTTTAGGTTAGTTTAGGGTTTATTTATTTTTAGGATAAGGGTTTAGGGTTTAAGGGTTTTTAATATTAGTTTATTTAGTTTATTTTTAATTTATTTCATTTTATTTTCTTTTTTATTTTAATTAAAGTTTATTTTATTATTTAATTTAGTTTATTTATTTTAGGTTTATTAATTTTAGTTTAGGTTTTTTATTTTAGTTTATTTTTTAGGTTTAGGTTTAGGTATATGTTTATCCTTTTGTTTAGTTTTATTTTTTTATTTTTAGATTTAGGTTTAGGTTTCTATTTTATTTTTTTATGTTTAGATTTTAGGTTTGTTTTTAGATTTTATTTTTTAGTTGAGGTTTTGGTTTATTTTGATTTGATTTGATTTTATTTAGTTTAGGGTTTAACTTTAGTTTATTTTAGGTTTAGGTTTAAATTTTATTTATTTTATTTTAGTTTATTTTAGTTTAGGTCCAAGTTTATTTAATTTTTTTATTTCAGGTTTTCATTTTTTTTAGTTTAGGGTTTAGGTTTTATTTTTTATTTTTTTTAGGTTGTACTATTAGGTTTATTTTTTAGGTTTAGGTTTTATATTTAGTCAATTTTTTTATTTTTTAGGTTTAAGTTCATTTTATTTAGGTTTTTATTTTTTGTTTTATTTTATTTTTTAGTTTAGTTTAGGTTTTTGTTTAGTTTATTTTAGTTTAGTTTTTAGTTTTTATTTTATTTTATTTTTAGGTTTCGATTAAGGTTTAGGTTCAAGTTTATGTTTAGATTTAGGTTTTTATTTTATTTTGTTTTTTATTTAGGTTTAGGTTTTATTTATTTATTTTATTTTTAGTTTTTATTTAGTTTAGGTTTAGGTTTTTAGGTTTTTAGGGTTTAGGATTTAGGGTTTAGGGTTTAGGGTTGGGGTTTAAAGTTTAGGGTTTAGGTTTTAGGGTATAAGGTTTAGGGTTTTAGGGTTTACGGTTTAGGGTTTAGGTTTGTAGGTTTAGGGTTTAGAGTTTAGAGTTTAGAGTTTAGGGTAAGCATTTTTTAATATTTTTTACATTTTTATATTTTATAAATTTTTTTAAAAGAAAGTAAATTGGTAGGTTTAAGTTTAATTAATTTATTTTTTTATTTTAATGTATTTTATTTTTATTTTTATTTAGGTTTTTTTATTTGTGTTCAAATTAATTTATTTATTTTAGGTTTATTTATTTTAGTTTATTTATTTAGTTTAGTTTATTTTTTAGGCTTATGTTTTTAATTTATGTTTATTTTTAGGTTTAATTTTTTAGTATTGGTTTAGGTTTTCTTTTAGTTTATTTTAGTTTATTTAGTTTAGGTTTAGTTTATTCTAAGTTTAGATTTAGATTTTATTTATTTTAATTTAGTCTATTTTAGTTTAGGTTTAGGTTTATTTTATTTTTATTTTAAATTTAGGTTTTATTTTTTGGTTTATTTTTCGGTTAAGGTTTTTATTTAGTTTTTATTTTATTTTATTTTAGGTTTATTTTATTTTTATTTTAGGTTTCATTTTTATTTTATTTAGGTTTTTTATTTTTTAGTTTAGTTTAGGTTTTTTAATTTTATTTTAGTTTATTTTTTATTTTTTATTTTGTTTTCTTCTTAAGTTTAGGTTCTAGTTTATGTTTTTTTTTATTTTTTATTTTATTTTATTTTGGTTTAGGTTTATTTATTTATTTTTTATTTAGGTTTTTTTAGTTTAGGTTTAGTTTTTTTTTAACATTTTAGGGTTTATGGTTAGGGTTAGTTTAGGGTTCATGGTTTGGGATTTAGTGTTTAGGGTTTAGGGTTAGGGTTTAGGGTTAGGGTTAAAGTTTTGGGTTTAAGCTTTCAAGTTTTAGGGTTTAGGGTTAGGGTTAATGTTTAGGGTTTATGGTTTAGGGTTTAGGGTTTATGGTTTAGGGTTTAGGGTTTAGGGTTTAGGGTTGTAGGTTTAGGATTTAGGGTTTAGGGTTAGTTTTAGGGTTTAGGGATTAGCGTTTAAGGTTTAGGATTTAGGGTTTAAGATTTTTTTTTTTTAAAAAAATTATACTGGTATGTCTAGGTTTACTTAGTTTATTTTTTATTTATTTTTACTTACTTTATTTTTTATTTTTATTTAGGTTTTATTTATTTATTTAGTTTAGTTTATTTATTTTAGGTTATTTTTTAGGGTTTATTTTAGGTTTATTTATGTTTAGGTTTATTTTTTTTTTTTTTTTTTTTTTTTTTTTTTTTTTTTTTTTTTTTAGGGTTAGGTTTTATTAGGTTTAGGTTTAGGTTTATTTTTTATTTATTTTAGGTTTATTTATTTAGGTTTAGTTTTTTTTATTTATTTTAGGTTTATTTTATTTTAGTTTATTTATTTATTTTAGTTTATTTTTATTATTTATTTTAGGTTTATTTTTAGGTTTATTTTATTTTTTTTATTTTATTTAGTTTTTATTTATTTTATTTTTAGTTTATTTTTTTAATTTTATTTTTTTAGTTTAGGATTTTATTTTTATTTTATTTTTAATTTTCTTATTTAGGTTTAGTTTTTATTTATTTTATTTTTTATTTTATTTAGTTTAGGTTTAGGTTTTTAGGCTTTTAAGGTATAAGGTTTAGGATTTATGTTTAGGATTTAGGGTTTAGTGGTTTAGGGTTTAATGTTTTAGGGTTTATGGTTTAGGGTTAAGGTTTAAGGTTTAGGGTTTAGGGTTAGGGTTTATGTTTAGGCTTTAGGGTATAGGGTTTTTAAGGTTTAGGGTTTGTTTAGGGTCTAGGGTATATGGTTTAGGGCTTAGGTTTTTAAGGTTTAGGGTATAGGGTTTAGGGTTTAGGGTTAGTTTAAGGTTTACGGCTTAAGGTTTTAGGGTTTTATGGTTTATGGTTTAGGTTATAGGGTTTAGGGTTAGGGTTAGGGTTTAGGGTTTAGATTTAGGGTTTAGGGTTTAGGGCATAGGGTTTAGGGATTTTTTTAGGGTTTAGGGTTTAGGGTTTACTTTTAGGTTGTAAGTTTAGAGTTAGTTTTAGGGTTTAGGGTTTAGGGTTTACGATTTAGGGTTTAGGGTTTACGAGTTTTTTTTTATAATTAAGTAAAACGGTTAGTTTAGGTTTATTTTGTTTATTTTTTACTTATTTTTTATTTTTATTTAGGTTTGTTTTTTATTTTTATTTAGTTTAGTTACTTATTTTAGTTTAGGTTTTTTATTTTAGTTTATTTTTTATATTTAGGTTTAACTTTATGTTTATTTTTCAGTTTTGTTTTATTTTTATTTTATTTTTTAGGTTTAGGTTTTATTTTTTATTTTTAGGTTTACATTTAAGTTTCAATTTTATTTTATTTGGTTTATAGGTTTTAGGTTTTTATTTTAGGTTTTTTTAGGTTTTATTTTTTAGTTTAGGTTTAAGTTTATTTTTAGTTTATTTAATTTTTTTTAGTTTAGGGATTGCGTTTAGTTTATTTTAGGTTTTGGTTTAGTTTTTATTTATTTTAGTTTAGTTTATTTTAGTTTAGGTTTATGTTTATTTTATTTTATTTATTTTAGGTTTACATTTTTTTCTTTAGGGTTTAGATTTTATTTTTTATTTATTTTTAGGTTTATTTTTAAGTTTAGGTTTTTATTTTATTTTAAGTTTATTATATTTTTATTTTACATTTAGTTTTTATTTTATTTAGGTTTTATTTAGGTTTATTTTATTTTTTTAGTTTAGTTTAGGTCTTCATTTTTTATTTTTGTTTAGTATTTATTTTTCATTTTTGTTTAGTATTTATTTTTTAATTTATATAATTTTAGGTTTAGGTTTATGTTTAGGTTTAGGTTATGTTTTAGTTTAGGTTTTTATTTTATTTTATTTAGGTTTAGGTTTTTTTATTTATTTTAATTTTAAGTTTTATTTAGTTTAGGTTTAGATTTTTAGCTTTTTAAGGTTTAGGGTTTAGGGTTTATAGTTTAGGTATTAGGGTATAGGGTTTAAGGTTTATGGTTTAGGGTTTTATGATTTAGGGTTTAGGGTTTAGGGTTGTAGGTTTAATGTTTTGGGTTTATGGTTAGGGTTTTTTTTTATTTTTTTTATTTTAATTTTTTTAAAAATTAAGTAAAATGGTAGGTTTAAGTTTATTTATTTTCTTTTCTATTTTAATTTAGTAATTTTTTAATTTTATTTTAATTTTAATTTCTATTTAGTTTAGTTTATTAATTTTAGGTTTATTTATTATTGTTTAGATTTTTATTTTAGTTTATTTTTACATTTTTGTTTAGATTTATTTTTTAGTTTAGTTTTATTTTTATTTAGTTTTAAAGGTTTAATTTTATTTTTATTTTTAGGTTTAGGTTTAGATTTTTTTTTCTTTGGTTTATGTTTTAGGTTTTATTTTGTAGTTTAGGTTTATGTTTATTTTTAGGTTATCTTATTTTATTTAGTTTAGGTTAAGGTTTATGTTTACTTTATTTTAAGTTTATGTTTAGGTTTTATTTATTTTAATTTAGTTTATTTTAGTTTAGCTTTAGATTTATTTTATTTTTATTTTAGGTTTAGGTTTTTTTTAGTTTAGGGTTTAAGTTTTATTTTTTAGTTTATTTTTTAGGTTTAAGTTTTTATTTAGTTTTTATTTTATTATATTTTATTTTTATTTTATTTTTATTTTAGGTTTAATTCTTATTTTGTTTAAGTTTTTTATGTTTTAGTTTAGTTAAGGTTTTTATTTATTTTAGTTTTCATTTTTTATTTTATTTTTTTTTAAGTTTAGGTTTAAGTTTAGGTTTTAGTTTATGTTTTTATTTTATTTTATTTTTTTTTTATTTTATTTTTGTTAATGTTTTTTATTTATTTTATTTTTAGGTTTTGTTTAATTTAGGTTTAGTTTTTTTGCTTTTTAGGGTTTAGAGCTTAGGGTTTAGGGTTTCGAATTAGTTTAAGGTTTGGGGTTTAGGGTTTAGGGTTTGGGGTTTAGGTTTAGTGTTTAGAGTTTAGGATTTAGGGTTTAGGTTTTAGGGTTTAGGGTATAGGGTTTTAAGGTTTAGTCTTTAGGGTTTAGGGTTTAGGGTTTGGGGTTTTTAGGGTTTGGGGTTTAGTGTTTAGGGTTTGGGGTTTAGGGTTTAGTGTTTAGGGTTTAGGATTTAGGGTTTAGGTTTTAGGGTTTAGGGTATAGGGTTTTAAGGTTTAGTGTTTAAGGTTTAGGATTTATGATTTGGGGTTTTTAGGATTTAGGGTTTAGCGTATAGGGTTTAGGTTTTAGGTTTAAGGTTCAAGTTTTTATTTTTGGTTTAGGGTTTTTGTTTTTTTTTTTAAAATATAGAACAAATTCAGATTTAACATTTCTTCTTTTGGATTTCATCAACGAAGTTTACTAAGATAGAAGTGACAACATAAATAAAAAATGAGCATGCATAGAGCAACTAAAAAACCATAGATAACTAGAACTGTCTCTACTGTAAAGACGTTGTTCCATAGCGATGATCAGTTATTCTTTAGTTTCTCCGGTTCCCATCGAACCACTAAGCCTCTCAGTGGCGGGATCCACCATCATATCCCGATCTCTGCGCCACCACCACCAGTTAACCTCCTTAGCTCTTCACGCCTTCATAACCATTGCTCGACCACCACCTCATATCCACCTCCATATCCCCACCACCCCTTGTGATGTCGCATTTGTCTTCACTTCCATCGCCAAAGCTAGACTGAGCCTAGTTGAAGATGATGTTCCTTTCGTCAAGGTTCTGCCCATTCTTAGGGTTAGGTTTAGGTTTAGATTTAGCTTTATTAGGTTTTAGGGTTTAAGTTTATTTTTAAATTTATTTAATTTTGGTTTAGGTTTAGGATTAGGGGTTTATGGTCTAGGGTTTAGGGTTTGGGGTTTAGGGTTTATTGTTTAGGGTTTAGGGGTTAGGGTTTTAGGGTTTATGCTTTAGGGTTTCGGGTTTAAGGTTAGGGTTTAGGGTTTAGGGTTTATAGTTTAGGGTAGTAGGTTTAGGGTTTAGGGTTTAGGATTTAAGGTTTAAGGTATCTTTTTTTTATTAAGTAAAATGGTATGTTTAGGTTTATTTAGTATATTTATTTTAGGTTTATCTATTTAAGTTTAGATTTTTTTTTTTAGTTTATGTTTTAGGTTTAGGTTTATTTTTTAGTTGACTTTTATTTTTATTTTACTTTTTAGGTTTAGGTTTTATTTTTTATTTTTAGGTTTAGGTTTAGGTTTTTATTTTATTGTTTTATGTTTAAGTTTTAGGTTTTTATTTTAAGTTTATTTTTAGGTTTTATGTTTTAGTTTAGGATTAGGATTATTTTTAGTTTATTTTATTTTATTTAGTTTAAGTTTAGGTTTAGGTTTAGTTTATTTTAGATTTAGGTTTAGGTTTTATTTATTTTATTCTAGGTTTAGGTTTATTTTATTTTTATTTTAGGTTTTGTTTTTTTAATGGTTTGGTTTTATTTTTTATTTATTTTTATGTTTTATTTTTTAGTTTATTTTTTTGTTTAGGTTTTTATTTAGTTTTTATTTTATTTTATTTTAGGTTTAGCTTTTATTTTAATTATGTTTTATATATTTTTAGTTTAGTTTAAGTTTTTATTTATTTTACTTTAGTTTAGTTTTAATTTTTTATTTTATTTTTCTTTTAGGTTTTGGTTTATGTTTTAATTTATGTTTTTATTTTATTTTATTTTGGTTTAGGTTTTTGTATTTATTTTATTTTTAGGTTTTATTTAGTTTAGGTTTAGGTTTTTAACTTTTTAGTGTTTAGGGTTAAGAGTAAGTTTAGGGTTTAAGGTTTATGGTTTAGGGCTTAGGGTTTAGGTTGTAGGGTTTAGGATTTTGGGTTTTAGTGTTTAGGGTTTAGGGTTTAGGTTTAGGTTTAGGTTTATTAGGTTTTAGGGTTTAGGTTTATTTTTTAATTTATTTAGTTACTTGAGGTTTAGGTTTAGGGTTTGGGGTTTAGGGTTTAGGGTTTAGGGTATGGGTTTATGGTTTAGAGTTTAGGGATTTAGGGTTTTGGGTTTAGGATTTAGGGTTTTAGGGTTTATGCTTTTAGGGTTTAGGGTTTAAGGTTAGAGATTAGGGTTTAGGGTTTAGGGTTTTTTAGGGCTTAGGGTTTTGGGTTTAGGCATTAGGGTTTAGAGTTTTGTGTTTAGGCTTTAGGGTTTAAGGTTTTTAGGGTTTAGGGTTAGCTTAAGGTTTAAGGTTAATTTAGGGTTTAGGCTTTAGGCCTTAGGGTTTAGGGTTAGTTTAGCGTATAGAGTTTAGGGTTTAGGGTTTTAGGTTTAGGATTTAGGGTTTAAGGTTTAGGGTTAGGGTTAGGGTTTAGGGTTTAAGGTTTATGGTTTCAAGTTTATGATTTAAGGTTTATGTTTTACGGTTATTTTAGGGTTTATGGTATAGGGTTTATGGTTTAGGATTGTAGGTTTAGTGTTTATTTTTGGGTTTAGGGTTTAGGGTTTTTTTTTTTTTGAAATTACGTAAATTGGTAGGTTTATGTTTATTTAGTTTATTTTTATTTATTTTAGTTTATTTCATTTTTTATTTTTATTTAGATTTTTTTATTTAGTATAGTTTATTTATTTTAGGTTTATTTATTTTAGTTTAGGTTATTTATTTTAATTTATTTTCTAGGTTGGTTTATGTTTATTTTCTAGGTTAGTTTTATTTTTATTTTATTTTTTAGGTTTTGGTTTTATTTTTTACTTTTAGGTTTAGGTTTAGGTTTTTATTTTATTTTTTTGGGTTTAGGTTTTAGGCTTTTATTTTAGGTTTATTTCTAGGTTTTATTTTTTAGTTTAGGATAGGTTTATTTTTAGTTTATTTAATTTTATTTAGTTTATGGTTTAGTCTTAGGTTTAGATTTTATTTATTTTAGTTTACATTTTGGTTTATTTTATTTTGTTTATTTTAGGTCTAGGTTTATTTTATTTTGTTTATTTTAGTTTAGGGTTTAGGTTTTATTTTTTATTTATTTAGGGTTTTTTTAGGTTTACTTTTTAGGTTTAGGTTTTTATTTAGTTTTTATTTTATTTTATTTTAGGTATATTTTTTTATTTTACGTTTAGTTTTTAATTTATTTATGTTTTTATTTTTAGGATTATTTTTTAGTTTAGTTTAGGTTCTTATTTATTTTATTATATTTTAATTTTAATTTTTTTATTTTATTTTTAAGTTTAGGTTTAGGTATTAGTTTAGGATTTAATTTTATTTTATTGTTTTAATTAATTTAGGTTTAGGTTTATTTATTTATTTTATTTTTAGGTTTTATTTAGTTTAGGTTTAGGTTTTAAGGGTTTAGGATTTAGGGTTTAGGGTTTAGTGTTTAGGGTTTAGGTTTAGGATTTGGGGTTTAGGGTTTAGGGTTTAGGGTTTAGGTTTTAGTGTTTAGGGTTTAGGTTTTAGGGTTTATGGCTTTAGGGTTTAGGGATTAGGGTTTAGGATTTAGGGTTTAGGATTTTTAGGGTTTAGGGTTCAAAGTTTTTTTTTTAACAGAGAACAAATTCAGATCCAACATTTCTTCTTTTCAATTTCATCAACCAAGTAACACACCAAGTTATTGAAGACACAAGTGATGACATGGATCAAAAATGAGCACGCATAAAAGAAAAAAACCCTAAATAACTTGAACTGTCTCTACTGTAAAGACAGTTCCACAAGAAGCAGATTAGATCGGCCATTCTTGATTTCTCAGTTCCCGTGAGCCACCCGACCTCTAGTGAGGATTCACCATCATATCCTCTCTCCTTAGCCACCACCACAGTTGTAAACTCGTAGCTCCTCCCGCCTCCATAACCACTGCTTGCCACCACCTCCATATAGGCCTTGATTCCCCACCACCACTACGATAACCACCTCCTCTGACTTTGCCTCCCCAGCCAAATCTAGACTGAGCTTGGTTGGAGATGTTGTTCCTACCATCAAGGTTCCGCATCTCTTAGGGTTTAGGTTTTTTTTTTAAAGGGAAAGTTAGAATTTTATTACCATAAAAATAAAGGATACAATGTCCTTAAAAGGGGTAAAGCTCAAATTTCTACTCCTCATAGAGCTACAAGGAACCTAAAGAGCTAAACCCCCATCTAAGTATAATGGAAAAAAGAAAATAAAAGAGAAAAAGCAATAACATAAAAGTAAATGAAAAAAGACACAAAAAGGACTAATAAAAGTTAAGAAAATAGTAAAAGGACTAGTCAGCAACAGCTCATGATCCCTTTGAGAAGGTAAGATAAGCAAGCTCCACATCACAGGATTGAGTTGGTGAGTAAAGATCATTCCATCAGAGTTCCAACGCAGGAAATGCAAAACACTACAAAGGCAATGGTCATAGCTCAAGGAAGAATGATAAAGTAAATAATTTAGAAAGAGTTGAGAAAGTAAAGGCTTGGGCTCAATTAAGATCATCTCGAGGAAACAATACATATGAGCATCCAAACTTCATGAGAAGGGTTACAATCATATGCATGCTATCAACCAAAGAAGATATGGGGAAAATCAAGGCCATCATAGACGACATCTTGATATAAGCAACCATCCAAGGAAAAACAATCCATAGTGATCCAATTCCTACCCCAAAATAGAGAAAATATAGGTAGTAGGCCTGGTAACCCACCAACCAAAACACATAGAGACAAACACATAAAGACATCAGTTACAGTGAGGGTGGTTGAGAATAACCCACAACTATCTCTAGAGCACTAGCAATCCAAATCCAAGGGCAAAACCTCCACCCAAATCACAAAATAGTAGAAGATAAGTAGCACTAGAGAGAGGAAAGCCATAGCATAGAGATACCAAGAGGTCATCCAAAAATTACAATCAAAACCACCACCAAGGCAACCAAAAGGAAAGAAAATCCACCATCACCAAGTAAGAGGCAAATATCAAAAAATAAGGAGAGACAACTAAACCAAAAGGAGTCAATACCAACAACCAACATAAAGTCCAAAACACCAAGCCACAGCACAAGCATCCAAGGCAAGACATAAGCCACAAAAAACCCCTCAAGCAACCAAACACCTACAACAAATCCTAAAACAATACCAAAAAAACCACAGGAGCTCATATTATCCACCAACAAAATAGCCAATAAAACCACTAGGCAGTTACAAGGATGAAGCGGGAGAGTCAAAGCCAGAAAATCGACACCCAAGCGGAAGAAAAATAAAGAAAAATAATTACGAAGAGGATAACTAACCAAAGGCGACCGAGCAACTAAAGCACCTAAATGAACCATTAAACACAACTAACATAGCCAACCAACGACCAATAAAAATAGCCAAGTCAAATAAAACCAACTAGCAAATAGAGCCAATATAGAGCCTAAAAAGAGGGAAAAGAACAACAGTAGACAAAGCCACAACCTACCTGGAGATCTCCAAAATAACCAAGAAATAAAAAGGTAATCACCAGTCAAACTAGAAAGACAGGAGGACCACCCAATACAAGCAAAGCGTAAGGAAAGAAACAAGGCTAGAGGAAAACAAAACCCCTTTCAAATTCCAAAGAGCAGACATTCACTAGAAAGGAGAAAATGGGGAGACAACAAACACAGAATAGCACACTCTAATTCATAAGGTAGATGGAACCAACCAGTAGAAACCTCCAAGCCAAACTAGGAAAAGAGAACCCCAACCACCAAAAAACCTAAAACTAAGTCAAACTAGAAGAGGCCAATGATAGCCATGAAAAAGTAACCACCCAAAATAGCCAGGCAGATGAAAGAACTAAAAAGCAGCAACTACTAGAACCAACCATAACATCCACAAATCTAATTCAAAAAAGTCCACAACTAGCCAAAACCAGAGGCAAACTCAAAATTCATTGGTTAAAGGGTAGGCTAAAATCACACAACCATAACAGCGGAGACACAAAGCATGAGCCACCAAGAAAACAACCAGGCTCAAAGGATAGAGAAACTAATTAAAACCAGCACCATTACGACCCAAAAAAAGGTCAGGAAAGTATAGATTGGGGTAAATAGGAAGGGCGTTTAAGTATAGAAATAAACTTAGCAAAAAACACTTCCTAGTGAGGGGAACACAAAAAAACAACAAAAAAATAGATTGATTAAAACCACCATAGAAAAAGATCAACAAAAGAGCAGAAGGTTAAAATCTAATTTAAGGCAATCCAGTGTTATCTAGATTAACCAGACAACATAGATGCTTAGGTAAGCTATGGTTATCAAATAAAGTGAGCTCATTTAATTCCCCTCCCAAATTAGCCAAGAAATCAACACAAGCATTACCTTCATAAAGAATGTGAGAAATTTTATAGCAAACTTGATAAAGAAGCTTTTTAGTGTGATTAAGAAGATAACATAAGTCAGCATTTCCCATATTATTTTTATTGAGCATATCAAGTAAAAGAAGAGCATCTACTTTAATCTAAATATTAAAAAGGCCTTTGCTTAAAGAAATATCAATAGCTTTGTTAACAGCCATGAGTTTAACATAAATAATAGAACAAGCTTTGAGCGGGTAGGCAAAAGCACAAATGATAGTGCTTTTAGAATCCCAAAGAATTCCACCACAACCATATTTATTTGGAGAAACAAAACCATCAATATTAGTCTTAATATAATTATTTTCAGGCTTAATCCAATGTATAATCCTAATACTCTTGTAAGAAGGATCATCATGCAAAGTGATACCCAATTTTTTAGCCATAAATTTATAACCTCTAAAGTGAAAATTGCTAATTAAATTTGCATTAAACAAAACATGAATTTTTCTTTAGTTCTAGCAAGGATGCTTTTATGATTCATAAGGATGCCACAAAATTTAGCATCATTTCTATCCATCCAAATGAACCAAATAAGGGTAATAGCAATTAAAACTTTGATATGACCTTTCACAATTTTATGAAAAAAAACTTCAAGAAGTTGATATAATGAAAGAGAGTTGTGAAAATAGTTAGTGTTAAATAAATTATCATACCATATCCAAAGTTTGGAAGAAATAACACCATTAACAAACACATGATTAACATTTTCAATATGAAAGAAAAAATAATACATATAAGGTAAGTAAAACCCTTTAAGCCAAAGCAAAGAATCAACCGAGATGAATTTATTCAAAATCTTCCAAACTAAAATTGAATAAGAAATGGGAATGATATTGTTTCAAAGTTTAATGAAAAAATTAGAGGTGTTCTATTTATTTCTAATAAAATTCCAAACCTCTTTAAGAATGAAATCACCATTATAAGAGAGCTTGAAAAATATTTGACCCGGTTTATTAGAAAAGATAGCAATGTTGCAAAACTTATCAAAAATAGAAATAAGAATGTAGTTCTCAAGTTTATTTTCATTCCAATTATTATTAAGCTAGGTTGTAGGTTTAGTGTTGTAGGTTTATGGTATAGAATTTAGGGTTTAAAGTTTTTCTAAAAAATTAAGTAAATCAATAGGTTTAGGTTTATTTAGTATAATTAGTTTATTTTTATTTATGTGGGTTATAAGGTTTAGTGTTTAGGGTTTACAGTTTAGATTTTAGGGTTTAGGGTTTAGAGTTTAGGATTTTAGGGTTTAGGGTTTAGGGTTTAGGGTTTAAGGTATATGGTTTTTAGTGTTTAAGGTTTAGGGTTTTGGGTTTAGGTTTTAGGTTTTGGGTTCAGGATTTAGTTTAGGGTTTAGGGTTTTTTGGTTTTTTTTAACAGAAAATAAATTCAGATTCAACATTTCTTCTTTTTGATTTCATCAACCAAGTAACACACCAAATTTTCTAAGACTCAAGTGATGACATAGATCAAAAATGAGCACACATAGAGTAAATCAAAAACCCTAGATAACTAGAACCATCTCTACTCTAAATACATTATTCCATAAGCATTAAATTGGATCAGCCATTCTCTAGTTTTTTTAGTTCCCATCAGAAGCACCCCAGCCTCTTGAGTAGCGAGATCTACCATCATATCCCCGATCTCTCCCTCTGCCAGCATGATGACTATAACCTCTATCGCTCCACTCCTCCATTGCTCACCCCACCTCACCCGGCACCTCAGATCACCACCACTACGATAATGTCAGCCTCCTTAGCCTCCACGCTAGATCTAGGTGAGCTAGTTGATGTTCTTGGTGTCAAGGATCTTCCCATTCTCAAGGTTTAGGTTCATTAGGTTTTAGGGTTTAGGTTTATTTTTAATTTATTTAGTTACTTTAGGTTTATATTTAGGGTTTTAGGTATAGGGTTTAGGGTTTATGGTTAGGGTTTAGGGTTTAGGGTTTAGGGTTTAGAGTTTTAGGATTTATGCTTTTAGGGTTTACGGTTTAGGGTTTAGTGTTAGGGTTTAGGGTTTTTTAGAGTTTAGGGATTAGGGTTGCAAGTTTAGGGTTTATGGCTTAGGGTTTAGGATTTAGGGTTTATGGTTTTTTTCTTAAAAATTAAGTAAACTCGTAGGTTTAGGTGTATTTAGTTTATTTTTTATTTAAATTAGTTTATTTTAATTTTATTTTTATTTAGGTTTATTTTTTATTTTTACTTAATTTAGTTTATTTATTTTAGGTTTATTTATTTTAGTTTAGGTTTTTTATTATAGTTTATTTTTTAGGTTTAGTTTAGGTTTATTTTTTAGTTAACTTTTTATTTTATTTTTTAGGTTTAGGTTTTATATATTATTTATATTTTTAGGTTTTGGTTTTTATTTTATTATTTTAGGTTTAGGTTTTAGGTTTTTATTTTAGGTTTATTTTTATTTTTTAATTTTTAGTTCATTTTTAGTTTATTTTATTTTATTTAGTTTAGATTTAGGTTTAGGTTTTATTTATTTTGGTTTAGTTCATTTTAGCTTAGGTTTAGGTTTATTTTATTTTGTTTATTTTATTTTTTATTTAAGGTTTAAGTTTTTTTTAGTTTTGGGGTTAGGTTTTATTTTTTATTTATTTTTAGGTTTTATTTTAAAGTTTAATTTTTAAGTTTAGATTTTTATTTTAAGTTTATTTTATTTTTATTTTCTGTTTAGTTTTTATTTTATTTAGGTTTTTACTCTTAGGTTTATTTTATTTTTTAGTTTAATTTAGTTTAGGTTTTTATTTATTTTATTTTAGTTTATTTTATTTTATTTTTAGTTTTAGGTTTAGGTTTTAGCTTAGGTTTTTTATTTTACTTTATTTTTTATTTTATTTAAGTTTAGTTTTATTTATTTATTTTATTTTTAAGTTTAGTTTAGTTTAGGTTTAGGGTTTTAGGTTTTTAGTGTTTAGAGTTTAGGGTTTAGGGTTTAGGGTTTTAGGCTTTAGAGTTTTAGGATTTAGGGTTTAGGGTTTATAGTTTAGGGCTTAAGGTTTAGGGTTTAGGGTTTAGTGTTAGCTTAGGGTTTAGGGCTAGTTTAATGTTTAGGGTTTTGGGTTTAGGGTTAGCTTAGGGTTTAGGGCTAATTTAGGGCTTAGGGTTTACAGTTTAGGCTTTAGAGTTTTTGGGGTTTAGGGTTTAGGGTTTGGGTTTGGGTTAAGTGTTTAGGGTTTAGGGTTTAAGGTTTAAGATTTAGGATTTAGGGTTTAAGGTTTGTTTATGATTTAAGGTTTAGGGTTTATTGTTTAGGGTTTAGGGGTTAGGGGTTTTTCTTTGACATAATTGGAAAGAGGACTATCAAATATAAGAATGTGATTCATTCAACCAAACTAGTTCTTAAGGATAATCAAATCAAATATAATTTTTTTAAGAAAACTAAAGCTTCTTTATTAATTAATTTTTGGATTTGGTTTGATTTAAAGAGGAGAAGAGAAATCATCACTTGTTGTTTCAAACCCATTCCCACATTAGTGATTTGACTTAATATAAGGAAATGTAATTAAGTTGAGTTTATGGGTTAATTAAGTTGAACCCTTAATTAAAAGAATTAATTACCCTTACCTATGTCACCTTAAAGTAATTAACTAAATAATTATGAGCCAACATGATATGCATGGAAAATAAACTTACAATGATCTTAGGAAATAAAAGGGGTCTAATGCAATTGGCTCATGATTAATAGTTAATTAGATTAAAGGACTTAATTAACTACTCTTATGGTTTTCCCACATATATGGATTAACCATAATTTCATTAAACACCTTTAGGTTATTAAACACCTAAAGATCTACCCCATGGTTTAATTAATTAAGGTATGATGTGATTATGATTTCAATTTGATTTAGTGATTTAATTAATTAGTTAAATCTTAATTAATTTCATTTTAAAAATGGGTGAAATGAACATAGGGAAAGGGGTCCCAACCATATTCCTTAGTTCACTTACTATTGAATAATGATTAATAAACTTAATTAACAAATTTGTTACTATTCATGGGATTAATTAATCATTAATTAACTTAAAAGAGTAGTTAAAGTTTAATTAGTAAATTTTCCTAATTAATTGAGCAATAAATCTAAAAAAAATCGTGGGATCCCATTAAATTAACTCATAAAATTTATGATTAATTGCTCAAGTAATTAAGGAGTAATTATGCTAATAAATTTTATAATTAAACCTTAATTACTATTTAAAATTAGTTAGGATCATTTTTAATTAATTCTCCTCTGAAATACGTTTAAAATAAGTATTTATTTGCATTTTTTTTATTTTTCTATGATTTTTTATGCTTTTTAGAAGTTTCATCCATTAAAATTGATTAATTAAGCCTATTTAATGCCTAATCCTATTGGCGTCACATAGCACACTAACACGGCGTGCTTTCCACATGGTGTCGTGGGATTGGCTACTTAAAACTTATCTGACTCAACACTTATGTGGCTGTAGTGGACGCACTTTCTCTTCTATCGTCCGATCTAATATTGGATGACTACAATTAATCCCACATTTTAATAAGATTAAATCAGATCGACCTAGCAAATTTAATCATAATTGTCCATTTCGATCATGCAGAATGGGCAGTGCATGATCTAACGTTATGCGAGTGAGGGAGAATGTAGTCCATCCGCCATTGCTTACTTGATTCAAGCTTACTAGAGCTCGGATCAACTCCAAAAGGATCCCATCCCTTCACAATATTGATGAGAGAGGATCTAATGATCAAGATCACATGAGATGCAAGTTTTTTTCAAAAAGCTCCAGCCCATTTTTGCCTAAGGATCAATTTTGGAAGCATACCTCATTGAAGCTCAAGATCGATTGCTCGAACAATTGAGGAAGCTTAATCTAGTGGATATGAAGCCCTATTGAGCAGCAATTGGATCAATTCCTTGATGTTCGCTCGGAAGGCCACAAATTGATAATTTGGTGCTCAGCTTTTATTGAAGTCCCACCTCCGATGGTTGCATTGCTTGGGAGATGATTCGTTCTTGCTCGACAAGGCCTAGGGAAGCTGCATGCAAAGTTAATTTGAGTTTGATGGAGAAATGGGGAAGTTATGTTGAAAATGGGAGTGTTCTATTTTAGTATGGGTGGGAATGGCATTTTTTGATCGAGGAATGAGCTTGGGAGCTTAGGGAATGGCTGTAGCGGCTCGTCTTGGGTAGCTAGGGCCTTAAGGAATGATTTTTGTGTGTATTTGAGCAGAATTGAGGGGGTGTATACCCCCCTTCATCTTGATCAGATGGTGGGATCAGGTTTGGCTTCAAGTGACCATCTGACCATCTCAGGGAGTCATGGGTTGTAGGGAGGAGGTGAATTGGCTTAGCTTGGTTGGTTGAAGGTGTGGAGGTGGCTACCAAGGAGGAACCTTGGGTGTCCTATGGGTTTCAAATGCTCCAATTAGGAGGGAGAGGTGATTTCACCTACCATGGGTCATGGTCGACTCAACCACCCCTTGGGTTAGGTTAGGCAATGACTTAGGTGCCTAGGCGGACCATTGGGAGAGTACCAAGTGGCCAAGGAATGGAAATGACCACTTATATGGTTTATTTGTCTCATGTGATGCCCTTGAACCAAGGGTAGAATGATCATTTGGCATTGGATGTGAGTTGGGCAAATTTGAAATGAGCCAAAAGTGGGTTAGCCTAAATTTCAAGTTAATTGGAGTTGATTTGGTTAGGTTTGGGTTAATTTGACTCATTTAGGTAAAATTGGGTTAGGTTCGGTCAAGTTGACCAATTGGTCAAATTGGGTCAAATCAAGGGTTGGGTCAAGTTTATATGATAATTTGAGATTTTTTGGTTCAATTAGTTTGGTTTAGTTTGGCTTAGATTTCATTTTGGCTCATGTCAATTCATTTGGGTCAAATGGGTTATGTTGACGAATTTGACCAAATTGGAAAAATTGGCTTGGGTTGGGGGTTGGTTTGGGTTTAGTTAACCAATTGAAGATGATTATAGGCTTTGGTTTCAATTAATTTGGATTTCATTTTGATTTAGGCCAACATAAACCTTTAGGTCAATTTGGGCTAAGTAGGTCAATTGGGTTTAATTAGGTCCAATCAAGGCTTTGGTCAAGTTCAACAATCAATTTGGAATGAACTTGAGTCATTAGTTGCAATCAATTTGGTTTATATTTTGACTTAACCCAATTTGGTCTTCTAGGTTAATTTGGGTCAACTTGGGTCAAGAGGGCCAATTGAGTTTGGTTTGACTCAATTGAAGGTCAAGTCATATTCAAATATTAATTTTGAATTGGTATGAATCATTAGTTTCAAGGGATTTAGCTTAGGTTGCAATTTGGCTAGTTTAGGTTCATATGGGTTAAGGGCTTGACTTGGTCAAATGACCAAGTTGACTTGGTTTGACCCAATTTAAGATAATTGATCGACCTAGGGTGATCAACAATCATGATGGGAGGTTTTGATGGGCTTGGTTCAATCTAATTTAGGTAGGATTAGAACTTAGCTCAAATACGTCAAACTAGACACTTTGGGTCAAGTGGACCAATTGAGTTTAGTTGGCCTAATTTTTGGTTGAGTATGATTTAGTTGAGTTTATATATGGATTTGGGATTGATATATAAATTCAATTGCAATTGGCTTGGGTTTAAAATGGGTTTTGGTTCATTTGAACATTTCAAGCCAAAAGGGTTAAGTTGGGTTTGACTTGGGTTGATTTTGGTTTTGCTTAATGATTGTAGATTTCATTTATTTTATAAATTTGATTGAAGGTATGCTTGATTCATGAGAAAATCTATTGAATCTAGGTTTTGGAATGAAGGAATTTGGCTAAGTCCATGGAGTTAGGTCATGTGGCTTAGGTTTGGATTTTGATTTGGTTTGATTTAGTTTTGATGATTTAAATGTATATTTCATTTAAATTTGTGAATATGATTGAAAATATGATTGATTTGTGAGAAAATCAATTGAGTTTGACTTGATTTGGATTCAGATTTAGCTAAGTCCATGGGATAGGTCATACGACTTAGGAAGGGTTTTGATTTAATTTGATTTAGTTTGATTTAGTTTTGATCATTTCAATGTAGATTATATATACATTTAGGAAGATGATTGAAGATATGAATTTATTATGATAAAATCAATTGATTTTGGATTGATTTGGATTAAGATTTGGCTAAGTCCATAGGATAGGTCATATGGCCTAGGAAGGGTTTCAAGTTTGGATTTGATTATGGGCTTCAATCATTTGATTTTGGAATTTGGGTTTGGATTTGGATTTGAATTTGATGTTTGAATTGAACTTGAGGTTTGGTTTGAGAAGGTGAACATGAATTGGATTTAGGTTGTAGGGTAAGTGGATTATTCTAATCCCTAAGGCATAACTTAATCCTATGGTTAACCCATCTAAGTCTTTAGGCTTACATTAAGTGTTTACCTAATTGTTAGAAGTGTCTTATGACTAGGGAAGTCTTAGTGTCTAGAAGTCTCCAAAGTCTAAGATGGGAAGATTGAATCTGCTCTCCAAAAGTGAGGTCAACAGGCCTTAGGCTCTATAGTTTTGCCCTTGGAGATAGATGATTGGATGACCGAAGCCAAGTTTTATATTATAGACTCAGATACATCTTTCAATGCTTTGCTTAGGAGACCATGGATACATGAGAATAATATAATTCCATCCTCTCTACATCAATGTATAAAGTTTGTGAGAGATGGGATCATCTATTATGTCAAAGGAGATCTCAAGCCATTTACAGTTCAAAAGGTCAGCATATATGAGGATGTGTCTTACTACCTCCCTCAAAATCAACAAGTCTATTCTCATGAAATTGTCCAGAGTTAAAAAATAAAAATAAAAAAGAAAAAGAAAAAGAAAAATAAATAGAAAAAGAAAAAGAAAAGAAAAGAAAAGAGAAAAAGAAAAAGAAAATAAAAGAGAGTGAAAATAAACTTTGAGGGGGAAGTGGAGGCTGACATTAGATTCCACCCACAGTTCATTACTCCATTCGAATATATCGATAGGATGACCTAACCTCCACCAGGCAGAGGAACAGGCCAGTTTAAAGGTAGTTCGAAGGGTGGAAAACCTCATTATTGGCCACCCAATAGAAGATATATCCTAGCTACAAATGAGTACACCAGCTATCCATATAGACATAAAATCTAGTTCATAAGATGAGTCTTATATAGTTAGCACACTAGCAAGCTCTTCTCAGCAGTAGATTCCCTTTGAGGTGACACTTGAGCCATATAGCGATGAAGACCGGATTGCAAAGCAAAGCATAAGTGAATCCAAGTCTATTTATGAAACAATTAGGCATCAGTTGGGAACCTTAGGTCAAACCCCACTTTCCTCTCAAACAACTGAGGGTTTGATAGTTAAGAAAGCCCCTAAATCATCCATAGGTGTGAAGACTCAGAGGTTCTTTTTGGGAGCATCATCCTCAAGTCATGAAGTTGATGTAGAACTTGAGGATGATTGATATAAATATTTAATAGAATTACCTTTTGATTGGTACTTTCCTTGTGTTCATAATTTAGCAATGAAAGGGTTAATCCCACATACTTGGTCAAAGCACAAGTCAGACTACTTCAAAAGAATATGGAAGAACAAATGCAAGAGCTCTCAATCAAGACTAGGACTAGGATTCGGTATAGTGGGTCCAGTCGATAATGATGATTATTGCTTAGTCATCACCAATCATTTGGAATTTGATAGGTTCTTTTCAAATCACATTAACTCAAATAAGGAGCTGTGCATAGAAACTTTAGATGATCTAGATGATTTTGAAGTCAAAGATGCACCACTAGAGTTTGAAGAAGAGATCAAGTCAACCATCAATGAGTTTAAGGAAATCAACTTAAAAATTGAAGAAGATCCACATATATCAATTCTTTGTTGAATGAAATTGAAACCAATGACTTAGTTATGCTATTGACTAAGTTTAAGGACTGCTTTGCATAGAGTTATGAAGAGATGCCTCGATTGGCTCCTAACATAGTAGTCCATAAACTAGCAATATAACCTACATCTAACCCTATCAAGAAAGCTCCTAGACATATGTGATTAGACATAGAACAACAGGTCATTTCTGAAGTCAAGAAACTAATCGATGATGGCTTCATCTGAGAGGAAAAAGACCCTACCTGGTTAGCCAATGTCATCCCAATTAAGAAAATAATGGCCAAATTCACATATGAGTTAATTTTAGGGATTTAAATAAGCCATGTCCTAAAGATGAATTTCCACTACTAATCCCGAGCTAATGGTAGACATTGCCTCATCTCATGCAGTCTTCTATTTCATGGATGGCTCATCTGGATATAATCAAATAAAGATGGTCTCTGAAGATGAAAGAAACACTATTTTAGAAGCTCCATCAGAATCTTTTGCTATAAGGTCATGCCTTTCAGCCTTAAAAATGCTGGTGCTATATACAGTGAGCTATGACTCGAATCTTTGATGAACTCATTCATCATCAAGTCAAGTGCTATGTCAATGATCTTGTGGTCAAAAGTAGAGAAAGGAAGACCATCTCTTTGACTTTAGAGTAGTTTTTGAATAGTCAAGATAATTTAACCTCAAAATGAACCCCCTAAAGTGTGCATTCGGAGCAGCTTCAGGATAATTCTTTGGGTTTATTGTCCGACACCAAGGAATTGAAATCATCCAGAGAAGATCTAGGCGATATTAGAAATGCCACCCCTTAAAAAATTAACTCAACTCCAATCATTCTAAGGGGGATTAGCATATCTAAGATGCTTTATATCTAACCTATCAAAAAGATATCAGCTATTCTTAGCACTTGTGAAAAATGATGCCAAGTTTAAGTGAGATGATGAGTGTGAGCATGCCTTCGAAGAAATCAAGCATTACCTGATGACACCGCAAGTTCTAACAGCCCCTATCCCAAGCAAGCTGATCATACTTTACACTATTAAATTAGATGACTCCTTTGGTGCTTTGTTGGCCCAAGTAAATGACGATGGGAAGGAAAATGCACTATACTACCTCAGTGGACGTCTAATCCCTACTGAGGCTAATTATCGATCCATTGAGAAGCATTGCCTAGTTTTAATCTTTGCATCCCAAAAGCTACAACACTACATGCTTTCTTATAAAGTGAACTTAATCTCTAGGATTAGTCCACTATTGTATCTCATAACACACGTGATGCTATTTGGATGGTTGGCACGATGTTTCATGATCATCTTACAGTTTGACATTACCTTCATACCCCTCAGTGTGGTGAAAGGATAAGCGCTAGAGGATTTCTTAACAACACACCCACTTCCTATTAAATTTCTACTTAATGATGATCTCCCCAATGAACAAATCATGAACTTATAGGACACTAGCATACATTGCTGGGAAATGTACTTCGATGGTGTGGCTTCCTCTCAAAGAGGAGAAGAACCACAATCTACTATTCAATGAAAGGCAAGAGTAGGAATAGTTCTATTAACTCTTGACTGTGATGTGATAAGATTATCATATCATCTGTCCAATTCTTGCACCAACAATGAAGCTGAGTATGAGGCTCAGATTGTCGGTCTAGAGTTAGCCATTACTCTAAGCATCCAGAACATCAACATCTTTGGGGACTCTCAGCTAGTTATCAACAAAATCGCTGGGTCCTATAAGGTTATAATGCCCAAGTTCCATCACTACCATAAGTACACCATGGAGTTATTAGGCCAAATCCTAGAGATTACCATTTAGAAGATTCCTCAAAGAGAGAATATTTTTGCATAAGCTTTAGCCAAGCTTACCAAGGAGTTGGCATGTCCGGAGGATGAGTCCATATCAATGAAGGTCCAAAATAGACAAGTCTTATTTCTTATTGATATTGAACTCATCAAAATGTACTCTCTTGGAGGGGAGGTTTCCATTACCAAGAAGGATGAGGAGTTAGATTGGAAGCAACCATTCATGGATTACCTAAATAAAGGAAAACTACCTCAAGAGATGTCCCATGCCCGTCAGATGAAGCAAAGAGCACTTTCCTACACTCTTGTGGATGGCATATTGTATCAACGGTCTTTCAATTATATGTGGTTACGTTGTTTAGACAAGCACGAAGCCCATAAGATTGTGACTAAGGTATACTCAGGATTATCTGGAGCCAACTAATTTGGTCCAAAGATGAAAGCCAAGATCAAGAGACTAGGATACTACTGGCCATTGATGATCAAAGATTGCATGGATATGACTAGGCGATGCCACCAATGTCAAATACATGGTGTGATCCTACACCAACCACCCAACATTCTACATCCTACATTGGCCTCTTGGCCATTCGAGTATTGGGGTATTGACATAGTGGGTCTGATTGATCCTCCTTCTTCCAAGGGTCATCAATTCATCTTAGCTAGTACTGACTACTTTTCCAAATGGTTGAAGGTGATTTCTCTTAAGGAGGTCATAACTTAGCATGTGCTCTAGTTTCTTAGGAACTATATAGTATATATGCTTGGAGTGGCTCGACAAATTATATCTTATAATGGTACTGCATTCAAGATAACCAAGATCAACAATATTGCCTGGAGACATAACATAGATTGGAGATATTCTACCATCAACTAACCAAGGAAAAATAGCTTAGCAGAAGCCTTCAACAAAAATCTCATCCAAATAATAAAGAAAAAACTCAACAATAATAAGTGATAGTGGCATGAGCAGTTATTTGAAGCCTTTTGGGCCTACCGCACCACATATAAAACTCCAACTCAGGCTACTCCTTTCTCCTTAGTGTATGGGTTCCAAGCCATTCTACCATTAGAAGTCCAACTCCCATCACTAAGGATATCTGTGGGTAGCAAGATCATAATAAAGCAGAATGCCAAGCTGCAATTGGAAGAGCTCAAAAGTTTTGAGGAGAGACGCCTGTGGGCATGCCAAAACCTTGAGTTATACAAAGCTAAAATGATTCAAGCTCATAATAAGTTGGCACATCCTAGGGCTTTTCAAGTAGGAGAGCTTATTTTACTTCTAAGGAGATTGATTCTTTCCTATCGTAAGATGGGTGGCAAGTTTGAACCCACATGGGAAGACCCTTTTTCCATAGAGAAGCCTACTAAGGAGGATCTTATCAGCTTATTAATCATAAGGGAGAATGCCCAATTCTTCAAATCAATGAGCTCTACTAAAATAAATATTATAAATCATGTTTCAAAATAATTATCATTAATGAAAATTCCATTTTGAAATCAATCTCTTCCATGTTGAAAGTATTCTTGTTTGCGAATCCACTATGATAATTTGTTTAGGGTAGGTGTAAGGAACCTGAGCAGTGTACTATCCTTCATTGACACAACATAAAATAAATACATATCTTTTATCTCGGGCTACTCTGAGTTGAGATAATGCCTTTAACTGCACTCACTTAGTAGCTACTCTAGGTCGAGCTGACGTTCTACCCTGCTAGTATGTCACCTAGTGGTGTTCTTGCTTTGGAGGATGTAAGTCTGCCATGCTTTCCTTCCTTACTTGGCCACTGCATACCGATGAGCACCTTATTAGTTTGGCAGGCCTTACTGTGTGGTCGGTAAGCTACCTCATGTTAGCTTTGTTTAAGAGGATGTGAGTCTGCTACGCTTTCTTCTAGGATTGGCCTTCATGCACTGACTGGGTTTAGTATATTTGTGGTTTAGGATAAGTCCCCTAGCTGCTCCTTCCCTCCTGATTACTTCAAGTCTGGGTCAAGTCCTTCCTCAGGTCTCCCCAATTAGTAGTCACTCTAGGTCAGATAGCATCTATCCCATCGATGACATACTATCTCGATGATCAGTTCATCTTAGAAAGTTGTAAGCCTACATGCTTTCTTTTCAAATTGATTGTTGCACACCCACAGGCACCTTAGGTTGGTTGGTTTTTACTATGCTAATGGATACACCTTAGGTAGGTTGGTTCTCACACCTTAGGATACACCACTCATGGAAGATGTATGTCTGCTATGCTTTCTCCTTGAGTTAGCCATGATACACCTATAGACTTTCTTTTCTAGGGCTCAGGATAATGCCCATAGCCGCAGCTCTCCTGTGGGAACTATATTTGGATCACATCCTTTATGATCCTATTTAGACACCACCCAGGTTACTATTGGATTATACAGTTTCCCTTTCCTAGTAACCACCCCTGTGGTTGGATAATTTATCCTATGGATGTGCAGATTCTCCCTTATTTTAGTAAATTTGAGATAAGTCAAGGTTGACATAGCCCCTTCTTAGTGTGGTCCCTCACACACCAACAAAGTCCATTCAAACATATAAATAAAATATACATTTATTTGTGGATTAGGAGGACACCCATAGTGGTACTTTTTCTTAAGCAGGTATCCTATCTTTAGGATAGTGTTTGCAAAACTCTTTATAGGAATCACCTGACTACTCTTGAGTTGATATAAGTCCCCAGCAACATCCACTCAGTAGTCACCCCTAAGTCAATTTTGATTTACTGTGCTACCAATAAGTCACCCTGATAGTTGTTTCCTGCTTTAGAAGATGTAAGTCTGCTATGCTTTCTTCTTAGCACAGTAGTTGCACATCAAAAGAAAACCCCTTAGGTTGGCTAGCTCTACCCCATGACCAGTAGACGAGCCATTTGGATTTGTAAATTTGTGATAGGACAAGTCTGATATAGCCCCTTCTTAATGGGTCCATCGCACACTAACATGGTCCATAAATTAAATCTATCAAATTTGATCGAGCTCACATCTTTATCGGATATGCCCTCAATTTGAAATCAAACTAAACCAAACAAACCATATCAAATCATATGAATTTAATATAAAATTAATCCTAACTACTTCTGAGTTGACATAAGTCTCCAGTGACATTCACTCAGTAGTCACCCTAGGTCAGGTTTGATTTATTGTGCATCCAACAAGTCACCCTATAGTTGTTCGCACAGCCATTGCACATTGAAAGGCAACCTTAGGTTGACTAGCTCTACCATGCAACCAGTAGACTATCCCTTTGGATTTGTAAACCTGAGGTAGGGCATGGCTGATATAGCCCCTTCTTAGTGGGTCCATCATACACCTACTAGGTCCATACATTAACTCAAATGAAATTAAACCCAATATTATTTTTCTTAGTGGAGTTAAATCACACCCTTCTCCTTAGTAGAGCCCCAAATCATATATAAACAAGTCAAGAAAACAAACCAAATTAAAAACTAACCTCCCTAGTGGAGCCAAATTAAACCAACTCTCCCAGTAGAGTTTAAATTGAAGGAATCCAACCAAACTCTTATCCCTAGTAGATACATCCCCAAACAAATCTATGAAATTAAACTCAAATCCTAATCCCCAATGGATAGCCTAAACCTACTTCCCTAGTGGAAGGTTCATCTACCCGATCCCCAGTGGACTCGAGCCCATATCTCTAGCGGATATGCCTCCACGTCAATTAAAAGAAAATAAATTAAAGTCAATTCAATCTTAATCCCTAGTCCATTATAGATTCTTATGTCTGGCAGATCTTCTTTCCATAAATCATATAATCAAATCAAATTCAAACCTTATCCCCAACAGATTTTCTTCTTCTATGTCCTCGACATAGACCCCTCACATGTCATGTCCAATGCATGTGTGATCCCCTAGTGGATCTCTCTCCATGTCCTTGACATGGAATTCTCATCAAATCTTATTTCTTCTCTTATGCACACCTTTAATACTTCAACCAAAGTCTAACAATTTATTCATTCAAATTAAATCATCTTAACATTATAATCGATATTTTATGATTTGTGATGGTGCAAGCTCAAACTAATTATACAATATCATGATAAACATATTATAGTGTGAATTAACACACTATATTATATTATAATTTGCTATAATATAATATATTATCTAACATTACACCTCATTATAATTACTTTAAAGGAACAAATAACAAAATTTTCTCAAAATATGAATAATGTTCATTTTTGATATAAAATTGTTATTTTTTTATTAGAAATGGTACAAAATAGCATAATTTTGGTGTTTCTTCTTGGTGTGTGCCTTGAATTTGGCCAAATTCTTCCATCTCAACCTTCAAATAATATTTTTGTGAGTTTTTACCCAATGTATTATAAAAAAAGTAAAACATAATAAAATGTACGATAACATTTAGTAACACACCACCACATTCATATATATGTGAAGTTATATTGTTATGTACATTATATTTTAATATGCTTTCATATAATATATTATCTTACATTACACCTTAAAATGAATCACTTTAAGCAAAAAAAATTTAAAATTTGGTTGAAAATTTAACATTTATTTGGATGCAAATTTCCAATCTTTTAATTAAATGACACACCATTGCACACCCCAATGATGTTCCCTAAAGCTTACGTTAAATTTGGCCAAATGCCATCATCTCAGCCTATATATTAGTATTTTTATGAATTATACCAGTACAAACTCTACTAAATCATACTATAATAAACTAAAATATGCTAAATAGGAAGTAGTAATGCACAATAGTATGCTATAATGCATGATGCTAAACTATGTTATGGCATCCTATATTATAATACCCTATAGCATATTATATTATATTATATTATATTGTATATCATATCACAAGGGATTGCTTAATATAAAAAAAATATAAAATTAGTTTAAATAATAAAAAACTATATATATTTAGTCATATCACTTACATATTTTAAATTGAAATAATATATTATAATGCCATGCTCTACCTATTACGAATTTGGCCAAATTCCATCATTTTAATGTCTGAATCAATATTTTTATAAATAATTCTAGTGTAGGCTTGATTGCATGATTGTAAAATACTAAAAGAATTGAAATTTTCCATAACAATATATTATGATATCTGATGCTATACTATGCTACAAAAATTAATATTTATTTTGAACATAAAATCTTACTTTTTAGACTACAGGTGGTATAGCACACCTTTGGTACTACAACCTAATTCGCACTTGTCAAAAAAGATGCCAAGTTCAAGTGGGATAACTCTCAGCATGCATTCAAAGATATCAAAGAGTACTTGGTGAAGTCGCCAGTTCTAGCATCCCCTATCCTGGGCAGGCCACTAATTCTTTACACTACTACATTGGATGACTCTCTCAGCACTCTGTTGGCCCAAGCCAAGGACAAGGGGAAGGAAAGCGCTCTCTACTACCTCAACCATCATCTAATTTTTAATGAAGAAAACTATCTTCCTATTTAAAGAAAGTGGTATATTTGTCTGGACAATCCTAGGATTGCGAGGCTTTAAGTAGCCCTAAGTAGGTCTTGTACCTTACATAAAGAATGGAGCAAGGTGAAAGTTTGGTTATTTTTTTATCTTCATTAGATTTTTGATAGATTTAGTTACCTTTTAATATGTTTGTGGGCTTGATTAAAGCTAGATTGAGCTGTGGCTCAGTATAATCTTTTCATGTTTTATTTGTTAGAAACATATAGAGATAAAAAAATAAATTTATCTAGTCCGGATCTCATGTCAAATTATCAAGAAGATTTAATCAAAAGCGTATCTAAATTCATGGTAGAGATAATGTAGGATTTTGTCCTTTCACTTTTAAAGGGGTGTTCTTGAGAGAGAGAGAGAGAGAGAGAGCTTTCTTTTCACTCAAGATGGGATATGAGTAAAATGAGAATTTTTTACTAAAACATTTGTGGAAGAGAAGTACGATGTGATTTTCTTTAGTTTGAGGTTTGATTTAATTTTGAAAAGGTGAGTTGAGTTTGTTATTTTTAACCCATTCCCACATGTGTTTGATATTTTTTGTTTAATTTGTAGATGATTAGATTCATTTTTAAGTATTAATCAAAGAGCAATACGTAACTGAACGAAGTACAATGACTTACTTTTTTAGACTACATGTGGTATAGCACACCTTTGGTACAACAACCTAATTCACACTTGTCAAAAAAGATGCCAAGTTCAAGTGGGATAACTCTCAGCATGCATTTGAAGATATCAAAGAGTACTTGGTCAAAATTAACAAATTTTATCATTTAATTTATTAAATCAATATTTTTATGATTTATATTAATATAGACTATAAGGCACAATACCATAATATACTAAAACATTTTAAAACATCTTATAACATCCAAAAACACATAACTACATGCTCAAATATATGATTCTACATTATACTATAATATATGGAATTATAATATGATTTAGGGTTAGGATTTAGGGTATTCAAAGCTCTAATAGTAATGGGAAAGTCTCTTGAAGACATTTTCTTTATCTACCATAACTATGTTAAGATTAAGTCATTCTTTTGATATACTCCTAATGACATCTTCATTCAAGGTTTAGGGTTTAGGGTTTAGGGTTAGGGTTTAGGGTTAGTTTCGTGTTTAGGGTTTATGCTTGTAGGTTTTAGGGTTTATGGTTTATGATTTTAAGGTTTAGGGCTTAGGGTTTAGAGTTTAGGGTTTTAGGATTTAGGTTTTAGGGTTTAGGGTTTAGGGTTTAGGGTTACGGTTTAGGGTTTAGGGTTTTTAGGGATTAGGGTATAAGGTTTATGGTTTAGGGTTGTAAGTTTTGGGTTAGTTTTAGGTTTTAGAGTTGAGGGTTTAGGGCTTAGGGTTTAGGCTTCAGGATTTAAGGTTTAGGGTTTTTATTTAAATTAAGTAAACTGATATGTCTAGATTTATTTAGTTTATTTATTTTATTTTATTTTATTTTTTATATATATTTATGTTTATTTTTATTTTTATTTAGTTTAGTTTATTTATTTTAGGTTTATTTAGTTTAGTCAGATTTTTTATCTTAGTTTATTTTTTTTTTGGTTTAGGTTTAAAATTATTTTTTTAGTTGAGTTTATTTTTTATTTTATTTTAGGTTTAGGTTTTCTTTTATTTTTAGGTTTAGGTTTACATTTTTGTTTTATTTTCTTAGGTTTGGTTTTAGGTTTTTATTTTAGGTTTATTTTTAGGTTTTTTTTTTTTAGTTTATGTTTAAGTTTATTTTTAGTTTATTTTATTTTATTTAGGGTTTAAGTTTAGGTTTAGGTTTAGTATATTTTAGGTTTAGGGTTTAGGTTTTAATTTATATTAATTTTTAGGTTTATTTTTTAGGTTTAGGTTTATATTTAGTTTTTATTTTATTTTATTTTTGATTTTTTATTTATTTTAGGCTTAGTTTTTATTTTATTTGTTTATTTTATTTTTTAGTTTAGTTTAGGTTTTTATTTATTTTATTTTAGTTTAGTTTTTAGTTTTATTTTTGTTTCCTTTTAGGTTTAAATTTAGGTTTTAGTTTAGGTTTTTATTTTATTTTATTTTATTTATTTTATTTTGGTTTTTGTTCTTTTATTTATTTTATTTTTAGGTTTTATTTAGTTTAGGTTTAGCTTTTTAGGGTCTAGGTTTTAGGGTTTAAGGTTTGGGGTGTAGGGTTTTGGGTTTAGGGTTTAGGGTTTATTGTTTAGGATTTAGGTTTTTGGGTTTAAGCTTTAAGGCTTAGTGTTTTATGGTTTATGGTTTAGGATTTGGGGTATTTTGGGTGTAGTGTTTAGGGGTTAGGGTTATTCTTTTAGGTTTAGGATTCCAGTTTTAGTTTATGGTTTAGGCTTTTTAGTTTTTTTTAAAAGAGAATAAATTCAGATTCAACATTTCATTTTTTTTTTTGATTTCATCAACCAAGTAACAAACCAAGATTTCTAAGACACAAGTGATGATATAGATAAAAAATTAGCACACATAGAGCAAATCAAAGACCCTAGATAGGTAGAACTATCTTTACTATAAAGACACAGTTCCATAAGCAGTAGATTAGATCAGCTGTTCTTTAGTTTCCCTAATTCCCACTAGAACCTCACCAGCTTCTCGAGTAGAAGGATCCACCATCATATCCCTGATCTCTCCCTCCGCCACCACCATGGCTGTAACTTCTGTCGCTCCTCCCACATCTATAACCACCACTGCTCTGACCACAACCTCCATATCCACCAGCACCTCTAGTTCCCCCACCACCACTACAATAACGGGCGCCTCGCCACCTCCATTGAAGATCTAGATCGAGCCTGTTTGGCTGATGTTCCTACTGTGGTGCCCATTCTTAGGGGGTTTGGTTTAGGTTAATTATGTTTTAGGTTTATTTATTTTAAATTTATTTGGTTACTTTAAGTTTATGTTTAGAGATTGAGGTTTAGGGTTCAAGGTTTGTGAGTTTAGGGTTTAGGGTTTGGGTTTATACCATTTATTTTAGGGTTTAGGGTTTAGGGTTTAAGATTTAGAATTTTTTAGGGTTTAGGGTTTAGGGTTTAGGGTTTATGCTTTAGGGTTGTAGGTTTAGGGTTGTAGGATCTGAGGTTTAGGTTTTTTTTTAAAATTAAGTAAACCAATAGGTTTAGGTTTATTTATTTGATTTTTTTTATTTATTTTAATATACTTGAATTTTAATTTTTATTTATGATTATTTTTATTTTCATTTAGTTTAGTTTATTTATTTTAGATTTATTTATTTTAGTTTAGGTTTTTCATTTTTGCTTAATTTTTTGGTTTAGGTTTAGGTTTATTTTTTAGTTGAGTTTTATTTTTATTTTATTTTTTAGGTTTAAGTTTTCTTTTTATTTTAGAATAGTTTTATTTTAGGTTTATTTTAGGTTTTATTTTTTTTAGTATAGGTTTACTTTTAGTTTATTTTATTTTATTTAGTTTAGGTTTAGATTTAGGTTTAGTTTATATTTGGTTTAGGTTTTATTTATTTTAGTTTATATTATTTTAGTTTATTTAGTTTATTTTATTTTTTATTTTAGATTTAGGTTTTTAGTTTAGTTTAGGTATTATTTTTATTTATTTTAGGTTTATTTTTTTAGTTCTTATTTTATTTTGTTTTAGGTTTTTCTATTTTTATTTTTATGTTTATTTTATTTTATTAAAGTTTTATTTTAAGTTTATTTTACTTTTAGTTTAGATTTTCTTTATTTTATTTTAGTTATTTATTGTTTTATTTCTAGGTTTAGGTTTAGGCTTTTATTTTATTTTATTTCTTTATTTTATTTAGGTTTAGGTTCATTTATTTATTTTATTTTTAGATTTTATTAGTTTAGGTGTAGGTTTTTAGGGTTTAAGGTTTAGGGTTGAGTTTGCCTGGGCCCAGGGTTTTAGGGGATTTTAGGGTTTAGGGGTTGAGGGTCATGATTTAGTGTTTGTGGACAGCCTGGGCTTTAGGGCTTTGGGTTTAGGTTTAGTTTTAGTGTGTGGAGGTGAGTGTGGTTTAGGGTTTAGGGTTAGTTTAATGTTTAGGTTTTAGAGGGTGGTTATGGAGGTTAAGGTTTAGGGTTAGTCTAAGATTTAGGGTTTAGGGTTTGTTTTTTAAATCAATTTTAAGTTTATTTAGTTTATTTTTTATTTAGTTTAGTTTATTCTAATTTTTTTATTTAAATTAATTTTTTATTTTTATTAAATTTAATTTATTTATTTTAGTTTAGCTCTTTTATTTTAGCTTAATTTTTATGTTTAGGTTTAGGTTTATGTTTAATTTTTAGTTTAGTTTTGTTTTATTTTATTTTTTAAGTTTAGGTTTTTTTTTAAAGTTTAGGTTTAAGTATTTATTTTATTTTTTTAGGTTTAGGTTTTATCTTTTTATTTTAGGTTTATTTTTAGGTTTTATTTTTTTAGTTTTGGTTTAAGTTTATTTTAGTTTATTTTATTTTATTTATTTTAGGGTTTAGGTTTAGTTTATTTTAGGTTTAGGTTTAGGTTTCATTTATCTTAGTTTAGTTTATTTTAGTTTAGGTCTAAGTTTATTTTATTTTATTTATTTTAGGTTTAGGATTTTTTTATGTTTTGGTTTATATTTTGTTTTTATTTTATTTTATTTTATTTTAGGTTTATTTTATTTTTATTTTTTGTTTAGTTTTTATTTTAATTAGTTTTTTAGGTTTATTTTAATTTTTAGTTTAGTTTAGGTTTTTATTTATTTTATTTTAGTTTAGTTTATAATTTTCATTTTATTTTATTTTTACATTTAGGTTGAGGTTTTAGTTTAGGTTATTATTTTATTTAGGTTTAGGTTTTCTTATTTATTTTATTTTTTAGATTTTATTTAGTTTAGGTTAAGGTTTTTAGGTTTTTAGGGTTTAGGATTTAAGGTTTAGGGTTTAGGATTTAGGATTTAGTGTTTATGGTTTTAGTGTTTAGAGTTTAGGGTTTAGGGTTTACGGTTTAGGATTTTAAGGTTTAGGGTTTATGGTTTAAGGTTGTAGTGTTTGGGGTTAAGTTTTAGGGTTTAGGGTTTAGGGTTTGGCTTTTTTTATTTTTTAAATTGCTTTTAATTTTTAATTTTTTAAAATTAAGTATGCTAATAGGTTTAGGTTTATTTTATTTTATTTAGTTTACCTTTATAATTATTTTAATTTAATTTATTTTTATATTTATTTAGGTCTATTTTTATTTTTATTTAGTTTTCTTTATTTATTTTAGGTTACTTTGTTTTAATTTATTTTTTAGGGTTTCCATTTTATTCTTTATTTTTAGGTTTAGGTTTATGTTTTTGTTTTTATTTTTTTAGGTTTAGGTTTTTTTTTTAGGTTTAAGTTTATTTTAGTTTTTCTTATTTTATTAATGGTTTAGGTTTAGGTTTAGGTTTAGTATATTTTAGGTTTATGGTTTGGTTTTATTTTTTATTTATTTTTATGTTTATTTTTTAGGTTTAGGTTTTTATTTTGATTTTATTATATTTTATTTTCAATTTAATTTATTTTTATTTTAGGTTTAGTTTTTATTTTATTTAGGTTTTTTATTTTTCAATTTAGTTTAGGTTTTTATTTATTTTATTTTAGTTTAGTTTTAATTTTTTATTTTATTTTCTTTTTATGTTTAGGTTTAGGTTTAGGTTTTAGTTTATGTTTTTATTTTATTTTATTATTTTATTTTATTTTGGTTTTGGTTCTTTTATTTATTTTATTTTTTGGTTTTATTTAGTTTATGTTTAGCTTTTTAGGTTATTAGTGTTTAAGGTTTAGGGTTAGTTGAGGGTTTAAGGTTTGGGGTGTAGGGTATAGGGTTTATGGTTTAAGGTTTAGGTTTTTGGGTTTAGGATTTAGTGTTTAGGGTTTTACGATTTCGGGTTTGTAATTTGAGATTTTTACGATTTAGTGTTTATGGTTTAGAGTTTAGGTTTTAGGTCTAAGGTTCAAGTTTTGTTTAGGGTTTAGGGTTTTTGGGTTTTTTTTTAACAGAGAATAAATTCATATTCAACATTTCTTTGTTTCAATTTCATCAACCAAGTAACACACCAAGTTTTCTAGGACATAAGCGATGACGTAGACCAAAAATGAGCAGACATAGAGTAAATCAAAGACCATAGATAAGTAGAACCATCTTTAATGTAAAGACATAGTTCCATAAGCAGCAGATCAGATCAGCAATTCTTCAGTTTCTCGAGTTCCCATCAAACCACCCCGGCCTCTCGAGTAGCGGGATCCACCATCATATCCTCAAACTCTCTCTCCGCCACCACCACGTCTGTAACCATCATCACTCCTCCCGCCTCTATAACCACCACTGCTCTGACGACCACCTCCATATCCACCAGCCCCTCCAGTTCCCCCACCACCTCTCCGATAACTGCTGGCTTCACCTTTGCCTCCATCGCTAGAACTAGACTGAGTCGATTCAACAGTGTTATTCTTGCCGTCAAGGTTTTTCCCATTCTGAGGGTTAAGGTTTATTATGTTTTTGGGTTTAGGTTTATTTTTTATTTATTTGGTTACTTTAGGATTAGGTTTAGGGTTTGGGGTTTAGGGTTTAGGATTTAGGGCTAGGGTTTAGGGTTTAGGGTTTAGGGTTTAGGGTTTAAGGTGTATTATTTATGGTTTAGGGTTTAGGGTTTTTGGGTTAATTCTTTTAGGATTTAGGGTTTAGGATTAGAGTTTAGGGTTTAGGAATAAGGATTTTTTAGGGTTTAGGATTTTAGGTTTATGGTTTTTTTTTAAATTAAGTAAATTGATAGGTTTAGGTTTATTTAGTTGATTTTTTTATTTATTTTACTTTATTTTATTTTTTACTTTTATTTATGTTTATTTTTTATTTTTATTTAGTTTAGTTTATTTATTTTAGGTTTATTTATTTTAGTTTAGGTTTTTTATTTTAGTTTATTTTTTGGTTTAGTTTTATTTTTTTGTTGAGTTTTATTTTCATTTTATTTTTTAGGTTTAGCTTTTATTTTTTTATTTTTAGGTTTAGGTTTACATTTTTATTTTATTTTGTTAGGTTTCAGTTTTAGGTTTTTATTTTAGGTTGATTTTTATGATTTATTTTTTAGATTAGGTTTAGGTCTATTTTTAGTTTACTTTATTTTATTTAGTTTAGGTTTAGATTTAGGTTTTATATTTTTTAGTTTAGTTTAATTTTGTTTATTTCATTTATTTTATTTTATATTTTAGGTTTATGTTTTTTTTTTTCAGTTTAGGGCTTATGTTTTATTTTTTATTTATTTTTAGGTTTAGGTTTTTATTTATTTTTTATTTTATTTTATTTAAGGCTTATTTTGTTTTTATTTTATGTTTATTTATATTTTATTAAAGTTTTATATTCTTAAGTTTATTTTATTTTTTTTAATTTAGTTTAGGTTTTTCTTTATTTTATTTTAGTTTATCTTTAGTTTTTATTTTGTTTTATTTTTAGGTTTAGGTTTAGGTTTTTATTGTATTTTATTTCTTTATTTTATTTAGGTTTAGGTTTGTTTATTTATTTTATTTTTAGGTTTTATTTAGTTTAGGTTTAGGTTTTTAGGTTTTTCGTGTTTAGGGTTTAAGGTTTAGGGTTTATGGTTTTAGGGTTTAGGATTTTAGGATTTAGGGTTTAAGGTTTACTGTTTACGATTTAGTATTTAGGCTTTAGGGTTTAGGTTTATTAGGGTTTAGGGTTAGCTTGTGGTTTAGGGTTAGTTTAGGGTTTAGGGTTTAGGCTTTATGGTTTAGGGTTTAGGGTTAACTTAGGGTTTTAGTGGTTTGGTTCATGGTTTAGGGTTTAGGTTTTTTTTTAAAAAAATTAATTAAATCAGTAGGTTTAGGTTTATTTTGTTTATTTTTCATTTATTTTAGTTTAATTTATTTTTTATTTTTATTTAAATTTATTTTTTATTTTTATTTAGTTTAGTTTATTTATTTTAGTTCAACTTTTTATTTTAGTTTACTTTTAAGGTTTAGGTTTAGGTTTATGTTTATTTTTTAGTTTAGTTTTATTTTTATTTTATTTTTCAAGTTTACATTTTTTTTATTTTTAGGTTAGGTTTAGGTTTTTCTTTTATTTTTTTTTAGGTTTAGGTTTCAGCTTTTTAGTTTAGGTTTATTTTTAGGTTTTATTTTTTTAGATTATGTTTAGGCTTATTTTTAATTTATTTTATTTTATTTAATTTAGGGTTTAGGTTTAGTTTATTTTAGGTTTAGGTTTAGGTTTCATTTATTTTAATTTAGTTTATTTTAGTTTAGGTTTAGTTTTATTTTTTATTTATTTTAGGTTTAGGTTTTTTTTAGCTTAGGTTTTAATTTAGTTTTTATTTTATTTTAATTTCAGTTTATTTTATTTTTATTTTACGTTTAGTTTTTTTTATTTGGTTTACGTTTAATTTTGGTTTTTATTTATTTTATTTTAGTTTATTATTTATTATTTATTTTACTTTATTTTTATGTTTCGATTTAGTTTTAAGTTTTGGTTTACGTTTAGGTTTCTATTTTATTTTATTATTTTATTTTATTTAGGTTTAGGTTCTTATTTATTTAGGTTTATTTAGGTCAGGTTTAGGTTAGCCTGTGGGGCCTGTGATCAGGTTATGTACAGGGTTTAGGGTGGGGTCAGTGGCCTGGTGGAGGGGCCCAGGTAGGGCTCAGGTAGGGTTTAGGGTATTAAGTAGGGTTTAAGGAGGGCTCAGTCAGTGGATTTTTATCTTTATTTTTATAATTTATTTTTTTAAAATTATGTAGGGTTTATTTAGTTTATTTTTATTTACTTCTTTATTTATTTAAGTTTATTTTATTTTTTATTTGTTTTTGTTTATTTATTTTAGTTTATTTTTTTGGATTATGTTTAGGTTTAGGTTTAATTTTTAGTGTAGTAGTGTTTTTTAAAGGTTTAGGTTTTATTCTTTATTTTCAGGTTTATGTTTAGGTTTTATTTTATTTTTTTAGGTTTAGGTTTATTTTTAGGTTTTATTTTTTTAGTTTAGGTTTAGGTTTATTTTAGTTTATTTTATTTTTATGGGTTTAGGTTTATGTTTAGTATTTTTGGTTTAAGGTATGGTTTTATTTTATATCCATCTTTAGATTTGATTTTAGGTTTAGGTTTTATTTAGTTTTATTTTATTTTATTTATTTTATTTTTATTTTAGGTTTAGTTTTATTTTATTTAGCATTTTATTTCATTTTAGGTTTTATTTATTTTATTTTGTTTAGTTTTGATTTTATTTTAGTTTCTATTATAGGTTTATTTTAAGTTTAGGTTTAGGATTTAGTTTAAGTTTTTATTTTATTTTATTTTTATTTAGGTTCTTTTTTTTATTATATTTTAGGTTTTATTTAGTTTAGGTTTAACTTTTTAAGGTTTATTATTTAGGTTTAGTTGAGGGTTTAAGGTTTAGGGTTTAAGGTTTAGGGTGTAGGGTGTAAGGTATAGGGTTTAGGGTTTAATGTTTATATTTTTGGGTTTAAGGTTTAGGATTTTAGGATTTATGGTTTAGGGTTTAGGATTTTTAGGGTTTAGGGTTTAGGGTTTAGGTTTTAAATATTTCAGGTTTCAGTTTAGGGTTTAAGGTTTTTGATTTTTTAATAGAGAATAAATTCAGATTAATCATTTCTTCTTTTTGATTTCATTAAAAAAGTAACTCACCAAGTTTTCTAAGACACAAGCGATAACATAGATAAAAAATGAGCACGCATAGAGTAAATGAAAGACCCTAGATAACTAGAACCATCTTTACTATAAAAACATAGTTCCATAAGCTGCAAATTGGATTGGTCGTTCTTTAGTTTCTCCAATTCCCATTAGAACCACCCTGGCCTCTCGACTAGCATGACATCATATCCCCGATCTCTCCCTTCACCACCACCATGGTTATAACCTCCGTCGCTCCTCTTGCCTCTATAACCACCACTGCTCTGACCTCCACCTCCATATCCACCGGCACCTCCAGTTCCCCCACCACCACTGTGATAACCGCCACCTCCATTGCCAGATCTAGACTGAGCCTGTTTGATAGTGATGTTCCCGCTCCTCAAGTTCTGCCTATTCTTAAGGTTTAAGTTTAGGTTTAGGTTTATTAGGTTTTAGGGTTTAGGTTTATTTTTAATTTATTTAGTTACTTTATGTTTAGGTTTAGGGTTTAGGATTTAGGGTATAGGGTTTAGGGTTAGGGTTTAGGGTTTACAGTTTAATGTTTAGGGTATAAGGTTTATGATTTAGGGTTTAGGGTTTTAGAGTTTATGCTTTTGTGGATTAGGGTTTAAAATTAGGTTAGGGTGAGTTTAGTGTTTAGAAGTTTATGATTTAGGTTTAGTTAGTAGCCCAGGGTTTAGGTAGGAGGGTTTAGGTTTAGGTTTAGGGTTTAGGATTTAAGGTTTAGAGTTTTTTTAATAAATTAAGCAAAGTAGGTTTATTTAAGTTTTTTTATTTATTTTAGCTTATTTTAATTTTATTTTTATTTATGTTTATTTTCTTTATTTAGTTTAGTTTATTTATTAATTATTTTAGTTTAGGTTTATTTTAGTTTGTTTTTCTTTAGATTTAGGTTTAGGTTTAGATTTATTTTAGTTGAGTTTTATTTTCTTTTAGGTTTAAGTTTTATTTTTATTTTAAGTTTATGTTTAATTTTATTTTATTTTTTAGGTTTAGGTTTTAGTTTTTATTTTAGGTTTATTTTAGGTTTTATTTTTAGTTTAGGTTTAGGTTTATTTTTAACTTATTTTATTTTATTTATGGTTTAGGTTTAAGTTTAGGTTTAGTATATTTATAGGTTTAGTTTCTTTTGTTTTTTAGGTTTATTTTAGATTTATTTTTTATTTAGTTTTATTTTATTATTTTTTATTTTATTTTTTTTTATTATTTTAGGTTTTTTATTTTTAGTTTAGATTGATTTTTTATTTCTTTTATTTTAATTTAATTTTTATTTTTTATTTTAGTTTCTTTTAAGGTTTAGGTTTAGGTTTAGATTTTAGTTTAGGTTTTTATTTTATTTTATTTTATTTTATTGTGTGTTCTTTTATTTAATTTATTTTAAGTTTTATTTAGTTTAGTTTTTTTTTTTTAGGTTTTTAGTTTAGGTTAGAGAGTTTAAGGTTTAGGGTGTAGGGTTTAGGGTTTAGGGTTTAGGGTTTAGGGTTTAAGGTTTAGGGTTTAGGCTTTTGGGTTTAGGTTTTTGGGTTTAGGGTTTAGAGTTTAGGGTTTTGGGTTTTACAATTTAGGGTTTATGGTTTAGGGCTTTTATTGTTTAAAGTTTAGGGTTATGGTCTAGGGTTTAGGTTTTAGTTTACGGTTTAGGGTTTTGGTTTTTTTTAAAAAAATAACAAATTCAGATTCAACATTTCTTTTTTTTTTATTTCATCAACCAAGTAACACACCAAGTTATCCAAAACACAAGTGATGACATAAATAAAAAATGAGCATGCATAGAGCAAATCAAAGACCCTATATAACTAGAATTGTCTTTGCTATAAATACACAGTTCTATAAGCAGCAGATCAGATTGGTCGTTCTTCAATTTGTCTAGTTACCATCAGAATCATCCCAGCCTCTCAAGTAGTAGGATCCACCATCATATCCCTGATCTCTCCCTCCACCACCACCATGGCTGTAACCTCCACCGCTCCTCATGCCTCTATAACCACCACTGCTTTGACCACCACCTCCATATCCATCAGCACCTCTAGTTCCCCCACCACCACTACAATTACCATTGCCTCTGCCTTCGTCTCCATTGCTAGATCTAGACTAAGCCTGTTTGACAACGATGCTCTTGTCGTCAAGGTTTTACCCATTCTTAGTGTTTAGGTTTAGGTTTATTGGGTTTTAGGGTTTAGGTTTAATTTTTAACTTATTTAGTTACTTTAGGTTGAGGTTTAGGGTTTAGGGTTTAGTGTTTAGGGTTTAGGGTTTAGGGTTAGGGTTTAGGGTTTAGGGTTTAGGGTTTAGGGTGTAGTGTTTATGGTTTAGTGTTCAGGGTTTTAGGGTTTATGCATTGAGGGTTTATGGTATAGGATTAGGTTTAGGGTTTAGGGTAAGGTTTAGGGTTTGGTAGGATTTAGTTTTAAGTTTTAAGGTTTAGGGTTTAGTATTTTAAGTTTAGGGTTATTTTAAAAAATAAACCGACAAATTTAGGTTAATTTAATTTATCTTTTATTTATCAGTTTAATTTATTTTAATTATTTATGTTTATTTTTAATTTTATTTTAATTTAGTTTATTTTTTAGGTTTATTTATATTTTATTTACTTTTAATTTTATATTTTTAGTTTAGATTTAAGTTTAGCTTTATGTCATTTTTAGTTTATTTTTTTATTTTACTTTTTAGGTTTAGGTTTTATTTTTTATTTTTAGGTTCAGGTTTGCATTTTTATTTTATTTTTTTAAGTTTAAGTTTTAAGTTTTTATTTTAGGTTTATTTTTAGGTTTTATATTTTTTAGTTTAGGTTTAAGTTTATTTTTTGATTATTTTATTTTATTTTATTTAGGTTTAGGTATAGTTTAGTATATTTAGGTTTATTTTAAGTTTTGTTTTTTTTTATTTTATTTCTAAGTTTTTTTAGGTTTATTTTTTAGGTTTAGGTTTTTATTTAGTTTTTATTTTATTTTAGTTTCAATTTATTTATTTTTATTTTAAGTTTAGTTTTTATTTTTTTTACATTTTTATTTTTTTGTTTAGTTTAGGTTTTTATTTATTTTATTTTAGTTTAGTATTTATTTTTTATTTTAGTTTCTTTTTAGGATTAGGTTTAGGTTTAATTTTTAGTTTAGGTTTTTATTTTATTTTGGTTTAATTTCTTTTATTTATTTTAAATTTAGGTTTTATTTAGTTTAGGTTTAACTTTTTAGCTTTTTAGGGTTTAGGGTTTAGGGTTAGTTGAAGGTTTAGGTTTGGGGTGTAGGGTTTAGGATTTAAGGGTTAGGGTTTAGGTTTTTTGGTTTAGTGTTTAGTGTTTAAGATTTAGGATTTTATGGTTTAGGGTTTAGGGTTTAGGGTTTGGGGTTTTTTTTGGTTTTAGGATTTAGGGTTTAGGGTTTAGGTTTTAGGTCTAGGGTTTATGTTTTTGTTTATGGTTTAGGGTTTTTGGTTTTTTTAATAAAGAACAAATTTAGATTCAACATTTCTTTCTTTCAATTTCATCAACCAAGTATCACACCAAGTTTTCTATGACATAAGCGGTGACATAGATCAAAAATGAGCATGCATAAAGCAAATTAAAGACACTAGATAACTTGAACCATCTTTACTATAAAGACACAGTTTCATAAGTAGTAGATTAGATCGACCATTCTTCATTTCTCTAGTTCCCATCAGAACCACCTGACCTCTCAAGTAGGAGGATCCACCATCATATCGCCGATCTCTCCCTTCGCCGCCACCACCGTTGTGACCTTCGTCTCTCCTCTTGTGTCCATAGTTACCACTACTCTGACCGCCACCTCTATATCCATCAGCACCTCAAGTTCCCCCACCACCTCTACGATAACTGATGCCTCTGCCTTCGCCTCCATCGCCATATCTAGATTCAAGGTCAAGCTTGACTGATGTTCCCGGGCCACAAGGTTCTCGCCATTCTTGGGTTTAGTTTAGATTAAGTTTATTGAGGGTTTAGTTTTATTTTTTTAATTTATTTAGTTACTTTAGGTTTATTTTTATAGTTTGGGGTTTAGGGTTTAGGTTTTGGTTTTCAGTTTAGGGGTTTAGGGTTTAGGGTGTAGTATTTATTATTTAGGGTTTAGGATTTTAAGGTTTATGCTTTTAAGGTTTTAGCTGCCTAGGGTTTAGGGTAGGGCTTTGGGTTTAAGGTTTAGGATTTAAGGTCAGGTGTTGTAGTTTAGGGTGTGGTTTAGGGTGGTTTGTGGCTCAGGGTTTAGGTTGGTTTGTGGTTTAGGGTTTAGGGTTGGTTTTAGGGTTTAGGGTTTAGGGTTTAGAATTTAAGGTTTAGGGTTTTTTTTAAAAAATTTAGTAAATCGATAGGTTTAGGCTTATTTACTTTAGTTAGCTTATTTTTCATTTATTTATATTTATTTCTAATTTTTATTTAGTTTAGTTTATTTATTTTAGGTTTATTTATTCTAGTTTAGGTTTTTTCTTCTAGTTTATTTGTTTCATTTAGGTTTAGGTTTAGGTTTTTTTTGTTGAGTATTATTTTATTTTTTTAGGTCTAAGTTTTATTTTTTTATTTTTAGGTTTATGTTTATGTTTTTATTTTACTTTTTTAGGTTTAGGATTTAAATTTTTATTTTATGTTTATTTTTAGGTTTTATTTTATAGTTTATGTTTAAATTTATTTTTAGTTTATTTTATTTTATGTAGTTTAGGTTCAGGTTTAGCTTTAGTTTATTTTTTGTTTTGGTTTTATTTATTTTAGTTTAGTTTATTTTAGGTTAGGTTAAGGTTTATTTTATTTTGTTTATTTTTTTATTTTAGGTAGTTTTTTTTAGTTTATGATTTAGGTTTTATTATTAATTTATTTTTAGGTTTTATTCTTTAGGTTTATTTTTTTATGTTTAGGTTTTTGTTTTATATAGTTTTAAGTTTATTTTATTTTTATTTTACATTTTTTTAATTTATTAAAGTTTTTTATTCTTCTATTTATTTTATTGTTTAGTTTAGTTTAGGTTTTTCTTTATTTTATTTTAGTTTTTTTAATTTTATTTTCTTTTTAGGTTTAAGTTTAGGTTTTTATTTTATTTTATTTCCTTATTTTATTTAGGTTAAAGTTTTTTTTTAGGATTTATTTAGTTTTGGTTTAGGTTTTTAGGTTTTTAGGGTTTAGGGTTTAGAGTTTAGGGTTTAGGGTTTTAGGGTTTAGGATTTTAGGGTTTAGGGTTTAGGGTTTAAGGTTAAGGTTTAGGGTTTAGGGTTTAGGGTTTAGTGTTTAGACTTTAGGGCTTAGGGTTAGCTTTGGGTATAGGGTTAGTTTAGGGTTTATGGTTTAGAGTTTAGGGTTTTGGCTTTAGGGTTTAGGGTTTAGGCTTTAAGGTTTAGGGTTTTAGGCTTTAGGGTTTGTTTAGGGCTTAGGGTTTATGGTTTAGTGTTTAGGGTTAACGTTAGGGTTTGGGGTTTATGGTTTTTAGGGTTTAGGGTTTGATTTAAGGTTTAAGGTTTAGGTTTAGGGTTTAGGATTTATTGTTTAGGATTTAGGGTTTTTTTTAAAAAATAATTAAGTAAATAGGTTAGTTTAGTTTAATTTTTATTATTTTTAGTTTATTTTATTTTTTATTTTTATTTATGTTTATTTTTTATTTAGTTTACTTTATTTATTTTAGGTTATTTATTTTTATTTAGGTTTTTTATTTTAGTTTATTTTTTAGGTTTAGGTTTAGGTTTATTTTTTAATTGAGTTTATTTATTTATTTTTTTTAGGTTTAAGTTTTATTTTTTTATTTTTAGGTTTAGATTTATGTTTTTATTTTATTTTTTTAGGTTTAGGTTTTAGGTTTTTATTTTTGTATTTTTTTTAGGTTTTATTCTTTAGTTTAGATTTAGGTTTTTTTTTAGTTTATTTTATTTTATTTAGTTTAGGTTTAAGTTTAGGTTTAGGTTTAGTTTATTTTAGGTTTTGGTTTAGGTTTTATTTATTTTTGTTTAGTTTATTTTAGTTTTTATTTAGGTTTACTTTAATTTGTTTATTTTATTTTTGTTTTTAGGTTTAGGTTTTTTTAGTTTAGAGATTAGGTTTTATTTATTATTTATTTTTGGTTTTATTTTTATGTTTATTTTTTAGGTTTAGGTTTTTCTTTAGTTTTTATTTTTTTTTATTTTAGGTTTAATTTATTTTTGTTTTATGTTTAGTTTTTATTTTGTTAAAGTTTTCATTCTAATGACTATTTTTATTTTTTATTTTATTTTATTTTTTTATTTTATTTTGGTTGAGGGTTTTAATTTATTTTATTTTCAGGTTTTATTTAGTTTAGGTTTAGGTTTTCAGGTTTTAAGGGTTTAGGGTTTAGGGTTTTAGGGTTTAGGGTTTAGGGTTTCAGGTTTAGGGTTTAGGGTTTAGGGTTTAATGTTTAGGCTTTAGGGTTTAAGATTTTTAGGGTTTAAGGTTTAGGGTTAGCTAATGTTTTTGGGTTAGTTTAGGGTTTAGGGGTTAGGGATTATGATTTAGAGTTTAAGGTTTAGGGTTTTTAGGATTTAGGGTCTAGGTTATAGTGTTTAGTGTTTTAGGATTTAGGGTTTTTGGGTTTAGGGTTTAGGTTTATTTTAGGGTTTCTTTTAATTTAGTAAATCAGTGGGTTTAAGTTTATTTAGTTTACTTAGTTTAATTTTTTTATTTAGGTTTATTTTTTATTTTTATTTAGTTTAGTTTATTTATTTTAGGTTTATTTATTTTAGTTTAGGTTTACTATTTTTGTTTATTTTTTAGCTTTTAATTTAAGTTTAAATTTATTTTTATTTTATTTTTTAGGATTAGGTTTCTAGGTTTTTAGGGTGTAGGGTTTAAGGTTTAGGGTTTAGGGTTTAGGTTAATGGTTTTTGGGTTTAGGGTTTCGGGTTAGGGTTTATGGTTTAGGGTTTAGTTTTTAAGCTTTAGGATTTAAAGTATTTATGGTTTAGTGTTTAAGGTTTAGGGTTTAGAGTTTAGGGTTTTAGGTTTTGGGTTTTGGGTTTTGGGATTGGGGTTTAGGGTTTTAGGATTTAGGATTTAGGGTTTAGGGTTTAGAGTTTTTGGTTTAGAGTTTAGGTTTAGGGTAAGTTTTAGGGTCTAAGATTTAGGGTTAGGGTTTTTTATTTCTTTTAATATTTTATTTAGGGTTTAGGGTATATGGTCAAGGGTTTAGGTTATAGGTTTATGGTTTAGGTTTCAGTTTAGGTTTATTTTTAATTTAAGTAAAGTGGTAGGCTTAATTTTTTTTAGTTTATTTTTAGGGTTTAGGGTTTAGGGTTCGATTAGTGTTTAGGTTTTTTTTAGATTAAGTAAACTAGGTTTAGGTTTATTTTTATTTTTATTTAGTTTAGTTTATTTATTTTAGATTTATTTATTTTAGTTTATGTTTTTTATTTTAATTTATTTTTTAGGTTTAGGATTATTTTTTAGTTGAGTTTATTTTATTTTATTTTTTAAGTTTTGATTTTTACATTTTTAGGGTTTAGGGTTTTAGGATTTAGTATTTTAGGGTTTAGGGTTTAGGGTTAGGGTTTATGGTTTAGGGTTTAGTGTTTAGGCTTTAGTTTAGGATTTTAGGTTTAGGGTTTAGGTTTTGATTTGGGTTTAGGGTTTAACGTTTATGGTTTATAGTTTAGGTTTAGGTTTAGGGTTGTAGGTTTAGGGTTTAAGGTTTAGATTTTATGGTTAGTTTTAGGGTTTACGATTTAGGGTTAGGGTTTTTTTAATTTCTTTTATTATTTTTTATTTTTTTATTTTTGGGGTTGAGGATTTAAGGTTTAGGGTTTAGGGTTTAGGGTTTAGGTTTTAGGATTAGGGTTTAGGTTTCAGTTTAGTTTATTTTTAAAATAAGTAAACATGTAAGTTTAGGTTTTTATTAGTTTATTTTTAGGGTTTAGGATTTAGGGTTAGATTAGGGTTTGATTTTTTTTCAACTAAGTAAACTGGTAGGTTTAGATTTATTTTTTATTTATTTTAGTTTATTTTATTTTTTTATTTTTGTTTATGTTTATTTTTTAATTTTATTTAGTTTAGTTTATTTATTTTAGTTTAAATTTTTTATTTTAGTTTATTTTTTAGCTGTAGGTTTATGTTTAGGTTTATTTTTTAGTTGAGTTTTATTTTTTATTTTGTTTTTTAGGTTTAGGTTTTATTTTATTTTTTATTTTTAGGTTTAGGTTTAGTTTTTTATTTTATTTATTTATGTTTAGGTTTTAGGTTTTTATTTTAGGTTTATTTTTAGGTTTTGTTTTTTAGTTTAGGTTTAGGTTTATTTTTATTTTATTTTATTTATTTATTTTTTGTTTAGGTTTTGGTTTAGGTTTTATTTATTTTATTTTAGGTTTAGGTTTAAGTTTTTTTTTAATTTAGGGTTTAAGTTTTAGAGTTTTAGAGTTTAGGGTTTAGGGTTTAGGGTTTAGGGCTTAAGTTTTAGGTTTAGGGTTCAGGTTTTAGTTTAGGTTTATTTTTTTAATTAAGTAGTCTGATAGGTTTAGGTTTTTTTTAGTGTATATTTAAGGTCTAAGGTTAAGGTTTTTTTTTATAAAAAAATTAAGTTTAGGGTTTTATGGGTTTTGGGTTTATGGTTTAGGGTTTATGATTTAGAGTTTAGGTTTTGGGTTTTAGTTTAGGTTTTAGGGTTTAGGGTTTAGTTTAGTTTATAGTTTAGGTTTAGGTTTAGGGTTTAGGGTTAATTTTAGGGTTTACGGTTTAGGTTTATGGTTTAGGGTTACAATTTTTTTTATATCTTTTATTTTATTTTATTTTTTTTGGATTTATGGTTTAGGGTTTAGGGTTTAGGGTTTAGGTTTTAGTTGACATTTATTTTTAAATTAAGTTAAGGTTTAGATTTTAGTTTATTTTATTTTAGGGTTTAGGTTTAAGGTTTAGGTTTTAAAATTAAGTTTAGGTTTATTTAGTTTATTTTTTATTTATGTTAGTTTATTTTATTTCTTATTTTTATTTATATTTATTTATTTTTATTTAGTTTATTTAATTTATTTTAATTTATTTTTTTGGTTTAGGTTTAGGTTTAGGTTTAATTTTTAGTTGAGTTTTATTTTTGGTTTTTTTAGGTTTTGGATTTATTTTTTAAATTTAGTATTAGGTTTAGGTTTTTATTTTATTTATTTAGGTTTAGGTTTTAGGTTTATTTTTATGTTTTACTTTTTTTTTTTAGGTTTAGGTTTATTTTTTAGTTTATTTTATTTTATTTTCTTTTGATTTAGGTTTAGGTTTATTTTAGGTTTAGGTTAAGTTTTATTTCTTTAGTTAATTTATTTTAGTTTAGATTTAGGTTAATTTTATTTTTATTTTAGGATTAAGTTTTTTTTTGGTTTAGGGTTTTAGGGTTTAGGGTTTTGTGTTTAGTGTTTAGGGTTTAAGTTTTAGGTTTAGTGTTTAGGTTTTATTTTAGGTTTATTTTAATTAAATTTGGTTTAGTTTTAGTTTCTTTTAGGGTTTAGGTTTTAAAGTTTAAGTTTAGGGGTTTAGTTAGGTTTAGGTTTAGAGTTTATATTTTGGGTTTAGGGTTTAGGTTTTAGGTTTAGTTTAGTTTAGGGTTTATTTAGGTTTAGGGTTTTAGGTTAGGTTTAGGTTAGATTTAGGGTTTAGTTTGTTTTAGTTTTAGGTTTAGGTTTTAGGTTTAGTTTAGTATTTTAGGTTTTATTTTAGGTTTATCTTTAGGGTTTAAGGTTTAGGTTTAGTTTAAACTTAAGGTTTTTTTAGGTTTTTAAATTAAGTAAACCAGTTGATTTAGTTTATTTTATTTTATTTAGTTTTTATTTAGGTTTATTTATTTTAATTTTAGTTTTTTAGTTTATTTTTCTTTTTAGGTTTAGGTTTAGGTTAATTTTTAGTTGTGTTTTATTTTTATTTATATTTTAGTTTTATTTTTAGTTTTAGGTTTAGGGTTTTAGGGTTTAGGTTTAGGTTTGTTTAGGTTAAGATTTTAGGGTTTGTAGTTTAGGGTTTAGGTTTAGGGTTTAAGGTTTAGGGTTTTGGGTTTTGGGTTTTGGGTTTAGGTTTTTAGGGTTTAGGATTTAGGGTTTAGGCTTAGTTTTAGGGTTTAGGGTTTAAGGTTAAGGATTTTTTATTTTTTTTAATTTTATTTTGTTATTTTTTATTATTTGGGTTTAGTGTTTATGGTTTTGGTTTTAGGTTTAGGGTTGAGGTTTTCGTTTAGGTTTATTACTAAATTAAGTGAAGAACTAGGCTTACATTTTTTAAGTTTATTTTTAGGGTTTAGGGTTATCTTAGGGTTTAGGTTTTTTTCTTTTAAATTAAGTAAACATGCAGGTTTAGGTTTATTTAGTTTATTCATCTTATTTTTTTAGTTATTTTCGTTTATTTTTTTATTTTTATTTTGTATTTTTATTTAATTTAGTTTATTTCTTTATTTTAGTTTAGGTTTTTTATCTTAGTTTATTTTTTAGGTTTAGGTTTAGGTTTATTTTTTAGTTAAGTTTTATTTTTATTTTATTTTTTGGTTTAGGTTTTAATTTTTTTTTTTATGCTTCAAGTTTTTTTTATTTTCTTAAGTTTAGGTTTTAAGTTTTTATTTTAGGATTATTTTTAGGTTTTATTTTTTTAGTTTAGTTTTAGGTTTATTTTTAGTTTATTTTATTTTATTTAGTTTAGGTTTAGGTTTAGGTTTAAGTTTAGGTTTTATTTATTTTAGTTTAGTTTATTTTCGTTTAGGTTTAGGTGATTTTTTAATTTATGGTTAAAGTTTTATTTTTTATTTATTTTTAGGTTTTATTTTTAGGTTTACTTTTTTAGGTTTAGGTTTTTATTTAGTTTTTATTTTATTTTATTTTAGTTTTGTTTTAATTTTTTTTTACATTTAGTTTTTATTTTATTTATGTTTTTTATTCTTAGGTTTATCTAATTTTTTTAGTTTAATTTAGGTTATTATTTATTTTATTTTAGTTTATTTTTATTAGTTTATTTGATTTTATTTTAGGTTTAGGTTTAGGTTTTAATTTATAATTTTATTTTATTTGATTTTTTTAATTTATTTAGGTTTAGGTTTTTTTATTTTATTTTTAGGTTTTATTTAGTTTAGGTATAGGTTTTTAGGTTTTTAGGGTTTAGGGTTTAGGGTTTAAGGTTTATGGTTTTAGGCTTTAGGGTTTTAGGGTTTTGTGTTTTGGGTTTTAGGTTTGGTTTTAGGGTTTAGGGTTTAGGTTTTAGTGTTTAGGCTTTAAGGTTTAGGGTTTTTAGGGTTTAGGGTTTAAGGTTTAGGGTTTAGGGTTAGCTTAAGGTTTAGGGTTAGGGTTTCATTTTTATATATATATTTCTATATTTATGGTTTAGGGTTTAGGTTTTTGGTTTAGGTTTTAGGTTTAGGGTTCATGTTTTAGTTTAGGTTTAGTGTTTTCAATTTTTTATTTATAATAGAGAATAAATTCAGATTCAACATTTCTTCTTTTCGATGTAATCAACCAAGTAACACACTAATTTTTTTATGACATAAGAGACGATATTGATAAAAAATGAGCATGTATAGAGCAAATGAAAAAGCCTAGATAACTAGAATCATCTCTATTGTATAGACACAGTTCCATAAGTAGTAGATCGGATTGGTCGTTCTTCAGTTTCTCCAGTTCCCATCAAAATCACCCTGGCCTCTCGATTAGCAGGATCCACCGTCATATCCCCAATTTCTCCCTCCACCACCACCATTGATGTAACCTCCATCGCTCCTTTTTGACCACCACCTCCATATCCAGGAACCTCTAGATCCCCACCACCCTTAACCTCATAGTTCCTCCAACAGGTCTTAAGTTTGGTTTATGATGTTCTTAAGAGATTATTCTTAGGATTTAAGTTTAGGTTTAAGTTTATTAGGTTTTAGGGTTTAGATTTATTTTTAAATTTATTTAGTTACTTTAAGTTTAGGTTTAGGGTTTGGGGTTTAGGGTTTTGGGTTTAGTGTTTAGGGTTAGGGTTTAGGGTTTAGGGTTTAGGGTTTAGGGTTTAGGGTTTTAGGGTTAGGGTATAAGGTTTAGGGTTTAGGGTTTAGGGTTTAGAGTTTAGGGTTTATGATACAAGATTTAGGGTTTTTTTAATTAAGTAAACTGGTAGGTTTAGGTTTATTTAGTTTACTTATTTAATTTTTTATTTATTTTAGTTTATTTTATTATTTTATTTTTTTTATTTAGGTTTATTTTTTATTTTATTTAGTTTAGTTTATTTATTTATAGGTTTATTTATTTTAGTTTGGGTTTTATTTTAATTTATTTTAGGTTTAGGTATAGTTTTATTTTATTAGGTTTGGTTTTTTTTGGCTTTAGGGTTTATGGTTTTTATGGTTTAGGGTTTAGGGTTTTAGGGTTTAGTTTTAGTTTTAGGTTTTGGTTTAGGGTTACATTTTAGTTTAGGGTTTATGGTTTAGGGTCTTTTAGTTTAGGTTTTTTTAGGGTTTAGGGTTTAGGGTTTAGTGTTTAGGGTTAGGGTTTAGGGTTTAGGGTTAGTTTTATGGTTTAGGGTTTACGGTTTAGGGTTTTATAGTTTAAGATACTTTTTTAAATAAGTAAACTAATAGGTTTAGGTTTATTTAGTTTACTCGATTTATTTAATTTTTTATTTTTATTTTGGTTTATTTGTTATTTATATTTATTTTAGTTTATTTATTTTTGATTTATTTATTTTAGTTTAAGTTTTTTATTTTAGTTTCTTTTTTATTTTTAGGTTTAGGTTTAGGTTTATTCTTTAGTTGAATTTTATTTTTATTTTTATTTTATCTTTTAGGTTTAGGTTTTTTAGTTTTTAGGGTTTAGGGTTTAGGGTTTAGGGTTTAGGGTTTATGGTTTCAAGGTTTAGGGTTTAGGGTTAAGGTTTAGCATTTAGGGTTTAGTGTTAAGGTTTAGCATTTAGGCTTTAGGTTTTAGGGTTTTAGGGTTTAGGGTTTAGTGTTTAGGTTTTGGGTTTTGGGTTTTGATTTAGGGTTTTAAGATTTAGGGTTTTAGTTTAGTTAGGTTTTGGGTTAGTTTAGGCTTTTAGGGTTTAGGGTTTAAGGTTAGGATTTTTTTTTATTTTTTAAAATTTTTTTTAGTTTTAGGGTTTAAGGTTTAGGGTTTATGTTTTAAGTTTAAGGTTGAGGTTTTAGTTTATGTTTATTTTAAATTAAGAAAACTGGTAGGTTTACATTTTTTTAGTTTATTTTTACGATTTAGGGTTTAGGGTTTAGTGTTAGCTTAGGGTTTAAGTTTTTTTTTAAAATTAAGTAAACCATCACGTTTAGGTTTACTTAGTTTATTCAATTTATTTTTTATTTATATTAGTTAATTTTGTTTTTTATTTTATTTAGTTTAGTTTATTTATTTTAGATTTATTTATTTTAGTTTAGGTTTTTTTTAGTATATTTTTTAGGTTTAGGTTTATTTTTTAGTTCAATTTTATTTTTTGATTTAGGTTTTACTTTTTATTTTAGGTTTAGATTTAGGTTTTTATTTTACTTTTTAGTTTTAGGTTTTAAGTTTTTTTTAGGTTTTTTTTTAAGTTTAGGTTTACATTTATTTTTATTTTATTTTATTTTATTTAGTTTAGGGTTTGGTTTAGATTTAGGTTTAGGTTTTATCTATTTTAGTTTAGTTTATTTTAGTTTAGGTTTTTTTTTTTAGTTTATGGTTTAAGTTTAGGTTTATTTTTATGTTATGTTTTTAAGTTTATTTTTTAAGTTTAGGTTTTAATTTAGTTTTTATTTTATTTTATTTTAGTTTTATTTTAGGTTTATTTTATTTTTATTTTACGTTCAATTTTTTATTAATTTAGGTTTTTTATTATTAGGTTTATCTTAATTTTTAGTTTAGTTTTGGTAATTATTTATTTTATTTTAGTTTATTTTTATTAATTTATTTTATAGTATTAATTTACAGGCGACCTCCTTTTCCACCTCCTCTTCCACCACCTCTATCCATCACCACCATCTGCCATTACCATTTCCACCACCTCAGTTGCCTACCCAGCAGAGGTATTCATATCCATCGCCAGGTATCTACTTTCCACATACTCTTATCGATAGATTGAATAAGCCATATTCATTCAAGAGGGAGGTAGTTAGAAAAATCTTTAAGAATCTCTTAAAGAAACGACTTTCGGTTATGCCTAAGAGGTTTGGAGGAAGTGGGCAAGAGCGATGATCTATTGCCCTACCACCATGTTAGGCCATGTCTTAAAGGATTGTATCACTTTTAAGGACTAGCTTGAGTGCAGCTACAAGTTGAGAGCCATAGTTATCCCTAAGGAATACTTATTAGAACAACCATCCAGTTCTATTAAAGTAATCCTTGGGGATACTTACGATCCTCTTAAGACCAAAGAAGGTTAGGATATCTCCTTATCCCGAACCTCTAAGAAGATCATTTCTAAGATCAAGAAGCTTTCCTTGCAGGTGCCTGAAGTAGCTCAAACCTTCAACACCAACGAAGGTTTGCTAGGTACAAAGGACAACTTGGGGAGGGTGACAACCCACCAATAGCAGCAGCTCACCATACTTTCTCGAGATAGTCTAGTAGCATAGCCATTGTCCGAGTCCAGTAATCCCTTCACCGTTCCATCTACCACCTCTTCTGCTAGCTCCTCTTCTACTGACAGGAGTGTTGTATCTACGGATAAGGGCACTAAATCATTTACTCCACTTACTTTACTTGATTTCTATCATGTACCTCCACCCAAAAAGAAATTAATGAAGAAAGCTGATTCTACTTATATATTATCTACTTCTTATACTTTGATTTTATTCTTATTGAAAGCTGTCTGAGTCTAAATAAAAATAATAGCTCTAGTAGTTCTGATCCTTTCCTTTTGATTGAGTCGACTATCCTTCTATGAATCAATGGGTTCACCTCTTGAGATTGACTTGGGTTAACTAACTCGAGGATCCATAGGAGAAGCTATAGGTATGCGATGAGAAGGTAAAACTTTCCACGCTCATCATTCTAAGATGTCATAGTCACATGTAATTATAGTTCTACCTCCTAGGGTAACACCTTAGAATAAGGGTAAGCAAGTTATTGGTTCAAATGTGTAGATAGCCCTCCATAGGATGCTCCACCCATGGATATGCTTATGGAGTACCAAGCTAGAGTTGATTACAATGTCCTAGCTCACCTTAGAAAGTTTCCAACTAAGTTAAGCATACACGACGCCCTTATCTTATCCAAAGATATGAGGAAATCTCTAATCAAGGCCTTACTTGATTTAGAGATATGCTTAGCTTAGCTGTCTGCTACTAAAGAAGAGGAATGCCACTCGAAGGACATCTTAAGAGTTACATTCAGCGATGAAGACTTACTCCTAGAGATGACAGAGCACAATCGCCACTTTACATTAAAGTGGATGTTGGTAGATACAAGCTATCCAGAGTTCAGACTGATTGACCCAAGTGTATCAGTCAACATTATGAGTCTAAGAACCTTTGCCTACTTGAGGATTGGCATCTCTAAACTCCAAATAGAAAGGATGATGTTGAGAGGATTCAATGAACAAGGAGAGAGGGCCTTGTGTTGTTTATTTTTGGATGTAAATGGGTGTGTAAGTGACACCACATAGTTTGTAGGGGGGACACTTTTGAGGTGATCTAGTACAACATTGAGGTATGATATACTATCTCGATAGATAGAGACATCACCCTACAATGGACCTAATCACGTAATAAGGACTCTTTAGGCATGATGGGTCTTCAAATGTACTAGAGATTTCTCCCCTACTTTATATGGATGAATAAAGCAAGGTTTATATTAAACTAGGTTTTAAGTTCCCTATGGAGGCAAGCCTCTATAATTAATTACATCTTAGGAAATGAAATTTCCTAAGAATACTCTTGATTAAAGTAGACAATTATCATCTCCAAAGATTTTAAGGTTTCACTATTAAAAGATTGGTTGTATTTTGAAAATCAATTGGGAAAGTTCAAGGAGAAGACTTATTGTTGAAATCCAAATGAAATAATTAGGAAATTCTCATGATACTAAGTTAATGAGCATTCCCATCTATGGTTGGGCTTTATAATTTTAAAGTTGAGGAGATTTATATGTTTTGAGTTGAAATTTAATTAGATTACTAGGGCATATAATCCACCAACACAAGGTTGTGGGAATGCTTAAGAGGTGAGGATTTATGTTCGTAGTCCGAAGGAAATAGCTACTTTGGATCCTAAATCTAGGGAGCTTTAGTACGAGCTAAAACATGACCTAATTCTATGCGACAAGTGGACATAAGGGTTTACCTCCATAAGAGAGAATAAATTGTCTAGCTTCTTCACTTATAACTGTCTCGGGTGGCCGCTTGCTAACTCCTCCTATGATTTTAAAACCATAGAGCATATGACTTAATCTATAGATACAAAATCTTTTCAAATTTTATTTTATTTTAAATATGTTGTTTTGACAAAGGCTTTAGGATTTTTTATGCCTAAATGCATGATGAAATAGGTTATAGGTCAAATAAGGTAGAAGAAGGTGTTCTCCACCACAAGGGATGCCCTCACAGGTCAAGCATTTCTTTATCGTGCAAGGATGGAGATCCTTCATGTTCAAGAGAGAAAGAGTATGCATGTATGATGTGAAACATATAACCATACAGCTAAGGGTTGCTAAATCTTTTAATTATCTTATTTTTCTCTTAGGCTTTATGATGAGGTTATGAGTTGTTTAAAATTTAATTATGAGTGATTTGTTGGGTAGAAAAGTTACTTTTATCCTAAGAGCCTAATCATATCCAAGCCACACATTAAAGCATCGATTATTTAAGAAACTATGAAAAGCATGCCATCCTAATGGACAATGTAAACATAACATCAAACAATTATATGAATTATCATAACAAAATAAAGGTGTGCGTACCTCATACAACTAAGAAAAGATGGGTAACCAAGATCTACCATTATACAACCTGGAATATAAAAGAACAATTATAATTGTATTAAATGCTATGTGGGTCTTTTTTCTTTATATCTCTATTTCTGATTTGGTTCCTCTTTGATTTGGATGGTGCTTGCTTCAAAGGAATCACAGGGCACCCTAGGACAAAGCCTTCTGGCCACTGCTCATCCTAATCCCCCATAGCACTAATCCAAATTCTTATTACAAAAAATACATTTATGTGGGAAAAGCAAATCTAACTACACCTGCAAAATAGAGGTTAGATAAATATACATATAATCCCAAGATGTTGTATTTATAATTTGGACTTAGCACCCTATACATAGTTAACTAAGCCCACCTATCCTAACTTGGATTTTGCTTAAGGATTTAAGCAACCTACAAAAAGAGCATTCACATTTATTTTTAAGCATCCCTTTAGCATAATACCCTCTAAAAAACATGATTAGGCTAATATAGGCCTATCATCTAATCTACGAAGTATACACCATAACATCCAATCTAAAATAATACATCATAAAAAAACATATATCACATCATACACCATCCTAACTTAGAGTTAGAAGTGGTGACCTAATTCTAATGTGTGTATTAAGGCTTGTGTGGTAAGTCTTATTAGGTATTGGTGTTGTATTTTCTAAATGTAGAAGGATTCAATTTAACATGAAAGGTTGATTTCACTTAAAGTGGTTTAATTGATTTGAGAATTTTAATTTATTTTTTTTCCATTGTTTCATTTGATTACACTTAGTAACTAAGGGTTTTAAAGAGAGGAAAAGAGGATTGCCCTCTTTCATCCCTAACTTAAGTCACTTTTTAAAGTATAGTAATTTGATTTAGTTCTCATTAGTGAATGGCTTATTAAATGATTTAATTAATCTTAAGTTTAGGTTCACTTTAAATAATTCTATTCAAAATTTAAGCCATCTTAAGATTTATTTAATTGAATTACTACCACATAACATATATTAAATCATTCCTTTCCATCACATGTAACATGCATTTGATTTAATCCTAAGTATATCCATACATGCAACATATTTTAGCACACTTAAATAATGAATATATGTGTATGTTTAGAATTTATATTTTATTTGATTGAATTATTTAAAAATATTAATTTAAAACTTTATCCAAATTCTTATACAAAAATGACATTAGAATGAAATTAAATAGGCATGTGCCATTGTTAAACTAGAGAAGTGGGGTAATAAAATGACCTCCTTGGAGCTAGCTAAAGCCTCGTATTCTCAGGATGTCAAGACTATATACCCATTCGCATTCAAACATATGTAAATTTGTATACATGAACATAGGAAATAAGCTCCAAATCATATGGCAAAATAATTCAACCACTTAGTCAATTATGAATGCATGCAATTTTAATGTAAAATAGGATTTTCATTCACTAATCACATATACATATACATGCACAAAGATATAGGAAAGTACGTGTCATTGTTAAACTAAGGAAGTGAGGTAATCAAATGATATCCTTGGGGCTAAATAAATCCTCGTACTACCAAGATGTCCAGACTATATACTTGCTTTACCTGGACACACAGGGATGTATACATAAATGAGGGAAAGAAATCCATGCAAAGATTGTATATTTTTTGATCGAATTAATTATATATATGTATTAAAGCTCTATCCAAATTCTAATGTTAAAATACATAAGAATGAAATCAAATGGGTATGTACCATTGTTAAACAAGGGAAGCGAGGTAATCAAATGACCTCCTTGGGGCTAGCTAAAGCCTCATGTTCCTGAGATGTCCAGAATATATACCGATTACCATTCAATCTTATATAAATCAACACATGAATAGAGGAAAGAGAACTCAACATTCATAAACTTAAGCTATAAGCACATGCATTTCTTATGTATTTATAACTAGCATCAAAAAATATATTATTATTAAATTATAAGCTTTTGAAAAACATAATTAGTTTTAATAGTGATAATAGCCATTCATATATTAAACTAAATTAACACATGCAAGCTTACATAAAGTAAATCTATTTTATTTTACTTGATTTTGAAAAGATGGATGCATGAATTCAAATGACATACCAACTTTAACATGATTGGAAGGAGGTAAATTAAATATAAGCATGTGATTCATTCAACCAAACTAGTTCTTAAGGATAATCAAATCAAATAAGATTATTTAAAAACTAAAGCTTCTTTATTAGTTAAGTTTTGGATTTGATTTGATTTGATTTAAAGAGGAGAAGAGAAATCATCAATTGTTATTTTAAACCCACTCCTACATTAGTGATTTGATTTAATTAAAGGAAATGTAATTAAGTTGATTTTATGGGTTAATTAAGTTGAAACCTTAGTTAGATGAATTAATTACTCTTACTTATGTCACCTTAAAGTAATTAACTAAATAATTATGAGACAACATGATATGCATGGAAAATAAACTTATAATGATCCTAGGAAATAGAATGGGCCTAATACAATTGGCTCATGATTAATAGTTAATTAGATTATGGGACTTAATTAATTACTCTTATAATTTTCCCACACATGTGGACTAACCATAATTTCATTAAACTACTTTAGGTTATTAAACACCTAAAGATCCACCCCATGATTTAATTAATTAAGGTCTCATGTGATTATGATTTCAATTTGATTAAGTGATTTAATTAATTAGTTAAATCTTAATTAATTTCATTTTAATAAAGGGTGAAATGAACTTAGGGAAAGGGGTCCCAACCCTATTCCTTAGTTCACTTAATGTTGAATAAAGATTAATAAACTTAATTAACTAATTTATTAATGTTCATGGGATTAATTAATCATTAATTAACTTAAAAGAGTAATTAAGGTTTAATTAGTCAATTTTCCTAATTAAGTGATCAATAAATCTCAAGAAAATCATGGGACGTAGAGGTCATCCCATTAAATTAACTCGCAAAATTTGGGCTTAATTGCTCACGTAATTAAGAAGTAATTAAGCTAATTAATTTTGTAATTAAACCTTAATTAAATTTTAATTACTCTTGATCAGATGGTGGGATTTGGTTTGGCTTATAGTGATAGTCTAGCCATCTCAAATTTAAAGGTGATTTATACTTTTTTGAAGGTGTGGAGTTAGGCCAGGAGGAATCTTGGGTGTCCATGAGTTTCAAATGCTCCAATGGGAGGTGTGATTTTACCTCCCATGGGTCATGGATTAACCACCACTTGGTTAGGTAGGCGTCTCTATTTGTGGATCATTAGGAGAGTATGTTCGATGAATGTCAACTTACATGGGTGATCTGTCTCGTGTGATGCCTTTGACCTAAGAATAGAATTATCATTTGATATTTGATTTGATTTATGTAGATTTGAAATGAGCCTAAAGCAGGTTAGCCCAAATTTCAAGTTAATTGGAGATGATTTTGTTAGGTTTGGCTCAATTTGACTCATTTAGGTCAAATTGGGTTAGGTTGGGTCAAGCTCATATGATCATTTAGGATATTTTTGTTCAATTGGTTTGGTTTAGTTTGGCTTAGATTTGAACCAAAACATCCCACATAGGTGATATGTCTGGTGTGATGCCCTTGACCTAAGGGTAGAATTATCATTTGATATTATTTGATTTGGCATTTGAAATGAAAGTGAGTTAGCCCAAATTTCAAGTTAAGTGCAGTTGATTTGGTTAGGTTTGGCTCAATTTTTCTCATTTAGGTCAAATTGGGTTAGGTTGGGTCAAGTTGACATGATCATTTGGGATGTTTTGGTTCAATTGGTTTGGTTTAGTTTGGCTTAGAATTGATTTTGGCTCATTTGAATTCATTTGGGTCAAATGGGTTAAGTTGACCAGTTTGACCAAATTTGCCAAATTGGCTTAGTTGGTGTTGGTTTGGGTTTAGTTGACCAATTGAAGGAAGATGATTGTAGGCTTTGGTTTTAATTAATTTGGATTTGGTTTTAGTTTAGGCCAACTTGAACCTATAGGTCAATTTGGACTAAGTATGTCAATTGGTTGATTGGGTCCAATCATGGCTTTGGTCAAGTTCAACAATCAATTTGGGATGAAAGCCATTGTTAAATCAATTTGGTTTATAATTTGATTTGACCCAATTATTTCTTTTAGATCAATTTAGGTCAACTTGGGTCAAGAGAGCCAATTATGTTTGGTTTGACTGAATTGAAGGTTTTAAGGGATTTGGCTAAGGTTGCAATTTGGCAAGTTTGGGTTCATATGAGTAAAGGGGTTGACTTGGTCAAATAATCAAGCTGACTTAGTTTGACCTAATTTGTGACATTTGATCAATGTAGGGTGATCAACAATCATGATGGGAGGTTTTGATGGGCTTAGTTCAATCCAATTTGGGTAAGATTGAACTTGGCTCAAAATTAGGCACTTTGGGTCAAGTGGACCAATTGGGTTTAGTTGGGGATTTTGGGTTGAGTTTGATTTAGTTGAGTTTATAGATTTGGGATTTATATAATTTTAGTTGCAATTGGCTTGGGTTTAAATAGGTTTTGGTTCATTTGAACATTTCAAGTCAAAAGGGTTAAGTTGGGGGCTTAACTTGGGTTGATTTTGGTTTGGCTTGATGATTGTAGATTTGATTTATATTTGTGAATATGATTGAATTTGGTTTTCGGAATGAAAGAATTTGGCTGCTAAGTCCATGGAGTTGAGTCATGTGGCTTAAGTTTGGATTTTGATTTGGTTTGATTTAGTTTTGATTATTTAAATGTATATTTAATTTAAATTTATAAAGATGATTGATAATATGATTGATTTGGGAGAAAATCAATTGAGTTTGACAATTTGATTAAGATTTATGTCCATGGATAGGTCATATAGCTTTGGAAGGGTTTTCATTTAATTTGATTTAGTTTGATTTAGTTTTGATCATTTGAATGTAGATTTGATTTATATTTAGAAATATTATTGAAGATATGAAATGATTATGAGAAAATCAATTGATTTTAGATTGATTTGGATTAAGATTTGGCTAAGTCCATGGGATAGGTCATATAACTTAGGAAGGGTTTCAAGTTTGGATTTGATCATGGGCTTCAATCATTTGGTTTTGGAATCTGGGTTTGGATTTGGATTTGAATTTGATGTTTGAATTGAACTTGAGGTTTGGTTTGAAGGTGAACATGGATTGGATTTGGGTTGTAGGGTTGGTGGATTATCATAATCCTAAGGCATTTAATATGGTTGCTTTAAGTCTTTGTCTTAAGTTAAGTGTTTTATGAATGAAGTCTTAGTGTCTAGAAGACTCCTAAGTCTAAGTTGGGAAGGACTTTGCACTAGTGAGGTCAACATTCTTTGCTACATAGTGTTGCCCTTGGAGATAGATGATTGGAAGACCGAAGCCAAGTTTCACATTATAGACTCGAATACATCTTTGAATGCTTTGCTTGTGAGACCATGAATACATGAGAACAACATAGTTCCATCCTCTCTACAACATTGTATGAAGTTCATGAGAGGTGGGATCGTCTACTGTGCCAAAGGAGATCTCATGCCATTTATAGTTCATGAGGTCAGCATATATGAGGATGCGGCTTACTACCTCTCAAAATCAACAATTCTATTCTTGTGAACTTGGCTTTAAAAATAAAATAAAAGAAAAGAAAAGAAAAGAAAAGAAAGAGAATAACAAAAAGAAAAGAAAAGAGAAAATGAAAAAGAAAGTAAAAGGGAGTGGAAATAGACTTAGAGGAGGAAGTGCAGCGTGACATTAGATTCCACCCATGGTTCGTTACTCCATTCAAACATATGGGTAGAACAAACTAACCTCTACCAGAGAGAGGAAGAGGCCAGTTTAGAGGTAGTATCATGGGTGGAAAACCTCCTTATTGGCCACCCAATAAAAGATATGTTCCATCTACCAGTAATATATCTACTATCCATATAGACTTAGAATCTAGTTCATAGGATGAGTCTTATATGATTAGCACACCACCCAGCTATTCTCAGCAATGGATTTCTTTGGAGGGGACACTTGAGCTAGATAGCGATGAAGACTAGGCTCCAAAGCAAAGCATAAGTGTATCCAAGTCTATATGTGAAGCAGTTAGGCATCAGTTGGGAACCTTAGCTCTAACCCTACTTTTCTCTCAAAAAGTTGAGTGTTTGGTAGTTAAGGATGCCCTTATGTCATCCACAAGTGTGAAGACTCAGAGGTTCTTTCTAGGAACATCATTCTCAAGTCAAAAGTTGATGTAGAACTTGAGAATGATTCATATAAAGATTTAATAGAATTACCTTCTGATTGTCACTTCCTTGTATTCATAATTTAGTAAAGAAAGGGTTAATCCCACATACTTAGTCAAACCACAAGTCAAACTGCCTCAAAAGAATATAGAAGAATAAATGCGAAAGCTCTCAATCAAGACTAGGACTAGGATCTGGTATAGTGGGTCTAGACGATGATGACGATTACTGCTTAGTCATCACCAATCATTTAGAATCTAATAGGTTTTTCTCAAATCACATTAACTAATATGAGGAGTTGTGCTTAGATACTTCAGATTATCCAAATGATTTTGAAGTCCAAGATGCATCGCTAGAGTCCGAAGAAGAGATCAAGTCAACCATCGATGAACTCAAGGAAATTAACTTAGGAACTGAAGAAGATCCATGCCAGACATACATCAGTTCTTTGTTGAATGAAATTGAAACTAATGAACTAGTTAGGCTATTGACATTGTTTAAGGACTACTTTGCAGGGAGTTATGAAGAGATGCTTGGATTGCCTCCTAACTTAGCAGTCCATAAATTAGTAATAGAGCCTATTACTAACCCTATCAAGCAAGCTCCCAGATGCATGTGATTAGACAAAGAACAATAGGTCATTTATGAGGTCAAGAAACTAATCGATGGCTTCATCTAGGAAGAAAAATACCCTACTTGGTTAGCCACATCATCCCAGTTAAGAAAAAGAATGGCCAAATTCAAATATGCATCAATTTTAGGGATTTGAATAAGACATTGCCTCATCTCATGTAGTCTTCTCTTTCATGGATGGCTCATATGGATATAACCAAATAAAGATGGCCCCTGAAGATGAAAGAAACACTACTTTTAGAGTCTCGATTGAAATCTATTGCTATAAGGTCATGCATTTCACCGTTAAAATTGTCGGTGCTACATACCAGTGGGCTATGACTCAAATCTTCTATGAACTCATTCATCATCAAGTCAAGTGCTATGTCAATGATCTTATGGTCAAAAGTAGAGATGATGAAGTTTTCAAATAGTTAAGATAATTTAACCTTAAAAGAAACCCCTTGAGGTGTGCGTTTGGGGTAGCTTCAGGAAAATTCCTTGGGTTTGTTGTCCAACACCAAGGAATCAAAATTGATCAGGAGAAGATCAAGGTAATATTAGAAATGCCGCCCCCTAAAAGTTTAAATCAACTCAGATCATTCCAATGGTGGTTGGCATATCTAAGATACTTTATATCCAACCTATTGAGAAGATGTCAGCCATTCTCAGCACTTGTCAAAAATGATGCCAAGTTTAAGTGGGATGACAAGTGTAAGCATGCCTTCAAAAACATCAAGCATTATTTGATGACGCCATTGGTTATAACAACTCCTATCCCGGGCAAGCCACTCATACTTTACACTACAGCGTTAGATGACTCCCTTGGTACTTTGTTGGCCCAAGCCAATGATGAAGGGAAGGAACATGCACTCTACTACCTCAACCATCATCTAATCCCTAGTGAGGCTAATTATCTACCCCTTGAAAAGCATTGCCTAGCTTTAATCTTTGCATCCCAAAAGCTACTGTAATACATGCTTCCTCATAAGGTGAACTTAATCTCTTAGATCAATCCACTACAGTATCTCCTGACACAGCCAATGCTATCTGGATGGTTGGCATGACTGTACATGATCCTCTTGTAATTTGAGATTATGGTGAAAGGACAAGCGCTAATTGATTTCTTAGCAGCACACCCACTTCCTGTTGACTCTCCACTTAGTGATGATCTCCCCGATGAACAAATCATTAACATAGGGGATACTAGCATTCACTGCTGGGAGATTTACTTTGATGGTGCGGCTTCCTCTCAAAGAGGAGAAGAACCATAATCTACTATTTCAGGAAATGCAGGGGTAGGAATAGTTCTTTTAACTCCGGACTGTGATGTTATTCTCATATCATCTGTCCAATCCTTGCACTAACAACAAAGGTGAATATAGGCTCTGATTGTCAACTTGTACTTAACCATTACTCTAAGCATCCAGAACATCAACATCTTTGAGGATTCTCAACTAGTTATCAACCAAATCATTGGGTCCTATAGGGTTATAAAGCCCAAGCTCCATTGCTACCATAAGTACACCATGGAGTTGTTGGCCCAAATCCTATAGGTTTCCATTTATAAGATTCCTCATCGAGAGAACACCGTAGCATATGCTTTAGCCAAGCTTGCCAAGGAATTGGCATGTTTGGAGGATGAGTTCATGTCAATAAAAGTCAAAAATAGACAAGTATTATCCCTTATTGATATTGAACTCATCAAAAAGTACACTATTGAAGGGAGGTTTCCATTGCCAAGAAAGGCAAGGTAGATTGGAGGCAATAATTCATGGATTACCTAAATATAGGAAAACTACCTCAAGAGAAGTCTCAAGCCCATCAAAAGAAGGAGAGAGCACTTTCCTATGTTCTTATGGATGGTGTCTTATACCAGTGATATTTTCAATCACATGTACATTATTTAGACAAGCATAAATCCCATAAGATCATGGCTGAGGTACACTCAGGATTATATGGAGCCAAACAATTTGGTCTAAAGATGAAAACAAAGATCAAGTGATTAAGATACTACTGGCTATCGATGATCAAAGATAACATGGTTACAACTAGGCAATGCCACTAATGTCAAATACATAGTGTGGTCCTACACCAACAACCCAACATTCTACATCCTACATTGGCCTCATGACCATTCGAGTGTTGAGGTACCGACGTAGTGGATCCGATTGATCCTCCTTCTTCTAAGGGCCATCAGTTCATCTTAGCTGCTATTGACTACTTTTCCAAATGTGAGAAGGCGATTCTGCTCAGAGAGGTCATAGCTCAAAATGTGCTCCAGTTTTTAAGGAACCATATCATATATAGGTTTGGAGTGCCTCGATGAATTATATTTTATAATGATACTACATTTAAGAGCACTGATATCAACAACTTTGTTAGGAGACATAATAAAGATTGGAGATATTCTACCATCAACTACCCGAGGGCAAATGACTTAGCATAAGCCTTCAACAAAACTCTCATTTAAATAATAAAGAAGCACTCAACAATAATAAGTGATAGGGGCATGTGTAATTAGTTGAAGCCCTACCGCACCACATATAGAATTCCAAATCAGTCTACTCCTTTCTCCTTAGTGTATGGGTCCGAAGCTGTTCTACCATAGGTAGTCCAACTCCCATCATGAAGGATAGCTGTGAGTAGCAAGATCATAATAGAGTAGAATACCAAGTTATAGTTAGAAGAGCTCGAAGGTTTGGAGGAGAAATGCCTACAAGCATACCGAAACTTCAAGTTGTACAAAGCTAAAATGATTCAAGCTCACAAAAATTTGGTACTTCCTAGAGCTTTTCAAGAAAGAGAGCTTATTTTAGTTCTAAGGAGACCAACTGTAGTCTGTCGTATGATGGGAGGCATGTTTGAACCCACATGGGAAGGCCCTTTTAACATAAAGAAGGCCTACCAAGGAGGATCTTATCAGCTTTTTAATCATAAGGGAGAGTGCCCAATACTTCTAATCAATGAGCTCTACTTAAAAGAAATTATAAATCATGTTTGAAAATAATTATCATCAATGAAAATTCCATTTCAAATTCAATCTCTTCCAAGTTAAAAGTATTCTTGTTTGCAAATCGCCATGATGTGTTTAGGGTAGGTGTAAGGAACCTGAGCGGCATCCTATGCTTCATTGACACAACACAAATGCAAACTACACACAAACATATAAAACAAACATATATCATTTATCTTGGGCTACTCTGAGTTGAGATAATGCCCCTAGCATCACTCACTCAGTAGCTGCTCTAAGTTGGGCTGATGTGCTACCCTGCTAGTGTGTCACCTTAGTGGTATTCTTGCTTTGGAAGATGTAAGCTGCTATGCTTTCCTTCCTTACTTGGCCATTGCACATGGACGAGGGCCTTGTTAGTTTGGTGGGTCTGCATGGCGGTAAGCTACTCATGTTGGCTTCATTTAAGAGGATGTGAGTCTATGCTTTCTTCTTTGATTAGCCTTCATGCAAATAGGTTGAGTATATTTGAGCTTTAAGATAAGTCCCTAGTGGATCCTTCCCTCCAAATTGCTTCAAGTTTGGGTCAGTCCTTCCTTGGGGCTCCCTTAGTAGTATTTAGGTTAGATATCATCTATCCATGGTGACTATCCCGATGATCAATTCCACTTGGAAAGTTATAGGCCTACATGCTTTCTTTCCAAATTGATCATTGCACACCGACGGGCACCTTAAGTTGGTTGGTTCTCACTATGCTGATGGATACACCACTCATATTGATGGATACAACTTAGGTTGGTTGGTTCTTGCACCATACGATACACCACTCATGGTAGATATAAGTCTTCTGTGCTTTCTCCTTGAGTTGGCCATCGTACATCTATAGGCTTTCTTTTCCAGGGCTCAGGATAATGCCCCTAGCAGCACCTCCCTTATGGGCACAATATTTGGATCACATTGTTTGCGACCCCATTTAGACACTACGTGTTACTATCAGTTGGAATTCCCTTTCATAGTAACCACCCTTGTGGTTAGAGAATCCATCCTGTTGATGTGCAAATTCTCCCTTAGTCCAGTAAATCTAAGATAGGTCAAGGCCTTCATAGCCCCTTCTCAATGTGGTCCCTCGCACACCAACAGGGTCCATGTAAACATATAAACAAAATATATATTCATTTATGGATTAGGAGGACACCGCTAGTGGTACCTTTTCCCAAGCAGGCATCCTATCTTTAGGGCGACGTAAAACTCCTTATAGAATTGCACATTACTCTTAAGTTGATATAAGTCCCATGACATTCACTCAGTAGTCACCCCTAAGTCGGTTTGATTTGTTAAGCTACCAACATGTCACCCTAGAGGTTGTTCCCTACTTTAGAAGATGTAAGTCTACTATGCCTTCTTCCTGGCACAGCCATTGCACACTGAAAGGAAACCCCTTAGGTTAGCTAGCTCTACCCCATAGTCAGTAGACTATCCCTTTGGATCTATAAATCTGAGATATGATAAGTCTAATATAGCCACTTCTCAATGGGTCCATCACACACCGACATGGTCCTTAAGTTAAATCTATCAAATTTTATCAACCTCACATCTCAATGGATATGCCCTCAATTCAAAATCAAACTAAACCAAACAAACCATATAAAATCACATGAAATTAAGATAAAACTAATCCTGCTACTTTTGAGTTGACAAAAGTCCTCAGTGACATTCACTCAATAGTCGCCCTAGGTCAGGTTTGATTTGTTGTGCATCCAATAGGTCACCCTAGTTATTATTTCTCACTTTGGAAGATGCAAGTTTGCTACACCTTCTTCCTAGCACAATCGTTGCACATCAAAAGGCAACCCCTTAGGTTGGCTAGTTCTACCCCATAGCCAGTAGACTATCCCTTTGGATTTGTAAACCTAAGGTTGGTCAAGGCTGATATAGCCCCTTCATAGTGAGTCCATTGCACACCAATAGGGTCCATACATTAACTCAGATTAAATTAAACCCAATCTTATTTTTCTTAGTAGATATGCTTGCAAGGTAGATAACTTTCTCTTCAACATTGCTGCATCTCCTTTGGGGAGACGATTGAGTTTCTTGTTACGCTCAAGTCCCAACTTCAAGTCTTGTTTAGTAGAACACGTTAAAATACCACCAAGCCATTTTTCTTAACATAATGACATCGAGCCCTTGTGTCGTCTACTAAATCACTTGGTGCCAACGATGAAGAATTTTTTCCCCCTACTGCATATATGCCTCTTATAAAAACTAGATTTCTATTGATTTGTCGATGAATACCTTTACGCTTTAAAAGATGTAAAGCCATTCTAGGATTCCATTTCTTTGTACCATGACCAAAATGAACTCCCTTCTCTTAAATTGATGTTCCAATATCGTCTCCCATTTTCCCACACTTTCTTTTTTCTTTTTTTTTTCTTTCATTGATTACAAAATCCATAATTACAAGAGTGAAAGTCAAAAGTGTGAAGAATTAGTCAATTACATTCGTAAATGATTGGTTTGATGTCTCATGGAAAGTGTTTAAGAACAAGAATTCTCATGGTGTAACAAAATCTCTCAATTTCCAACTTTCTTCCTTTCAAATGAATGTTTTTGTCTTGCTTTGAATGATGTACTAATTTTTGAATCATAATATAATCCCAACAACATTCTCTTTCCTTTCAACCAATCAATACAACCTCATAGGTTTTCTAAAACTTGAGCAATTTCTTGAAAACTCGCTTCGGATATGAAACTTTGAGTATTCAGAGATGACTTCATTATTCCCAAGAGATTGCCCGATAACAGATCGCTTCATCCAAAATGTGCCCTGCTCGCTTCACACCCTTCTCCATAGTGGAGCCCTAAATTATATATAAACAAATCAAATTCAAAACCAACCTCCCATTAAACCAACTCTCCAGTAGGGTCTAAATCAAAGAAATCCAACCAAACTCTTATTCTCAGAGGATACATCCCCAAACAAATCTATGAAATCAAAATCAAATCCCAATCCACAACGGATTGCCCAAACTTTACTTAGTGGAAGGTTCATATCGATCATTTGATGTATCTATAGATGTTCCTCCACATCAATTAAAATAAAATAAATTAAAGTCATTTGATCTTAATCCTCTGATTATAGATTCTTATCTAGTGGATCTTCTTTACACATATCATATAATCAAATCAAATTCAAACCTTATACAGATTTTCTTCTTCTATGTCGACACTCACATGTCATGTCCAATGCATGTGTGATCCACTAGAGATCTCCCTCCATGTCCTTGACATGGAATTCTCATCAAATCTTATTTCTTCTCTTATACACACCTTTAATACTTCAACTAAAAATAACAATGTATTCATTAAAATTACATCATCTTAACATGTAATCAACATTTTATGATTTGTGATGGTTACAAGCTCAAACTAACTATACAATATCATGCTTAACATATTATAGTATGAATTAACACACTATATTATATTATAATATATGATGTTATATTATAATTTGCTATAATAGAATATATTGTCTAACATTACACCTCATTAGAATCACTTAAAAGGAACAAATAACAAAATTTTCTCAAGATATGAATAATGTTGATTTTGGATGTAAAATTATTATTTTTCTATTATAATTGGTACAAAATATCATAATTTTGGTGTTGCTTCTTGGTGTGTGCCATGAATTTGGCCAAATTCTTCCATCTCAACCATCAAAGTAACATTTTTGGGATTTTTGACCCAATGTATTATAACAGAAGTAAAACACACTAAAATGAACAATAATATTTAGTAACACACCACCACATTCATATATATGTGAAGTTATATTGTTATGTACATTTAATATTAATATGCTTTCATTTAATATATTATCTTACATTACACCTTAAAATGAATCACTTTAAGCAAAAAAATTATAAAATTTGGTTGAAAAAGAAACATTTATTTTGGATGTAAAATTCCATTATTTTGATTAAATGACACACCATAGCACACCACCAATGATGTTGCCTAAAGCTTACCTTAAATTTGTCCAAATGCCATCATCTCAGCCTATAAATCAATATTTTTATGAATTATACCAGTACAAACTCTACATCTTACTATAACAAACTAAAATATGCTAAACAATAAGTGGTAATACACAATAGTATGTTATAATGCATGATACTACACTATGTTATGGAATCTTATATTATAATACACTATAACATATTATATTATATTATATTGCATTTTACATCATAAGGGATTGCTTAAGATAAAAAATCATAAAATTACTCTAAATAATAAAAAGTTATATATTTTAGTCGTATCACTTACATATTTTAAATTGAGATAATATATTATGATGGCATGCTCTACCTATTATGAATTTGGCTAAATTCCACCATTTTAAAGTCTAAATCAACATTTTTATAAATAATGCTAGTGTAGGCTCATCTACATGATTGTAAAATACTAAAAGAATTTAAAATGTGTAGAATAATATATTATGATATATGATGTTATACTATGCTACAACATATAATATTTATTTTGAACATAAAATCTTACTTTTTAGACTATAAGTAGCATAGCACACCTTTGGTACTACAACATAATTCTGACTTTAAATTTAACAAATTTCATCATCTGATTTATTAAATTAATATTTTTATGATTTATATTATTATAGACTATAGGACATAATACCATAATATACTAAAACATTTCAAAACATCTTATAACATCTAAAAACACATCATTACATGCTAAAATATATGATGCTACATATACTATAATATATGGTAATATAATATGATTTAGGGTTAGGGTTTAGGGTATTCAAATCTCTAATCATCAAGGAAAAGTCTCCAGAAGATATTTTCCTTAGCAACCAGAACTATGTTAGGATTAGGTCATTCTTTAGTTCTACTCATAGTGACATCTTTATTCAAGGTTTAGGGTTTAGGGTTTAGGGTTACAGTTTAGGGTTAGTTTAGGGGGGTTTGTTTAGGGTTTTAGGTTTAGGGTTTAGGGTTTAGGGTTTTAGGTTTAGGTTTAGGTTAGGTTTTAGGGTTTGGTTTATGGTTTTAGAGTTTAGGTTTAGGGTTTAGGTTTAATGTTTAGTTTTTTAGATTTGGGGTTTAGGGTTTTAGGGTTTAGGTTTAGCTTTTAGGTTTAGAGTTTAGGTTTTAGTTTTATGATTTAGGTTTATAGTTTAGGGTTTAGAGTTTTAGGTTTAGTTTTAAGTTTAGGTTTAAATTTTAGTTTAAGTTTAGGTTTAGGTTTAAGGTTTAAGTTTTTTTAATAGAATTTATTCAACATTTCTTTTTTTTTTTAAGTTTTTTTTTTAGATAATGAGTTTTATAAGTAGAATTTATTTATTTTATTTATTCTTATTTTATATTTATTTGGTTTTATTTTATATTAACCTCCATTTTTAGCACCATTTTTTTATTAGCGGATTATTTATTTTAGGCTTTTTTTTTTTAGTTGATGGTGATGTTTAGGTTTATTCTTAGGTTTATTAGTATAGGTTTTATGGTTTATTTTAAGTGTTTAGGCTTTAGGTTTAGGGTTTAGGTTTTAAGTTTAGGTTTAGGTTTAGTTTATGGTTTAGGGTTTATGCTTTTAGGTTTAGTTAGGTTTATGGTTTTATTTTAGGTTTAAGGTTAATGGTTTTTTGGTTTAGTTTAGGGTTTATTTTTTTAGGGTTTAAGATTTAGGGTTAGTTTTAGGGTTTAGGGTTTATGATTTAGGGTTTAGGTTTTTAAAATAAGTAGGATTTATTTTTTATTTATTATTTATTTGAGTTTATTTTATTTTTTATTTTATTTAGGTTTATTTTTTATTTAGTTTGGTTTATTTATTTTAGATTTATTCATTTTATTTTAGGTTTATTTATTTAGTTTATTTTAGGTTTATTTTTTTTGTTAGTTTATTTTATTTTATTTTTTAGGTTTAGGTTTATTTTTTTATTTTAGGTTTAGGTTTATTATTTATTTTATGATTAGGTTTTAGGTTTTTATTTTAGGTTTATTTATAGGTTTTTTTTTAGTTTAGGTTTTGGTTTATTTTTTTTATTTTATTTTATTTATTTTATTTTATTTTTAGGTTTAGGTTTAGGTTTAGTTTATTTTAGGTTAGGTTTATGTTTATTTATTTTAGTTTAGGTTTAGTTTTTTTTTTTTTTTTTGCTTATTTTATTTTATTTTAGGTTTAGGTTCTTTTAGTTAGGGTTTAGGTTTTATTTTATTTTTTGGGTTTAGGTTTAGGTTTATTTAGTTTTTATTTTATTTTATTTTAGGTTTAGTTTTTATTTAATTAGGCTTTTTATTTTTTTAGTTTAGTTTAGGTTTTTATTTATTTTATTTTAGTTTAGTTTTGATTTTTTTATTTTATTTTCTTTTTAGGTTTAGATTTAGGTTTAGGTTTTAGTTTATATTTTTTTTATTTTAGTTTAAGTTTTTTTATTTATTTTATTTTTATATTTTATTTAGTTTAGGTTTAGGTTTTTAGCACTTTATTATTTAAGGTTTAGGGTTTAGCATTTATTTAGGGTTTAGAGTTTAGGGTTTGGGGTTTAGGATTTAGGTTTTAGGTTTAGGATTTAAGTTTTAGTTTAGGGTTTAGGGTTTAAGGTTTTTTTAATAGATAACATATTCATATTATTCTTCTTTTATTTCGTATTAATTTTCTAAGATATTTAGATAAATGAGCATCCATAGAACAAATAAAAACCTAGATAAGTTACTATTTAAAGATAAAGTTCCATAGCAGTCAGATCGGGTTCTTTAATTTGTCGGTTATGACCAACCCACACTCTAGGTGGGATCCACCATCATAGTATCTCTCCCTCCACCACCACCATTTTAACCTCCATGTTCCTCCCACCTCAACCACCATTGCTCTAACCACCACTCCATATTGGTCCTCCACCACTACGATTTAGCCTCCACCATGCCTCCACCAGATCTAGATAGTTGTGGTGATGTTATCAGGTTTTATTCTAGTTTAGGGTTAGTTTAGGTTTATTTAGGTTTAAGTTATAGGGTTTAGGGTTTTGGTTTGTAGGTTTTAGGGTTTAGGGTTTAGGTTTAGGGTTTTATTTAGGGTTTTAGGTTTTAGACTTTAGGCTTAGGTTTTAGGATTTTTTTGGCTTAGTTTTTTAGGTTTGGTTTGGGTTTTTTTAGGGTTTAGGCATGGGTTTAGGGTTTAGTTTAGGTTGTAGTTTAGGTTTAGGGTTTAGTGTGTTAGTTTTAGGGTTTAGGGTTTAGGATTTATTTAGGTTTTAAAAAAATTAAGTAAAGCAGAGGTTTAGTTATTTAGTGTATTTAGTTAATTTTTTATTTATTTTAGTTTATTTTATTTTTTATTTTTATTTAATTTTATTTTTCATTTTTCTTTTTCTTAGTTTATTTATTTTAGGTTAATTTATTTTGGTTTAGGTTTTTTTATTTTAGTTTATTTTTTAGGTTTAGGGTTTTTTTTTAGTTGAGTTTACTTTTATTTTATTTTTTAAGGTTTAGGTTTTTTATTTTTATTTTTATGTTTAGGTTAAGAATTTTATTTAATTTTCTTAAGTTTAGGTTTTAGTTTTTTTAGCTTATTTTTAGGTTTTATTTTTTAGTTTAGCTTTAGGTTTATTTTTAGTTTATTTTATTTTATTTAGTTTAGGTTTAGGTTCAGGTTTAGTTTATTTTAAGTTTAGGTTTAAGTTTTCTTTACTTTAGTTTAGTTTATTTTAGTTTTCATTTAAGGTTTATTTTATTTTATTTATTTTACTTTTATTTTAGGTTTAGGTTTTTTCTTTTAGTTTAGGGTTTAGGTTTTATTTTTTATTTATTTTGTATTTTATTTTTAGGTTTATTTTTTAGGTTTAGGTTTTATATTTAGTTTTTATTTTATTTTATTTTTATTTTATTTAAGTTTTATGTTTAGTTTTTATTTTATTTAAGTTTCTTATTCTTTTGTTTATTTTGTTGTTTAGTTTAGTTTAGGTTTTTATTTATTTTTTTTTCTTTTTATTTATTATTTTATTTTATTTTTTAGTTTAGGTTTAGCTTTTAGTTTAGGTTTTAATTTATTTTTTTATTTAGGTTTATGATTTTTATTTATTTGATTATTAAGTTTTATTTAGTTTAGGTCTAGCTTTTAAGGTTTTTAGGGTTTAAAGTTTAAGGTTTATGGTTTTAGGGTTTACAATTTTATGGTTTAGGGTTAAGGTTAGGGTTTGGGGTTTAGGTTTTAGGGTTTAGGGTTTAGGGTTTGGGGCTAAAGATTTTGTGGATTTAGGGTTTAGGGTTTAGGTTTTAGAGTTTAATGTTTAGGGTTATCTTAGGGTTTAAGGTTAGTTTGGGGTTTAGGGTTAGGGTTTATGGTTTAGGGTTTAGGGTTTAGGGTTTAGGGTTTATGGTTTATTTAGAGTCTAGTGTTTTTTAGGGTTTAGGGTATAGTGTTTAGTGTTTAGGGTTTGGGATTGTAGGTTTTGGTCTTAGGGTTAGTTTTAGGGTTTAGGGTTTAGGGTTTAGGATTTAGGGTGTAAGGTTTAGGGATTAGGGTTTTTTTTTAAAAAAATTACATAAACCAATAGGTTTTTAGATTTATTTAGTTTATTTTTTATTTTATTTTTTATTAATTTTAGTTTTTTTTATTTTTATTTAGGTTTATTTTTTTATTTAGTTTAATTTATTTATTTTTGTTTAAGTTTTTTATTTTAGTTTATTTTTTAGGTGTAGGTTTAAGTTTATTTACTTTATTTGTTTATTTTAGGTTTAGGTTTTTATATTTTTTTTGGGTGTAGGTTTAGGTTTTACTTTATTTTTTTTAAGTTTAGGTTTTATTTATTTTAGGTTTATTTTAAGGTTTTATTTTTTTAATTTAGGTTTATATTTTAGTTTTATTTTATTTAATTTAGTTTAGTCTAGGTTTAGTTTATTTTAGGTTATTTTATTTAGTTTATTATCTTAGTTTAGGTTTAAACAAATTTTATTTTATTTATTTTTTGTTTAGGTTTTTTTATTAGTTTAGGGTTTAGGGTTTACGGTTTAGGGTTTAGGGTTTAGTGTTTTAGGATTTAGGGCTTAAGTTTTTAGGGTTTAGGGTTTAGGGTTTAGGGATTAGAGTTTTTAGGGTTTAGGGTTTAATGTTAGTGTTAGGGTTTAGGGTTTAGGGCTTAAGGTTTAGGATTTAGGGTTTAGGATTTAAGGTTTAGGGTTTAGGGTTATTTTTCTTTAGGGTTTAGGGTTTATGTTTATTTAGTTTAATTTTTATTTATTTTACCTTATTTTATTTTATTTATTTTTATTTAGGTTTACTTTTTATTTTTATTTAGTTTAGTTTGTTTATTCTAGGTTTATTTATTTTTATTTATTTTTTAGGAATAGGTTTAGGTTTAGGTTTATTTTTTAGTTGAATTTATTTTATTTTATTTTTTAGGTTTAGGTTTTATTTTTTTTCTTTTAGGTTTAGGTTTATGTGTTTTTTTTATTTTTTTAGGTTTTATTTTAGGTTTATTTTAGGTTTTATTTATTAGTTTAGGTTTAGGTTTATTTTAGTTTATTTTATTTTTTTTTTTTTAGTTTAGGTTTAGGATTTGGTTTAGTTTATTTTTGGTTTAGGTTTAGGTTTATTTATTTTAATTTAGGTTTAGTTTATTTTATTTATTTTATTTTATTTTCTTTAGTTTGGTTTTAGTTTAGGGATTAGGTTTTATTTTTAGTTTATTTTAAGTTTATTTTTTTAGGTTTAGATTTTTTATTTAGTTTTATTTTATTTTATTTATTAGGTTTATTTTTTAGGTTTTATTATTTTTATTTAGTTTAGTTTTTTTTTTTAGGTTTGTAGGTTTATTTTTTTGTTTAGTTTAGGTTTTTATTTATTTTATTTTAGTTTATTTTTTATTTTTTATTTTTCATTTTATTTTTAGGTTTAGGTTTAGGTTTTAGTTTAGTTTTTATTTTATTTTATTTAGCTTTAGGTTTTATTTATTTATTTTATTATTAAGTTTTATTTAGTTTTGTTTTAGGTTTTTAAGCTTTTAGGATTTAGGGTTTAGGGTTTAGGGTTTATGGTTTAGTGAGTAGGCTTTAGGGTTTAGGGTTTTGAGGGTTTTGAGGGTTTAGGGTTTAGGGTTTAGGGTTAGGTTGGGGTTTAGGGTTAGTTTAGGGTTTAGGATTTAAGGCTTTTAAGGTTTAGGGTTATGGTTTAGGGTTTAGGGTTTAGGGTTTGGGGTTAGTTTAGGGTTTAGGGTTTTTTAGGGTTTAGGGTTTTTGAGGGTTTAGGGTTTAGGGTTTACAGTTTAGGGTTTAGGGTTTAGGATTTTATTTTTATGGTTTTGGGTTTAGGGTTTAGGTTTTTTTTTAATTAAGTGAACTGGTAGGTTTAAGTTTATTTAGTTTATTTTTTAATTTTTTTAATATATTTTTTTTCTTATTATTTAGGTTTTTTTTATTTTTATTTAGTTTAGTTTATTTATTTTAGTTTAAGTTTTTTAATTTAGTTTTTTTTAGGTTTAGGTTTAGGTTTAGGTTTATGCTTATTTTTTATTTTAGTTTTATTTCTATTTTATCTTTTAGGCTTAGGTTTTAATTTTTATTTTCAGGTTTAGGTTTTTATTTTATTTTTTGAAGTTTAGGTTTGAGGTTTTTATTTTAGGTTTATTTTTAAGTTTTATTTTTTAATTTAGGTTTAGGTTTATTTTTAGTTTATTTTATTTTATATAGTTTATGGTTTAGTTTTAGGTTTAGGATTTTTTTATTATAGTTTAGTTTATTTTAGTTTAGGTTTAGGCTTATTTTATTTTATTTATTTTAGGTTTAGAATTTTTTTTTTAGTTTAGGGTTTAGGGTTTAGGGTTTGAGGGTTTAGGGTTTAGGTTGTAGGTCTAGGGAACATGTTTTAATTTAGGATTAAGGGGTTTTGGTTTTTTTAATAGATAATAAATTCATATTCCACATTTCTTCTTTTTGATTTTATCAACCAAGTAACACACCATGTTTTCTAAGACACAAGCGATGACATAGATAAAAAATAAGCACGTATAAAGAAAATAAAAAAATCTAGGTAACTTGAACTATCGCTACTATAAAGATAGTTCCATAAGCAGAAGATCAGATTGATCGTTCTTCTGTTTCCCTAGTTCCCATCGGAACCACCCCGGCCTCTTGGGTAGCGAAATCCACCATCATATCTTAGATCTCTCCCACCACCCGATTGTAACCCTAGTCACTCCTCCGCCTCCACCCTTTCCACACCACTTCCATATCCACCGGCCTATCCTCAATCTGCTTAATTGTTTCCTCCGTCTTTGCCTCAGCCTTCGCCTCCACCACTAGATCTAGACTGAACCTGGTTGACGGTGATGTTTCTACCATCAAGGTTTTACTCATTCTTAAGGTTTAGGTTTATTAGGTTTTAGGGTTTAATTTTATTTTTTAATTTATTTAGTTACTTTAAGTTTAGATTTAGGTTTTGGAGTTTAGGGTTAGGGTTTAGGGATTAGGATTTATGGTTTAGAGTTTAGGGTTTTAGGGTTTATGCTTTTAAGCTTTAGGGTTTGGGGATGAGGGTTTTAGGGTTTAAGGTTTTAGGATTTAGGGTTTAGGATTAGGGTTTAGGATTTGGTGTTTAGGCATTATGGTTTAGGGTTTCGAGTTAGTTTAGGGTTTATGGGTTAGGCTTTAGGGTTTATGGTTTTTTTGAGTTTAGGGTTTAGGTTTAGGTTTAGGGTTTAGTTAGGGTTTAGGTTTAGGTTTAGGTTAGTTTAGGGTTTTTTAGGGTTTAGGGTTAGTTTAGGGTTTAGGGTTTAATGAATTTTAGGTTTAGGGTTTAGCATTTAGGGTTTTATTTTTTAAGGGTTTTAAAAAAAAATTAATTAAACTAGTAGGTTTAAGTTTATTTAGTTTATTTTTATTTAGTTTAGCATATTTATTTTAGGTTTATTTATTTTAGTTTATGTTTTTTATTTTATTTTATTTTTTAGGTTTAGGTTTAGGATTTTGCATATTTTTAATTTAGTTTTATTTTTATTTTATTTAAGTTAAGGTTTTATTTATTATTTTTAGGTCTAGGATTAAGTTTTTATTTTAAATTTTTTAGGTTTAAGTTTTAGGTTTATTTTTAGGTTTTATTTTTTAATTCAGATTTAGGTTTATGTTTAGTTTATTTTATTTTATTTAGTTTAGGGTTTAGGATTAGTTTATTTTAACTTTTGGTTTAGGTTTTATTTATTTTTGTTTATTTTAGTTTAGTTTAGGTTTAAGCTTAGTATATTTTGTTTATTTTAAGTTTAAGTTTTTTTTTTAGTTTAGGGTTTAGGGTTTAGGGTTTAGGGTTTGGTGTTTCAGGGTTTAGGGTTTAGGGTTTTAGGGTTTAAGGTTTAGGGTTTAGGGTTTTTAGGGTTTAGGGTTTAGGGTTTAGGTTGAAGGTCCAAGGTTCATGTTTTAGTTTAGGGTTAAGGGTTTTTGGTTTTTTTTTAATAGAGAACAAATTTAGATTCAACATTTCTTCTCTTTGATTTCATCAACCATATAACACACCAAGTTTTCTAAGTCACAAGCTACAACATAGTAAAAAAATGAGCATGCATAGAGCAATTCAAAAACCCTAGATAATTAGAACCATCTCTACTATAAAGATAGAGTTTCATAAGCAGCAGATCAGATTGACCATTCTTCTGTTTATCCAGTTCCCATCAGAACAACCCCGACCTCTTGAGTAGTGGGATCCGCCATCATATCGTTGATCTCTTGTAACCTCTATCGCTCTTCCCGCCTCCAAAACCACCACTGCTCCAACCACCACCTCCATATGCACCCGGCACTCTGGATGCCCAACCTTATAATAACCACCCTCGCCTTTGCCTCCACTACTAGATCTCTAGAGCACGGTTGGATGATGTTCCTAAGTCATGGTTCTACCTATTCTTAGGGTTTAAGTTTATTAGGTTTTAGGGTTTAAATTTATTTTTTAATTTATTTAATTACTTCATGTTTAGGTTTAGGGTTTGGGGTTTAGGGTTAAGGTTTAGGGTTTAAGGTTTAGGGTTTAGAGTTTAGGGTTTTAGGGTATATGCTTTTAGGGTTCAATGTTAAGGGTTAGGGTTTAGGGTTTAGGGTTTTTTGGGTTTAGGATTTTAGGATTTAGGGATTAGGGTTAAGGTTTATGATTTTTTTATTATTTATTTATTTTGTATTTTTTTATTTTTTATTTTGTTTTATATTTTATTTTATTTTATTTAGTTTTTATTTTTGGGTTAGGTTAGGTTAGGTTAGGGTTAGGGTTAGGTTAGGGTTTAGAGTTTAGTGTTTAGGGTTTAGGGTTTAGGGTTTTGAGGGTTTAGGTTTAGTTTAGAGTTTAGGGTTTTGGCTTTAGGGTTTAGGGTTTTTAGGGTTTAGAGTTAGTTTAGGTTTAATTTAGGGTTTAGGGTTTAAGGTTTTTTAAGGTTTAGGGTTTAGGGTTTAAGGTTTGTTTTAGTGTTTAGGGTATTTTTTTAAAATTAAGTAAACGGGTAGGTTTAGTTTTATTTAGTTAATTTTTATTCAATTTAGTTTATTTATTTTAGGTTTATTTATTTTTGTTTATGTTTTCTATTTTAGTTTATTTTTTAGGTTTAGAATTAGGTTTATTCTTATTTTTTCTTTTAGTTTTATTTTTATTTTATTTTTTAGGTTTAGGATTTATTTTCAATTTTTAGGTTTAGGTCTAAGCTTTTATTTTATTTTTGTAAGTTTAGGTTTTAGGTTTCTATTTTAGGTTTTATATTTTTAGCTTAGGATTAAGTTTATTTTTAGTTTATTATATTTTATTTAGTTTAGGGTTGAGGTTTAGTTTATTTTAGGTTTAGCTTTTATTTATTTTAGTTTAGTTTATTTTAGTTTAGGTTTAGGTTTATTTTATTTTGTTTATTTTAGGTTTTTCTTAGTTTAGGGTTTAGGTTTTATTATTTATTTATTTTTAGGTTTTATTTTTAGGCTTATTTTTCAGGTTTAGGTTTTTATTTAGTTTTTATTTTATTTTACTTTTGGTTTATTTTATTTCTAATTTACATTTTGTTTTTATTTAATTTAGGTTTTTTATTTTTAGGTTTAATTTTTTTTTTAGTTTAGTTTATGTTTTTATTTATTTATTTTAGTTTAGTTTATATTTATTTTATTTTATTTTATTTTTTACATATAGATTTAGGTTTAGGTTTTAGTTTAAGAGTTTATTTAATTTAATTTTTTAATTTTATTGAGGTTTAGGTTTTTTATATTTATTTTATTTTCAGGTTTTATTTAATTTAGGTTTACATTTTTAGGATTTTAGGGTTTAGGGTTTACGATTTAGGGTTTGGGGTTTAGGGTTTAGGGTTTAGGGTTGTATGTTTTAGTGTTTAGGGTTTAGGTTTTAGGGTTTAAGGTTTAGGATTTAGGGTTTACAGTTTAGGGTTAGTTTTAGGATTTAGGGTTTAGGGTTAAGATTTTTTTTATTATTTTATTTAATATTCGTTTTCAAATTAAGTAAACTCATAGGTTTAGGTTTATTTAGTTTATTTTCTTATTTATTTTAGTTTATTTTATATTTTATTTTTATTTAGGTTTATTTTTATTTTTATTTAGTTTAGTTTATTTATTTTAGGTTTATTTATTTTAGTTTAGGTTTTTCTTTTAGTTTTTTTTTTAGGTTTAAGTTTCTTTCTTAGTTTAGTTTTATTTTTATTTTGCTTTTTTAGGTTTAGGTTTTATTTCTTATTTTTAGGTTTAGGTTTACGTTTTAATTTTATGTTTTTAGGTTTAGGTTTTAGGTTTTTATTTTTGATTTATTTTTTAGTTAATGTTTAAGTTAATTTTTAGTTTATTTTATTTTATTTATGGTTTATGTTTAGGTTTAGGTTTAGTTTATTTTAGGTTTAAGTTTAGGTTTTATTTATTTTAGTTTAGGTTTAAGCTTATTTTATTTTTATTTTAGGATTAGGTTTTTTTAGTTTAGGGTTTAGGTTTTATTTTTTATTTATTTTTAGGTTTTATTTTTAGGTCTTAATTTTAGGTTTATTTTTTAGGTTTAAGTTTTTATTTAGTTTATTTTATTTTAGTTTTAGTTTTAATTTTATTTATGCAAAACTTGTCAAATTAATAATGACATGAATCCTTTAAAATAGTGTTAATGCTAGTCCCACAGGCGGCGTGTATGGCCGAATATGAAAAAAAATGCAAGAATCGCATCGACTCATAGGTGTAGTGTTAAATAAGCAAGGGTTCCCACATTATGGACGAATATGGGCAAAGAAGTTAGTCCATGAAACTAGAATTAGGTTAGGATCTTGGAATATAGGTACTCTTACAGGTAAACTAATGGAATTAATAGAAATTATGGTTCATAGGAAAATAAATATTTTATGTGTTCAAGAAACTAAATGGGTTGGGGAGAAAGCCAAGGAGATTGATAGTTTTGGTTTTAAATTTTGGTATTCAGGTAGAAGTCAAAATAGAAACGTCGTAAGTGTGATTATAGATAAAAGTTTGAAGGATAATGTTATAAATATTAATAGATGCGGAGATATAATTATAGCTTTAAAAATTATTGTTGATACTAAGATTATCAATTTTATAAGTTTTTATGCTCCTCAAGTAGGTTTGGATGTAGGATCAAAAGAAAATTTTTGGAATGAATTAGAGGGATTAATACAAAAGATACCTCTTGAAGAAAAAGTATTTATTGGAGGAGATTTAAATGGACATGTTGGTAGAGTGATAGAAGATTTTAAAAGTATTCATGGTGGTTATGGATTTGGAGTGCCTAATGAAGAAGGTAGGAATATATTAGATTTTGATTTAGCCTATGATTTTGTAGTTGCTAATACTTTATTTAAGAAAATAGATAAGCATATTATTACTTATAAAAATGGATATAGTAAAACACAAATTGATTATTTTCTAATAAGAAAATTAGATTGTTTAGATTGTAAAGATTGTAAGGTCATTCCAAGTGAAAGTTTAAATACCCAACATTGATTATTACTATTAGATTTTAAGATGAAAGATTGGAAGATGAAAATAAATCAAATTATTATCCTAGGATTAGATGGTGACACTTACAAATCACTAGTAAAAATATTTTTAAGAGCAAGCTACAAGAGCTTAGAATTTAGGATGTTCATAAAGAATCTAATGTTATGTTGGAAAAAGTAGCAAGCGAAATTAAGCAAGTTGCTGAAAATGTGCTTGGGGAATTTAAAGGAAAAGCTTCTTTTAATATACATAGTTGGTGGTGGAGTCAAAATGTGCAAGAAAAGATAAAAAAATAAGAACTATTGTTATAAAACTTGGTTTAGATGTAAAAACTCAGAGAATTGGGAAAAATATAAAACTGCATGTAGAGATTTAAAGAAAGCAATATATGATGCAAAAAATTTAGCTTTTAGTGATTTATACAATAGATTAGATACCAAAGAAGGTGAAAGATGTATGTATATGTTAGCTAACCAAATAGATATGAGAAGTAAAGATCTAGCTCAAGAGTGTATTAAGGATGAAAATTATAAAGTGCTTTTCTTAGAAAAGGATATTGAAAGTAGGTGTATGGGGTATTTTGATAAACTTTTCAATGAAGGATCTGAAAAAATGATTGATTTTAAAAACTTAATACCTTAAATAGAAATAAAGAACTTTGTTTTTAACGTTGTATTAGTAAATTTGAAGTTAGAGAAGCTTTAAAAAAATGAAATGTGGAAAAATAGTAGGACCTGATGATATTCCAATAGAAGTGTGGAAATGTTTAGGAGATCAAGGAACTTCTTCGCCAAGAAATATTTTTAATCTTATTTTAAAGACTAAAAAAATGCCAGATTAGTGGAGAAGAAGTTTGTTGATTCTTAAATTTAAGAATAAAGGTGATGCACAAGAGTGTGCAAATTATAGAAGAATTAAGTTAATGTGTCACACATTAAAATTATGGGAGAGAGTAATTGAGCATAGGTTACGATGTGATACAAAAGTTTCTCACAATCAATTTGGTTTCATGCCAGGTAGATCTACTATGGATGTTATACATTTGTTAAGAGGTTTGATGGAGAAGTATAGAGAAAGCAAGGAGGATCTACATATGATATTTATTGATTTAGAGAAAGCTTATGATAAAGTTTGAAGAGTTGTTCTTTTGAGAGTTCTAGAAAAAAAGGAGTTAATATTGGTTATATTCAAGTCATTAAGGATATGTATACTAGAGCTATTACTTGTGTCCAAACACAAGGAGGATTGATCAAATATTTTTCTATTTCAGTTAGATTACATCAAGGATTAGCTTTAAGCCCTTATCCTTTTGCTTTAGTTATGGATGTTCTTGCTAGGCATTTACAGGAAGATGTATCTTGGTGTATGCTTTCTGGTGATGTCATCCTTCTTGTTGATAAGACTAGAGAGGGAGTCCAAGAGAAGCTTGAATTATGGAAGTCAATCTTAGATTTTAATGATTTCTGTTTAAGTAGATCTAAAATTGAATATATGGAGTGTAATTTTAGTCGTAGAAGTTATAGTGGGAGTTTGTGACATTAGGTGAAAAAGTCATTAAAAAGAGTGAGTGATTTAGATATTTAGGCTCTATTATCCAAAATGATGGTGAAATAGATGGAGATGTTATTAGTAGAATTCAAGTTGGATAGTTGAAGTGGAGGAATGCATCTAGCCTATTGTGTGATAGAAAAGTATCGCCTAAACTTAAGGGGAAATTTTATAAGATGGTGGTAAGACCTACAGTGATTTATGGTGCAAATGTTGGATAGTAAAAGAGAAGCATGAGAATAAGTTAAGTGTTGCAGAGATGAGGATGCTCAAGTGGATGAGTGGCTTTACGCTTAGAGATGAAATGTGGAGTGAGTATGTTCAAGAAAAAGTTGGAGTAGCTCTAGTGGTAGATAAGATTAGAGAGAGTCACCTTAGATGGTTTGGCCACATAAAGCATCAGCCATCTAATGACCCGATTAGGAGAGTAGATGCATTAGATTTCCTTTATGTTAAGAAAGGTGGAAGTAGACCTAAAAAGACATGGTTAAGATGTATAAAAATGACCTTAGTATACTTGAATTAAATGAGAATTTGACACATAATAAGACATAATGGAGTCGAAAGATTCATGTAGCTGACCCCACGTAGTGGGATAAAGGCTTGTTGTTGTTGTTGTTGTTGTCGTTGTTGTAGGATTTTTACTTTTTAGTTTAGTTTAAGTTTTTATTTATTTTATTTTAGTTTAGTTTTTATTTTTATTTTATTTACTTTAGGTTTTAGTTTTAGTTTATGTTTTATTTTATTTTATTATTATATTTTATTTTTTGTTTTATTTATTTTAGTTTTAGGTTTATTTAGGGTTTAAATTTTAGCATTAGTGTGGGTTTAGGGTTTATGTTTTAGGGAGTGAGGGTTTAAGGTTAAGATTTAGGGTTTGGGGTTTAGGGTTTTGTGTTTTAGGTTTTGGGGTTTAAGGTTTGGATTTTAGGGTGGGTTTAGGGATTAAGGTTTTAGGTTTAGGGTTTAGGGTTTAGGGTTAAGGGTTTTTAGGGTTTAGGGTTTCGGGTTTAGGGTTTAGGTTTTAGGTCTAGGGTTCAAGTTTTAGTTTAGGGTATAGGGTTTTTATTTTTTTTATTTTTAATAGAGAATAAATTCAGATTCAACATTTCTTCTTTTCTATTTCATCAACCAAGTAACACACTAAGTTTTCTAAGACACAAGAGATGATATAAATAAAAAATGAGCATGGATAGAGCAAATAAAAAACTCTAGATAACTAGAACTGTCTCTACTATAAAGACACGGTTGCATAAGCAGTAGATCAAATTGGCTATTCTTCTATTTCTCTAGTTTCCATCAAAACCACCCTGGCCTACCGAGTAGCGGGATCCAACATCATATCCCTAATCTCTCACTCTACCACCACCACAACTGTAACATCTATCGCTCCTCCTGCCTCCATAACCACCACTGCTCTGACCACCACTTTCATATCCACCAGCACCTCTAGATCCCCCAACACCACTGCGATAACTGTCGCCTACGCCATCACCTCCACCGCCAGATATAGACTTAGCCTGGTTGACAGTGATGTTCCTACCGTCAAGGTTCTACCCATTCTTAGGGTGTAGGTTTAGGTTTAGGTTTATTAGGTTTTGGGGTTTAGGTTTATTAGGTTTTGGGGTTTAGGTTTATCTTTTAATTTATTTAGTTATTTTAGGTTTTGGTTTAGGGTTTGTTGTTTAGGGTATACCATGGTTGAGTGTGATAGGGTGTGGTTGTGGGAGGGATGCTTAGAGTGGGGTAAGGTTAGGGTTTAGTTTTTAGTGTTTAGGGTTGAGGATCAGGGTTTAGTGTTTGAGGGGGGTTTGATTTAGGGTTTAGGGTTTAGGTTTAGGATTTAGTTTATGGTTTTCTTTTTTAAATTAAGCAAGGAGTTTAGTTTATTTAGTTTATTTTTATTTATTTAGTTTATTTTTTATTTAGGTTTTATTTTATTTTATTTAGTTTATTTATTTTAGGTTTTTATTTATTTTAGTTTATTTTAGTTTATTTATTTTAGTTAAGTTTATTTTATTTTTATTTTAGGGTTTAGCTTTATTTTTTTATTTTATGTTTAGGTTTATTTTATTTTATTTGGTTTAGTTTAGCTTTTAGGTTTTATTTTAGGTTTATTTATCGTTTTATTTTTTTTAGTTTAAGTTTATTTTAGTTTATTTCATTTTATTTAGTTTAGTTTTATTATGTTTATTTTAGGTTTAGTTTAGGTTTTATTTATTTTAGTTTAGTTTATTTTATTTTTAGGTTTAGGTTTATTTATTTTTTATTTAGTTTAGTTTTTTTTAGTTTAGGGTTTTGGTTTTATTTTTTATTTATTTTTAGGATTATGTTTTAGGTTTAAGTTTTTATATAGATTTTATTTTATTTTATTTTTGGTTTATTTTATTTTTATTTTAGGTTTTTTATTTTTTTTAGTTTTATTTAGATTTTTATTTAGATTTTTTTAGTTTAGGGTTCAAGTTTTAGTTTAGCGTTTAGGGTTTTTGGCTTTTTTTTAATAGAGAACAAATTCAGATTCAACATTTCTTATTTTTGATTTCATCAACCAAGTAACACACCAAGTTTTCTAAGACATAAGGGATAACATAGATAAAAAATGAGCAATGATAGAGCAAATCAAAAACCCTAGATAACTAGAACTATCTCTACAATAAAGACACAATTCCATAATCAATGCGGACCGCCATTCTTCGCTCTTTCCCATCGTAACCACCATGGCCTCTCGAGTAGTGGGATCCACCATCATATCCCTGATTTCTCCCTCCGCCACTGCCACGACTATAGCCTCTGTCGCTCCTTCCACCTCCATAACCACCATTGCTCCAACTACCACCTCCATATCCATCAGCACCTCCAGATCCCCCACCACCACTATGATAACTGCCTCTTTCTCCTTCATCTCCATCGCCAGATCTGGGACTGAGTTAACTGGCCATGCCCTTCAAGGTTCCCATTCTTAGGGTTTAGGTTTTATTTTTAAGGTTTAGGTTTAGGTTTAGGGTTTAGGTTTAGGGTTAGGTTTAGGGTTTAGGGTTTAGGTTGGGGTTTAGGGTTTAGTGTTTAGGGTTTAGGGTTTAGGGTTTTAGGGTTTATGTTTTTATGGTTTAGGGTTTAGGGTTTAGAGTTTTTCTTGGGTTTAGGGTTTAGGGTTGTAGGTTTAGGGCTTAGAGTTTAGGGTTTAGGATTTAGGGTTTACGAATTAAGTAAAATGATAGGGTTTAGGGTTTAGGTTTAGGTTTAGGTTTAGATTTATTTTATATACTACATGGGTTACTATCAGATTGGACAGTTCCCCTTTCATAGAAACTAGATTTTTGGTTGGAGAATCTATCCTGTGGATGTGCAGATTCTCCCTTGGTCCAGTAAATTTGAGATAGGTCAAAGCTAAAATAGCTTTTCTTGTGGTCCTCGACACCCAGGTGCACACAAACATATAAACAAAATATATATTCACTTATGGATTAAGAGGACACCACTAGCTGTACCTTTTCCCAAGCAGACCTCCTATATTTAGGGAAATGTTAGGAAAACTCTCTATAAGAATCACTTGACTACTCTTGAGTTGATATAAGTCCCCAGCGACATTCACTCTATAGTCACCTTAAGTCAGATTTGATTTGTTGTGCTACCAATATGTTCTCTACTTTAGAGATGTAAGCCATTTCTTCTAGCATAGTTTGCACAAAAGGCAACCTCTTAGGTTGGCTAGCTCTACCCAGACTATCCTTTGGATTTGTAAAGATGAGATCTAGTATAATATGGCCCTTCTCGGGATCCATCGCACGACATGGTCCATAAATTAAATTACCCATTGACTGAAGCTCACATCCCTAATGAAATTTCAAATCAAACTAAATTAAACAAATCAAATCACATAATGAAATTTTTAACATTAAGTCAATTAAGTTCTCAGATGCTATGCCTTTCTTCACAGAAGATGTAAGATGTACATGTAGGCAACTTTGAAGCCAAGGGCTTACTGTAGCTGCTTTGGATTTATAAACCCAAGGGGTTTAGGGTTTAGGTTTTAGGTTTTAGGTTTTTATTTTAGGTTTATTTTTAGGTGTTATTTTTTAATTTATGTTTAGGTTTATTTTAAATTAATTTTATTTTATTTAGTTTAGCATTTAGGTTTAGTTTATTTTAGGTTTAGGTTTAGGTTTTATTTATTTTAGTTTAGGTTTATTTTATTTTGTTTATTTTATTTTTATTTTAGGTTAATTTTTTATTTTTAGTATAGGGTTTGGGTTTTATTTGTTATTTATTTTTAGGTTTTTATGTTTGTTTTTTAGGTTTAGATTTTTATTTAGTTCTTATTTTATTTTATTTTTGGTTTATTTTATTTTTATTTTATGTTTAGTTTTATATTTAAGCCTTTTATTAACTTTATTTTATTTTTAGTTTTAGTTTAGGTTTTATTTTATTTATTTTTTTTTTATTTTATTTAGGTTTGGTTTTATTTATTTTTATTTTTAGAGTTTATTTTAGGTTTAGGTTTTAGGTTTTGTGGTTTAGGGTTTAGGGCTAGTTAGGTTTAGGTGGTGGGGTTGTAGGTTTAGGGTTAGTTTATGGTTTAGGGTTTAGATTTAAAATTTAGTGTTAGGGTGGGGTTAGGATTTCTTTTAAATTAAGCAAACCCGGTAGGTTTAGGTTTTTTTAGTTTATTTTTATTTATTTTAGTTTATTTTATTTTATTTTTTATTTAGGTTTATTTTTTATTTTATTTAGTTTAGTTTATTTCTTTAGGTTTATATATTTTAATTAGGTTTTTATTTTATTTATTTATTTAGGTTTAGGTTTAGGTTTAGTTTAGTTTTATTTTCTTTATTTTTAGAGGTTTTATTTTTTATTTTTAGGTTTAGGTTTAGGTTTTTAGTTTATATTTTTAGGTTTAGGTTTTAGGTTTCTATTTTAGGTTTATTTTTAGGTTTTATTTTTTTAGTTTAAGTTTAGGTTTTTTTATTTTATTTATTTTATTTTATTTAGTTTAGTAGATTTATTTATTTTAAGTTTAGGTTTAGGTTTGATTTTATTTTAGTTTAGTATATTTTATTTTTATTTTATTTTAGGTTTAGGTTTTTTTTTAGTTTTTTAGGTTTTTATTTATTTTAAGTTTTATTTTTTAGGTTTATATTTTAGGTTTAGGTTTTATTTAGGTTTTATTTTATTTTATTTTATTTTAGGTTTATTTTATCTATTTTTATTTATTATTTAGTTTTATTTTTAGGTTTATTTTAGTTTAGTTTAGGTTTATTTATAATTTAGTTTTATTTTCATTTAGGTTTAGGTTTTAGTTTAAATTTTATTTTATTTTATTTTATTTATTTTATTTAGGTTCAGTTTATTTATTTATTTTAGGCAATATTTAGTAGTTTAGAAGTTTAGTGATTTAGGGTTTAGTGTTTATGGTGGGATTTAGGAGGGTTTAGGGGGGTTTGGAGGGTTTAGTGGAGGTGTGGTTTAGGGTGGGATGGTGGGTTTAGGTTTAGGGTTTAGGGTTTAGGGTTTTAGGGTAGTTTAGGGTTTAAGTTTGGGGGGTTTAGGGTTTGGGTTTAGGTTGGGTTTTCTTTAATTTTTTTTATTTTAAGTAAATTGGTAGGTGTAGGTTTATTTAGTTTATTTAGTTTATTTTTTATTTATTTTAGTTTATTTTTTTATTTAGGTTTATTTTTTATTTTTATTTAGTTTAGTTTAATTTTAGAGTGTAATTCTAGTTCTAGAAGTTATAATGGTAGTGTTGTGACATTAGGTGAACAAGTCATTCAAATGCAAAATGTGAATATTTTATGAATGCATCTAGCCTGTTGTGTGATAGAAAAGTACCACTTAAACTTAAGGGAAAATTTTATAAAATGGTGGTAAGACCTACAATGAATTATGGTGTAGAATGTTGGCTAATAAAAGAGAAGCATGAGACTAAGTTAAGTGTTGTAGAGATGAGGCTGCTTAGGTGGATGAGTGGCTTTGCTCTTAGAGATAAAAGCAAAATGTTTCTTTTCGAGAAAAAGTTGGAGTAGCTCTAGTGGCAGATAAAACTTCAGAGAGTCTCCTTAGATGGTTTGGCCACATAAATCATCGGCCATCCAATGACTCGATTAGGAGAGTAGATGCATTAGAATTGCCTTATGTCAAGAAAGGTAGAGGTAGACCTAAAAAGACATGGTTAATATATATATAAAACGAACTTAGTATACTTGAATTGAATGAGAATTTGACAGATAATAAGACACAATGGAGATAAAGGATTCATGTAGCCGACCTCACATAGTGGGATAATGGCTTGTTGTTATTGTTGTTGTTGTTGTTTTTTTCTTTATTTATTTTAGTTTATTTTTTAAGTTTATGTTATTTTTTAGTTTAGTTTCATTTTTATTTTATTTCTTAGGTTTAGGTTTTATTTTTATTTTTAGGTTTAAATTTAGGTTTTTATTTTATATAATTAGGTTTAGGATTTAGGTTTTTATTTTAGCTTTATTTTTAGGTTTTATTTTTTAGTTTAGGTTTAGGCTTAGGTTTATTTTTAGAATATTTTATTTTATTTAGGGTTTAGGTTTAGGTTTTATTTATTTTAATTTAGGTTTTGGTTTATTTTATTTTTATTTTAGGTTTAGGTTTTTTTTTAGTTTAGGGTTTAGATTTTATTGTTTATATATTTTTAGGTTTAGGTTTTTATTTAGTTCTTATATTATTTTAATTTAGGTTTATTTTATTTTTATTTTAGGTTTAGTTTTTATTTTATTAAAGTTTTTTATTTCTTTAATTTAGTTTAGGTTTTATTTTATTTTAGTTTAGCTTTTATTTTTTATTTTCTTTTAGTTTAGGTTACATTTAGTATTTTATTTTATTTTATTTTATTTATTATTCTTTTTTGGTTTAGTTTTATTTAATTATTTTCTTTTTAGATTTTATTTAGTTTGGGTTTAGCTTTTCAGGTTTTTTGGGTTAAGGGTTTAGGGTTAGTTGAGGGTTTAAGGTTTTGGGTTTAAGGTTTAGGGTTTAAGGTTTGGGGTTTAGTGTTTAGGTTTTAGGGTTTAGGATTTAGGGATTAGGGTTTAAGCTTTAAGGACTTTTAGGGTTTAGGGTTTAGGGGTTTTAGGGTTTAAGGTTTAGGGTTTAGGTTTTAGGTCAAGGGTTCAGGTTTTAGTTTAGGGTTTGGTGTTTTTGGTTTTTTTCTTAACAGAGAACAAATTCAGATTCAACATTGCTTCTTTTCAATTTAACCAACCAAATAACACACCAAGTTTTCTAAGACACATGCGATGACATAGATGAAAAATGAGCATGCATAGAGCAAATCAAAAACCCTAGATAACTAGAACTGTCTCTATGATAAAGACATATTTCCATAAGCAGCAGATTGGATCGACCGTTCTTTAGTTTCTCCAGTTTCTATCAGAACCACCCCGGCCTCTCGAGTCACAGGATCCACCATTATATCCCCAATCTCTCCCTCCACCACCACCGCGGCTGTAACCTTCGTCACTCCACCCACCTCCATAAACATCACTGCTCTGACCACCACCTCCATATCCACCAACACCTCCAGATCCCCCACCACCACTACAATAACCTCCGCCTCCTCCTTCGCCTCCATTGCCAGATCTAGACTAAGCCTAGTTGACGATGATGTTCCTATCATCAAGATTTTTCCCATTCTTAGGGTTTAGGTATAGTAGGTTTTAGGGTTTAGATTTACTTTTTCATTTATTTAGTTACTTCAGGTTTAGGTTTAGGGTTTAGGGTTTAGGGTTAGGGTTTAGGGTTAAGGGTTTAAGGTTTAGGGTGTAGGGTTTAAGGTTTATTTATTTTAGTTTAAGTTTGAGTTCTATTTTTATTTTATTTTTTTAGGTTTATGTTTTATTTTTTTTATTTTTAGTTTTAGGTTTAGTTTTAATTTTATTTTTTTAGGTTTTGGTTTTAGGTTTTTATTTTAGGTTTTTTTTTTTAGTTTAGGTTTAGGTTTTGTTACAGTTTATTTTATTTTATTTAGTTTAAGTTTAGGTTTAGGTTTAATTTATTTTAGGTTTAGGTTTAGGTTTTATTGATTTTAACTTGAGTTTAGGTTTATTTTATTTTGTTTATTTTATTTTTATTTTAAGTCTAGGTCTTTTTTTATTTTTGTGTTTAGGTTTTATTTTTATTTATTTTTAGGTTTATTTTTTTTATTAAGGTTTTTATTTAGTTTCCATTTTACTTTCTTTTAGGTTTATTTTATTTTTATTTTATGTTAAATTTTAATTTTATTATGGTTTTTTTACTTAGTTTTATTTTATTTTTTAGTTTAGATTAGGTTTTTCTTTATTTTATTTAGTTTATTTTTATTTTTTATTTTATTTTATTTTATTTTCAAGTTTAGGTTTAGGTTTTATTTTATTATTTTATTTTTTCTAGGTTTACATTTTTTTATTTAAATTATTTTTAGGTTATATATAGTTTAGGTTTTGGTTTTTAGATTTTTAAGGTTTAAGGTATAGGGTTTAAGGTTTTAGGGTTTAGGCTTTTAGGGTTTAGGGTTTAGGATTTAGGGTTTAGGGTTAATAATTTAGGGTTTAAGTTTTAGGTCTAGGATTCAAGTTTTAGTTTACGATTAAGGGTTTTTGGTTCTTTTTTTAGGAGAGAACAAATTTAGATTCAATATTTCTTCTTTTTGATTTCATCAACCAATAGCACACCAAGTTTTTTAAGACACAAGCAATGACATAATCAAAAATGAGCATGCGTAGAGCAAATCAAAACCCCTAAATAACTAAAACCATCTCTGCTTTAAGATCTAGTTCCATAAGTAGCAGATTCAATCGACTGTTCTTCAATTTCTCCAGTTCCCATCAAAACCAATACGGCCTCTCGAGTAGCAGTTTCACCATCATATACTCGATATTTCCCTCCACCACCACCACCATCTATTATTTTTAGGTTTTATTTTTAGTTTAGTTTTATTTCTATTTTATTTTCTAGGTTTAGGTTTTATTTTTATTTTTAAGTATAAATTTAGTTTTTTTTTTGTTTTTTTAGGTTTAAGTTTTAGGTTTTTATTTTAGTATTTTTATTAGGTTATATTTTTGTAGTTTAGGTTTTGATTTATTGTAAGTTTATTTATTTTTTTAGGGTTTCGACTTAGGTTTAGGTTTAGTTTATTTTAGGCTAAGGTTTAAGTTTTATTTATTTTAGTTTAATTTATTTTAATTTTGGGTTTAGGTTAATTTTATTTTTATGTTAGGTTTATGTTTTTTTTTGTTTAGGGTTTTGGTTTTATTTTTTATTTATTTTTTGGTATATTTTTAAGTTTAGGTTTTATTTAGTTTTAATATTATTTTATTTTATTTTTATTTAGGTTTAGTTTATATTTTTTTAGGTTTTTAAATTTTTAGTTTAGTTTAGGTTTTAATTTATTTTATTTTAGTTTAGTATTTATTTTTTATTTTATTTTCTTTTTAGGTTTAGGTTTTGGTTTTGGTTTTAGTTTTTGTTTTTATTTTATTTTATTTTTTCTTTTATTTTGGATTAAGTTTATTTATTTTTTATTTTTATTTTTTATTTATTTTAGGTTTAGGTTTTTAGCATTTTAGGGTTTTAGGTTTAGGTTTACTTAAGGGTTTATGGTTTAGGGTTTAGGTTTAGGATTTAGGGTTTAGGGTTTAGGGTTATAAATTTAGTGTTTAGGGTTTAGGGTTAGTTTTAGGGTTTAGGGTTTAGGTTTAGGTTAGTTTATTTAAGTTTATTTATTTATTTTTTTTTTTTATCGGGTTTATTTTTTATTTTTATTTAGCTTAGTTTATTTATTTTAATTTAGATTTTTTATTTTAGTTTATTTTTAAGGTTTAGTTTTAGGTTTATGTTTATCTTTTTTATTTAGTTTTATTTTTATTTTATTTTTTAGGTTTAGGTAATATTTTTTATTTTTAAGTTTAGGTATAGGTTTTTATTTTATCTTTTAGGTTTAGGTTTTATGTTTTTATTTTAGGTTTATTTCTTCAGGTTTGATTTTTTTGTTTAGGTTTAGGTGTATTTTTAGTTTATTTTATTTTATTTAGTTTAAAGTTTAAGTTTAGTTTAGTTTACATTTAGGTTTAGATTTTTTTTAATTTAGTTTAGTTTATTTTAGTTTAGGTTTAGGTTTATTTTATTTTGTTTATTTTTGATTTAGGTTTATTTTTTTTTGTTTAGGGTTTAGGTTTTATTTTTTATTTTTTTAGGTTTAGGTTTTTACTTAGTTTTTATTTTATTTTATTTTAGGTTCATTTTATACTTATTTTATGTTTAGTTTTTATTTTATTTAGGTTTTTTAATTTTAGGTCTATTTTATTTATTAATTTAGTTTAGATTTTTATTTATTTTATTTTAATTTAGTTTATATTTTTTTATTTTAATTTATTTTAGATTTAAGTTTAGGTTTTAGTTTAGGTTTTTATTTTACTTTAGTTTTTAATTATAATTAGGTTTAGGTTTTTTATTTATTTTATTTTTAGGTTTTATCTAGCTTAGGTTTAGGTTCTTAGGTTTTTAGGTTTTTAGGGTTTAGGGTTTAAGGTTTAAGGTTTGGGCATTAGGGTTTAGGGTTGTATGTTTTGGGGTTTAGGGTTTAGGGTTTAGGATTTAAGGTTTAGGGTTTCAGGGTTTAGTGTTTAGGGTTTAGGGTTTAGGGATTTAGGGATTAGGGTTTGGGGTTTAGGTTTAGGGTTTATTTTTTTCTATAATTAGATAAACTTATAGTATTTAGTTTAATTAGTTTATTTTTTATTTTATTATTTCTTATTTTTATTCTTATTTTTATTTTTATTTTTATTTTTATTTTTATTTCGTTTAGTTCAATAATTTTAGTTTATTTTTAGGTTTATGTTTAGGTTCAAGTTTTTTTTTTAGTTTTATTTTTATTTTATATTTTAGGTTTAGGTTTATTTTATTTTTATTTTTTTTATTTTTTTTTTTTTAGGATTAGGTTTTAGGTGTTTATTTTAGGTTTATTTTTAGGTATTATTTTTTATTTTATGTTTAAGTTTATTCTTAGTTTATTTTATTTTATTTAGGGTTTATGTTTTAGGTTTAGGTTAATATTTAGTTTATTTTAGGTTTAGGTTTAGGTTTTATTTTTTTTATTATTGTTCAGGTTTAGGTTTATTTTTTTATTATATTTATTTTAGTTTAAGATTTAGGTTTTATATTTTTTTATTTTTAGCTTTACTTTTTAATTTTAGGTTTTTATTTAGTTTTTATTTTATTATATTTTAGGTTTATTTTATTTTTATTTTTGGTTTAGTTTTTATTTTTAAGTTTAGTTTTGGTTTTTATTTATTTTATTTTAGTTTAGTTTTTATTTTTTTAATTAATTTAGGTTAGGTTTAGGCTTTAGTTTAGGTTTTTATTTTATTTTCTTACTTTATTTTGGTTTAGGTTTTTTATTTATTTTATTTATTTGGTTTTATTTAGTTTAGGTTTAGGTTTTTAAGTTTTTAGGGTTTAGGGTTTAGGGTTTGTTGAGGGTTTGGGGCTTAAGGTTTACGGTTCAGGGTTTAGGGTTTATGGTTTAGGGTTAAAGGTTTTGGGTTTAGGTTTTAGGGTTTAGGGTTTAGGGTTTAAGGCTTTAGGGTTTAGGGTTTAGGGTTTAGGAGTTAGGGTTTACGATTTAGGGTTTATGATTTTTTTTAGTAGAGAAAAAATTCAGATTCAACATTTCTTCTTTTTATTTCATGACAAAGTAACACACCAGTTTTCTAAGACATAATGACATAGATAAAATGAGCACACATAAAACAAATCAAAACCCAGATAACTGAACTATCTCTACTTATAAAGACATAGTTCCATAAGATCAGTAGGCCGCTTAGTTTAGGGTACATGCTTTTAGGGTTTAGAGTTTAGGGTTTCTGATTTAGGGTTAGTTTTAAGGTTTTATAGTTTAGGAGTTTTAAGGTTTAGGGTTTAGGGTTTAGGGTTTAGGATTTAGGTTTAAGGTTTTTTAGTTTATTTAATTTTCTTAATTTAGGTTTATGGTTTATGGTTTTTTTGGTGGTTTTTAGGGTTTAGTAGGGGTGGTGATTAGGGTTAATAGGATTAGGATTAGTTAGAGGTGGGTGAGGGCTAGCCTGGATTTAGTTTAGGGTAGGATTTAGTGGTTTCTTTAAGCAAACCAGTAGTTTAGTTTATTTAGTTTATTTAGTTTATTTTATTTATTTTAGTTTATTTTAATTTTATTTAGGCTTTTATTTTATTTAGTTTAGTTTATTTATAGTTGTTTTAATTATTTTAGTTTAGGTTTTATGCAAATATTTTTTTAGGTTTGGTTTAGGTTTAGGTTTATTTTTAGTTTAGTTTATTTTTTTGTTTTAGGTTTTTTTTTTATTTTTTAGGTTTAGGTTAAATTTATTTTATTTTTTTAAGTTTAGGTTTTAGGTTTTATTTTTTAGTTTAGGTTTAGGTTTATTTTTAGTTTATTTTATTTTATTTGGTTAAGGTTTAGGTTTAGGTTTAGATTTCAGTTTTATTTATTTTTATTTATTTTATTTTAGTTTAGGTTAAGGTTTATTTTATTTTATTTATTTTATTTTTATTTTAAGTTTAGTTTTTTTTTGTTTAGGGTTTATGTTTTATTTTTTATTTACTTTTAGGTGTATTTTTTAGGTTTAGGTTTTTATTTAGTTTTTATTTTATTTTATTTTAAGTTTATTTTATTTTTATTTTTGGTTAAGTTGTTGTTTTATTTAGGCTTGTTAGTTATTGGATTAGTTTAGGTTTTCTTTTTTAAATTTTAGTTCATTTTTATTTTTTATTTTATTTTCTTTTTAGTTTTAAGTTTAAATTTAAGTTTATGATTTACTTTAGGTATTTATTTTATTTTTTTTAATTTTATTTTGGTTTAGGTTTATTTATTTATTTTATTTTTAGGTTTTATTTAGTTTAGGTTTATGTTTTTAGCTTTTTAGGGTTTAGGGTTTAGGGTTTAGGGTTTAGGGTTTAGGATTTAGGGCTTGGGGTTTAAGGTTTAGGGTTTAGGATTTAGGGTTTAGGGTTTATTATTTAGGGAGTAGGGTCTAGGATTTAGGTTTTAGGGTTTAGCATTTAGGTAATAGGGTTTTTAGGGTTTAGGGTTTAGAGTTTAAGGTTTAGGATTTAGGGTTTTTAAGGTTTAGCTTTAGGGTTTAGGTTTTAGGTTTTAGGTCTATAATTCAGGTTTTAGCATAGGGTTTATGGTTTTTAGTTTTTTTTTTATAAATAGAGAACAAATTTAGATTCAATATTTCTTCTTTTTGATTTCATCAACCAAATAACTCACCAAGTTTTTAACGACTCAAGTGACGACATAGATAAAAAATGAGCACGCATACAGCAAATCAAAACTCTAGATAACTAGAACCATCTCTACTATAAAGACACAGTTCCATAAGCAGCAATTTGGATCGATCATTCTTCAATTTCTCCAGTTCCCATCAGAACCACTCCAGCCTCTCGAGCAGTATGATCCACCATCATATCCCCGATCTCTCCCTCCACCACCACCACGGTTGTAACCTCCGTCACTCCTCTCACCTCCATAACCACCATTTCTCCGACCTCCACCACCATATCCACCAGCACCTCTAGATCCCCCGCCACCACTATGATAACCATTGCCTCTATCTTTGCCTCCACCGCTAGATCTGGACTGAGCCTGGTTGACAGTGATGTTCATACCGTCAAGGTTCTACCCATTCTTATGGTTTATGGTTAGTTTAGGGTTAGTTTAGGGTTTAAGGTTTAGGATTTATGGTTTGGGGTTTAGGGTTTAGGGTTTAGGATTGTAGGTTTTAGGATTTAAGGTTTAGCATTTAGAATTTAGGGTCTTAGGGTTTAATGTTTATGGTTCATGCTTTAGGATTTCAGGGTATAGGGTTTTGGGTTTAGGGTTTAAGGTTTAGATTTTATTTAATTAAGTAAATCAGTTGGTTTAGATTTATTTAGTTTATTTAGTTTACTTTTTATTTATTTCAGTTTATTTTATTTTTCATTTTTATTTAGGTTTATTTTATATTTCTCTTTAGTTTAGTTTATTTATTATAAGTTTAATTATTTTAGTTTAGGTTTTTAATTTTAGTTTTTTTTCTAATTTAGGTTTATTTTTTAGTTGAGTTTTATTTCTATTTTTTTTAGGTTTAGGTTTTATTTTTTATTTTTATGTTTAGGTTATGGTTTTTATTTTATTTATTTAGGTTTATGATTTAGGTTTTTGTTTTAAGTTTATTTTTAGGTTTTATTTCTTTACTTAAGGTTTTAGTTTATTTTATTTTATTTTGTTTAGGTTTAGGTTTAGGTTTAGTTTATTTTAAGTTTAGTTTTAAGTTTAGTTTATTTTAGTTTGATTTATTTTAGTTTAGGTTTAGGTTTATTTTATCTTATCTATTTTATTTTTATTTTAGGTTTGGGTTTTTTTTCAGTTTTGGGTTTAGGTTTTATTTTTTATTTATTATTAGGTTTATTTTTTAGGTTTAGGTTTTTATTTAGTTTTTTTTATATTTTATTTTTAATTTATTTTATTTTAGGTTTATTTTATTTATATTTATGTTTAGTTTTTATTTTATTTATGTTTTTTATTCTTAGGTTATTTTATTTGTTTAGTTTATTTTAGGTTTTTATTTCTTTTATTTCAGTTTATTTTTATTAGTTTTATTTTTACCTTTAGGTTTAGATTTTAGATTAAGTTTTTTATTTTATTTAGGTTTAGGTTTATTTAATTTATTTTATTAATAAGTTTTATTTAGTTTAGGTTTAAGTTTTTAGGTTCTTGAGGTTTAGGGTTTGGGGTTTAGGGTTTAGGGTTTAGGATTTTGAGGGTTTAGGGTTAGCAGGGTTTAGGGTTTAGGGTAGTGCCTAGACTTTAAGGTTTAGAGTTTTAGGGCTCAGGTGTTTAGTTTAGGGTTTGTGATTAGGGTTTGGGTTTAGGTTCAGATTTAGGGTTGTAGTGGGTCAGGTTTAGGGTTAGGATTTAAGGTTTAGGATTTAAGGTTTAGCTTTTATGGTTTTTTCTTTAATTAAGTAAATCGATAGGTTTAGGTTTATTTATTTTTTGATTTTATTTTTTATTTATTTTAGTTTATTTTATTTTTTATTTTTACTTAAGTTTATTTTTATTTTTATTTTGTTTAGTTTATTTATTTTTGGTTTATTTCTTTTAGTTTAAGTTTTCTATTTTAGTTTATTTTTTAGGTTTAGGTTTAGGTTTATGCTTATTTTTTAGTTTAGTTTTATTTTTTTTTTATTTTTTAGGTTTAGGATTTATTTTTTATTTATAGTTTTAGGTTAAGGTTAAGGTTTTAGGTTTTTATTTTAGGTTTAATTTTTTAGTTTAGGTTTAGGTTTATTTTTAGTTTATTTTATTTTATTTAGTTTAGGGTTTAAGTTTAGTTTATTTTAGGTTTAGGTTTGGGTTTTATTTATTTTTGTTTAGGTTTATTTTATTTTCTTTATTTTAGGTTTAGGTTTTATTTGTTTATTTTTATGTTTTGTTCTTAGGTTTAGGTTTTTTTTATTTTATTTTAGGTTTATTTTAGTCTTAATTTATGTTTAGTTTTTATTGTATTTAGGGCTTTTATATTTAGGTTTATTTTTTTTAGTTCAGTTTAGGGTTTTATTTATTTTAGTTAAGTTTACCTTTTATTTTTTATTTTATTTTATTTTACTTTTAGGTTTAGGTTTAGGTTTGGTTTTAGATCAGGTTTTATTTTATTTTATTTTATTTTATTTAGGTTTAGGCTTTTATTTATTTTATTTTAAGTTTCATTTAGTTTAGGATTAGGTTTTAGGTTTTATTATTTAGGGTTTAGGGTTTGGGGTTTAGGTTTAGCCTGGGTGAGGTTTTAGGTTTTGGGGGTTTAGGATTTAGGGGGCACAGGCATGTATTTTGTGGTCAGTGGAGTTTAGAGGTGCAGGTTTAGGGTTTAAGGTTTAGGGTTTGGGTGGTAAGGTTTGAGGTGTCAATTAGGGTAGGGTTTTGTGGTTTAGGGTTCAGGTTTTTATTTGTTTTAAATAAAGTAAACTCATAGGTTTAAGTTTATTTATTTTAGTAAGTTTATTTTTTATTTATTTTAGTTTATTTTATATTTATTGTTATTTAGTTTTATTTTTATTTTTATTTAGTTTATTTATTTAATTTATTTATTTTAGTTTATTTTTTAGGTTTAGGTTTAAGTTTATTTTTTAGTTTAGTTTTATTTTTATTTATTTTTTAGGTTAAGGTTTTATTTTCTTATTTTTAGGTTTAGGTTTCAATTTCTATTTTATTTTTTTTAGGTTTAGGTTTTAGGATTTAATTTTATGTTTATTTTGAGGTTTTATTTTTTAATTTAGGTTTAAGTTCATTTTTAGTTTATTTTATTTTATTTAGGGTTTAAGTTTAGGTTTAGGTTTAGTTTATTTTAGCTTAAGTTTAGGTTTATTTTATTTTTATTTTAGTAGGTTTTTTTTTGTTTAGGGTTTATGTTTTATTTATCTTTTTTATTTTTAGGTTTATTTTTTAGGTTTAGGTTTTTATTTTATTTTATTTTATGTTTATTTAATTTTTATTATAGGCTTTGTTTTATTTTTATTTAGGTTTTCTATTTTTTATTATAGTTTAGGTTTTTATTTATTTTAATTTAGTTTATAAATTTTTTAGGTTTAGGTTCAGGTCTAGGCTCAGGTTTAGGTTTTAGTTTATTTTCTCATTTTATTTTATTATTTTATTTTATTTTAGTTTAGGTTTTTTATTTATTTTATTTTTAGGTTTTATTTAGTTTATGTATAGATTTTTTTCTTTTTAGGGTTCAAGGTATAGGGTTTATGGTTTAGGGTTTAGGGTTTGGGGTTTAGGGTTTAGGATTTAGGGTTTGGGATTTATGTTTTAGGGTTAAAATTTTAGGGTTTAGGGTTTAGAGTTTAGGGTTTTTAAGGTTTACGGTTTAGGGTTAAGGGTTTAGATTTTAGGTCTAGAGTTCAGGTTTTAGTTTAGGGTTTAGGGTATTTGGTTTTTTTTTAACAGAGAACAAATTCTAATTCAACATTTATTCTTTCCAATTTCATCAACCAAGTAACCCACCAAGTTTTCTAAGACAAAAGTGATAACAGATAAAAATATGAACACACATAGAGCAAATCAAAAACCCTAGATAACTAGAACTATCTCTACTTTAAAGAAATAGTTCCATAAGCAGTAGATCAAATCCGCCATTCTTCAGTTTCGCTAGTTCCCATCAGAACCACCCCAGCCTCTCGAATACCAAGATCGACCATCATATCCCAGATCTCTCCCTCTGCCACCACCAGAGTTGTAACCTCCATCTCTCCTCTTACCTCTATAAGAACTACTCCTTAGACCACCACCTCCAAATCCACTAGCACCTCCAGATCCCCCACCATCGCAGTGATAATTAACACCTCCGCCTTCACCTCCACTGTTAGATATAGACCGAGCCTGATTAACAATTTTAGGGTTTAGGGTTTTAGGTTTTTAAGGTTTATGCTTTTAGGGTTTAGGGTGTAGGGTTAGGGTTTATGGTTTAGGGTTTAATGTTTTAGGGTTTAGGGTTCAAGTTTATGGTTTATGGATAGGGTTTATGGTTTTAGGGTTTAGGGTTTTAGGGTCTAGGGTTTTAGCATTTAGGGTTCAGGTTTAGGGTTTAGGGTTTAGGGTTTAGTGTTTATGCTTTAGGGTTTAGGATTTTGAGGGTTTAGGGTTTAGAGTTAGTTTCAGGTTTAGGGGTTTTTAGGGTTTAGGGTTTAGGGTTGTAGGTTTGGGGTTTAGTGTTTAAGGTTATTTTTAAGGTTTAGGGTGTAGAGTTTATGGTTTAGGGTCTTTTTTTAAATTAAGAAAATTGGTAGGTTTAGGTTTACTTAGTTTATTTAGGTTATTTTTATTTATTTTAGTTTATTATATTATTTATTTTTATTTATGTTTATTTTAAATTTTTATTTAACTTAGTTTATTTATTTTAGGTTTCTTTATTTTAGTTTAGGTTCTTTATTTTAGTTTATTTTTTTTTTTGTTTAGGTTGAGGTTCATGTCTATTTTTTATTTTAGTTTAATTTTTATTTTATTTTTTAGGTCTAGGTTTTATTTTTTTTATTTTTAGGTTTAGGTTTAAGTTTTTATTTTATTTTTTTGGGTTTAGGTTTTAGGTTTCTATTTTTGGTTTATTTATAAGATTTATCTTTTAATTTAGTTTAGGTTTATTTTTTGTTTATTTTATTTTATTTAGTTTAGGGTTTAGGTTTTATTTATTTTAAATTTAGGTTTAGGTTTATTTTAATTTTGTTTATTTTAGGTTTAGGTATTTTTAGTTTAGGGTTTGGGTTTTATTTTTTTATTTAATTTTTATTTTATTTTATTTTAGGTTTATTTTATTTTTATTTTATTTAGGTTTTTTTATTTTTCAATTTTTTTTAGTTTAGTTTCAATTTTTATTTATTTTATTTTAGTTTAGTTTTTTTTAATTTTATGTTTAGGTTTAGGTTTAGGTGTTAGTTTAGGTTTTTATTTTATTTTATTTTTTTATTATATGTAGGTTTATGTTTTTTTATTTATTTTATTTTTAGGTTTTATTTAGTTTAGGTTTGTATGTCAGTTTAGGGTTTTGAGCCTGGGTTAGGGTTTAGGGTTATAGGTTTTAGGGTTTATGATTTAGGGTTTATGATTTTAGGGTTTAAGGTTAAGTGTTTAGGGTTTAGAATTTAGGGTTTAGGGTATAAGGTTTAGAGTTTTAAGGTTTAGGGTTTAGGGCTTAGGGTTAGTTTTAGGGTTTAGGGTTTAGGGTTTAGAGTCTTTTAGGGTTTAGGTTGTATGTTTGGGGTTTAGAGTTCAAGGTTTGTGTTAGGGTTTAGGGTTTAGGGTTTAGGGTTTAGGGTCTAGGGTTTATGGTTTAGGTTTTTTTAATTAAGTTAATCGATAGGTTTAGGTTAATTTAGTTTATTTTTAATTAATTTAGTTTATTATATTATTAATTTATATATATGTTTATTTTTAATTTTTATTTAATTTAGTTTATTTATTTTAGTTTAGGTTTTTTATTTAGTTTATTTTTTAGATTTAGGTTTAAGTTTATAGTTTAGTTTTTTTTTTTTCGATTTTGGTTTTATATTTTAGTTTGGTTAAATATTATTTATTTATTTTAATTTATTTAGTTTATGGTTTAGGTTTAGTTTATTTTAGTTTAGGTTTAGTTTTTATTTATTTTAGTTTAGTTTAATGTAGTTTAGGTTTAGGTTTATTTTATTTTATTTATTTTAGGCTTAAGTTTTTTTAGTTTAGGGTTTAGATTTTATTTATTATTTATTTTTAGGTTTTATTTTAATGTTTAGGTTTTTATTTAGTTTTTATTTTATTTTATTTTAGTTTTATTTTATTTTTATTTTATGTTTAGTTTTATTTTATTTATTTTTTTATTTTGTATTTATTTTATTTTTTAGTTTATTTGGTTTATAATTATTTTATTTTAGTTTACTTTACTTTTATATTTTAAATTTTTTTATGTTTAGGTTTAGGTTTGGGTTTCAATTTTGGTTTAAGATTTTATTTTATTTTCTTTTATTATTTTACTTAGGTTTAGGTTGTTTTATTTTATTTTTAGGTTATATTTAGTTTAGGTATAGGTTTTTAGGTTTTTATAGCTTAGGGTTTAGGGTTTGGGGTTTAGGGTTTAAGATTGTAGGTTGTAGGTTTAGGGTTTAAGGTTGTAGTTTAGGGTTTAGGGTTTAGGGTTTAGGATTTAAGGTTTAGGGTTTAGGGTCTAAGATTTAGGGTTTAGGGTTTAGGGTCTTAAAGTTTAGGGTTTAAGGTTAGTTTTAGGGTTTAGGGTTTAGGGTTAAGGTTTTTTTATTTATTTTTATTTGTTTTTAAAAATTAGGTATACTCATAGATTTAGGTTAATTTAGTTTATTTATTTTTTGTATTTTTATTTAGGTTTATATTTATTTATACTTAGTTTAGTTTATATATTATAGGTTAATTTATTTATTTTTTAGGTTTTTTTATTAAAGTTTATTTTTTCAGTTTAGGGTTTTTTTAGTTCAATTTTATTTTAATTTTAATTTTTAGGTTTAGGTTTTATTATTTATTTTTAGGTTTAGGTTTAGATTTTTATTTTATGTCTTTTCGGTTTAGGTTTTTATTTTATTTTTTTAGGTTTAGGTTTTATGTTTTTGTTTTAGGTTTATTTGTAGGTTCTATTTTTAGTTTATTTTATTTTATTTAGGGTTTAGGTTTAGGTTAAGGTTTTATTTATTTTAGTTTAGTTAATTTTAGTTTAGGTTTATGTTTATGTTTATTTTTATTTTAGGTTTAAGTTTTTCTTAAGTATTGGATTGTGGTATTATTTTTTATTTATTTTTAGGTTTATTTTTTAGGTTTAGGTTTTTATTTAGTTTTTATTTTATTTTATTTTAAGTTTATTTAATTTTTTTTAGGTTTAGTATTTATTTTATGTTGGTTTTTATTTATTTATAGTTTAGTTTAGTATTTATTTATTTTTATTTTCTCTTTAGGTTTAGGTTTAGCTTTAGCTTTAAGTTTAAGTTTTAGTTTAGGTTTTTATTTTATTTTATTTTTTATTTTATTTTGGTTTAGGTATTTTATTTATTTTATTTTTAGGTTTTATTTAGCTTAGGTTTAGGTTTTTAGCTTTTTAGGGTTATTTTAGGGTTTAAGATTTAGGGTTTAGGGTTTAGGGTTTAGGGTTTAGGGTTTAGGGTTTAGGGTTAAGGCTTTAGAATTTAGGTTTTAGGGTTTAGGGTTTAGGGTTTAGGGTTTAAGGTTTTAGGGTTTGGGGTTTAGGGTTTAGGGTTTTTAGAGTTTAGAGTTCAGAGTTTAGGTTTTAGGTCTAGGGTTGAGGTTTTAGTTTAGGGTTTAGGGTTTATGGTTTTTTTTAAATGAGAATAAATTCAAATTCAATATTTCTCTTTTTCAATTTCATCAACCAAGTAACACACCATGTTTTTTAAGATACAAGCAATGATAGAGAAAAAATGAGCACGCATAGATGAAATTAAAAACCCTAGATAACTACAACCATCTTTATTGTGAAAACAAAGTTCCATGAGCAATAGATCAGATCGCCCATTCTTCAATTTCTCTAGTTTCCATCAGAACCACCCCCTCCTCTCGATTGGCAGGATCCTCCATCATATCCTCGATCTCTCCCTCTACCACCACCATGATTGTAACCTCCATCCCTCCTCCCACCTCCATAACCACCACTTCTCCGACAACCACCTCCATATCCACCAGCACCTCTAGATCCCCCAACACCACTACAATAATCGCCACCTCGGCCTTCGCCTCCACCCCTAGATCTAGGCTGAGCCTGGTTGATGGTGATGTTCCTAATGTCAAGGTTCTGCCCATTCTCAAGTCTTAGGTTTATTTGGTTTTAGGGTTTAAGTTTATTTTTTTATTTTATTTAGTTACTTTAGGTTTAGGTTTAGGATTTAGGGTTTAGGGTTTAGGTTTAGGGTTTAGGGTTTAGGGTTTGTAGGGTTTATGCTTTTAGGGTTTAGGGTTTAGGGTTAGGGTTTAAGGTTTAGGGTTTTAGGGTTTAGGCTTTTAGGGTTTAGGGTTTACGGTTTGGGTTTAGGATTTAAGGTTTAGGGTTTAGGGTTTAGTGTTTAGGCTTTAGGGTTTAGGGTTTTGAGGGTGTAGGATTTAGGATTAATTTAAGGTTTAGGGTTTAGGGTTTTGTTATGGTTTAGGGATTAGGGTTTAGAGTTGTTGGTTTAGGGTTTAGGGTTTAGGGTTATGTTTAGGATTTAGGGTTTAAGGTTTAGGGTGTAGAATTTAGGGATTAGTGTTTAGTATTTTTAAAAAAATAAGTAAACTAGTAGGTTTAGGTTTATTTAGTTTATTTATTATTTATTTTAATTTATTTTATTTTATATTTTTATTTTGGTTTATTTTTTATTTTTATTTAGTTTAGTTTATTTATTTTAGCTTTATTTATTTTAGTTTGGGTTTTTTATTTTAGTTTAGTTTTTTAGGATTAGGTTTAGGTTTATTATTTTAGTTGAGTTTTATTTTTATTTTATATTTTAGGTTTATGTTTTATTTTTTATTTTTAGGTTTAGGTTTAGGTTTTTATTTTTTTTTAGGTTTAGGTTTTAGGTTTTTATTTTAGGTTTATTTTAAGGTTATATTTTTTATTTTTGGATTAGGTTTATTTTTATTTTATTTTATTTTATTTAGGGTTTAGGTTTAGGTTTAGGTTTAGTTTATTTTAGGATTAGGTTTAGGTTTTATTTATTTTAGTTTAGTTTATTTTACTTTAGGTTTAGTTTTATTTTATTTTTATCTTAGGTTTAGGCTTTTTTTTTTGTTTAGGATTTAGGTTTTATTTTTTATTTATTTTTAGGTTTATTTTTTAGGTTTAGGTTTTTATTTAGTTTTTATTTAATTTTATTATATTTTATTTCTGGTTTATTTTATTTTTATTTTAGGTTTATTTTTTATTTTATTTAGGTTTTCTATTTTTCACTTTAGTTTAGGTTTTTATATATTTTATTTTAATTTAGTTATTATTTTTTATTTTATTTTCTTTTTAGGTTTAGGTTTAGGTTTAGCTTTTAGTTTAGGTTTTTATTTATATTAATTTTTTTGTTTTATTTTGGTTTAGGTTTTTTTATTTATTTAATTTTATGTTTTATTTAGTTTAGGATTAGGTTTTCAGCTTTTTAGGGTTTAGGGTTAATTGAGGGTTTAGGGGTTATGGTTTAGGGTTTGGCGTTTAGGGTTTAGGGTTTAATATTTAGGGTTATGCTTTTAGGGCTTAGGGTTTAGGGTTTAGGATTAGGGTTTAGGGTTTAGGGTTTAGGGTTTAGGTTTAAGGTTTAAGGTTCAGGTTTTAGTTTAGGGTTTAAGGTTTTTGATTTTTTTTAACACGAAATAAATTCGAATTCAACATTTCTTCTTTCAATTTCATCAACCAAGTAACACACCAAGTTTTCTAAGAGACAAGTGACAACAAAGATAAAAAATGAGCACACATTGAGCAAATAAAATACCCTAGATTACTAGAACCATTTCTACCGTAAAGGCAGTTTCATAAGCAGCAGATCGGATCGGCCATTCTACAATTTCTCTAGTTCTCATCAGAACCACCCTGACCTCTCGATTAGCAGTATCCTGCATCATATCCCCGATCTATCCCTCGGTTACCACCATGACTGCAACCTCCATCACTTTTCCCACCACCACTGTAATAATCGCCACCTCTGCCTCTGCCTCCACTACTAGATCTAGACTAAGCCTAGTTGGTGGTGATTTTCCTGTAGTTAAGGTTTTGCCTATTCTTAGGGTTTAGGTTTAGGTTTATTAGGTTTTAGAGTTTAGGTTCATTTTTTAATTTATTTAGTAACTTTAGGTTTAGGTTTAGGGTTTGGGTTTTAGGGTTTAGGGTTCAGGGTTAAGGTTTAGGGTTTAGGGTTTCTTGTTTACGGTTTTACGGTTTATGCTTTTAGGGTTTAAGGTTTAGGATTTAGGGTTTAGGGATTTTTAGGGTTTAGGGCTTAGGGTTTAGGGTTTATGGTTTTTTTTTTAAATTAAGTAAACCGATAGGTTTAAGTTTATTTAGTTTATTTAGTAAATTTTTTATTTATTTTAGTTTATTTGATTTTTTATTTTTATTTAGGATGATTTTTTCATTTAGTTCAGTTTATTTATTTTAGTTTAGGTTTTTTATTTTAGTTTATTTTTTATGTTTAGCTTTAGGTTCATTTTTTAGTTGAGTTTCATTTTTATTTTATATTTTAGGTTTAGGTTTAGGTTTTCATAGTATTTTTTTACGTTTAGATTTTAGGTTTTTAATTTAGCTTTATGTTTAGGTTTTATTTTTTGGTTTAGGTTTAGGTTCATTTTTAGTTTCTTTTATTTTATTTTATTTAGTTTGGGTTTATGTTTAGGTTTAGTTTATTTTAGGATTTGGTTTAGGTTTTATTTATTTTAGTATATTTTATTTTTGTTTAGGTCTAGGTTTATTTTATTTTATTTATCTTAATTTTTTTTAGGTTTTTGTTTTTTTTTTTAGTTTAGGGTTTAGCTTTTACTTTTTATTTATTTTAAGGTTTATTTTTAGGTTTAGGTTTATATCTAGTTTTTATTTTATTTTATTTTTGGTTTATTTTATTTTTATTTTACAATTAGTTTTTATTTTATTTAGGTTTTATATTAGGTTTATTTTATTTTTAAGTTTATTTAGGTTTATATTTATTTTATTTTAATTTATTTTTAATGGTTTATTTCATTTTATTTTTTGGTTTAAGTTTAGGTTTTTATTTTATTTTATTTAGGTTTAGGTTTTATTTATTTATTACTTTATTTTTAGTTTAAGGTTTTAGGGTTGTGGCCTGGGGTAGGCTCATGGCCCAGGGCCTAGGTTTAGTGCTCATGGTTTTAGGGCTCAGGGTGTGGCAGGGTGTGGGCAAGATGGGTTGGCCTTGGCCCAGGTCAGTTGGGCTGTACTGGGCTGCCCAGGCTGGGCCTTGGGGCCCAGGGCCCAGGATAGTTATGTAGTAGTGAGGATGGCCCAGGGCCTGTGGGTGTGGCTCAGGCCCAGTGGCCCAGGGTCAGGGTTGTCAGGAGGGAGTGGCCCAGGGCCAGTTAGGGCCCAGGGCCTGTGTCAGCCTTTTAGGGTCAGGATTAGGGCCCAAGATTTAGGGCCTGGGTCATGGTAAGCAACCCACAAGTTTAGGTATTTAGTTTATTTAGTTCATCTTTATTTATTTATTATTTATTTATTTTATTTAGGTTTTTTTTAATTTTATTTAGTTTAGTTTATTAATTTTAGGATTTTTATTTTAGTTTTATTTTTGGGGTAGTTTATTTTTTTTATTTTATTTTATTTTACTTTATAGGTTTAAGTTTTATTTTTTTATTTTTAGGTTTAAGTTTAGATTTTTATTTATTTTTTAGGTTTAGGTTTTAGGTTTTTATTTTAGGTTTTTTTTTTAGTTTAGGTTTATGTTTTTTTTTAATTTATTTTATTTTATTTAATATAAGGTTTATGATTAGTTTATTTTAGGTTTAGGTTTAGGTTTTATTTATTTTTGTTTAGTTTACTTTAATTTTGGTTTATGTTTAATTTATTTTAGGTTTAGGTTTTTTTTAGTTTAGGGTTTAGGTTTTATTTTTTATTTATTTTTAGGTTTTATTTTTAGGTTAATTTTTTAGGTTTAGGATTTTATTTAGTTCTTATTTTATTTTGGAATTTGTGCCACCATCCTTCAGGATCTTTGATGCCAGAGGGAGCTCACGATAACACATTGCATACTTTAGAGCCGACTATTGCAACATTGGTGGCAGTAATGCACTCCTCTTCCGCCTTTTCATTAGCCATCTGTCAAGCGTTGCATTTGATTGGTATGCCGAACTGCCCAATGGTTTGGTGAAGATTTTTGTTGAGTTGGAGCACCTATTTATCAAGAGGTTTGCTGGAGCTCAGTAGAGGGTGACTGAAGGCAACCTCATTGTAGAGAAACAAAACTCAATGAGGTCCTTGTTGATTACATTCTCAGGTGGTACAACCTGAGCATGAAATGTGAACCACAACTGTCCAACAACATGCCATTGAGATTCTTCTCAAGAATATCCATGGCCTAGTTGCCTTCATGCTTAAGGGCTTTACCATCAAAATATTTAAGAAATTAATCAACAAGGCGGCTAGCCTACAAGAGGAAGCCAAACAGTTGCCCTTTCCCAACCATTCATCTAGGCCCAAGCCGTAGAAGGTGTTTGAGAAGAAGCCAAAGATAGTTGCATCAATGGATAGAGGGAAGTAGCCAGCCATAGTTCAGTATGAGAGACTATGAGCTCAGCAGCCTCCTTTGCCACCTCATCTTCCACCACCTCGGCTATCATACCGGCCACCGCAGCCACCACAATGACCATTTCCATCACCTCAGTAGCCTACCCAGTAGCGGTGTTCATATCCATCACCAGGCAGCTACTTTCCACCAACTCTTATCGATAGATTGAATAAGCCATATTCATTCAAGAGGGAGGTAGTTAGAAAAATCTTTAAGAATCTCTTAAAGAAACCTGTCTTTCAGTTACCAGAGCCTAAGGGGACAGAGTAAGTGGGCAAGAGTGATGATTCTAGCTATTACCCCTACCACCGCATGTTAGGCCAAGTCTTAGAGTATTGTATCACTTTAAGGACTAGCTTAAGCATAGCTACAAGTTGAGAGCCATAGTTATCCCTAAGGAATACTTATTAGAACAACCATTCAGTTCTATTATAGTAATCATTATGGATACTTGGGAATACTGCGATCCTCTTAAGACCGAAGAAGGTTATGATATTTCCCTATCCCAAACCTCTAAGAAGATCATTTGTAAGATCAAGAAGCTTTCCTTGAAGATGCTTGAAGTACTCAAACCTCCAACACCAAGGAAGGTTTGCTAGTTGCAAAAGTCAACCCAGGGATGGTGATAGCCTAGCAGTAACAACTCACCATACCTACCCGAGGTAGTCCAGTAGTGCAGCCACCGTCTGAGTCGAGTACTCCCTCCACCGTTGCAGCTACCACCTCTTCTGATAGATCCTCTTCTACTGGTAGGAGCATTGTATATGCAGTTAAGGGTGATAAATCCCTAACTTTGCTTACTTTACTTGATTTCTATCAAGTACCTCCACCCAAAAAGAAATTAATGAAAAAAGTTTATTTTACATATATATTGCCTACTACTGATGCTCTTGATTTTACTCATATTGAAAGCTCTCTAAGTATAAAAAAAATAATAGCTATAGTAGTTTCGATCCTTTCCTTTCTAATTCAGAGTTGGACTATCCTTCTATGAATCAATCAGGTTCACCAACTGACTCTGAGGATCCCATAGGAGAAGTTGTAGGTATGCTCGATGAGAATGTAGAACTTTCCACAAGCTCATCATTCCAAGAAGTCATTGAAGTCAACCTATGTAGTGGCAAAACTCTACCTCCTAGGGTAGCCTGTCAGGATAAGGGTAAGCAAGGCATTAGTTCTAGTGAGCATATAGCCCCTCAATAGGATGCTTCACCCATGGATATACTTGTGGAGGACCAAGACAGAGTTGATTACAATGTCCTAGCTCACATTAGAAAGTTTCCAACTAAGTTAAGCATATACGAGGCCCTTGCCTTATCCAAAGAGATGAGGGAATCTCTAATCAAGGCCTTACTTGATCTACAGATATGCTTAGCTCATTTGACTACTACTAAAGAGTAGGCATGCCACTTGAATGACATATTAGAGTTAGCATTTAGAAGGGATGAAGACTTACCTCTTAGGGAAAGCACAACCTCTTTACATTATAGTGGATGTTGGCAGATACAAGCTATCCTAAGTTCTGGTTGACCCAGGTGTATCAATCAACATTATGAGTCTAAGAATCATTGCCTACTTGAGGATCGACATCTCCAAACTCCAAAAAGAAAAGATGATGTTGAGAGAATTCAATGAACCAGAGGAGAGGGCTTTGTGCTATTTATTTTTGGATGTATAGGGGGGAGGCAGGACAGTACTTTTTGAGGTGATCGGGTATAACATTGAGGTATGATGTACTATCTCGAAAGATAGAGGAATCACCCTACAGTGGACCTAATAATGTAATAAGGACTCCTAAGGCATGATTGGTCTATGAATGTACCAGAGATTTTTCCCCTACTTTACATGGATGAATAAAGGAAGGTTTATATTAAATCAGGTTCATAAGTTCCCTATGGAGGCAAGCCTCCATAGTTAATTACATCTTAGGAAATGAAATTTCCTAAATATACTCTCAATTAGCATCTCCAAAGATTTCAAGGTTAGGCTATCAAAGGATTGGTTGTATTTAGAAAATCAATTGGGAAAGTTCAAGGAGAATACTTATTTTTGGAATCCAAATGAAATAAGTAGTAAATGCTCATGATACTTGGAAGCCTAGTGAGCATTCCAATCTATCCTATGGTTGGGCTTTATAATTTTGAAGTTGAGGAGCTTCATATATTTTGAGTTGAAATTTAATTAGATTATTAGGGCTTATAATCCACCAACACAAATTTATGGGAATGCCTAAGAGGTGAGTATTTATGCTCGTAGCCCAAAGAAAATAGCTACCTCGAATCCTAAATCTAGGGAGCATTAGTATGAGCTAAAGCACAACCTAAATCTAAGTGACAGGTGGACATAAGGATTTACCTCCACAAGAGAGAATAAATTGTCTGACTGTTAGACTTATAATTTCTTAGAGAGGCCACCAGCTAACTCCTCCTATGATTTTAAAACTATGTAGTCCATTCTTATGAATTGTAAGATAGCCAGGGTAGTTATTTAATTAGAAAAATACTAAATTCCAAAACACACTCCCTAAGAGACTACAGCATGAGTGGTATGATCATATGACGTAATCTATAGATGCAAAATATTTTCAAATTTTATTTCATTTTCAACACATCATTTTGATAGAGGCTTTAGGATTTCTTATGCCTAAATGCATTATGAAGTAGGTTATGGGTCAAATCAGCTAGAAGAAGGTGTTCTCCATCATAAGGGATGCCCTCATAGGTCAAGCATTCCTTCATCGTGCAAGGATGGAGATCCTTCATGTTTAAGAGAGAAAGAATATGCATGCATGATGTGAAACATACAACCATATAGCTAAGGGGTTGCTAAATCTTTTAATTATCTTCTTTATATTTTAGGCTTTATGATGAGGCTATGAGTTGTTTAAGATTTAGTTATGAGTGATTAATTGTGTAGAAAAGTAATTTTTATCCTATGAGCCTAATTGTATCCAAGCCACACATTAAAATCATCAATCATTTAAGAAACTATGAAAAGCATGTCATCCTAATGCACAATGTAAACATAACATCAAACAATTATATAAACTATCGTAAAGAATAAGAATTGATCTTGTCATAATGTAAGAGAGAAAAGATGGGTCACCGAGCTCTACCCTTATACAACCAGGAATATAAAATAATAATTATAATTGTATTAAATGTTATGGGGGTCTTCATATCTCCATTTTTGATTTGGTTCCTTCTTGGATTTGGATGTGCTTGCTTCAAAGGCATCATAGGGCACCCCAAGAGAAAGCCTTCTAGCCACTGCTCATCCTAATCCCCCATAGCACTAATCCTAATTCCAATTGCAAAAATTACATTTATGTGGGAAAAGTAAATCTAACTACACCTGCAAAATAAAGGTTAGCTAAATATATATATAATCCCAAGTAGTTGTATTTATAATTTGTACTTAGCACCCTACACATGGGTAAATAAGCCCACCTATCCTAACTTGGATTATGCTTAAGAATTTAAGCAATCTATAAAAAGAGCATTCATATTTATTTTTAAGCATCCCTAAAGCATAATCCCTTGAAGAAAACATGATTAGGCTAATATTGGCCTATCATCCAATCTACTAAGCATACACCCTAACATCCAAACTATAATAATACATCATAAAATAAACCTACATCACATCATACACCATCCTAACTTAGAGCTGGTGACTTAATTCTAATGTGTATTATGGCTTGTGGTAAGTCTTGTTAGGCATTAGTGTTGTATTTTCTAAGCATAGAAGGATTCAATTTAACATGAAAGGTTGATTTCACTTGAAGTAGTTTAATTGATTTGAGAATTTTAAATTGTGTTTTGTTTTGTTTCATTTGATTACACTCAACAACTAAGTGTTATAAAGAGAGGAAAAGAGGATTGCCTCTTTCATCCCTACCTTAAGTCACTTTCTATAGTATATTAATTTGATTTAGTTATCATTAGTGAATGTCTTATTAAATGATTTAATTAATCCTAAGTTTAGGTTCACTTTAAATAATACTATTTAACATGAAAGGCATCTTAAGATTAATTTAATCAAATTACTACCACATGACATATATTAAATCATTCCTTTCCATCACATGTAACATGCATATGATTTAATCTAAGTGTATCTATACATGCAACATATTTTAGCACTTAAATGATGAATGTATGTGTATGTTTAGAATTTATATTTTATTTTATTGAATTATTTAAACATTTTAATTTAAAACTTTATCCAAATTCTTATACAAAAAAGGACATAAGAATGAAATTAAATAGGCATGTGTTGTTAAACCAGGAAGTGAGGTGATCAAATGACCTCCTTGAGCTAGCTAAAGCCTCAATTCTTGGAATGTCTAGATTATATACCCATTTGCATTCAAACATATGTAAATTCATATACATGAACATAGGAAGTAAGCTCCAAATCATATGGCTAATTAATTCAACCACTTAGTCAATTATGAATGCATGCAATTTTAATGTAAAATGGGATTTTTCCTTTACTAATCACATATACATATACATGTACAAAGATATAGGCAAGTATGTGTCATTGTTAAACTAGGGAATTGAGGTAATCAAATGACCTCGTTAGGGATAATTAAAGCCTCGTATTCCAGAAATGTCTAGACTATATACTTGCTTTTCTTGGACACACATGGATGTATAAATAAATGAGGGAAAGAAAACCATGCAAAGATTATATATTTGTTTATTGGATTATATATATATATATATATATATATATATATATATATATATATATATGAATTAAAGCTCTATACAAATTATAATGTTTTGAAATACATAAGAATGAAATCAAATGGGTATGTGCCATTGTTAAACTAGGGAAGTGAGGTAATCAAATGACTGCCTTGGAGCTAGCTAAAGTCTCATTTTCCCGGGATGTCCAGACTATATACCCATTACCATTCAATCTTATATAAATCAACACATGAATAGAGGAAAGAGAACTCAACATTCATACACATAAGATATAAGCACATGCATTTCTTATGTATTTATAACTAGCATAATAACACATATTATTATTCATTTATAAGCTTTTGAAAAATACATTTTGATTTAATAGTGATAATAGCAATGCATATATTAAATTAAATCAATACATACAAGCTTACATAAAGGAAATCCATTTTTATTTTACTTAAATTTGAAAACATGGATGCATGAATTGAAATGACATACCAAATTTAACATGATTAGAAATAGGACAATCAAATATAAGCATGTGATTCATTCAACCAAACTAGTTCTTAAGGACAATCAAATCAAATAAGATTATTTAAAGCAAACTAAAACTTCTTTATTAATTAATTTGGATTTGATTTGATTTATAGGAGAGAAATCATCACTTATTATTTTAAACCCATTCGCACATTAGTGATTTGATCTAATTTAAACAAATGTAATTAAGTTAATTTTATGGGTTAATTAAGTTGAACCCTTAATTAGATGAATTAATTCCCCTTACCTTAAGTCACCTTAAAGTAATTAACTAGATATTTATGAGCCAACATGATATGCATGGAAAATAAACTTGTAATGATCCTAGGAAATAAAAGGGGCCTAATGCAAATGGCTCATGATTAATAGTTAATTAGATTAAGGGACTTAATTAATTACTCTTATGATTTTTCCACACATGTGGACTAATCATAATTTCATTAAACTCCTTTAGGTTATTAAACACTTAAATATCTATCCCATGATTTAATTAATTAAGGTCTGATATGATTATCATTTTAATTTGATTAACTGATTTAATTAATTAGTTAAATCTTAATTAATTTCATTTTACAAAAAGGTGAAATGAATTTAAGGAAAGGGGTCCCAACCTTATTCCTTAGTTTAATTACTATTGAACAATGATTAATAAACTTAATTAACCAATTTATTACAATTCATGGGATTAATTAATCAATAATTAACTTGAAAGAGTAGTTAAGGTTTAATTAGTCAATTTTCCTAATTAAGTGAGCAATAAATCCCAAGAAAATCATGGGAGGTTGAGGTCATCCCATTAAATTAACCCATAAAATTTGGGAATAATTGCTTAAGTAATTAATGAGTAATCAAGCTAATTAATTTTGTAATTAAACTTTAATTACTATTCAAAATTAGTTAAAATAATTTTTAATTAATTCTCCTCTGAAATACCTTTGAAATGAGTTTTTATTGGCATTTTTTATTTCTTTATGATTATTTATAATTTTTAGAAGTTTCAGCCATTAAAAATGATTAATTAAGCCTAATTAAAGCATAATCCTATTGGCACCACATGGCACGCTAATGCAGCGTGCTTTCCACAAGGCACCAAGGGATTGGCTACTTAAAACTTATCCGACTCAGAGCCTACATGGTAGTGGCGAATGCACTTTCTCTTCCACCATTTAATCTAAGATTAGATAGCTATGATTAATCGCACAGCTTAATAGGATTAAATCAGATTGATCTAGTGGATCTAATCACCACCATCCATTATGATCGTGTGGAATGAATGGAGTGTGATCTAACATCACATGAGTGAGGGAGAATGGAGTCTATCCTCCATTGCTCACTTGATCCGAGCTTACCCAAACTTGAATAAACTCCAAAAGGATTCCACACCTTCACGACATCAAGATGGAGGGATTCAAGATCACACATGAGATGCAAGTTTTTCAAGCTCCAACACGTTTTTCCTAAGGATCAGTATTTGAAGCATACCTCATTAGAGCAGAAGGATGGTGGCTCAAACAATTGACAAAGCTTCATTTAGTGGAAACAGAGCCCTGTTGACTAGCAATTGGATCAATTCCTCGATGATAGCTCTAAAGGCCATGAATTGGTGATTTAGAGCTTAGCTTTCATCGAAGTCCCACCTCTGGTGCTTGATAAGCTTGGAAGATGATTTGTTCTTGCTTGATGAGGCCTAGGGAAGGTGCGTGCAAAGTTAATTTGAGTTTGATGAAGAAATGGGGAAGTTAGGTCAGAAATGGGATTATCCTATTTTGGGATGAACGGGAATGGCATTTTTCAATCTAAGAACAAGCTTGGGAGCTTAAGGAATGCCTCTAGAGGCTCGTGTTGGGTAGGTAGGGCTCTGAGGAATGATTTTTATATGTGTTTAAGTGGAAATGAGGGGGTGTATACCCCCTTCATCTTGATCAGGCGGTGGGATCTGTTTGGCTTCTAGTGGCTGTCTGACCATCTTAGGGAGTCATGGGTGGCAGGGAGGAAGGGAGTTGGCTCGGGTTCGTTGGTTGAGGGTGTGGAGGTGGCTACCAAGGAGGAATCATGAGTGTTCTATGGGTTTTAAATGCTTTAATGGGGAGGGTGAGGTGATTTCACCTCCCATGGGTCATGGCCGACCCAACCACCCCTTGAGGTTGGCGGTGTCCTAGATGCTAGACCATTAGAGTACCAAGTGGCCAAGGAATGGAAATGACCACTTACATGGGTGATTTGTCTCATGTGATGCCCTTGACCCAAGGGTAGAATGATCATTTGGCATTGGATATGATTTGGCTAATTTGAATGGAGCCAAATGTGGGTTAGCACAAATTTCAAGTTAATTGGAGTTGATTTTATTTGGTTTGGCTCAATTTGACTTATTTAGGTCAAATTGAGTTATGTTGGGTCAAGTTGACCAATTGGTCAAATTGGGTCAAACTAAGGGTTGGATCAAGTTCATATGATCATTTGAGATGTTTTGGTTCAGTTGGTTTGGTTTAGCTTGGCTTAGATTTGATTTTGGCTCATTTGAATTCATTTGGGCCAAATGGGTTAAGTTGACCAATTTGACCAAATTGGCCAGCATGGCTTGGGTTGGGTGTTGGTTTGGGTTTAGTTGACCAATTAAAAATGATTGTAGGATTTGTTTTTAATTAATTTTGATTTGGTTTTGATTTAGGCCAACTTGAACCTCCAGGTCAATTTGGTCTAAGTAGGTTAATTAGGTTCAATTGGGTCCAATCATGGCTTTGGTCAGGTTCAATAATCAATTTGGAATGAACTTGAGCCATTAGTTGCAATCAATTTGGTTTATATTTTGATTTGACCCAATTTGGTATTTTAGGTCAATTTGGGTCTACTTAGGTTAAGAGGGCAAATTGTGTTTGGTTTGACTCATTTGAAGGTCAAGTCATATTCAAATATTGATTTTGATTTGGTATGAATCATTGGTTTCAAGGGATTTGGCATAGGTTGAAATTTGGCTAGTTTGGATTCATATGGCTTAATGGGTTGACTTGCTCAAATAATGAGATTGACATGGTTGATGTGATAATTGATCAACCTAGGGTGATCAACAATCATGATGGGAGGTTTTGATGGGCTCGGTTCAATCCAATTTGGGTAGGATTATAATTTGGCTCAAATAGGTCAAATTGCACTTTAAGTCAAGTGGACCAATTGGATTTATTTTGATTTTGGGTTGAGTTTGATTTAGTTGAGTTTATATGGATTTGGGATTGATATATAATTCAAGCAATTGGCTTGGGTTTAAATGGGTTCTGGTTCATTTGAACATTTCAAGTCAAAAGGGTTAAGTTGGGTTTGACTTGGGTTGATTTTGGTTTGGCTTGATGATTATAGATTTCATTTGTATTTAAGAATATGATTGAAGGTATGATTGATTCATAAGAAAATCAATTGAATTTAGGATTTGGAATGAAGGAATTTGGCTAAGTCCATGGAGTTTGGTCATGTTTCTTAGGTTGGATTTTGATTTGGTTTGATTTAATTTTGATGATTTAAATGTATATTTCATTTAAATTTGTGAAGATGATTGAAAATATGATTGATCTGTGAGAAAATCAATTGAGTTTTTGAGTTTGACTTGATTTGGATTCAAATTTGGCTAAGTCCATGGGATAGGTCATATTTTTTAAGAAGGGTTTTGATTTAATTTGATTTAGTTTGATTTATTTTTGATCATTTGAATGTAGATTTGATTTTTATTTAGGAATATGATTGAAGATATAAATTGGTTACAAGAAAATCAATTGATTTTAAATTGATTTGGATTAAGATTTGGTGAAGTCCATGGGATAGGTCATATGGCTTAGGAATGGTTTCATGTTTGGATTTGATCATGAGCTTCAATCATTTGGTTTTGGAATTTGGGTTTGGATTTGGATTTGAATTTGATGTTTGAATTGAACTTGATGTTTGGTTTGAGAAGGTTAACATGGATTGGATTTGGGTTGTAGGGTAGGTGGATTATCCTAATCCATAAGGCATAACCTAACACTATGGTTAACCCTTCTAAGTCTTTAAGCTTAGGATAAGTGTTTACCTAATTGTTAGAAGTGTCTTATGACTAGGGAAGTCTTAGTGTATAGAAGACTCCTAAGTCTAAGATGGGAAGATTGAATCCACACTCCAAAATTCAGGTCAATAGGCCTTAGGCTCCATAGTGTTGCCCTTGGCGATAGATGATTAGAAAATTGAAGTTAAGTTCCAAATTATAGACTTGGATATATCTTTCAATGCTTTACTTGGGAGAAAATGGATACATGAGAACAACATAGTAACATCCTCTCTATATCAGTGTATGAAGTTCATCAGAGGTGGGATAGTCTATTGTGTCAAAGGAGATCTCAAGCTATTTACAGTTCATGAGGTCTGCATATATGATGATGTGGCTTACTATCTCCCTCAAAATCAACAAGTCTATTCTTGTGAACTTGGCCAAAGTTTAAAAATAAAAGAAAAATAAAAAAATAAAAGGAAAGAGGAAAGGAAAAAAGAAAAGAAAAGAAAAAATGAAAAAAGAAAATAAAGGGAGCGAAAATAGACTTGGAGGAGGAAGTGGAGCCTGACATTAGATTCCACCCATAGTTTGTTACTCCATTTGAACATATGGGTAGGAAGAACTGACCTCCATCAGGCAGAGGAATAGGCCAGTTTAGAGGCTGTCCCAGGGGTGGAAAACCTCCTTATTGGCCACCTAGTAGAAGATATGTTCCAGCTACCAGGAATACAGCTGTTATCCATATATACTTGGAATCTATTTATATGATTAGTCTTATATGGTTAGCACACTAGCCATCTCTTCTCAATAGTAGATTCCCTTTGAGGTGACACTTGAGCCACATATCGATGAAGACTTCTGGGCTCCAAAGTAAAGCATAACTGTATCTAAGTCTATATGTGAAATAGTTAGGCATCAGTTGAAAACTTTAGCTCTAACCCCACTTTCCTCTTAAAAAGTTGAGGGTTTGGTAGTTAAGGAAGCCCCTAAGTCATCCATGGCTGTGAAGACTCAGAGGTTCTTTTGGGAGCATCATCCTCAAGTCAAGAAGTTGATGTAGAACTTGAGGATGTTTCATATAAAGATTTAATAGAATTATCTTTTGATTGGTACTTTCCTTGTGTTCTTAATTTAGTAAAGAAAGGGTTAATCCCATATATTTGGATGAAGCACAGGTCAGACTACATTAAAAGAATATGGAAGAACAAATGCAAAAGCTCTCAATCAAGATTAGAATTAGAATTCAGTACAGTGGGTCCAGTTGATGATGATAATTACTGCTTAGTCATCACCAACCATTTGGAATCTGATAGGTTCTTTTCAAATCTCATTAACTCATATGAGTAGCTATGCTTAGAAACTTTAGATGATCTAGATATTTTTGAAGTTAAAGATGCACCACCAAAGTTTGAAGAAGAGATCAAGTCAACCATCGATGAGCTCAAGGAAATCAACTTAGGAACTAAAAAAGATCCACGCGTGACATACATCAGCTCTTTGTTGAATGAAATTGAAACCAATGACTTTGTTAGGCTATTAACTAAGTTTAAGGACTTCTTTGCATGGAGTTATGAAGAGATGTATGGATTGGCTCCTGATGTAGTGGTCAATTAACTAGCAATAGAGCCTACTTCTAACCCTATCAAGCAAGCTCCTAGATGCATACAATTAGACATAGAATAATAGGTGAATTATGAAGTCAATAAACTGATCGATGATGGCTTCATCCAGGAAGATAAGTACCCTACCTGGTTAGCCAGCGTCATCCCAATTAAGAAAAAGAGTGGCCAAATTCAGATATGCTTCTATTTTAGGGATTTAAATAAGGCATATTTTAAAGAAGAATTTCCACTACCAATCTTAGAGTTGATGGTGGACATTGCCTCATCTCATACAGTCTTATCTTTCATGGATGGCTCATATGGATATAAAAATATAAAGATAGCCCTTGAAGATGAAAGAACCACTACTTTTAGAATCCTCGATTGGAATCTATTGCTATAAGGTCATGCCTTTTAGCTTTAAAAATGTTGGTGTTACATACCAATGGGCTATGACTCGAATCTTCGATAAATTCATTCATTATCAAGTCAAGTGCTATGTCGATGATCTCGTGGTCAAAAGTAGAGAAAAGGAAGACCATCTCTTTGACTTGAGAGTAGTTTTTGAATAGTTAAGATAATTTAACCTCAAAATGAACCTGGTGTATTGAGTAGCTTGGGAAAATTCTTGGGTTTGTTGCGACATTGGAATCAAAAGATTGAGAAGATCATATTAAAATTGCCACCCCCTAAAAGTTTAACTCAACTCAGATCATTCCAAGGGATGTTGGAGTATCTAAGATGCTTTATATCCAACTTATCAGGAAGATGTTAGCCATTCTCAGCACTTGTAAAAAAGGATGCCAAGTTCAAGTAGGATGACAAGTGTGAGCATGCCTTTGAAGGCATCAAGCATTTCCTGATGACGCCACCGATTCTGGAAGCCCCTATGCTAGGCAAGCCACTTATACTTTACAGTGCTGTGTTAGATGAACTCTTTGGTGCTTTCTTGGCCCAAGCCAATGATGAAGGGAAGGAAAATGAATTATACTACCTCATCTGTCATTAAATACACGGTTGTCCTATGAACCAAATACCAACATTCTACATCCTATTGGCCTCATGGCCATTCGAGTGGAGATATATATTCCAGATCCTCCTTATTCCAAGGGTCATCAATTCATCTTAGCTACTACTAACTACTTTTCCAAATGTACGAAGGCAATTCCGCTCATAGAGGTTACAGCTCGACATGTGCTTCAATTTTTTGGCAACCATATTGTATATAGGTTCAGTGTACCTCGATAAATTATATCTAATAATGGTACTGCATTCAAAAGCACTGAGATCAACAACATTGTCTGATGATAAAGCACAGATTGGAGATATTCTACCATCAACTACCAGAGGGAAAATAGCTTAGCAAAAGCTTTCAATAAAACTCTCATCCAAATACTGAAGAAGACACTCAAGAATAATAAGCAGCAGTGGCATGAGTAGTTAGTTGAAGCCTTGTGGGCCTACTACACCATATATAGAACTCCAACTCAGTCTACTACTTTCTCCTTAGTGTATGGATCCGAAGCCATTCTACCATTAGAAGTCCAACTACCATCACAAAGGATAGTTGTGGGTAGCAAGATGATAATGAAGCAGAATGCCAAGTTACGGTTAAAAGAGCTTAAAGATTTAGAGAAGAGACACCTATTGGCATGCCAACACCTCGAGTTGAACAAAGATAAAATGATTCAAGCTCACAACAAGTTGGCCCGTCCAAGAGTTTTTCAAGTAGGAGAGCTTATTTTAGTTCTAAGGAGACCGATTGTTTCCCTTCATAAGATGGGAGGCAAGTTTGAACCCACTCGGGAAGGCTCTTTTTCCATAGAGAAGGCCTACCAAATATGATCTTATCAGCTTATTAATCATAAGGGAGAGCACCCAATTCTTCCAATAAATGGGTTCTAATTAAAGAAATATTATAAATCATATTTAAAAATAATTATCATCAATGAAAATTCCATTTTGAATTCAATCTCTTCCATGTTGAAAGCAAACTTGTTTGCAAAACTACCATGATGTGTTTAGGGTTGGTGTAAAGAACCTGAGCAATGTCCTATCCTTCATTGACACAACACAAACATAAACTAAAAATAAACATATAGAATAAACACATATCTGTTATCTCAGGATACTCTAAGTTGAGATAACGCACCCAGTGGCAGTCACTCAGTAGCTGCTCTAGGTTGGGCTAACATGCAACCCTGCTAGTGTGTCATCCCTGTGGTCTTCTTGCTTTAGGGGATGTAAGTATGCAATGCTTTCCTTCTTTACTTTATCACTACACACCGATGAGTGCCTTTTTAGTTTGGACAGTTTCGCTTTCCTAGTAACCACCCCTGTGGTTGGAGAATATATCTTGCGCATGTGTAGATTATCTCTTGGTCCAGTAAATCTGAGATAAGTCAAGGATGACATAACCCATTCTCAGTGTGTTCCCTTGCACACCAACAAGGTCCACACAAACATATAAAATAAATAAATATTCACTTGTAGATTAGGATGATAACCCTAGCAGTACCTTTTCTCTAGCAAGCATCCAATCTTTAGGTAGTGTCAGTAAAACACCCTATAAGAATCTCCTAACTACTTTTGAGTTGATGTAGGTCCCTAGTTCCATTCACTCTGTAGCCTCCCCTAAGTTGGGATCAATTTGTTGTGCTACCAATAGGTCACCCTAGTGGTTTTTCCCTGCTTTAGAAGATGTAACTCTGCTACGCCTTCTTCCTAGCACAGTCGTTGGACACCGAAAGGCAACCCCTTAGGTTGACTAGCTCTATCCCACTGCTAGTAGACTATACATTTGGATTTATAAATGTGAGATAGGATAAGTCTGATATAGCCCCTTGTCAGTGGGTCCATTGCACATCGATATGATCCATACATTAACTCAGATTAGATTAAACCCAATATGATTTTCCCTAATGGAGTTAAATCATGCCCTTCTCCTAAGTGGTGCACTAGATCAAATATAAATAAGTCATGCAAACAAATCAAATTCAAAACCAACCTCCTAAGTGGAGCTAAATTAAACCAACTCCCCAGTAGAGTCTAAATCAAAGAAATCTAACCAAACACTTATTTCCAGCTGATACATCCCCAAAAAAATCTATGAAATCAAACTCAAATCCCAATCCCCAGTGGATAGCCCGACCTGCTTCCCTAGTGGAAAGTTCATATACCCGATCCCAGCGGACTCGTGTCCATATCTCTAGCAGATATGCATCCACATCAATTAAAATAAAATAAATTAAAGTTAATTTGATCTTAATCTCTAGTGGATTATAGATTCTTATCCCCAGCGGATCTTCTTTCCATAAATCATGTATTCAAATCAAATTCAAACTTTATCCCAAATAGATTTTCTTTTTCTAAGCCCTTGACATAGACCCCTCATATGTCATGTCCAATGCATGTGTGATCCCCTAGCAAATCTCCCTCCATGCCTTTAATATGGAATTCTCATCAAATCTTATTTCTTCTCTTATTCACACCTTTAATACTTCAACCAAAAGTCTAACAATGTATTAGTTCAAACTACATCATCTTAACATTGTAATCAACATTTTATTATTTATGATGGTGCAAGCTCAAACTAACTATACAATATCATGTTAAACATATTATTGTGTGAATTAACACACTATATTATATTATAATATATGATGTTATATTATAATTTTCTATAATATAATATAGTATCTAACATTACACCACATTAGAATAACTTAATAGGAACAAATAACAAAATTTTCTCAAAAAATGAATAATGTTCATTTTGGATGTAAAATTGTTATTTTTTCTATTAGAAATGGTCTAAAATAGCATAATTTTGGTGTTCCTTCGTGATGTGTGCCATGAATTTAGCCAAATTCTTTCATCTCAACCTTCAAAATAACATTTTTGTGAGTTTTGTCCCAATGTATTATAACAAAAGTAAAACATACTAAAATGTACAATAACATTTAGTAACACACCACCACATTCATATATATGTGAAGTTATATTGTTATGTACATTATATTTTAATATGCTTTATATAATATATTATCTTACATTACACCTTAAAATGAATCACTTTCAGCAAAAAAATTTATAAACTTTGGTTGAAAAATGAACATTTATATTGGATGCAAAATTCCATTCTTTTGATTAAATGATACACCGTAGCACACCCCCATTGATGTTCCCTAAAGCTTACCTTAAATTTGGCGAAATCCAAACATCTCAGCCTATAAATCATTATTTTTATGAATTATGCTAGCACAACTCTACTACATCATACTATAATAAACTAAAATATGCTAAGCAATAAGTAGTAATGCACAATAGTACGCTATAATGCATGTTGCTACACTATGTTATGGCATCCTATATTATATTATGTTATAGCATATTATATTATATTGCATATTACATCACAAGAGATTGCTTAAGATAAAAAATCATAAAATTAGCCTAAATAATAGAAAACTATATATTTTAGTCATATCACTTACATATTTTAAATTGAAACAATATATTATGATGCCATGCTCTACCTATTATGAATTTGGCCAAATTCCACCATTTTAAAGTCTAAATCAACATTTTTATAAATAATGCTAGTGTAGGCTTGACTGCATGATTGTAAAATACTAAAAGAATTTAAAATATGGAAAACAATATATTATGATATATGATGTTATATTATGCCACAACATAAAATATTTATTTTGAACATAAAATCTTACCTTTTAGACCACAATTGGCATAGCACACCTTTGGTACTACAACCTAATTCCCACTTCAAATTTAACAAATTTCATCATCTGATTTATTAAATAAATTTTTTTATGATTTATCTTAATATAAACTATAGGGCACTATACCATAATATACTAAAACATTTCAAAACATCTTATAACATCCAAAAAACACATCACTACATGCTCAAATATATGATGCTACTTTATACTATAATATATGGTATTATAATATTATTTATGCTTAGGGTTTAGGGTATTCAAATCTCTAATAGTCAATGGAAAGTCTCTTGAAGACATTTTCTTTAGCTACCATAACTATGTTAGGATTAGGTCATTCTTTAGCTCTACTCTTAATGACATCTTTATTCAAAGTTTAGGGTTTTGGGTTTAGGGTTAAGGTTTAGGGTTAATTTAGGATTTAGGGTTTACAATTAGTTTCGGGTTTAGGGTTTAGATTTTAGGGTTTAGGGTTTAGTGTTGTAGGTTTTAAGATTTAGGGTTTATGGTTTTAGGGTTTAGGGATTAGGGTTTTAAGGTTTAGGGTTTAGGGTTTAGGATTTAGGGTTTAGGGTTTAGGGTTTACAATTTAGGGTTTAGGGTTTAAGGTTTTTTAATAGAGAATAAATTCATATTCAATATTTCTTCTTTTCAAGTTCATCAACCAAGTAGCACCCCAAGTTTTCTAAGACACAAGTGATGACATAGATAAAAAAGGAACACACATAGAGAAAATCTAAAATCCTAGATAAGTAGAAATGTCTCTACTATAAAGACACAGTTCCATAATCAGTAGATCAGATATATCATTCTTCAATTTATCTAGTTCCCATCAGAACCACCCCTGCCTCTCGAGTAGCAAGATCGCCATCATATCCCTGATCTCTCCCTCCTAAACCACCACGGCTGTAACCTCCATCGCTCCTCACGCCTCCATAATCACCACTTCTCTGAGCACTACCTCCATATCCACCAGCACCTCCAGATCCCCAACTAGCACTACGATAACCATCTCCTCCACCTTCACCTCCACTGTTAGATTTAGACTATGCCTAATTGATGGTGATGTTCCTATCGTCAAGGTTTTGCCCATTCTTAGGGTTTAGCATTTAAAGTTACTTTAGGGTTTAGGGTTTAGGGTTACTTTAGGATTTAGGGTTTGGGATTTTGGGTTTAGGGTTATAGGTTTAAGGTTTAGGGTTTAGGGTTTAGGGTTTAGGGTTTAGGTTTTAGGGTTTTAGGGTTTAGGGTTTATGGTTTAGGGTTTAGGGTTTAGGGTTTAAGTTTACAGGTTTAGGGTTAGCTTTAGGGTTGAGGTTTTAGCATTTAAAGTTTAAAATTATGGTTTATTTAGTTAATTTAGTTTATTTTTTATTTATTTGAGTTTATTTTATTTTTTATTTTTATTTAGGTTTATTTTTTATTTTAGTTTAAGTTTTTTATCTTAGTTTATTTTTTAGGTTCAAGTTTAATTTTTAGTTGAGTTCTATCTTTATTATATTTTTTAGGTTTAGGTTTTATTTTTTATTTTTAGGTTTAGGGTTAGGTTTTTATTTTACTTTTTTAGGTTTAAGTTTTAGGTTTTTATTTTAAGTTTATTTTTAGGTTTTATTTTTTTAATTTAGATTTAGGTTTATTTTATTTATCATTATATTTTAGGTTTTAGTTTTTGTTTAGTTTATTTAGTTTATTTTATTTATTTATTTTTATTTTTTAGTTTATTTTTTAGTTTGGGTTTATTTATTTTTATTTATTTTAGGTTTATTTTTAGTTTTTATTTAGTTATTAATATTATTTTAGGTTTATTTTATTTTTATTTTAAGGTTAGTTTTTATTTTATTTAAGTTTTTTTTAGTTTAACTTTGGTTTTTATTTATTTTATTTAATTTAATTTTCTTTTTAGGTTTAGGTTTCAGTTTTAAGTTTTAGTTTATGTTTTTATTATTTTTTATTTTATGTTATTTTGGTTTAGGTTTCTTTATTTATTTTTTTAGGTTTTATTTAGTTTAAGTTTTTACCTTTTTAGGGTTTAGGGTTTAGATTATTAGGCATTTTTAGGGTTTTTTGTGGCATTTTAGTTTAGGGTTAGGATTTAGTTTTTAGGTTTAGGGTTTAAGTTTTAGTTTAGGGTTTAGGATTTAGGGTTTATGGAATTTTTCTTAATAGAGAACAGATTCATATTCAACTTTTCTTCTTTTTGATTTCATCAACCAATGAGCACCCCAAGTTTTCTAAGACATAAGTGATGATAGATAAAAAATGAGCACCCATAGAGTAATTCAAAAATCCTAGATAAGTAGAATCATCTCTGCTATAAAGACACAGTTCCATAAGCAACAGATTGGATCAGCCATTCTTCAGTTTCTCTAGTTCCCATGAGAACCACCCCTCATTAGTGGGATCGCCTTCATATCCTCGGTCTCTCTCCTCACACAACCATGGTAACTGTCGCCCTCCACCATAACCACCACCTCCATATCCACCGACCTCTAGATCCCCACACCACTATGATAACCAGATCCCTTCTCCACCACTAGAGCTAAACTGAGCCTAGTTGATGGTGATGTTCTTTTCATCAAGGTTTTTCCCATTATTAGCATTTAAAGTTAGTTTAGGGTTTAGGGTTTAATGTTGTAGGTTTCAAGGTTTAGGGATTAGGGTTTAGGGTTTAGGGTTTAGGGCTCAAGGTTTAGGTTTTAGGGTTTTAGGGTTTAGGGTTTAAGATTTAGGGTTTAACGCTTAGGGTTTAGGGTTTAAAGTTTTAGGATTTAGGGTTTAAGATTTAGGGTTGTAGTTTTAGGGTTGTAGGATTAGGGTTTAGGGGTAGTTTTAGGGTTTAGGGTTTAGGGGTTATTTTTTTAAATTAAGTAAATCAATAGGTGTAGATTTATTTATTTTTTTATTTTATTATTTTTATTTTGGTTTATTTTTTTAATTTTATTTAGTTTAATTTATTTATTTTAGGTTTATTTATTTTAGTTAAGGTTTTTAATTTTAGTTTATTATTTAGGTTTAGGTTTATTATTTAGTTGAGTTTTATTTTGATTTTATTTTTTAGATTTAGCTTTTATTTTTTTAATTTTATGTTTAGGTTTAGGTTTTTATTTTATATTTTTAGGTTTAGGTTTAGGTTTTTATTTTACGTTTATTTTTATGTTTTATTTTTAAGTTTAGTTTTAGGTTTAGATTTAGTTTATTTTAGGCTTACATTTAGGTTTTATTTATTTTAGTTTTAGGTTTATTTTATTTTGTTTATTTTTATTTATTTTAGTTTAGAGTTTTATTTATTTTTATATTTTAAGTTTATTTAGTTTATTATAAGTTTATTTTATTTTATTTTATTTTAGGTTTATTATTTTATTTTTTTATTTTATTTTAGGTTTATTTTATTTTTTATTTTGTTTTGGTTTTATTTATTTTATTTTTAGTTTAGTTTATTTTTTTATTTTATTTTAGGTTTATGTTTAAGTTTTAGGTTTAAGTTTAGTTTAAGTTTTAGGGTTTTATTTTATTTTATTTTATTTTAGGTTTAGGTTTTATTTATTTTATTTTAGGTTTTATTTAGTTTGGGTTTATGTTTTAGTGTTTAGGGTTTAAGTTGAGTTTAGTAGGGTTTAGTGTTAGGGTTGTGGTTTAGTGGAGGTTGGTTAGATCCAGGGTCTGATTTAGGGTAGGTAGTTTAGGGTTTATAGTAGGATTAGGGTTTAGGGATAGGGTTTATTTATTTATTATTTATTAAATTTTTATTTTTTATTTATCTTTAAATTAAGTAAATTGGTAAGTTTATGTTGATGAAGTTTTTTTTGGTTTATTATATTTTTATTTTTATTTAGCTTTATTTTTATGTTTATTTAGTTTAGTTTATTTATTTTAGATTGCTTTATTTTAGTTTAATTTTTAGGTTTAGGTTTAGGTTTAGGTTTAGGTTTTATTTTAATTTTATTATTATTTATTTTTTTTGTTTAGCTTTTATTTTTTATTTTTATGTTTATGTTTAGGATATTTTTTTTAATTTTTTTGGGTTTATGTTTTAGGTTTTTATTTAATGTTTATTTTTAGGTTTTATTTTTTAGTTAATTTTTAGGTTTATTTTTAGTTTATTTTATTTTATTTAGTTTAGGTTTAGGTTTGGATTTAATTCATTTTAGGTTTAGATTTATATTTTATCTATTTTAGTTTAGTTTATTTTAGTTTAGGTTTAGGTTCATTTTATTTTTATTTTAAGTTTTGGTTTTTTTATTTATTTTAGGTTTTATGGTTTATTATTTAAGTTTAGGTTTTATTTGATTTTTTATTTTATTTTATTTTAGGTTTAGTCTTTATTTTTTCTTTTTTATTTTAGTTTAGTTTAGGTTTTAATTTATTTTATTTTAGTTTAGTTTTATTAAGTATTTTATTTTCTTTTAGTTTTTAGTTTTTTTTATTTTGGTTTAGGTTTTTTTATTCATTTTATTTTATGTTTTATTTAGTTTTAGGTTTGCTTTGTGCTTAATGTTTAAGTAGGGTTTGGGGTTTAGACAAAGTTTAGTTGTAGGTTTGAGGGTTTAAGATGGGTTTATTTATTTGGTTTTGGGTTTTTTAGGGTTTAGTGGGTTTTGGGGGTTGGTAGGGTCAGGTTTAGGGTTTAGGGTTTAGGATTTAGGGTTAGTTTTGGATTTAAGGTTTTTCTTATTATTTTATTTTATTTTATTTTAATTATGTAAACGTTGGTTTATGTTTATTTAGTTTATTTTTTATTTATTTCAATTTATTTTATTATTTATTTTATTTATTATATTTTTTATTTTATTTAGTTTAGTTTATTTATTTTAGGTTTATTTATTTTAGTTTAGGTTTTTTAGTTTAGTTTATTTTTTAGGTTTAGTTTTAGGTTAATTTTTTTAGTTTAGTTTTATTTTTATTTTATTTTTTATTTTTAGGTTTAGCTTTAAGTTCTTATTTTATTTTTATAGGTTTAGGTTTTAGATTTTTATTTTAGGTTTATTATTAGGTTTAAGTTTAATTTTTTTTAATAGAAAACAAAATCAGATTCAATATTTTTTTTTTTGATTTCATCAACCAAGTAACACACCAAGTTTTCTAAGGCACAAGCGATGACATATATAAAAAATGAGCATGCATTGAGAAAATTAATAGCCCTAGATAACTAGAATCATCTCTACTATAAAGACACATTTTCATAAGCAACAGATCGGATCAACCATTTTTGAGTTTCTACAGTTCCCATCAGAACCACCCCATCCTCTGGAGTAGCTGCATCCACCATTATATCACCCATCTCTCCCTCCACCACCACCATAGCTGTAACCTCCGTCACTCCTCCCACCTCCAAAACCACCACTGCTCTGACCACCACTTCCATATCCTCCAGCACCTCCAGATCCCCCACCACCGCTGCGATAATCGTGGCCTCTGCCTTCGCCTCCACCGCAAGATCTAGACTGAGCCTGGTTGATGGTGATGTTCCTATCATTAAGGTTCTGCTCATTCTTAGGGTTTAGGTTTAGGTTTAGGTTTAGGTTTATAAGGTTTTAGGGTTTAGGGTTAGTTTAGAGTTTATGATTTAGGGTTTTGTTTGGGTTTTTAGGGTTTATGGTTTTAGGTGTGGATTAGGATTTTAGGGTTGAATGTTTAGCTCAGGTTTAGGTTTTAGAGTTTGTTTAGGGTTTAGGGTTAAGGATTTAGGATTAGTTTTAGAGTTTAGAGTTTAGGGTTTTATTTTTATTTCTTATATTTATTTTACTTTTATTTTATTTAACTTTATTTTTTATGTTTATTTAGTTTAGTTTATTTTATTTATTGCATTTTATTTAGTTTTAGGTTTATTTTAGTATAGTTTTATTTTATTTTATTTTTTTAGGTAAATGTTTTATTTTTATTTTAGCTTTAGGTTTAAGTTTTATTTTATTTTTGGGTTTAGATTTTAGGTTTATTTTAGGTTTATTTTTAGTTTAGGCTTAGGTTTACTTTAATTTATTTTATATTATTTAGTATAGGTATAGGTTTAGGTTTAATTTTGTTTTAGGTTTATTTATTTTAGATTTTAAGTTTATTTAGGTTTTTTTTATTTTATTTTATTTTAGATTTAGTTTATTTTATTTTTTATTTTTATTTTAGGTTTGTATTTACTTTATTTTAGTTTGGGTTTTATTAATTATTTTATTTTATTTTTAGGTTTAAGTTTAAGTTTAGCGTTTAGTTTATATTTTTATTTTATTTTATTTTAGTTCATGTTTTTTATTTCTTTTATTTTTAGGTTTTTAGGTTTTTAGGGTTTAGGGTTTAGGATTTGGGGTTTAGGGTTTAGGGTTTAGGGTTGTAAGTTTTAGGGTTTAGGCTTTAGGGTTTAGTGTTTAGGGTTTTTATTTTAGGTTTAGTTTAGGGTTTTTAGGGTTAGGAGGTATAGTGTTTATTTTAGTTTAGTAGGTCTGTTTTTAATTTTAAATTTTTATTTTATTTTTTAAATTAACTAAACTAGAAGGTTTAGGATTATTTAGTTTATTTTTCATATATTTCAATTTATTTTATTTTTTATTTTTATTTTCATTTAGTTTAGTTTATTTATTTTAGTTTATTTTTTAGGTTTAGGTTTAGGTTTAGGTTTAGATTTATTTTTTATTTAGTTGTATTTTTATTTTTGTTTTAGGTTTAGGTTTTATTTTTTATTTCTAGTTTTTAATTTAGGTTCTTATTTTATTTTTTTTAAGTTTAGGTTTTAGGTTTATTTTTAAGTTTAAGTTTAAATTTTTTTAATAGAGAACAAATTCAGATTTAACATTTCTTCTTTTTTATTTCATCAACCAAGTAACACACCAAGTTTTCTAAGACACAAACGATGAGATAGATAAAAAATGAGCATGCATAGAGAAAATCAAAAACCCTAGATAATTATAACCATCTCTATAATAAAGACACTTTTCCATAAGCAGCATCTCTGATTGACCGTTCCTAAGTTCCTATAGTTCCTATCAGAACCACCCCGACCTCTCTAGTAGCAGGATCCACAATCATATCCTCGATCTCTCCCTCCACCACCACCACGATTGTAAGTTCCATCACTCCTCCTGCCTCCATAACCACCACTTCCATATCCACCAGCACCTACGGATCACCCACCACCACTACCCACCACCTTCACCAGATCTGGGACCCAGTCTGGTTGATGATGATGTTCCTGCCATCAAGGTTCTTCCCATTCTTAGGGTTTAAGTTTAGGTTTACTTTTTAGAGTTTAGGGATTAGGGTTTTTTGGTTAGGATTAGGTTTAGGGTTTAGGGTTTTTGGTTAGTTTAAGGATCGAGGGTTTAGGATTTAGAGGGTTTAGGGTTAAGGTTAGGGTTTAGGGTTTAGAGTTTAGAATTTTATTTTATTTAGTTTAGTTTAGGTTTTTGTTTATTTTATTTTAATTTAGTTTTTATTAATTATTATATTTTTAGTTTTAGGTTTTAATTTATGTTGTTATTTCATTTTATTTTGGTTTAGGTTTTTTTATTTATTTTATTTTTTGGTTTTATTTTGTTTAGGATTAGGTTTTTAGGTTTTTAGGTTTTTAGGGTTTAGGGTTTAGGTTTGGGTCTGGGTCTTGTTTTGGTGGGGTTTAAGCTTTAGGTTTAGTGTTTAGGGTTTAGGGTTAGTTTTAGGGTTTAGGGTTAATTTTAGGGGTTATGGTTAGGGTTTTTTTATTTATTTATTTATTTATTATTATTTTTTTTTAAATTAACTAAACTAGAAGGTTTAAGATTAGTTAGTTTATTTAGTTTATTTTTTATTTATTTTAGTTTATTTTATTTTTTATTTTTATTTAGGTTTATTTTTTTTTATTTAGTTTAGTTTATTTGTTTTAGGTTTATTTTAGTTTAGGTTTTTTTATTTTAGTTTATTTTTTAGTTTTAGGTTTAGGTTTAGGTTGGTTTATTTTTATTTTATTTTTTAGGTTTAGGTTTTTATTTTTTATTTTTAGGTTCAGGTTTAAGTTCTTATTTTATTTTTATAGATTTAGGTTTTACGTTTTTATTTTAGGTTTATTTTTAGGTTTAAGTTTAGTTTTTTTTTAAATTGAGAAGAAATTTAGATTCAACATTTCTTCTTTTTTATTTTATCAACCAAGTAACACACCATGTTTTCTAGGACACAAGCGAAGACATAGATAAAAAATGAGCATGCATAGAGCAAATCAAAAACCCTAGATAATTAGAACTATCTATAATATAAAGACATTATTCCATAAGCAGTAGCTCTGATTGATCGTTCCTAAGTTTCTCCAGTTCCCATCAAAACCACCCTGGCCTGTCGAGAAGCAGGATCCACCATCATATCCCCGATCTCTCCCTCCACCACCACCACACCTGCAACCTCCATCGCTCCTCCTGCCTCCATAACCACCACTGTTCTGACCAACACTTTCATATCTACCAGCACCTCCAGATCCCCCACCACCATTGTGGTAATTGCCACCTTCGCCTTTGCCTCCACCGCCAGACCTAGATTAAGCCTAGTTGATGGTGATGTTCCTACTATCATGGTTCTGCCCATTCTTAGGGTTTAGGTTTAAGTTTAGGTTTATTTTATTTTAGGGTTTAGGGTTAGTTTAGAGTTTAGGGATTAGGGTTTATACAAAGTAGTAGTTTAGTGTTTGTGGTTAGTTTAGGGTTTGGGGTTTAGCTTAGGGTTTAGGGTTTAGGGTTGCATGTTTTGGGTTGTAAGTTTAGGGTTTAGGGATTAGGGTTGTATGGTTAGGGTTGTAAGTTTACGGTTTAAGGTTTAGGGTAAGTTTTAGGATTGTAAGTTTAGGGTTAGGGTTAGTTTTAGGGTTTAGGGTTTGATGTTTTTTTTTTTGGGTTTAAGGTTTAGGGTTAGGGATATTTTTTATCTTTTTATTTTTTTTATTTTTTTTAAATTATGTAAACTAGTAAGTTTAGGTTTATTTAATTTATTTTTTAAATTTTATTTAGGATTATTTTTATTTTTATTTAGTTTAGTTTATTTATTTTGAATTTATTTATCTTAGTTTAGGTTTCTTATTTTAGTATATTTTTTAGTTTTAGGTTTATTTTTTAGTTTAGTTTTATTTTCATTTTATTTTTTAGATTTAGGTTTTTTTTTATTTTTAGGTTTAGGTTTAGGTTTTAATTTTATTTTTTTAGGGTTAGGTTTTAAGTTTTTATTTTAGGTTTATTTTCAGGTTTTATTTTTTAGTTTAGGTTTAGTTTTATTTTTAGTTTATTTTATTTTATTTTATTTAGGTTTTGGTTTAGGTTTTATTTATTTTATTTTAGTTTATTTTAGTTTAGATTTAGGTTAAATTTTTATTTATTTTATGTTTAGTTTTTTTTAGTTTAGGGTTTAGGTTTTATTTTTTATTTAGTTTTAAGTTTTATTTTTTAGGTTTAGGTTTTTATTTAGCTATTATTTTATTTTATTTCTAGTTTGTTTTATTTTTATTTAGATTTTTTATTTTCTTAGTTTAGTTTAGGTTTTTATTTATTTTATTTTAGTTTAGTATTTATTTTTTATTTTATTTCCTCTTTAGGTTTAGGTTTAGGTTTAGGTTTTTATTTTTTTTATTTTTTTATATTTTTAGGTTTAAGTTTGTTTATTTATTTTATGTTTAGGTTTTATTTAGTTTAGGTTTAAGTTTTTAGCTTTTTAGGGTTTAGGGTTTAGGGTTAGTTAAGGATTTAGGGTTTAGGGTTTGGGGTTAAGGCTTTAGGGTTTAGTGTTTTTAATTTTTGAGTTTAGGGTTTAAGATTTAGGGTTTAGTGGTTTAGGGTTTAGGTTTTAGGGTTTAGGGTTTAGGTTTTTGGTTTAAGGCTCAGGTTTTAGTTTAGGATTTCAGGTTTTTTTTATTTTTTTATCTTTTTTAACAGAGAATAAATCCGGATTCAGCATTTCTTCTCTTTGATTTCATCAACCAAGTAACACACCAAGTTTTATAAAACACAAGTGGTGACATAGATAAAAATTGAGAATTCATAGAGCAAATCAAAAACCCTAGATAACTAGAACCATCTTTACTATTAGGACATAATTCCATAAGCAGTAGATCATATCAGTCGTTCTTCAGTTTCTCTTTTTCCCATCTGAACCACCCTGGCCTCTCGAGTAGTGGGATCCACCAGCATATCCCGGATCTCTCCTTCTGCCACCACCATTATTATAACCCCCATCACTCCTCCCACCTCCATGACCACCACTTCTCTGACCATAACCTCCATATCCACCAGCACCTCTAGATTCCCCACCACCACTATGATAATCACCGCCTCCACCTTTGCCTCCACTGCAATATCCACACTGAGGCTAATTAAGGGTGATGTTCCTGCTATCAAGGTACTAGCCATTCTTTGGGTTTAGGTTTAGGTTTAGGTTTAGGTTTATTAGGTTTTAGGGTTTAGGTTTATTTTTTAATTTATTTGGTTACATTAGGTTTAGCTTTAGGGTTTAGGGTATAGGATTAGTGTTTAAGGTTTAGGGTTTAGGGTTTAAGGTTTAGGGTTTAGGGTTTAGGGTTTTAGGATTTATGCTTTTAGGGTTTAGGGTTTAGGGTTTACGGTGTATTATTTTTTATGGTTTAGGATTTAGGGTTTAAGGTTAAGGGTTTAGGGTTAGCTTAAGGCTTAGAGTTTTTTTAATTAAGTAAACTGGTAGGTTTGGGTTAACTTAGCTAATTTAGTTTATTTTTTTATTTTACTTTATTTTGTTTTTTATTTTTATTTATGATTATTTTTTTTAGTTTAGTTTATTTATTTTAGGTTTGGTTTATTTTAATTTTGCTTTAGAGTTTAGATTTATGTTTATTTTTTAGTGGGTTTTTATTTAATTTTTTGGTTTAGGTTTAATGTATTTATTCTTTTTTAGGTTTAGGTTTAGGTTTTTTTTATTTTTTTAGGTTTATTTTTAAGTTTTATTTTGTAGTTTAAATTTAGGTTTATTTTTATTTTATCTTATTTTATTTATTTTATATTTAGGTTTAGGTTTTATTTATTTTAGTTTAGTTTATTATAGTTTAGGTTTGGTATATTTTTTTATTTTAGGTTTAGGTTTTTTTTAGTTTATGGTTTAGGTTTTAATTTTAGGTTTATATTTTTATTTAGTTTTTATTTTATTTTATTTTAGGTTTATTTTTGGTTATTTTTATTTTTATTTTTATTTCACATTTAGTTTTTATTTTATAGAGCCTTTTTATTCTTAAGTTTATTTTATTTATATGTTTAGTTTAAGTTATTATTTATTTTATTTTTATTAGGTTATTTTATTTTATTTTTAGGCTTTGGTTTAGGTTTTAATTTAGGCTTTTATTTTATTTTATTTTTCATTTTATTTAGGTTTATTTATTTTATTTTAAGTTTATTTAGTTTAGGTTTAGATTTTTAGGTTTAGGGTTTAGGGTTTAGGAGTTTGGGTGTGGTTTAGGGTAGGGTTTAAGGTTTGGGAGGGTCAGGAGTGGGTTTAGGGTGAGGTTTAGGTTTAGGTCAGGATTTAGGGTAGGTTAGTGGTTTAGGTTTAGGTTAGGACAAAGAGGGATGGTCATTAGGTTTAGAGTTTAGTGATTGAGGTTTAGAGGTGCATAGGGAGTGGAGGGATTAGGAGCAGATTTAGGTTTAATTTTAGGGTTGATTTGTGGGTTAGGGTTTAGGGTTTAGGGTTTAGGGTTTAAGCCATGGGTTTATGGTTTAGGTTTAGGGTTTTAGGTTTAGGTCAGGTTTGGGTTTAGGGTTAATTTTAGGGTTTTAGGGTTTAGGGTTAGGGTTTTTTTATTATTTTTATGTTTCTTAATTTTTTTATTTTTTTAAATTAAATAAACTAGTAGGTTTAAGTTTATTTACCTTATTTTTTTATTTATTTCAATTTTTTTATTTTTTTTATTTTTTTATTTTGATTTAACTTTATTTTTATTTTTATTTTATTTATTTTAGGTTCATTTATTTTAGTTTAGGTTTTTTATATTAGTTTATTTTTTAGATTTAGGTATAGATTTATGATTATTTTTAGTTTAGTTTTATTTTTATTTTAGTTTTTGGGTTTAGGTTTTAATTTTTATTTTTAGATTTAAGTTTAGGATTTTATTTTATTTTTTTTAAGTTTAGGTTTCAAATTTTTATTTTAGGTTTACTTTTAGGTTTTATTTTTTGTTTAGATTTAGTTTTACTTTTAGGTTATTTTCTTTTATTTAGTTTAGGTTTAGGTTTAGGTTTAGGTTTAATTCAGTTTAGGTTTAGGTTTTTTTAGTTTAAGGTTTTACTTTTATTTATTTTTATGTTTATTTTTTAGGTTTATTTTTTGGTTTAGGTTTCTTAGTTTTATTTTATTTTATTTTAGGTTTATCTTATTTTTATTTTAGGTTTAAATTTTCTTTTTTTTAGATTTTTATTTGTTATGTTTAGGTTTTTATTTATTTTATTTTAGTTTAGTTTTTATTTTTTATTTTTATTTTTTTGGTTTAGGTTTAGGTTTAGGTTTATGTTTAGGTTTTAATTTATGTTTTTATTTTATTATATTTCTTATTTTATTTTAGTTTAAATTTTTTATTTATTTTATTTTAGGTTTTATTTAGTTTAGGATTTGGTTTTTACCTTTTTAGGGTTTATGGTTTATGGTTTAGGGTTTAAGGTTTAGAGGCTTTTTTTGGGTTTAATGTTTAGAGTTTAGGATTTAGGGTTTAGGACTAAGTGTTTAGTTTTTAGGACTTAGAGTTTAGGGTTTAGGGTTTTAGCAGGTTTATAGTCAGTTATTTTAGGGTTTTAGGGTTTAGGGTTTGGGTTTTGGGTTCATGTTTTAGGGTTTAGGCTTTTAGGGTTTGAGGTTTAAGGTTTAGGGTTTAAGGTTTAGGTTTAATGGTTCAAGTTTTTGTTTAGATTTAGTTTTACTTTTAGGTTATTTTCTTTTATTTAGTTTAGGTTTAGGTTTAGGTTTAGGTTTAATTCAGTTTAGGTTTAGGTTTAGGTTTTTTTACCTGTTAGGTTTTACTTTTTTATTTATTTTATGTTTTATTTCTAGGTTTATTTTTTTGGTTTAGGTTTTTACTTAGTTTTATTTTATTTTATTTTAGGTTTATCTTATTTTTATTTTAGGTTTAAATTTTCTTTTTTTTAGATTTTTATTTGTTATGTTTAGGTTTTTATTTATTTTATTTTAGTTTAGTTTTATTTTTATTTTATTTTTTGGTTTAGGTTTAGGTTTAGGTTTATGTTTAGGTTTTAATTTATGTTTTTATTTTATTATATTTCTTATTTTATTTTAGTTTAAATTTTTTATTTATTTTATTTTTAGGTTTTATTTAGTTTAGGATTTGGTTTTTACCTTTTTAGGGTTTATGGTTTATGGTTTAGGGTTTAAGGTTTAGAGGCTTTTTTTGGGTTTAATGTTTAGAGTTTAGGATTTAGGGTTTAGGACTAAGTGTTTAGTTTTTAGGACTTAGAGTTTAGGGTTTAGGGTTTTAGCATTTAAGGTTTATAGTTTCAGGTTATTTTAGGGTTTTTAGGGTTTAGGGTTTTGGGTTTTGGGTTCATGTTTTAGGTTTAGGGTTTAGGCTTTTAGGGTTTGAGGTTTAAGGTTTAGGGTTTAAGGTTTAGGTTTAATGGTTCAAGTTTTTGTTTAGGGTTTAGAGTTTTTTGTATTTTTTTTAATAGAGAGTAAATTCAGATTCAACATTTCTTCTTTTCAATTTCATCAACCAAGTAACACACTAAATTTTATAAGACACAAGCGATGACATAGATCAAAAAGGAGCTCACATAAAGAAAATTAAAAACCCTAGATAACTAGAATCGTCTCTATTGTGAGGACACAGTTCCATAAGCAGTAGATCGAATTGGCCATTCTTCAATTTTTATTTTATTAAGGTTTTTTGCTCTAAGATTTATTTTTATTTTTAGTTTAGTTTAAGTTTTTTATTTATTTTGTTTTAATTTTTTTGTTAGTTTATTTTATTTTATTTTTAGGTTTAGGTTAAGGTTTTAATTTAGGTTTTTAGTTTATTTTATTTTATTTAGGTTTATGTTTTTTTAATATATTTTATTTTTTTGGTTTTATTTAGTTTAGGTTTAGGTTTTTATGTTTTTAGGTTTCTAGGGTTTAAAGGTTAGGGTTTTAGGCTTTAGGATTTTAGGGTTAGGGTTTAGGGTTAGGGTTTAGGGTTTAGGGTTTAGGGTTAGCTCAGGGTTTAGGATTTTTTATTTTAAATTAAGTAGACCAGTAGGTTTAGGATTATTTAGTTTATTTAGTTTATTTTTATTTAATTTAGTTTATTTTATTTTATAATTTTTTATGTTTATTTTTTATTTTTATTTAGTTTACTTTATTTATTTTAGGTTTATTTATTTTAGTTTAGGTTTTTTCTTTTAGTTTATTTTATAGGTTTATGTGTACGTCTAAGTTTAGGTTTATTTTTCAGTTGAGTTTTATTTTTATTTTAATTTTTATGTTCAAGTTTCATTTTTTTATTTTTAGGTTTAGGTTTAGGTTTTTATTTTATTTTCTTAGGTTTTGGTTTTAGGTTTTTATTTTAGGTTAATTTTTAGGTTTTATTTTTTAGTTTAGGTTTAGGTTTATTTTTAGTTTATTTTATTTATATTTTACATTTAGTTTTTATTTTATATTAGTTTTTTATTCGTAGGTTTATTTTATTTTTTTAGTTTTATTTAGGTTTTTATTTATTTTATTTTAGTTTATTTTTATTAGTTTATTTTATTTTATTTTTAGGTTTAAGTTTAGGTTTTAGTTTAAGTTTTTATTTTATTATATTTTTCTATTTTATTTAGGTTGAAGTTTTTTTATTTATTTTAATTTTAGGTTTTATTTAGTTTAGGCTTAGGTTTTTAGGTTTTTAGGGTTTAAGGTTTAGGGTTTTTAGTTTAGAGTTAGGGTTTGGGTAGGTGGGTTAGGAGTTTAGGATCTGGCTTGGATTTGGGTTTAGGGTTTAGGGTTATCATAGGATTTACAATTTGAATAGGGTTTAGGGTTTAAGGTTTAGGGTTAGTTTTGGGTTTAAGATTTAACATTTTAGGGTTTATAGATTTCACTTTAGGGTTTAGGGTTAGGGTTAGCGTTTAGAGTTTAGGGTTAGTTTTAGGGTTTAAGGTTTAGGGTTTGTTTTAGGGTTTAGCATTTAGGGTTAGGTTTTTTTTAATTATGTAAAGTGGTAGGTTTAGGTTTATTTATTTTATTTATAATCTATTTAGTTTATTTTATTTTTTATTTTGATTTAGGTTTATTTTTATTTTTATTTAGTTTAGTTTATTTATTTTAGGTTTATTTAATTCATTTTAGATTTTTATTTTAGTTTATTTTTTAGGTTTAGGTTTAGGTTTAGGTTTAGGTTTAGGTTTGTTTTTAGTTTAGTTATATTTTCATTTTATTTTTTAGTTTTAGGTTTTATTTTTTATTTTTAGGTTTAGGTTTAGGTCTTTATTTAATCTTTTTTAGGTTTAGGTTTTATGTTTTTATTTTAGGTATATGTTTAGGTTTTATCTTTTATTTTAGGTTTAGGTTTAATTTTAGTTTATTTTATTTTTTTTAGTTTTTGTTTAGGTTTAGGTTTATTTTTAGTTTATTTTGTTTTATTTAGTTTATGTTTAGGTTTATTTTTAGCTTATTATAGGTTTAAGTTTAGGTTTTATTTATTTTAGTTTAGTTTATTTTAGTTTAGGTTTAGGTTTATATTTTTATTTTATGTTTAGCTTTTTTTTTAGTTTAGGGTTTAGGTTTTGTTTTTTTATTTATTTTTAGATTTATTATTTAGCTTTATGTTTTTCTTTGGTTTTATTTTATTTTATTTTAGGTTTATTTTATTTTTTTTTTAGGTTTAGTTTTTATTTTATTTAGGTTTTTTATTTTTTAGTTTAGTTTAGGTTTTTATTTATTTTTTTAGTTTAGTTTTATTTTTTATTTTATTTTTTTATGTTTAAGTTTTGGTTTTAGTTTATGTTTTCATTTTATTTTATTTTATTTTATTTTGGTTTAGATTTTACTTATTTATCTAATTTTTAGGTTTTATTTAATTTAGGTTTAGGTTTTTAGCTTTTTAGGGTTTAGGATTTAGTGTTAGTTGAGGGTTTAGGGTTTAGGGTTAAGGGTTTAGGATTTAGGGTTTAGGGTTTAGGGTTTAGGATTTAGGGTTTTGGGTTTTGGGTTTAGGATTTAGGGTTTAGAGTTGGGGTTTAGAGTTTAGGGTTTTAGGTTTTAGAGTTTATGGTTTAGGGTTTAGGGTTTAGGGGTTTTAGGGTTTTAGTTTTAAGGTTTAGGGTTTAGGTTTTAGGTTTAGGGTTCATGTTTAGGGTTTAGAATTTAGGGTTTTTTTTAATAGAGAACAAATTCACATTTAACATTTCTTATTTTATTTATTTAGTTTATTTAATTTATGTTTTATTTATTTTAGTTTATTTTATTTTTTATTATAATTTAGGTTTATTTTTTATTTTTATTTAACTTTGTTAAATTATATTAGGATTTTTATTGTAGTTTAGGTTTTTTATTTTAATGTATTTTTTAGGTTTAAGTTTAGGTTTAGGTTTATTTTTTAGTTGAGTTTTATTTTTATTTTATTTTATTAATTTAGGTTTTATTTTTTACTTTTAGGATTAGGTTTAGCTTTTTTTTTCTTAGGTTTAGGTTTTAAGTTTTTCTTTTAGGTTCATTTTTATGTTTTATTTTTTAGTTTAGGTTTAGGTTTATTTTTAGTTTATTTTATTTTATTTAGTTTATGTTTGAGTTTAGGTTTAAGTTTAGGTTTTATTTCTTTTAGTTTAGGTTTAAGTTTAGTTTATTTTGTTTATTTTATTTTTATTTTAGTTTTAGATTTTTTTTTAGAAGGTTTATTTTTAGTTTTAAGTTTTTATTCAATTTTTATATATATATTTTTTAAGTTTAATGTAAGTTTATTTTATTTTACTTTTACATTTAGTTTTTATTTTATTTAGGTCTTTTATTCTTAGGTTTAATTTATTTTTTAGTTTTGTTTAGGTTTTTATATAATTTACTTTTAGGTTTATGTTTTAGTTTAGGTTTTCATTTTATTTTATTTAGGTTTAGGTTTTTATTTATTTTATTTTTTTAGATCTTTTAATTTTAGTTTTCTTTTCTTTTAGTTTAGGCCTGGGTTTGGCCCAGGGTTTGTGCCCAGGGTTTAGGTAGGGTTTAGGCCTGGTGGCCCAGGTTTAGGGCCCAGTTGGGGTGTGAGTATTGTGGGTTTTAGGTTTGTGGCAGTGCTTAGTAGAGGTCATGGGTAGCCTGGCTCAGTGGCTCAGCTAAGCCCAGTGGCTTGGGGCCCAGGGCCTAGGGTTGAGAGTTTAGGGTCTGGTAGAGCCCAGGGTCAAGCATGGCCTGGGTAGCCCATGGCCCAGGGTTTAGTGGTTAAGATATTTTAGTATCCAAACCTCATTAGCCCAGGATTTAGTTTTAGGGTTTAGGGTTTAGGTCAAGTTTGGTTAGTTTAGGTTTAGGGTTTAGTGTCCGTGGTTTGGGTTTAGGGTTCTTTTCATTATTTTATTTTTTATTTATTTTTTATTTTTTTTTAAATTAAGCAAACGGTAGGTTTAGGTTTATTTAGTTTTTTATTTTAGTTGATTTTAATTTTTATTTATTTTTATTTTATTATTTTATTTATTGATTTTATATTTATTTATTTTAGTTTTTTTATTTTAGTTTACTTTTTTAGGTTTAGATTTAGGTTTTGGTTTATTTTCTAGTTTAGTTTTATTTTTATTTTATTTTTTAGTTTTAGGTTTTTTTTTTTTTTTTTTAGGTTTAGTTTAGGTTTTTAATTAGTTTTTATTTTATTTTATTTTAAGTTTTTTTTTACTTTATGTTTAGGTGTTTTGTTCTTAGATTAAATTTTTTTAGTTTAGGTTTTTATTTATTTTATTTTATTTTGTTTTATTTTATTTTTGTGTTTAGGTTTTAGTTTAGGATTTTATCTTATCCATTAGGTTTTATTTAAGTTTGTGGTTTTATGTTTGTGGTCAGTTTTGATTTGATCTTAAGGTAGGTCAAGGGCCAGTGGGTCAGGCCTTTTCAGCTCAGTTTAGAGTTTTAGCAGCATCAGGTTTGGGTCAGCCAGAGGAGTGGTCAAGGCCTGGAGCCCAGGGTCAGTGGTTGCTGGTAATCTGGCTAGGTCACCATCAGGTGCCTAGGTCTGGGCCTGGATTAGAGGGTGTGGGCCTGGGTCTCTAGTGGTTAGGCCTGGGTCAGGGCTCAGGCCTGTGGTTTCAAAGGCCTGGGCTGGGGTTTGGGGTTTAGGGCTCAGGGCCCAGGGAGGGTACATTTGGCCTAGGGTAGCCTGGGTGGGTTTGGTTAGGGTAGGATCTTAGAATTTAAGCAACCCAGGTTTATTTTATTTAGTTTATTTAATTTATTTTAATTTTATTTAGTTATTTTATTTTTTATTTTGTTTATTTTTTATTTTAAGTTTATTTATTTTAGTTTAGGTTTTATTTTAGTTTATTTTTTTAGGTTTAGGTTTTATGTTTATTTTATATTTAATTTAATTTTAATTTAATTTTAGGTTTAAGTTTATTTTTTATTTTAGGTTTAGGTTTAGGTTTCATTTTTTTATTTTAGGTTTAGGTTTTAGGTTTCATTTTAGGTTTCTTTTGGGCTTCTAAAGTTTAGGTTTAGGTTTATTTTTAGTTTATTTTATTTTATTTAGTTTAGGGTTTAAGTTTAGTTTATTTTAGGTTTAGGTTTAGGTTTTATTTATTTTAGATTAGTTTATTTTATTTTGTTTATTTTAGGTTTAGGTTTTTTTTAGTCTAAGGTTTAGGTTTTATTTATTATTTATTTTTAGGCTTATTTTTTTAGGTTTAAGTGTTTATTTAGTTTTTATTTTATTTTATTTTCTTTTATTTTACGTTTAGTTTTATTTTATTTAGGTTTATTTTTTTTAGTTTCTTTAGGTTTTTATTTATTTTATTTTAGTTTAGTTTTTTTTATTGTATTTTATTCCTAGGTTTAGGTTTTTTTTTATTTTGGTTTATTTTTTTTTATTTTTAGTTAGGTTTTATTTATTTTATTTTAGTTTAATTTTATTTTTATTTTATTTTCTTTTTAAGTTTAAGTATAGGTTTATGTTTAAGTTTATGTTTTAGTTTAGGCTTTTAATTTAATTTATTTTATTATTTTATTTTGATTTAGGTTTTTTAATTTATTTTACTTTTAGGTTTTATTCAATTTAGGTTTAGTTTTTTAGCTTTTTAGCGTTTAGGGTTTAGGGTTTGGGGTTTAGGGTTTAGTGTTTAGGGTTTAGGGTTTAGGGTTTAAGGTTTAGGATTTAGGATTTTAGGGTTTAGGGTTTAGGGTTTAGCGTTTAGCATTTAGTATTTTAAGGTTAGTGGTTTAGTATTTGTGGTTTAGTTTAGTAGCTGTGGTTTTAGTTTAAGATTTTTGGTTTTAATAGAGAACAAATTCAGATTCAACATTTCTTCTTTTCGATTTCATCAACCCCATAACACACCAAGTTTTCTAAGATACAAGGGATGACATAGATCAAAAATGAGCACACATAGAGCAAATCAAAAACCCTAGATAATTAGAATCGTCTCCACTATAAAGACACAGTTCCATAAGCAGTAGATTGGATCGAGCGTTATTCAATTTCTCTAGTTCCCATCAGAACCACCCCAGCTTCTCGAGTAGAGGGATCCACCATCATATCCCCGATCTCTCCCTCTGCCACCACAGTGGTTGTAAACTCCGTCAGTCCTCTCGCCTCCATAACCTCCACTGCTCCAACCACCACCTCCATATCCAACAACACCTCCAGATCCCCCACCACCATTGCGATAACTACCACCTCAGCCTTTGCCTCCACTGTTAGATCTAGACTGAGCCTGCTTGACGGTGATGTTCCTACCGTCAAGGTTCTGCCCATTCTTAGGGTTTAGGTTTAAGTTTAGATTTATTAGGTTTTAAGGTTTAGGTTTATTTTTTAATTTATTTAGTTACTGTATAAGTTTGGGGTTTGTGCTTTAGGTAGGTTAGGTTTGTGGTGTTTAGGGTAGATTATGCTTTAAGGGTTTAGGGTTTGGGTTTAGGATTTTTAGGGTTTTTTAGGGTTTAGTTTGGGTTATTTAGGTTTAGTTTAGAGTTTAGGATTTAGGGTTTTATGGTTTTTTTTTAAATTAAGTAAACTGGTAAGTTTAGGTTTATTTAGTTTATTTTTTATTTAAGTTTTTTTATTTTAGTTTATTTTTTAGGTTTAGGTTCATTTTTTAGTTGAGTTTTATTTTTATTTTATTTTTTAGGTTAAGGTTTTATTTTTAATTTGTATTTTATCTTTTTAGGTTTAGGTTTTAGGTTTTCATTTTAGGTTTATTTTTAGGTTTTATTTTTTAGTTTTGGTTTAGGTTTAGGTTTTATTTATTCTAGTTTAGGTTTAGGTTTATTTTATTTTGTTTAATTTATTTATTTTAGGTTTAGGTTTTATTTAATTTTATTTTATTTTATTTTATTTTGCATTTAGTTTTATTTTATTTAGTTTTATCCATTATTTATTTTATTTATTTAGTTTAGTATTAGGTTATATATATATATACATATATATAGTATTTATCTTAATGCTGTGTAGGTTTAATTTAGGTTTAATTTATTTTATTTTATTTTATTTTATTTAGGTTTTTTATTTATTTTATTTTTAGGTTTATTTAGTTTGGTAGGTTTTAGGTTTTCATGGTTTAGGGTTTATGGCCTGGTTAAGGCCCAGGGCCCAGGGTTTAGGGCTTTAGGGTTTAGAATCCAGAGGGTGGGGGGGTCAGGGTTTATGGTTAGTGGGCTCAGGGTTTATGATTTTGTGGGTTTAGTGTTTAGAGTTAGCGTCAGGTTAGTTAGGGTTTAGGGTTTATGATCTTTTGGGTTTAGGACTAGGGTCATTTAGGGTCAGTTTGGCCTGGGATTTGGTTAGTGTTTGCTCAGTTTAGGTTTAAGGTTTAGGGTTTGGGGTTCAATGTTTAGGGTTTTTAAGGATTTAGGGTTTAGGATTGTAAGTTTAGGGTTTAGGATTTAGGGTTTCGGGTTAGTTTTAGGGTTTAGGGTTTAGGATTTAAGGTTTTTTATTGGAAAAATTAAGCAAACCTGTAGGTTTAGGTTTATTTAGTTTATTTAGTTTAGTTTTTATTTTTATTTAAATTTTTTTATTTTTTATTTACTTTAGTTTATTTATTTTAGGTTTATTTATTTTAGTTTAGGTTTTTTATTTTAGTTTATTTTTTAGGTTTAGGTTTAGGTTTATGTTTTATTTTTTTATTTTTTTATTTTAATTTTATTTTTATTTTTAAGTTTTATTTTTTATTTTTAGGTTTAGGTTTGGGATTTTATTTTTTATTTTTTAGGTTTAGGTTTTAGGTTTTTGTTTTAGGTTTTTTTTTTGGTATTTTTTAAAGTTTAGGTTTAGGTTTATTTTTAGTTTATTTTATTTTATTTAGTTTACGATTTAAGTTTAATTTATTTTAAATTTAGGTTTCAATTTTATTTATTTTGGTTTAGTTTATTTTATTTTATTTTGTTTATTTTAGGTTTAGTTTTTTTAGTTTAAGGTTTATGTTTTATTTATTTTATTTATTTTTTGGTTTATTTTTTTAGGTTTAAGTGTTTATTTAGTTTTTATTTTATTTTTATTTTATGTTTAGTTTTATTTTATTTAGGTTTATTTTATTTTTTTAGTTTAGTTTAGGTTTTTATTTATTTTATTTTAGTTTAGTTTTTATTTTTTGTTGTATTTTATTCTTAGGTTTGGTTCTCTTAACTAAATAATTATGAGCCAACATGGTATGCATGGAAAATAAACTTGCAATGATCCTATGAAATGAAAGTGGCCTAATGTAATTGGCTCATGATTAAGAGTTAATTAGATTAGGAGACTTAATTAATTACTCTTATGGTTTTCCCACACATGTGGACTAACCATAATTTCATTAAACTCCTTTAGGCTATTAAACACCTAAAGATGTACCCCATGATTTAATTAATTAAGGTCTGATGTGATTATGATTTCAGTTTGATTAAGTGATTTAATTAATTAGTTAAATCTTAATTAATTTCAATTTAAAAAAGGGTGAAATGAACTTAGGGAAAGGGGTCCTAACCCTATTCCCTAGTTCACTTACTATTGAACAATTATTAATAATCTTAATTAATCAAATTAATACTGCTAATGGGATTAATTTATCATTAATTAACTTAAAAGAGTAGTTAAGGTTTAATTAGTCAATTTTCCTATTTAAGTGAGCAATAAATCCCATGAAAAGCTTGGGAGGCAGAGGTCATCCCATTAAATTAACCCACAAATTTTGAGATTAATTACTCAAGTAATTAATGAGTAATTAAGCTAATAAAGTTTATAATTAAACTTTAATAAACCTTAATTACTATTCAAAATTAGTTAAGATCATTTTTAATTAATTCTCCTCTGAAATACATTTAAAATGAGTATTTATTTGCATTTTTTGTTTCTCTATCATTTTTAGAAGTTTTAGCCATTAAAAATGATTACTTAAACCAAATCATGTTAGTGCCACGTAGTGCACTAACGCGGCATGCTTTCCACATGGAGCCGCGAGATTGGCTACTTAAAACTTATCCAACTCAGTGCCTACGTGGCAGCGGTGGACGCGCTTTCTCATCCGCTATTTGATCTAAGATCAGATTGCTACAGTTAATTCCACAGCTTAATAAGATTAAATCAGATCAATCTAGCGGATGTAATCATGATTGTCCATTTTGATCACATGGAATAGATGGTGCATGATCTTACGTCATGCGAGTGAGGGAGAATGGAGTCTGTCTGCCATTGCTCACTAGATTCGAGCTTACTCGAGCTCGGATCAACTCCAAATGGATCCCACAGCTTCACAACATTGATCGGAGGGGATCCAACATCAAGATCACATGAGATGCACATTTTCTTGAGAAACTCCAACCCATTTTTGCCTAAGGATCAGTTTTAGAAGCATACCTCACAGGAGCTCAAGACCGGTGGCTCGAACGATTGAGGAAGCTTCATCTAGTGGAGATGAAGCCTTGTTGAGCAGCAATTGGATCAATTCCTTGATGTTCGCTCAGAACTGACAATTTGGAGCTCGACTTTAATCGAAGTCTCACCTCCGATGTTCGGGAATCTTGGGAGATGATTCGTTCTTGCTCGATGATCCCTAGGGAAGGTGTGTGCAAAGTTAATTTGAGTTTTATGGAGAAATGGAAAAGTTAGGTCAAAAATGGGAGTGTTCTATTTAAGGACAGACGAGAATGGCATTTTTTGATCGAGGAATGAGCCTAAAAGCTTAGGGAATAGCTCTAGCGGCTCATCTTGGGTAGCTAGGGCTATGAGTAATGATTTTTGTGTGTGTTTGAGTGGAAACAAGGGGGTGTGTATACCCCCATTCATCTCGATTGGACGGTGGGATCAGGTTTGGCTTCCAGTGGTTATCCGACCATCTCAGGGAGTCATGGGTGGCAGGGAGGAGGCAAGTTAGCTTAGCTTGGTTGGTTGAAGGTGTGGAGGTGGCTGCCAAGGAGGAATCATGGGTGTCTTATGGGTTTCAAATGCTCCAATGGGGAGGGTGAGGTGATTTCACCTCCCTTGGGTCATGGCCAAGATAACCACCTATTAGGTCAAGTTGGGCAGTGTCCTAGGTGCCTAGGTGGACCATTGGAAGAGTACCAAGTGGCCAAGGAATGGAAATGACCACTTACATGGGTGATTTGTCTCATGGGATGCCCTTGACCTAAGGGTAGAATGATCATTTGGCATTGGATTTGATTTGCATAGATTTGAAATGATCCAAAAGTGGGTTAGCTCAAATTTCAAGTTAATTGGAGTTGATTTGGTTAAGGTTGGCTCAATTTGGCTCATTTAGATCAAATTGGCTTAGGTTGGGTCAAGTTGACCAATTGGTCAAATTGGGTCAAACCAAGGTTGGGTCAAGTTCATATGATCATTTGGGATGTTTTGGTTCAGTTGGTTTGGTTTAGTTTGTTTTAGATTTGATTTTGGCTCATTTGAATTAATTTGGGTCAAATGGGTTAAGTTGACCAATTTTTCCAAATTGGCCAAATTGGATTGGGTTGGGTGTTGGTTTGGGTTTAGTTGACCAATTGAAGATGATTGTAGGCCTTGGTTTCAATTAATTTAAAATTAGTTTTGATTTAGGCCAACTTGAACTTTTAGGTCAATTTGGGCTAAGTAGGTCAATTGGGTTCAATTGGGTCCCATCATAGCTTTGGTCAAGTTCAATAATCAATTTGGAATGAACTTGAGATATTGGTTGTAATCAATTTGGTTTATATTTTAATTTGACCTAATCTGGTCATTTAGGTCAATTTGTGTTAACTTGGGTCAAGAGGGCCAGATGGGTTTTGTTTGACTCAATTGAAGGTCAAGTCATATTCAAATATTGATTTTGATTTGGTATGAATCATTGGTTTTAAGAGATTTGGCTTAAGTTGTAATTTGGCTAGTTTGGGTTCATTTGGGTTTAGGGGTTGACTTGGCTAAATGACCAAGTTGACTTGGTTTGACCCAATTTGTGATAATTGATCAACCCAAGGTAATCAGCAATCATGATGGGAGGTTTCGATGGGGTTTGTTTAATCCAATTTGTGTAGGATTAAAACTTGGCTCAGATAGGTCAAATTGGCCTCTTTGGGTCAAGTGGACCAATTGGGTTTAGTTGGCTCTAGTTTGGGTTGAGTTTGATTTAGTTGAGTTTATATATGTATTTAGGATTGATATATAAATTCAATTCAATAATTGGGTTCAAATGGGTTTTTGATTTGAACATTTCAAGCCAAAAGGGTTAAGTTTGGTTTGACTTGGGATGATTTTGGTTTGGCTTGATGAATGTAGATTTCATTTATATTTGTGAATATGGTTGAAGGTATGATTGTTTCATGAGAAAATCAATTAAATTTGGGTTTTGTAATGAAGGAATTTGGCAAAATCCATGGAGTTGGGTCATGTGGCTTAGGTTTGGACTTTAATTTGGTTTGATTTAGTTTTAATGATTTAAATGTATATTTCATTTAAATTTTTGAAGATAATTGAAAATATGATTGATTTGTGAGAAAATCAATTGAGTTTGACTTAATTTGGATTAAGATTTGGCTAAGTCTATGGGATAGGTCATATGGCTTAGGAAGGGTTTTGATTTAATTTGATTTTAGTTTTGATTATTTGAATGTAGATTTCATTTAAATTTAGGAAGATGATTGAAGATATAAATTTATTATGAGAAAATCAATTGATTTTAGATTGATTAAGAGATTTGGCTAAGTCCATGGGATAGGTAGTATGGCTTAAGAAGGGTTTCAAGTTTGGATTTGATCATGGGATTCAATCATTTGGTTTTGGAATTTGGGTTTGGATTTGGATTTGAATTTGATGTTAGAATTGAACTTGAGGTTAGGTTTGAGAAGGTGAACATGGATTTGATTTGAGTTGTAGGGTAGGTGGATTATCCTAATCCTATGATTAACCCTTTTAAGTCTTTAGGCTTAAGTTAAATGTTTACCTAATTATTGGAAGTGTCTTATGACTAGGGATATCTTAGAGCCTAGAAGACTCCTAAGTCTAAGATGGGAAGATTGAATCGGCACTCCAAAAGTGAGGTCAACACGCCTTAGGTTCCATAGTGTTTCCCTTGGAGATAGATGATTGGAAGATCGAAGCCAAGTTTCACATTATAGATTTGGATACATCTTTCAATGCTTTGCTCGGGAGATAATGGATACATGAGAAAAATATAGTTCCATCCTCTCTACATCAGTGTATGAAGTTTGTTAGAGGTGGGATTGACTACTGTGTTAAAGGAGATCTCAAGTCATTTATAGTTCATGAGGTCGGTATATATGAGGATGTGGCTTACTACCTCTGTCAAAATCAACAAGTCTATTCTCACGAACTTGGCCAAAGTTTAAAAAAAATAAAAAATAAAAAGAAAATGAAAGAGAAAAAGAAAAATAAAAGAAAATAAAAAATGAAAAAGAAGATAAAAGGGAGAGAAAATAGACTTAGAGAAGGAAGTGGAGCCTGACATTAGATCTCAACTACAGTTCATTACTCCATTCGAACATATGGGTAAGATGACCTGACCTCCACCAGACAGAGGAAGAGGCCAGTTCAGAGGTAGTTCCTAGGGGTGGAAAACCTCCTTATTTTCCACCCAATAGAAGATATATCCCAGCTACCAAGAGTACACATGCTATCCTTATAGACTTAGAATCTAGTTCACAGGATGAGTCTTATATGGTTAGCACACCATCCAGCTCTTCTCAATAGTAGATTCCCTTGGAGGTGACACTTGAGCCAGATAGTGATGAAGACTGGGCTTTAAAGCAAAGCATAAGTTTATCCAAGTCTATATATGAAATAGTTAGGCATTAGTTGGGAACCTTAGCTCTAACCCCACTTTCCTCTCAAAAAGTTGAGGGTTTGGTAGTTAAGGAAACCCCTAAGTCATCCACAGGTGTGAAGACTAAGAGGTTCTTTCTAGGAGCATCATCCTCAAGTCAAGAAGTTGATGTAGAACTTGAGAATGATTCATATAAAGATTTAATAGAATTACCTTTTGATTGGTACTTGCCTTGTGCTCATAATTTATCAAAGAAAGGGTTAATCCTACATACTTGGTCAAATCACAAGTCAGACTACTTTGAAAGAATATAGAAGAACAAATACAAAAGCTCTCAATCAAGACCAAAACTAGGATTAGGTTTAGTGGGTCCAGTCGATGATGATGATTACTGTTTAGTCATCACTAATCATTTGGAATGTGATAGGTTCTTTCAAATCACATTAACTCATATGAGAAGCTGTGCTTAGAAACTTCAGATGATCCAGATGATTTTGAAGTCCAAGATGCACAACTAGAGTTCAAAAAAGAGATCAAGTCAACCATTGAGGAGCTCAAGAAAACTATCATAGAAACTAAAGAAGATCCACGCCTGACATACATCAGTTATTTGTTGAATGAAATTAAAATCAATGACTTAGTTAGGCTATTGACTGAGTTTAAGGACTTCTTTGCATGGATTAATGAAGAGATGCCTGGATTGGCTCCTAACATAGCAGTCCATATACTAGGAATAGAGCCTACTGCTAACCATATCAAGCAAGCTCTTAGACGCATGCTATTAGACATAGAACAATAGGTCATTTATGAAGTCAAAAAACTGATCATTGTTGGCTTCATCTCGGAAGAAAAATACCCTACCTGGTTAGCCATCATCATCCAGTTAAGAAAAAGAATGGCTAAATTTACATATGCTTCAATTTTAGGGACTTAAATAGGCCATGTATAAAAGATGAATTACTACTACCAATCCTAGAGTTGATGGTGGACATTGCCTCATCACATGCAGTCTTCTCTTTCATGGATGGCTCATTGGGATATAACCAAATAGAGATGGCCCCTAAAGATGGAAGAAACACTGCTTTTAGATCCCTCGATCAGAATCTATTGCTATAAGGTCATGTCTTTTAGCATTAATAATGTTGATGTTACATACCATCGGGCTATGACTCGAATCTTTGATGAACTCATTCATCATCTAGTTGAGTGCTATGTCGATGATCTCGTGGTCAAAAATAAATAAAAGGAAGACCATCTCTTTGACTTGAGAGTAGTTTTCTAATAGTTAAGATAATTTAACCTCAAAATGAACCTCCTGAAGTGTGTATTCGGAGTAACTTCAGGGAAATTCCCTTGGTTTGTTATCCAACACTATGGAATTGAAATCGATTCAGAGAAGATCAAGGGGATATTAGAAATGCTACCCCCTAAAAGTTTAACTCAACTCTGATCATTCCAAGGGTGGTTGGAGCATCTAAGATGCTTTATATCCAACCTATCGGGAAGATCTCAGCAATTCTCAGCACTTGTCAAAATGGATGCCAAGTTCAAGTGGGATGATAAGGGTGAGCATGCCTTCGAAGACATCAAGCATTACCTGATGACACCGCTAGTTCTAGGAGACCCTATCCCATGCAAGCCGCTCATTCTTTACACTGCTGCATTAGATGATTCCCTTGGTGCTTTGTTATCCCAAGCCAATGATGAAGGGAAGGAAAATGCACTCTACTACCTCATCCATCGTCTAATCCCTACTGAGGTTAATTACCCACCCATTGAGAAGCATTGCCTATCTTTAATCTTTGCATCCCAAAAGCTACAACACTATATGCTTCCTCATATAGTGAATTTAATCTCTAGGATCAATCCACTATAATATCTCATGACACGGTTGATGCTATCCAGACGGTTGGCACGATGGTCTATAATCCTCTCAAAGTTTGACATTACCTTCATACCCCTCTGTATGGTGAAATGATAAGTGATAGTGGATTTCTTAGCAACACACTGACTTCTTGTTGAGTCTTGGCTTAGTGATGATCTCCCCAATGAACAAGTCATGAACTTAAGGGGATACTAACATTCACCACTAGGAGATGTACTTTGATGGTGTGACTTCCTCTCAAAAAGAAGAAGAATCATAATCTACTATTCCAAGATAGGTAGGGGTGGGAATAGTTCTCTTAAGTATGGACTGTGATGTGATGAGATTCTCATATCATCTGTCCAATCCTTGCACCACCAATGAAGCTAAATATGAGGCTCTGATTGCTAGTCTGGAGTTAGCTGTTACTCTAAGCATCTAAAATATCAACTTCTTCAGAGATTTTCAGCTAGTTATCAACCAAATCGTTGGTTCCTATAAGGTTATAAAGCTCAAGCTCCATCACTACCACAAGTACACCATGGAGTTGTTGGGCCAAATCCCAAAGGTTACCATTTATAAGAATCCTTAAGAAGAGAATGTCATAGTGTATGCTTTAGCCAAGCTTTCCAAGGAGTTGGCATGTCTGGAGGATGAGTCCATATCCATAAAGGTCCAAAATAGACAAGTCTTATCCCTTATTAATATTAAATGCATCAAAAAGTACTTTCTTGAAGGGGAGGTTGCCATTGCCAAAAAGGATGAGTAGTTAGATTAGAGGCAACCATTCATGGATTACCTAAATAAAGGCAAACTACCTTAAGAAAAGTCTCAAGCCCATCAGATGAAGCAGATAGAACTTTCCTATCCTCTTGTGGATGGTGTCTTGTACTGACGATCTTTCAATCATATGTGGTTACACTATTTAGACAAGTATGAAGCTCGTAAGATCGTGATCGAGGTACACTAAGGATTATGTGGAGCCAACCAATCTGGTCTGAAGATGAAAGCCAAGATCAAGACACTAGGATAATACTAGTCGTTAATGATGAAAGATTGCATGGATACAGCTAGGTGATGCCACCAATGTCAAATACTTAGTGTGGTCCTACACCAACCACCCAACATTCTACATCCTACATTGGCCTCAAGGCCATTCGAGTGTTGGGGTACTGACATAGTGGGTCTGATTGATCCTCCTTCTTCCAAGGGTCATCGGTTCATCTTAGCTGCTACTGACTAATTTTCAAAATGAGGGAAGGTGATTCTGCTAAGAGAGGTCACAACTTAGCATGTGCCTCAACAAATTATATCTGATAATGGTACAGCATTCAAGAGCATCAATATCAACAATTTGCCCGGAGACACAACATAGATTGGAGATATTCTACAATCAACTACCCGATGGTAAAGGGCTTAGCAGAAGCATTCAACAAAACTCTCATCCAAATGCTAAAGAAGACACACGATAATAATAAGCGATAGTGGCATTAGCAAGTAGTTGAAGCCATGTGGGCCTACCACACCATATATATAACTCCAATTTAGTCTACACCTTTCTCCTTAGTGTATGGGTCTAAAGTCATTCTACCATTAGAAGTCCAACTCCCATCATAAAGGATAGTTATGGGTAGCAAGATAAAAATAAAGGAGAACACCAAGTTATGGTTAGAAGAGCTTGAAGGTTTGTAAGAAAGATGCCTGCAGGCATGCCAAAACCTCAAGTTATACAAAGTTAAAATAATTCAAGCTCACAACAAGTTAGTCCATCCTAGAGCTTTTCAGGTAGGAGAGCTTATTTTAGTTCTGAAGAGACTGATTTTTTCCTGTTGTAATATGGGAGGCAATTTTAAACCTACTTTGGAAGGCCCTTTTTCCATAAAGAAGGCCTACCAAGAAGGATCTTATCAGCTTATTAATCATAAGGGATAGTGCCCAAAGCTTCCAATCAATGGGCTCTACTTAAAGAAATATTATACATCATGTTTAAAAATAATTATCATCAATGAAAATTCCATTTCAAATTCAATCTCTTTCGTGTTGAAAGTATTCTTGTTTACAAATCTGTCATGATGTGTTTAGGGTAGGTGTAAGGAACTTGAGCGGCATCCTATCCTTCATCAACACAACACAAACATAAACTACAAACAAACATATAAAATAAACACATATCTTTTATCTTGGGCCACTCTGAGTTGAGATAATACCCCTAGTGGCACTCACTCAGTAACTATTCTAGGTCAGGCTAACGTGCTACCTTGCTAGTGTGTCACCCTAGTGGTCTTCTTGGTTTGGAGGATGTAAGTCCATTGTACTTTACTTCCTTGGCCACTTGACACCAATGAGCTCCTTACTAGTTTAGTAGGCCTTATTGCATGGCTGGTAAGCTACATCATGTTGGCTTCATTTTAGTGGATGTGAGTCTGCTACCCTTTCTTCTTAGATTAGCCTTCGTGCATTGATTGGGTTGAGTATATTTGAGGTTTAGGATAACTTCCCTAGTGGCTCCTTCCTTCCTAACTGCTTCAAGTCTTGGTCCAGTCATGCTTCAGAGTTCCCCACTTAGCAGTAGCATCTGTCCCATCGATGACAGACTATCCTGATGATCAGATCCTCTTAAAAAGTTGTAAGCCTACATGCTTTCTTTCCAGGTTGATCATTGCACACCGACGGGCACCTTATGTTGGTTGGTTCTCACTATGTTGATAGATACACCACTCATGCTGACGCATACACCTTAGGTTGGTTGGTTCTCCCACCTTAAGATACACCACTCATGGTAGATGTAAGTCTGTGATGCTTTCTCTTTGAGTTGGCCACCATACACCTATAGGATTACTTTTCTAGTGCTGAGGATAATGCCCCTAGCAGCACGTCCCTTATGGGCACTATATTTGGATCACATCCTTTGCAGCCTAATTTAGACACTACCTCAGTTATCAAATTGGACAGTTCCCCTTTCCTAGTAACCACCCCTATGGTTAGAGAATCCATCCTGTGGATGTGCAGATTTGGTCCAGTAAATCTAAGATAGGTCAAGGCTGACATAGCCCCTTCTCAGTGTGGTTCCTTTGACAACAATAGTGTCCATGCAAACATATAAATAAAATATATATTTATTTATGGATTAAGAGGACCCCCCAGCGGTACCATTTCCCAAGCAGGTATCTTATCTTTAGGGCAGTGTTAGCAAACCTGACTACTCTTGAGTTGATATATGTCCCCAGCAAAATTCACTCAGTAGTCGCCTGTAAGTTGAGTTTGATTTGTTGTGCTACCAATAGGTCACCCCAGCAGTTATTCTCCACTTTAGAAGATATAAGTCTACTATGTATTCTTCTTAGCATAACTATTGTACACCAAAAGGCAACCCCTTATGTTAGCTAGCTCTACCCCACTACCAGTAAACTATCACTTTGGATTTGTAAATCTAAGATAGGACAAGTCTAATATAACCCTTTCTCAATGGGTCCATCGCACACCGACCTGGTCCATAAATTAAATCTATCAAATTTGACCAAGCTCACATTTCGAGTGGATATGCCCTCAATTGAAAATTAAACTAAACAAAAAAAAAACCATATCAAATCATATGAAATTAAGATAAAATTAATCCTGACTGCTTTTTGAGTTAACATAAGTCCCCAACAACATTTACTCAGTAGTCTCCCTAGGACAGGTTTGATTTGTAGTGCATCCAACAGGTCATCAAGTGGTTGTTCCTCACTTTGGCAGATGTAAGTATGCTACAACTTCTTCCTATCACACTATCAGACAAAAGGCAACCCCAGTTGGCTACACTACAGAGTCGTAGACTAACCCCCTGAGGTAGGTAAAGGCATATATAACCCCTTCTTAGTTTAGGGTTTAGGTTTAGTTTATTTTAAGTTTAGGTTTGCATTTTATTTATTTTAGTTTAGTTTATTTTAGTTTAGGTTAAAGCTTATTTTATTTGATTTATTTTAAGTTTAAGTTTTTTTTTAGTTTAGGGTTTAGGTTTTATTTTTTATTATTTTTAGGTTTTATTTTTAGTTTTATTTTTTAGGTTTAGGTTTTTATTATGTTTTTATATTATTTTATTTTAGGTTTATTTTATTTTCATTTTAATTTTACTTTGAATTTTATTTAGGTTTATTTACTTTAGGTTTATTTAATTTTTTAGTTTAGTTTAGGTTTTTATTTATTTTATTTTATTTTATATTTTATTATTTTATTTTATTTTATCTTTATTTTAAGGTTTAGGTTTAGGTTTAGGTTTAGGTTTTAGTTTAGGTTTTTAATTTATTTTTTTATTAGTTTATTTAGATTTAGGTTTATTTATTTATTTTAATTTATGTTTAGCCAGTTTCTTGGGTTTAGGGTTTGTGGGTTTTCAGGTTTTAGGATTTAGGTTTAACATTGTAAGTTTTGGGGTTTAAGGCTTAGGGTTTTGTGGATTTAGGGGGTTTAGGGTTAGAGTTTTAGATTTGGGTTTGTGGGTTTTAAGGAGTTTAAAGTTTAGGTTTGTAGGTTTAGAGTTTAGGGATTAGGGTTTTGGGTTTAGGGTTTGGGTTTTTTTTTATTATAATTTTTTAGATTATTTAAACTCATAAGTTTAGGTTTATTTAGTTTATTAATTTTACTTTATTTTTAATATTTTTATTTAGGTTTTTTTATATTTTATTTATTTTAGATTATTTATTTTAATTTATGTTTTTTTATCTTTATTTTGGGTTAGGTTTAGTAGTTTATTTACTTTAGTTTTATTTTTATTTTATTTTTTAGGTTTTATTTTTTTATTTTAAGTTTAGGTTTAGGTTTTATTTTATTTTTTTAGGTTTAGGTTTTAAGTTTATTTTTAGATTTTATTTTTCCTTTTAGGTTTCAGTTTATTTTTAATTTATTTTATTTCATTTAGTGTTTAGGTTTAGGTTTAATTTATTTTAGGTTTAGTTTTTGGTTTTATTTATTTTGTTTTTATTTTATTTAGTTTAGGTATAGGTTTATTTTATTTTTATTTTAGGTTTAGGTTTTATTTTTTATTTGTTTTTAGGTTTTATTTTTTGGTTTAGTTTTTTAATCAGTTTTATTTTATTTCATTTTAAGATTATTTTATTTTATTTTTAGTTTAGTTTTTATTTTTTTAAGTTAAGTCTAGTTTTTCATTTATTTTATTTTAGTTTAGTTTTTATTTTTAATTTTATTTTCTTTTTAGGTTTAGGTTTAGGTTTTAGTTACATTTTTATTTCTATTTTATTTTTTATTTTATTTTGGTTTAGGTTTTTTATTTATTATATTTTTAAGTTTTATTTAGTTTAGGTTTAGGTTTTTAGCTTTTTAGGGTTTAGTGTTTAGGGTTAGTTGAGGGTTTAGGGTTTGGGGGTTAGTGTTTAGGTTTTAGGGCTTAGGGTTTAGGTTTAAGGGTTTTTGGTTTAGGGTTTAGGGTTTTAGGGTTTAGGGTTTTTAGGGTTTAGGGTTTAAGGTTTAGGGTTTAGATTTTAGGTTTAGGGTTTTTGGTTTTTTTTTCTTAAAAAACACATAACAAATTAATATTCAATATTTCTTCTTTTCTATTTCATCAACCAATTAACACACCAAGTTTTCTAAGACACAAGCGATGACATAGATCATAAATGAGCACGCATATAGCAAATCAAAAATCTTAGTTAACTAGAACCATCTTTACTATAAATACATAGTTTCATAAGTATTGGTTTTTAATCTAACCACCCCATCCTCTCGAGTAGTAGAATCCACCATCATATCCTCAATCTCTCCCTCTACCACCACTACGATTGTAACCTTCGTGGCTCATCCTACTTCCATAACCACCACAGCTCCGACCACCACCTCCATATAGATCCCCCACCACCACTGCGATAACCGCCGCCTCCGCCTTCGCCTCCACCACCAGATCTAGACTAAGCTTGGTTGACAGTGATGTTCCTACCATAAAGGTTTTAACCATTCTTAGGGTTTAGGTTTAAGTTTAGGTTTATTAAGTTTTATGGTTTAGGTTTATTTTTTTAATTTATTTAGTTACTTTAGGTTTAGGTTTAGTGTTTCGCATTTAGGATATAGGGTTTAGAGTTTAGGGTCTAGGGTTTTAGGGTTTTAGGGTTTATACTCTTAAGGTTTAGGATTTAAGATTAGGGTTTAGGGTTTAGGGTTTCTTAGGGTTTAGGTTTTAGGTTTTAGGGTTGTAAGTTTAGCGTTGTAGGGTTAGGGTTTAGGGTATAGGGTTAGTTTTAGGGTTAAGGGTTTAGGATTTTTTTAACTAAGTAAACCGGTAGGTTTAGGTTTATTTTATTTACTTAATTTAGTTTTTATTTATTTTAGTTTAATTTTTAATTTTCTTTAGTTTAGTTTATTTATTTTAGGTTCATTTATTTTAGTTTAGCTTTTTTATTTTAGTTTATTTTTAGGTTTAGGTTTAGATTTATTTTTTAGTTGAGTTTTATTATTATTTTATTTTTTATATTTAGGTTTAGGTCTAGGTTTTTATTTTATTATTTTAGGCTTAGGTTTTAAGTTTTTATTTTAGGATTATTTTTACGTTTTATTTTTTGGTTTATGTTTAGGTTTATTTTTTGTTTATTTTATTTTATTTAGTTTAGGTTAATGTTTAGGTTTAGTTTATTTTAGGTTTATGTTTAGGTTTTGTCTATTTTAGTTTAGGTTTTGGTTTATTTTATATTTATTTTAGGTTCAGATTTTTTCTTTTAGTTTAGGTTTTAGGTTTTATTTTTTATTTACTTTTAGGTTTTATTTTTAAAATTTTTTTTAGTTTTAGGTTTTTATTTAGATTTTTTAATTTTATTTTTTTGTTTATTTTAAGTTTTTTTATTTTTATTTTTATTTTACGTTTAGTTTTTATTTTATTTAAGTTTTTTATTCTTAAGTTTATTTTATTTTATTTACGTTAGGTTTTTATTTATTTTATTTTAGTTTAGTTTTTTTTTATTTTTAGGTTTGGGTTTTAGTTTAGGTTTTCATTTTTTTATTTTTTTTATTTTAATTAGGTTTAGGTTTTTTATTTCTTTTATTTTTAGGTTTTATTTAGTTTAGATTTGTTTTAAGTTTTTTTATTAGATTTAGGGTAGGTTTAGGTTTATAGGGTTTGAGGTTTAGGGTTTAGGATTTTAGGGTTGTAGATTTTTATAGGTTTGGGTTGGTTTTTAGGATTAGGCTTTTATTTTAGGCTAGTTTTAGTTTTTAGTCTTTTAAGGAAAATTAGGAAATTTATCACTAGAAAAGTACAAAGTCCTTATGTAATTTTAATGCTCAAAGAGCTACAATAAATCCTAAAGAGATAAATCATATGTTTAGGTTTAGTTTATTTTAGGTTTATGTTTAGGTTTCGTTTATTTTAGTTTAGGTTTTGGTTTATTATATATTTATTTTAGGTTTAGATTTTCTTTTTAGTTTAGGGTTTAGGTTTTATTTTTTTATTTTTTTTATTTTTATTTTATTTTAGGATTATTTTTAGTTTTAGGTTTTATTTAGATTTTTTTAATTTTATTTTGGTTTATTTTAAGTTTATTTTATTTTATTTTACGTTAGTTTTTATTTTATTTAAGTTTTCTTAAGTTTATTTTATCACGTAGGTTTTATTTATTTTATTTTAGTTTAGTTTTTTATTTTATTTTTAAGTTTAGGTTTTAGTTTAGGTTTTCAATTTTTTTTAATTAGGTTTAGGTTTTTTTTATTTTATTTTTAGGTTTTATTTAGTTTAGATTTAAGTTTTATGTTTTTACGGTAGTTTAGGGTTCAAGGTTTAGTGTTTAGGGTTTAGGGTTTTGTTTTTAGATTTAGGGTTGTAGATTTTAGGTATTAGGGTTAAGGGTTTAGGGTTTAGGGTTTTAGGATTTAAGTTTTAGGGTTTAGGGCTTAGGGTTTTAGGGTTTAGGGTTTAGTGTTTTTTTAAGGAAAATTTTATTGCCACAAAGAAAAAGTACAAAGTCCTTAGAGGGGGTAATCTCTAAGCTAATGCTCAAAGAGCTACAATAAATCCTAAAGAGATAAATCCCCTAACTATTTCAATAATGAAGGAAATAAAGCAAAAGAAAAACCAAAAAATCAACAGCAAAAATCCATGTGAGCAGCAGCAAACTTCATTTGGTCCGTCTGATACCAGCAAGATCCACCTACAAGACTCTCCCAACCTATAAAAGAAATCTGCAACATACATTTGAAAGGATAAGTACAATTAAGCAAGCATAAAAAGGATGAGCAAATAAAAGGAGTAAAGTAAAGAAAAGGCTCAGGCTCAGTTATAATCATCCCAAGAAGCAACACTATATGTAAGCATCTAAACTTCAGGAGAAGGGTTACAATTACATATAGCACTACCAACCAAAAGAAGAAAGTGTGGGAAACATCAATGCCATCATAGCCAGCGTACCTCATGTAACCCATCATCCAAAGTTTATCATCCAAGAAGGCTACAAAATCCTCCAAACATCAAATATAACAGTCAACCACCAAGCCACCTGAACAACCAAGCCCACTAAGGAAGATAATCAACCAACCATCGAGTAGCAAAGAATAGAGAGCATCACTAAAGCCACCACCAAAAAGGAATAACAAAATCAAAAGGAGCAAGCATATGATAGGGGTAACAATACAAACCAGAGACCAATAAGTGCAAAAAAGAAAAACACAAGTGCTTATATCCTCCACCAACAAAGCAGAAAAAAGAGCCAAGAAAACACCTAACCTAATGCAGAGGCAACAAGGCGCCACCCCAAATAGGAAAAAGGGGATCAGCTATAGCCAAGAGAGAACTCGTAGGCAACCACCACAGTAGTAGAAGACCCAAGTAAGTGTAAAGACTAATAGCAATCATCAAGCCCAAATCACCCAAGATAGCCAAGGAAAGGTTAGAAGTAGACAGTAACCACCAAACCCAACCAGGGCAAAAGAAAATTTGATCCAGGTAAGTAGAATAACCAGCCAAAGACAAAAAGTACAAAGCCTAGTAAGATAGACTGCAAGCCAACCAATAGGAACAATAGCAATAAAGGCACCAAGCCAGCCCACCAGCACCCGAGGCCAACTAATAACCACAAAATGTCCTTCAACCAGCCAATCCAGAACAATATCCAAATCCAAAGCTGCTACAGCCAAGAGAGGAAGGCCAATACAGGAGGAGGTTAAAACCATAACCAAAAGAAACAAAATAAAATTAGCAAAACCAACAACCAAGCCCCAGTCAATAAAATACAGAAAATAATAGCCAACCAACAATCTCCATCATGCTAAAATCAAGCCAGAGATAAACCACCAATAGCCCCCCAGATCAGTCACCAATATAAAATGAAAAATAACCAAAATAGCCAGCCATCCAACCAACCCAACCAGCCAAAACTGCCAGCCAATAAAGCTTCCCTGTCAACCACCACAGCAGTAGATCCAACTTAGGTAAGTTAGCAAGCAGCCCAGAAAAGAGGCAAAACCCACACAAGAAAAAAAACCTACATCAGTCATAGCCATAACCCAAAAGGAGGTTATGAAAAGTAGCCAAGGGAAAATTATGGTAAACACCTAGCCAAACAAACAGAAGCCACCAAGCTGAAAAAACCAAAACAACATACGTTGCACTTATAATAACCACAAGGTAGCAAAAATAAGGACAATCCAAAAGTAAGAGATTAAAAATATAACCCAACTCAGGCCAAAGAGAGAAAATAAGTAGATAACCTCAACCCAAAGAGGGTTTAACAAGGGGCAACCAAAAGCAAAAGATCATCAAAAACCAACAACAAAAACTAAGCCAAGAATTTATAATCTGAGATAAGGCAATCCAGTATTATCTAGATTAACCAAACCTCCTAATAGTTTAGGCAAAGTTTGGTTGTCAAATAAAGTTAACTTAGTTAAGTTGGCACCAAAGTTAGCCATGTAATCAACATTCTCATTTCCATTATAATTAAGCTTGTCAAGAAGCAAGAGAGCATTGACTTTAATCCAAATGTTGAGGAAACCTGTATTTAAACAAATTTCAATAGCTTTATTAACAGCCATAAGCTCAGCAAAAATAACAGAACAACCTTTGAGAGGATAGGCAAAAGCACAAATGATAGTCCCTTTGAGATCCCTAAGGATACCACCATAACCATATTTATTGGAAGCAACAAAACCATCAGTATTCACTATAATCAAATTGTCTTTAGGTTTGATCCAATGGATAATCCTAGCACTTTTATAAGAGTCAAACTCAAAGTGAATGATACCCAATTTTTAGCCACAAATTTATAACCTCTAAAATGAATATGACTAATAAGATTGGCAATAAAAAGAGCATGGATTTTTTTTAAAGTTTTAGCCAGGATCCTTTTATGGTTCATAGGAATACCATGATATTTAGAATCAGTTCTATCCATCCAGATGAAGTAGATAAGAGTAATATCAATTAAAACTTTGATATGACCTTTCCTTATATTTTTAAAATAGATTTCAAGAAGTTGATATTAAGAAAGAGAACCCTCAAAATAGTTGGTATTAAATAAATCATCATACCAAAACCATAATTTAGAAGCAATAGCACCATTGACAAAACATGATTTACATTTTCAATATGAAAGCAACAATAGCACTTTGAAGGTAAGTAAAACCTTTTAGTCTAGAGCAAAGAGTCCACAGGAATAATTTTATTCAAAATCCTCCAAGTTAAAACCAAATAGGAAATGGGAATGATATTGTTCCAAAGTTTAATAACAATATTAGAGGGGTTCTGTTTATCTCTAATAAAATTCCAAACCTCTTTAAGAACAAAGTCACCATTATAAGAAAGCTTAAAAAGAATTTGTTCAAGTTTGTTAGAAGAAATGAGGATATTTCTAAAGTTGTCAAAAATAGAAATAGGGATATTATTCTCAAGTTTGCTTTAATTCCAATTATTATTAAGCCAAAAAAAATTAACTTTGATAGTAGTAGTAGAGTTGGTGGATAAAAGGGTGTTAATAGAGCCATTGTCAATCCAATTGTCTTGCTAAAAGAAGGAAGAACTTGACTGAATATCCTAAGGTATTAATGAATTGGCAAACCATTTAATGGAGCAAAGCCTTTTCCAAATTGAAGAGTCACCAACTTTATAAGCACAGTTAAGGGGGTGTTTACCTTGGCAATTTTTCCATCATAAACTTAGCCCAAAGGCTATCATTCTTTCTAAAATTCTACAAGAGCCTATGAGAGAAGGCAGTGATAGCTTCAAGAATAGGCTTGCAACCAAGAGCACCTTCTCCCGAAGGACCACAACATTTACGCCAAGATGTCCAATGCATTCTTTTGGTAGAATTATTGGAGCCCCAAAAAAATTTGTTATGCAAATGATCAATTATTTTAAGTGTAGCATTAGTGGGGATAATAGTTTGAATCAAATAAAGAGGCATTGAGTTGAGTGTGCTTTTAAGGATAGTGAGCCTACCACCAAAGGAAAGTAAATGGAATTCCCAAACAGAAATTTTATTTGATTTTTTTGAATTAACTCATCAAAGAGATGGGAATGTTTTGCCTTTCAAGAGCAGAGCACCCAAGTACTTAAGAGGTAAGTGTTGATGTTTAAAATTAGTGATATGCAAGATTTCATTGATTTTATTATTGGAGATACTAGAGGAAGTGACAAAACAACTTTTGTTAACATTGATAGAAAGGCCACTTTCTCTACCAAATTTATTTTAAAAAGACTTGAGATGCTTGATGTGATGAATAGAAGCATTGCAAAAAGTTAATGAAATCATCTGCAAAACTTAAATGGGAAAGAGGAAGACCACTAAGAGTTTTGCAGTACATACTAGGATTGTTTAAGATTAAATCATTGATGCTCCTAGATAAGTACTCAATATCAATAATCAGGAGATAAAGGATCCCCTTATTGTAAGCCATGGGAAGAGGGAAAGAAACCCAAGGCTTCCCCATTAAGAAAAATTAAAAACCAGGCATTATTAATATAATTTTTAATAAGAAAAATAAATTTATTATAAAACCCAAAAAAATTTAGAATATGGAAAAAGGATATCCCAAGAGATGTTATCAAAGGCTTTGGTAATATCTAATTTGAAAAGAATGTTGCCACCTCTAGTCTTGGCATCAAGATCATGAATTAATTATTGGGCAAGTAAAATATTATTAGAAATGGATCTACCTCTAACAAAACTAGTTTGGTTGAGAGAGATAATTCTATTAAGTAAAGGACTAAGTTTGTTGGTTAAGAATTTTAGAAATTAGCTTATTGAAGAAGGTGCAAAGACTAATAGGTCTAAAATCACTCCAATAGTCAGGATTATCTTTCTATGTATGAGAACAATAGGAGTACTAGAAAAATATCTAGAAAAGGATTACCATTAAAAAATCAATCACAATCAATCAAATCATTTTAATGATAAACCAACAATTTTGAAAAAATTAAGTAGTGCAACCCTCCAAACTAGCAACAAAATTTATGTTCATGCTATTCAGAACTTTAAAAGTTTCTATTAAGCACAATGGTAAGAAAATCATTATCATCATTAGTAATAGTAGAAGGAATCAAGGATGATTGAGAAATAGCTTCATAAGAGCAATTCTTATTAAGCATATTTCTAAAGTAATTAATAATTGATTCCTTAATATCATTATTCTCCATAATCCAATCTCCATTATCCTTTTTAATTTTTTGAATATTATTTAAAGTTCTCATTTTACTAACCAAAGCATGGAAATACCTAGTATTCTTGTCACAATCTGTAATATGTTTGCTGGAAGCTTTTTGGTGCCAATAAGCCTCCTCCATATTTTGGAAGTTAACAAGTTTATCTTCACCTCACCAAGTCTATAATCTTAGAAGCATCGATAATAGAGACTTCAAGATCACAAACCAATTTTTCCATTTCTTTAATATTAGTAAAAAGTTTTAAAATAATGCTTGTTCCACCAGCCCAAATTTTGTATAAGTCTTTTAAGTTTAAACCAAAGTATATTCATCCCCATAATCAAATTATTAGGATGTAAAGGAGCTTTCCAATTATTAGCCACAACATTAAAAAAATCAATATGTTGAATCCACATGTTTTGAAATCTAAAAGGAGATGGGTTTTTTAGTCTATTAGAATTATCTTTAATAAAACCTAAGAGGAGCATGATCGACAAGGCTTAAATGGTCAATAGAAGTAATAGGCCATTGAGTAATCCAATGAGTATTAAAAAGAATCTGGCCCAACCTTTGACAAAGTCTAGAGTTTTTCCAAGTATAATTAGAGCCCTTATATCAATCAAATTAAAATCAAGAATCATATTGGAGAACTCTTCCATGGAATAAAAATTAGGAGAGCAACCACCACTTCGTTCAGATGAGAATAAAATGGTGTTGAAATCACCACCAAAAAACCAAGGTTTGTTGATAAAGGTAGTAAAATCCCTTAAATTATCCTAAAGAAGTTTTCTACCAGATCTATAACAAGATGCATAAATAAAAGACCCCAAAATACAATAATCACCATAAGAGATGTGAGCATTGACAACTTGATCAAATTCATCAAGAATAGAGACCTCAACAAAATTATTTCGAAAACACCAAATCTTATTACTAACATTAGAGAAAAATTCATTAAAATGGATCATTCTAGCAATATGGTTCATTTTAATAGCATGAATAAGAGGCTCTAGAACAATAAGAAGAGAAATATTATGAATGCAACACAAATTTCTAATATGATTACGAATAGAGAGGGTATAGATCCCTCTAGCATTTGAAATAAGAAAATTAAACATAAGGAAGATAAAAAAGGGGAGTTAAGCAAAGGTTAATTAAGAGAAGAGTGAGAGGTTGCAGTAGATCTAGTGTTTTTGGACAATTCCAAAGGGAAATTTTTAACATTTTTTTCTTTTTAGCATGATAAATTTGGAAAACATTTTCTTTTCCCCTAAAGTCATCATCCGAGTAAGATTTAATAACATTGGTCATATATTTAGGAGAACTCTCCAAGTGTTTGGAGGGGAGTTCACCTTCTTCCAAATCCATATTTAGTTGAACAGTAGGATTAACATGAATATCAAGATTAGAAATGTGAGATGGTGATGATTTAGAACCATTTAAAGCACAAGTAGTAAAATCCAGATCAAAAATGTTTTCAGCATGCTCGACATCATTTAAATCCTCATTAAAAGCTTCATTTTCATCGATCAAAGCCAGCATAGATGCAGGAATATAATTAGAGGAAAGAATCATCTTCTAATAACTTAGAGAATTTATTATTCTTCACATTAGAAATATTCAAATTCAAAGAAGGAATATGAGGTAAATCATCCTTCCCATTTTGAATATCGGCCAAAACCCTAGCAACATTAGATGCTAAAATATGTTCAACAAGATTAACCTAATATCCAAGGAATCAACCTCAATAACAACTTTCATACCATCCTTAAGATCCGAGGCTGATTCTGAACATAAGTAGGAATCGGCTTATGCGTAGAGACAACATTTTCCTTAAGAGGAATTCATTTTTTTAAGTGGGGATGGAAATTAAAACATTATGAATTATCATGACCGTGTATTTTATAGTGGGAGCAAAAAATTGGAAGGTTCTCCAATTCAACCTTTTGCGAATACCCATATTTCTCAAAGCCAATCCCAACTTCTTTAGGGTATTTTTCAATTATTTTTAATTCAATGAGATCTGAGCCACAGAAGGTCGAGATCGCTCAGCGATCGCTTCGTTGAGATGCAAAGGCTGACCAAATAAAATTGCGATAGCAAAAAGCACATGATGGGTAACAAAATGAATGTGCATATTAGGAAGAAATAACGACATAGGCACAATAGAAGATTCCTCCTTAATGTCAAAAAGGGGTGCCACTTCAGGAAACGCATTTGACAATTAAAGATGAAATAAGAATGACATAAAAAAATACATGGATAATCCAGATCATTAGAAAGTTAAATTAGGATATGCTAAGGGTCAATAAGACTAATCGAGAAGGAACCCATAAGCTTGAGATTATGGAAAAAAGAGTGGATCTTATCCAAATTCAAATGACACAAAGAAAATTTACTAACAATAAAAAATTCAAAAGGTTTTCCAACTTTTCGACATCCACATCAAAGCACATTATGGTTAGAAAACCTCAAAAAAATGTTAAAATTAGATTAACCAAATCAACAATGGGAGAAATCTTACTAGAGAGCGCTTCCTTAAAATATTTAGTAGAACATGCAGAATTAGGGCCACCAATTCCCAAAATGTCAGATGCCCAAGACAAAACATCCATATTTTTAGGTGGAACCCAAGGACTAGAACTCACCCCAGCCATGGCTAATGATAAAACATCACGCAAACTGCCAGATTCCATTCAAGCCTTTGAAATCAGTTGAAATCGATGCCAAAGACACATAAATCCCAAGTCGAGGGAAGGCCACCAATAGGGATTCAAAAATCACCAGAGAATAAGAAAGCACTTGTGGGAGGAGGGTTTTCGGCTTAGGGTATAGTGTTGTAGGTTTAGGGTATAGGGTTTATGGTTTATGGTTTTTTATATTTATTTTTTATTTTTTATTTTTATTATTTTCCAATATTTTTTAATTAAGTAAACTTGTAGGTTTATGTTTATTTAATTTATTTAGTTTATTTTTATTTATTTTAGTTTATTTTATTTTTTTTATTTTTATTTAAGTTTATTTTTATTAATATTTAGTTTAGTTTATTTATTTAGTTTTTTTAAGTTTAAGTTAATTTTTTAGTTTAGTTTTATTTTTATTTTAGTTTTAAGGTTTAGGTTTTATTTTTTATTATTTTTAGGTTTATGTTTAGGTTTTTATTTTCCTTTTTTAGGTTTAGCTTTTAAGTTTTTATTTTAGGTTTATATTTATGTATTTTTTTTAAGTTTAGGATTAAGTTAATTTTTAATTTATTTGACTTTATTTGGTTTAGGTTTAAGTATTTTAGGTTTAGGTATTTTAGGTTTAGGTTTTATTTATTTTAGTTTAGTTTATCTTAGTTTAGGTTTCGATTTATTTTTTTATTTTAAGTTTAGATTTTTTTTAGTTTAAGGTTTAATTTTTATTTTTTATTTATTTTTAAGTTTATTTTTTAGGTTTACATTTTTATCTAGTTTTTATTTTATTTTAAGTTTATTTACTTTTATTTTATGCTTAGTTTTTATTTTTATTTACATTTTTTTAGTTTAGTTTAGGTTTTTATTTATTTTATTTTAGTTTATGTTTTATTTTTTATTTTATTTTCTTTATAGGGTTATGTTTAGGTTTAAGTTTTACCTTAGGTTTTTATTTTATTTTATTTTAAAATTTTATTTTTTTTTTGGTTTTTTATTTATATTATTTTAGCTTTTATTTAGTTTAGGTTTAGGTTTTAAGCTTTTTAGGGTTTAGGGTTTAGAGTTTAAGTTTTAGGTTTTAGGTTTTTATTTTAGGTTTATTTTTAGGTTTTATTATTTTAGTTTAGGTTTAGGTTCATTTTTTGTTTAGTTTATTTTATTTTATTTAGTTTAGCATTTAGGTTTAATTTATTTTAGGTTTAGGTTAAAGTTTTATTTATTTTAGTTTAGTTTATTTTAGTTTAGGTTTAGGTTTATTTTATTTTTTTTATTTTTTTTATTTTAGGTTTAGTTTTTATTTTTAGTTTATGGTTTGGGTTTAATTTTTTATTAATTTTTTAGTTTAGGTTAATTTTTTAGTTTAGTTTTATTTTTATTTTAGTTTTTAGGTTTAGGTTTTATTTTTTATTATTTTTAGGTTTATGTTTAGGTTTTTATTTTCCTTTTTTAGGTTTGGGTTTTAAGTTTTTATTTTAGGTTTATATTTATGTATTCTTTTTATGTTTAGGTTTAAGTTTATTTTTAATTTATTTGACTTTATTTGGTTTAGGTTTAGGCTTAACTATTTTAGGTTTAGGTATTTTAGGTTTAGGTTTTGTTTATTTTAGTTTAGTTTATCTTAGTTTAGGTTCAGGTTTATTTTTTTATTTTAAGTTTAGATTTTTTTAATTTAGGGTTTAAGTTTTATTTTTTTATTTATTTTTACATTTATGATTCAGGGTTTAGGCTTAGTTTTAGGGTTTAGGATTTAGGGTTTAGGGTTTAGAATTTAAGGTTTAGGGGTTTTTTTTTTCAGATTAGGTAAACTGGTAGGTTTAGGTTTTTTTTTTAGTTTATATAGTTTAGTTTTTATTTATTATAGCTTGTTTTATTTTTAATTTTTATTTAGCTTTATTTTTTATTTTAATTTAGTTTATTTTATTTATTTTAGGTTTATTTATTTGAGTTTGGGTTTTTTATTTTAATTTATTATTTTAGGTTTAGGTTTAGGTTTAAGTTTATTTTTTAGTTTAGTTTTATTTTTAAATTATTTTTTAGGTTTAGATTTTATTTTTTTTATTTTTAGGTTTAGGCTTTGGTTTTTTTTATTTTTTTAGGTTTAGGTTTTAGGTTTTTATTTTACATTTATTTTTAAGTTTAGGTTTAGGATTTATTTTTTTAGTTTCTTTTATTTTATTTAGTTTAGGGTTTATGTTTATTTTATTTTAGGTTTAGGTTTAGGTTTTATTTATTTAGTATAGTTTATTGTATTTTATTTATTTTAGGTTTAGGTTTTTTTTAGTTCATGGTTTAGGTTTTTTTAATATTTTTTTAAGTTTTATTTTTAGGTTTATATTTTAGGTTTTGGTTTTTATTTAGTTTTTATTTTATTTTATTTTAGGTTTATTATATTTTTATTTTTCATTTAGTTTTTATTTTATTTAGGTTATTTTTTATTTTTATGTTTATTTTTTTAGTTTAGTTTAGGTATTTATTTATTTATTTTTAGTTTAATTTTTATTTTTTTTATTTTATTTTATTTTTAGGTTTAGGTTTAGGTTTAGGTTTAAGTTTTAGCTTAGGTTTTTATTTTATTTTAATTTTTTATTTTATTTAGGTTTAGGTATTTTAATTTATTTTATTTTTAGGTTTTTTTTAGTTTAGGTTTTTAGCATGTAGGGATTAAGGTTTAGGGATTAGGGTTTAGTGTTTAGGGTTCAGAGTTTAGGGTTTTGGGTTGTAGGTTTTAGGGTTTTGAGTTTTGGGTTAGTGTTTTTATTTTTTATTTTTTTAAATTAAAGTGGTAGTTTAAGTTAATTTAGTTTATTCTTTATTCATGTTAGTTTATTTTATTTTTTATTTTGAATTAGGTTTATTTTTATTTTTATTTAGTTTACTTTATTTATTTTAGTTTAGGTTTTTAGCTTTTAGGGTTTAGGGTTTATGGTTAATTTAGGGTTTAGGGTTTGGGGTTTAGAATGTAAGGTTTTTTTTTTTGCTATAGGGTTTAGGGTTTAAGTTTTCTGGTTTATGTTTTATGGTTTAGGGTTTTAGGATTTAGGGTTTAGGGTTTAAGGTTTAGGGTTTATGGTTTATGGTTTAGGTTTTATGTTTAGGGTTCTGGTTTTAGTTTAGGGTTTTGGGTTTTTGGTTTTTTTTTTAATAGAGAGCAAATTCAGATTCAACATTTCCTCTTTTTTTTTTCATCAACCAAGTAACACAAATTTTCTAAGACATAAATTAGATAAAATGAGCACACATAGACCAAATAAAACCTTAGATAACTAGGTTACTATAAAGACAGTTCCATAAGTAGTGATTGGATTTTTTTAATTTCTCCAGTTTAGAACCACCCGTTCTCAGTAGCAAGATCCACCATCATATTCACCACGTTTATAACCTTCATCCTCTTTATTTTTGCTAGCTTTCCACCAACACCTCAGATCCCCACCACCATCATTTTGCCTCCACCTTTGCCTCCATCGCTAGATCTAGATTGAGCTTGGTTGATGGTGATGTACGTGCCATCAAGGTTTTTCCCATTCTTATGGTTTAGGTTTAGGTTTATTAGGTTGTAGGGTTTATGCTTATTTTTTAATTTATTTAATTACTTTTAGTTTAGGTTTATGGTTTAGGGTTTAGGGTTTAGGGTTTAGGCTTTAAGTTTTAGGGTTTAGGGTTTAGGGTTTAGGGTTTAAGGTTTAAGGTTTAGGGTTTAGGGTTTTAGGGTTTATGCTTTTAGGGTTTAAGGTTTAGGGTTTAAGGTTAGGGATTTGGGTTTAGGGTTTAGGATTTTTATGGTTTAGGGTTTAGGGTTGTAGGTTTAGAGTTTTGGGTTTAGGGTTTAGGATTTAGGGTTTATGGTTTTTTTTTAAATTAGGTGAACCTATAGGTTTAGGTTTATTTAATTTATTTAGTTTATTTTTTTATTTATTTTAGTTTATTTAATATTTTATTTTTTATTTATGTTAATTTTTAATTTTTATTTAGTTTAGTTTATTTGATTTAGGTTTATTTATTTTAATTTTAGTTTTTTATTTTAGTTTATTTTTTAGGTTTAGGATTATTTTTTTAGTTGAGTTTTATTTTTATTTTATTTTTTAGGTTTAGGTTTTATTTTTTATTTTTAGGTTTAGGTTTAGGTTTTTATTTTATTTTTTTTAGGTTTAGGTTTGAGGTTTTTATTTAGGTTTTATTTTTCTATTTAGGTTTAGGTTTAATTTTAGTTTATTTTATTTTCTTTAGTTTAGGTTTAAGTTTAGGTGCAGTTTATTTTAGGATTATGTTTAGGTTTTCTTTATTTTAGTTTAGCTTTAGGTTTATTTTATTTTGTTTACTTTTATGTTTATTTTAGGTTTAGGTTTTTTTTTAGTTTAGGTTTTATTTTTTATTTATTTTTAGGTTTTATTTTAAAGTTTATTTTTTGGCTTTGGTTTTTATTTACATTTCATTTTATTTTATTTTAGCTTTATTTTAATTTTATTTTATGTTTAGTTTTTATTTTATTTAGGTTTTTAATTCTTAGGTTTATTTTTATTTTTTAATTTAGTTTAGGTTTTTATTTATTTTATTTTCATTTATTTTTATTAGTTTATTTTATTTAATTTTAGGTTTAGGTTTAGGTTTAGGTTTTACTTTAGGTTTTTATTTTATTTTATTTAGGTTTTTTACTTATTTTATTTTTAGGATGTTTAGTTAATTTATTTAAGTTTTAGTAGTTTAGGTTTAGGGTTTAGGGTTTTATGGTTTAGGGTTTTAGTTTTGGTTTAGGTTTGGGTTTATGGTTTAGGGTTTAGGTTTTAGTTTAGCTTTAGTGTTTATTTTAAGTTAGGTTTAAGTTTAGGGTTAGATTTAGGTTAGTTTAGGTTTTAGTTTAGGTTTAGGGTTTTGTGTTTATTTAGGTTTTGGTTTAGTTTAGGTATTTGGTTTAAGTTTAGGTTTTAGGGTTTATGGTTTATGGTTTAGGGTTTAGGGTTTTAGGGTTTATGATTTAGGGTTTAGGGTTTAGGGTTAGGGTTAGGGTTTAGGGTTTAGTATTTAGGATTTAGGGTTTAGGGTTTAGGGTTAGTTTTATTGTTTATGGCTTAGGGTTTAGGGTTTAGGATTTATGATTTGAGGTTTAGGGTTTAGGGTTTAGGGTTTAGGATTTAGGGCTTTTTTTAATTAAGTAAATTGTTAGGCTTAAATTTATTTAGTTTATTTTTTATTTATTTTAGTTTATTTTATTACTTTTTTAGATTTATTTTTTATTTTTATTTAGTTTAGTTTAGTTTATTTTTGGTTTATTTATTTTAGTTTAGGTATTCTATTTCAGTTTATTTTTTAGGATTAGGTTTAGGTTTATATTTATTTTTTAGTTTAGTTCTATTTTTATTTTATTTTTTAGGGTTTAGGTTTTATTTTTTATTTTTTATTTTTTATTTTTAAATTTTTGTTTTAGTTTTTTGGTTTAGGTTTTAAGTTTTTATTTTAGTTTAATTTTTACATTTTTTTTTTTTCAGTTTAGGTTTAGGTTAATTTTTAGTTTACTTATTTTATTTTATTTAGGGTTTAGGTTTAGGTTTAGGTTTTATTTATTTTAGTTTAGTTTATTTTAGTTTATGTTTATTTTATTTTGTTTATTTTAGGTTTAGATTTTTTTAGTTTAGGGTTTATGTTTTATTTTTTATTTATTTTAAGTTTTATTTTTTGGTTTATTTTTTGAGGTTTAGGTTTTTATTTAGTTTTTGTGCCACCATCCTTCAAGATCTTTGATGGCAGTGGGAACCCACGATAACACATTGCACACTTTAGAGCTAGCTGTTGCAACATCGGTGACAGCAATGCACTCATCTTTTGCCTTTTTGATAACAGTCTGTGAGGTGTTACATTTGATTGGGCTGCTGAACTGCCCAACGATTCGGTGAAGACTTTTGTTGAGTTGGAGCACCTCTTCATCAAGAGGTTTGCTGGAGCTCAGTTGAGGGTGATTGTAGGCGACCTTATTATAGAGAAACAAAAACTCAACAATTGATTACATTCTCAAGTGGCACAACCTGAGCATGAAATATGAACCACACTATCCGAATAGCATGCCATTGAGATTCTTCTCAAAAAATATCCATGGCCCAGTCGCCTTCATGCTTAAGGGCTTTACCATCAAAACATTCAAGAAATTAATCAACAAGGTGGCTAGCCTACAAGAGGAAGAAAAATAATTGCCCTTTCCCAACCAATCATCTAGGCCCAAGCTGCAGAAGGTGTTTAAGAAGAAGTCAGGAATAGTTGTTCAGTGGATAGAGTAAAGCAGCCAATCGTAGTTCACTATGAGAGACTACAAGCTCAGCAGCCTCCTTTGCCACCTCCTCTTCCACCACCTCGGCCATCATACTAGCTACCATAGTCGACACGACAATCATTTCCTCCACCTATTTTATTCATATCCATCATTTGGCTACTTTCCACCTACTCTGTCGATATATTGAATAAGCCTTATTCATTCAAGAGGAGGTAGTTAGAAAATCTTTAAGAATCTCTTAATAAAACTTGACTTTCAATTACTAGAGCTTAAGAGTAGGAGGAAGTGGGCAAGAGCTATGATCCTAGATTTTTCCCTTACCATGTTAGGCTTAGAGGATAAAGAAGAAATGATAGTTGTGTTTAGTGGATGAGGGAGTCATAGTTCACTTTGAGACTACGAGCTTTCTCCTTGCCACCTCCTCTTCCACCACCTGCCATCATACTATACACAACAATCATTTCCTCCACCCACACCACGGTATTCCATCTGTATACTTTCCACCTACTCCTGTCGATATATTGAATAAGCCTTATTCATTCAAGAGGGAGGTAGTTAGAAAAATCTTTAAGAATCTCTTAATAAAACTTGACTTTCAATTACTAGATCTTAAGAGGCCGGAGGAAGTGGGCAAGAGCTATGATCCTAGCTATTTCCCTTACCACCGCATGTTAGGCCATGTCTTAGAGGATTATATCACTTTTAAGGACTAGCTTGAGCGCAGCTACAAGTTGAGAGCCATTGTTATCCCTAAAGAATACTTATTAGAACAACCTTCCAGTTCTGTTAGAGTAATCCTTGGGGATACTTGCGATCCTATTAAGACCAAAGAAGGTTAGGATATCTCCTTATACTGAACCTCTAAGAAGATCATTTCTAAGATCAAGAAGCTTTCCTTGTAGGTGCCTGAAGTAGCTCTAACCTCCAACATTAAGGAAGGTTTGCTAGTTGCAAAGGACAACTCGGGGAGGGTGATAGCCCACCAGCAACAACAGCTCACCATACTTGCCCAGGATAGTCCAAAAGTGTAGCCACCATCCGAGTCCAATACTCCCTCCACCATTGTAGCTACCACCTGTTTCTCTCTACTTGCCATTGTATCGTGGATAAGGGAACTAAATCCCTTACTTGCTTACTTGATTTATCATGTACCTCTACCCAAAAAAAAATTAATGAAGAAAGCTGATTCTAGTTATATATTGTCCACTTTTGATGCCCTTGATTTTATTCCTATTGAAAGACCTCCGAGTCTAAATAAAAAAATAGCTTTAGTAGTTCTGATCCTTTTTTTTATTCAGAGTCAGACTATCCTTCTTTGAATCAATCATGTTCACCTCTTGAGATTGACTTGGAGTCAACTGACTCTGAGGATCCTATAGGAGAAGCTATAGGTATGCCAAATGAGAAGGTAAAACTTTTCACAAGCTCATCATTCCAAGAAGTCATTGAAGTCAAACTACATAGTAGCAAAGTTCTATCTCCTAGGGTAGCACCTCAGGATAAGGGTAAGCAAGTCATTAATCTTAGTGACCAGATAGCCCCTCCATAGGCCCATGGATATGCTTGTGGAGGACCAAACCAGAGTTGATTACAATGTCCTACCTCACCATAGAATGTTTTCAGCTAAGTTATGCATATATGACGCCCTTGTCTTATACAAAAAGATGAGGAAATCTCTAATCAAGGCCTTAATTGATCTAGATATGCATGCTTCGGTGACCTCAAGAGGAGGCATGCCACTCGAAGGATATCTTAGGAGTTACATTTAGCGATGAAGACTTACTCTTAGGGATGAATGAGCACAACCACCTCTTTACATATAGTGGATGTTAGCAGATATAGGCTATTCAGAGTTTTGGTTGACCCAGGTGTATCAATCAACATTATGAGTCTAAGAACCCTTTCCTCCTTGAGGATCAACATCTCCAAACTCCAAAAAGAAATAATGATGTTAAGAGGATTCAATGAACAAGGCAAAAGGGCTTTGTGGTGTTTATTTTTGGATGTGTAGGGGGTACTTTTTAAAGTGATCGAGTACAACATTGAGGTATGATGTACTATCTCAAATGATAGAGGCATCACCTTACAATGGACCTAATCATGTAATAAGAATTCCTAAGACATGATGGGTCTTCGAATGTACGAGAGATTTTTTCTCTACTTTACATGGATGAATAAAGCAGGGTTAATGTTAAACTAGGTTTTTAAGTTCCATATGGAGGCAAGCCTCCATAGTTAATTACTTCTTAGGAAATGAAATTTTCTAAGAATACTCTTGATGAAAGTAGACAATTATCATCTCCGAAGATTTCAAGGTTAGACTATCAAAAGATTGGTTGTATTTGAAAAATTAATTAGGAAAGCTCAAGGAGATGACTTATTTTTGGAATCCAAATGAAATAAGTAAGAAATTCTCATGATACTAGGAACCCCAGTGAGCATTCAAATCTATCATATAGTTGGCTTTATAATTTTGAAGTTGAGGAGATTTATATATTTTGAGTTAAAATTTAATTAGATTACTAGGGCTTATAATCAACCAACACAAGGATGTGGGAATGCTTAAGAGGTAAGGATTTATGCTCGTAGTCCAAAAAAAATAGCTACCTTAGATCCTAAATTTAGGGAGCATTAGCATGACCTAAGTCTAAGCGATAGGTAGACATAAGGGTTTACCTCCACAAGAGAGAATAAATTGTCTGACTTCTAGACTTATAATTGTCTGAAGTGGCTGTTAGCTAACTCCTCCTATGATTTTAAAATTGTGTAGTTCAGTCTTATGAATTGCAAGATAGCTAAGGTACTGTGGTGAAAAATTTTCAATTTCTCTAAAAGAAATGTATACTTCCATCTTCACTCTATACAGGCTAAAATTAAGATAGAAATATATATTTTTTTTTATGCATTTGTACATCACATAAATTCACAGATGTTCTTATTAAGGTGATCAGGTATGACATTAAGGAGAAGTGCACTATCTCAAAAGATAGAAGTCACTACCCTACAATGGACCTAATCACCAAAATAAGGACTCCTAAAGATAATGGGTCTACATGTGTACTAGAGATTCTTCCCCTACTTTACATGAAAAAGTAAGCAAGATTTATTTTAAACTGGGTTCATTAAGTTCCCTACAGGGGCAAGCCCCCATAATTAATTATATCCTAAAGAAGGGGATTCTTTAGGAATACTCTCAATTAAGGTAAATGATCGTTATCTCTTAAGATTGCAATAGGTAAGACTATTAATCAATTAGTTTATTTTGGAAGATCAAATGGGATTGATCAAAGAGAGGGAGTTACTATTGAAGCCAAATGAAGATAAGTAGGAGATGCTCATGATGCTAGGAAACCTAGCGAGTATCTCAAACTATCCTATGGTTGGGCTTTATATTTTTGAAATTGATTTAATTTATTTGAGTTGAATTTTTCATTAGAAATGTAGGGCTTATGATTCCACAACACAAGATTTTGGAAATGCCTAGGAGGTGAGGATTTATACTTATGGCCCACAAAGGGGAGAAGCAATCTCAGAACTTAAATCTAGGGACCTTTGGCGAGGGCCAAAAGCACAACCTAAACCTAAAATGAAAATGGGTATATGATTTACCTCCATAAGAGAGGGTAAACCTCCCGACTACTTGGACTTATAACCACTTGGTGGTGGCTGCCAACTAACTCTTCCTATATTTTTAAATTCATGTAGGAAAGTCATATGATTTATGCAAGATAGCCAAGTTGTTATTTATTTAGAAAAAAGCTAAGTCCATAAACTCACTCCCTAAGACACTAGATCATGTAAGGGCATGAAAAATGACCTAGATCTAATGCAAAACATATTACATATTATTTTCATTTTTGGACAATCATTTTGACTCAGACTTATAGGATTCATATGCCTAATGCATGAGAAGTAAGATTATTGGCCAAAATCAGCGAGAAGGGAGGAGGTGTGTTTCCACCATGACTCTCAAAGGTCAAGCCAAGTTTCTCTGGCAAAGGTGGAAGCCCTCCAATAAAGAGTAAAACAAGATGCTTTTGTGCATGATATTTTAAAAGAAATACTCATCCAGCAAAGGGGTTGCAAATTCTTTTATCTTGATTTTTAACTTAGGCTTTAAGTGAGGTTATGAGTTATTTATTTTTACTTTTGAGTTGACTAATTTAATAAAAGATTTATTTTTACCTAAGAACCTAATCATCATCCAAGCCATACATCAAGCAAGGAAGAAACTAGGAAAATGATGCCATCTTAATACATAAGCTAAACAAATCATCAATCAATTTATAAAGCTAACGCAAAAGAATAAAATGTCATTTATGGTCGGGCACCACCGTACAAACCCGAAAACTAATTGGGTAGCCGAGCTCTACCATTATACAACCAGGATTACAAATGAATTAATTTACAATCAAGTAAGAAAATTCATGTTATGGGGGCCTTCAAGCTTCATTTCTTCAATCTTCTTTTCTTCTTTCTTCTTTCTTCTTTGGTTCCTTCTTTTGGATGGTTGAAATGTGGATGCTCCAAAGGTTTCACATGGTACATAAGATGAGATATTATGACCAATGCTCATCCTAATCCCCGTAACAATCATTCCAAAATGCTAATTGCCAAAAATTACATGAAAAGGGAAAAATAGAAATCTAACTAACACCTGCAAAATAGAGATTAGCTAAAATAAACCATACAAATCCCAAGCATGTATATTGGACTTAACACCCCACACATGGGTGACTATGTCCACTTGGACTATTGAATTATTCTTAGGGGTATAAGCACCTGCACAGTAAAAGCATTTATATTTTTATTTATTACAGCGCTCCTTAAGCACAATCCCCTGCAGAAGATAATGGTTAGACTAAGATCACCCTACCATTCAGTCTACGCACATACACCTTAACATTTAGACTAAAACAAAATAACACAAAATAAAAACAAATATCAAACCATGCACCTCCCTAATCTAAAGCTAGAAGTGGTGACTTAGCCTAATGTGTGTGTTTTTAAGGTTTATGTGGTATGCTTAGCTATGGCTTTAAGTTAGAGTTTTCTAAGTGTGAAGAGTGTTCAACATCGAGGGGGTTGGGGTTCATTTAAGTTGTTTAGTTGTCTTGGGTTGATTTTATTTAGTGTTTGATTAGGTTCAAGTGAATCCATAATTACTAGGTTGTAAAGAGAGGGAAAGAAGAAAAAACTTCTCTTTCCTTCCTACCTTAAGTAATTTCTAAAGTAGATTCATATTTTAGTTTTTTTAGTGAATATTTTATTATGTGTTTTAATTAATCCTAAGTTTAGATCAACTCCAAATAAACCTATTCAAAAGAAAGGCATTTTAAGATTAAGTAAAGTGAATTAATATCACAAAACACACATCACTTGATTTCTTTCCCAACATTTATGACATGCACATGGATGAATCGTAAGCATATCTATACACATCAAATGTTGCACTTTATGATGAGTGCTAAATGAGCTACTTAAGAAAATTTGAATGCTTATGATGCATGATTTTCATTAAGTAGAAAAGGGAGTTTCTTATCCAATTTTCACATGCACATGAATATGAATATAGGCATCTGATTGCCATTGTTAACTAGGGTTTAAGGTACAAGACCTACTTAGGTATACTTAAAACCTTGCAACCCTGTGGTTGTCCAGACTAATATACCACTTTTCTTAAATATATGAATATGTACAAAAGAAATGAATGAAAAAGAAAGGATGCAAAAAGTTATACTAGATTGTTTGATTTGTTTATGCAATTTATATGTATGAATATGAAGATTCTTCTTAAGTTATAACATGGAAGGGGATAAGAGTAGATTTGAGTAAGTGTTATGTTCTTTTAAAAGAACTATCCACTTTGTAAATCTTATTCAAATCCATGTTAAGAGGAATGAAAGGAAGCAAACATAAGACACATTTTTATATTCACATGCAAACTTAAAAATAAAAAATAAGTAACACACTTTCAATTTTGGTAATTGATTCATATACTTTGAAAATAATTCAGAATTTAATAGTGATAATAGCCATTCATATTTTTACATTAGCCAAAACATGCAATTTGACATAAAGAAAACATTTTCATTTTAATTTTATTTTTGAAAAGCATGAATGCATGAAATCCATATGACATACACATTTAGCGTGCTAGGAAAGAAATCAAGAGATAAAAGCAATGTAAATTCATCCACCCTAATTAATTCCTAAAGACAATCTTATGAAATAAGAGAGCTTAAAGCAAATCAAGTTGTTTATAAAGAAGGTTTGATTTTGTTTTGAGTTTAATTTAATTTGAGAAATGTGAGGTGCGTTTGATGTTTCTAACCTATTCCCACATGTGTATGATATTTAAATTCACTTTTTAAATGATTAAATCTATTTTATATTTTTAATTAGTTTAAGGTATGAATTAAGTATGTTAATTAACCCTTACCTATACCACCTTAGCATAGTTAATCAAATAATTATGAGCTAATGAGATGACATAAAATTACACAATGAATTTAAATCAGAAATGCACCTAGTAAGAAAAGGGCCTAATGAATTTGGCATATGATTAATGATTAATTAAACTAAGGGGTTTAACTTAAGTACTTTCAAAACCCCCCTCACACATGTTAGTTGGATTTTGATTTCCTTAATTGTACTTAGGCTCTTGGACACCTAAGCATCTACCCAGGATAGATTAACTGAGTTATGCAAAGTTTTAGAATTTTATGAAATTAATTAATGGGTAATTAGTGAATTACTCTTAATTAAAGATGGATTAAGGAAGAAAAGGGGGTTTAGGGAATATCTTAAGGAAAGTATCTCAAAATTAATCCCTAAATCTCATATTCACTTAATCAAATCTTAATTGACTCAATCAGAGGGTTAAAGCACTAATTATACCCTAAAATTAAGCCTAATTACTTTAAGGGAGTGATTAAGGAATGAGCTAGCAATTCCTCTAATTAAGCCACCAATAAATCCTAAGAAACTTAGGGGATGCAGGAGTCATCCCACTAATCATACACAAGAAGTTTGGGATTAATCAGTGTAGTAATTAAGGGTTAATTAGAAAATAATATTTCTAATAAAACCCAAATTCAGAGAAAAGAATAATTAAAATCAATTAAAATCAATTTTAAAATATTTTATGTTCAATTATCTTTCTAATGCAATTTATTTCATTTTTATTTTATTTTTCTAGGCTTAAATATGAATTTAAGAAGGTTAGGTGATTAAATAATAATTAAAAAACCTAATTATATTTTTAATCCTGTCGATGTCACGTGGGTCGATGATGCGGCATGCGCTTTCCACATGGTGCGACAGGATTGGGTCTTTAACTTATCACATCGTAGCTCCGTGTCAACGGTGATGCTATGCGCTTTCTCATCAGTTGTCCGATCAAGGATCAGATGGTTGAGATTAAAGTCGTGGTTCTAAATGGTGAAAGGTGGGATGTTATGTGTTTTAATCTCAGCCATCCATCCAAAATGGGCAGATGGACAGTCAGAGATTCATCTCTATAATTTCTTGTGAGCAATGGAGATGATCCACATTTTAGGGCAAGATCCAAGCTTGATTAAGCTCAGATCATGCTAAAATTTAGCCCACACCTTCATCATACAATGGAGATCATATCCAACGGCTAGTTTATCATGCAATAAAAATTTCTTTCACAAAGCTCCACACTATGTCTAGATTAAGCTCAAAAAAATAGTTTACCTCACTGAAGGTGATCACTGGCACTCGATTCTCTTGGAGAAGCTTCATCTAGTGGAGACGAAGCTTTTGCTAAGAGTTTGAGGTCTTGAGATTGGGTGGTTTCTTCTATAGGCCAACTCCACCTTGAACTCCTTGCATCTTTGATCGAACTAGCACCCCTCTTGCCTTTGGAGCTTGGGAAAGAGCTTGGACAAGTTCGATTAGGGTCCCTGAGGTAGCTTGCAAAGGGAATTGGGCTAGTTTTAAGTGTGGAGTGAGATTGGTTTTTGGTTTTCTTCCCTTATTTTTAGCTTGAGAAACTGAGAAAGGGGAAATTCAAACTCTCTTTAGGAAGCTCGGGAAGAGTAGGTAGGGCTTTCTTTGAGTTCCTTTGCTTCAATCGAATTAGCAAGAGTGAAGATTGAGTTGAATTAAGGGGAGTATATCTCCCCCAAGGGCAATCGTATGGCCGCAACCCTCCTTGCCATTTTGATCCAATTGAGCTTATTCCATGGGTTTGTTAGGCCGTTTAGGATGTCCTTGAATTCGATTTTGGCCAGGGAAGAAGTGGGTGATGTGGCCATGTGCTTGAATTGAGTGGAAAGAGGATTCCATGTGCTCCATTTCAAGGCATGTGATTGATTTGGCCATTGGGCTAGGTTGGGCTGACCCAAACCCATTGGGTTGGGTGCACCATACTCCTTAGTGTACACTTGATCTACTAAGAGAGTGCCAAGTGATTATGGAGAGGATTTGACCAAATTTCAAGTAGATTTTGCAAAAATTTACCCTATGACCTAGGGGCTAAATGGTCATATTTGGTATGATTAGAAAATAAGTTTGGCCATGTTTCATTAAATTTGGAGTTGGTTTGATGTGATTTGGCTCATGTTGACCCATTTAGGTCAAAATGGGTCAACTTGGGCCAAGTTGACCAAATGGTCAAATTGGGTCAAACCAAGGGTTCGGTCAAGTTCATATGACCAATTGAAATGTTTTGGTGGCTTTGTTTTGATTTAAATTGATTTAAGTTTGAATTTGGCTCAATTGAGTTCATTTAGGTCAAATGGGTCAAGTTGACTAATTTGACCCATTTGACCTATTTGGGTTAGGTCATGGGTTGGTTTAGGCTTAGTTGGTCCAATGAAATGGATTAGTATCTGATGGTTTTCTTTTCTCTCTGAATAGAGAAAAGAAATGACACCACATAGAGTTTAGGAATATTTTATTTAGATGACCAAATACAATATTAAGGAATAAACATATTATCTCGAAAGATAAACAAGCTTTCCTGTAATGGATTCAATTATTTCAATAAAAGACTCCTAAGGCTAATGGGTCTTTCGTGTACTAAAGTATTTTCCCATGAACTACAAAGAAAAGTATAACAGGGTCAATTTTATCCTAGGATCCTGGTTCCCTATAAAGGCGAGCCTCTATAGTTAATTACATCTTAGGAAGGGTATCTTCCAAAGAATACTCTCGATTAAAGAAATAAGTGGTTATTCCTAAAGACTACTAAGGTAGCTTTCAAAGAATTGATTTTTGGAAATTCAATTGGGAGAGGTCCAAATTGGAGAGAGTTATTTTTAAGAGTCAAATGGAAAAGAGTAGGAAATGTCTATTGATACTGGGATGCCCAGTAGACATTTCATCTATCTTATGATTGGGTTTCAAATTTGGGATTTAATTTTAGATTTCAAGTTATCATTTTCTTAGAAATCTAGGACTTAGATTTTAGCAGCACAAGATTGCAGAAATGCCTAGGGTTGAAGGCTTATTCCTAAAAGGATGCTTCAGAACCTAGTCTACAGGTGCTTCTGACGCATGTCAGATGCTCGACCTAGTTCTATTTTTGGGAATCATTGGTCATTCTCTTCACTTGAAGGAACTAACCTATCCCCGACTCTTCTAGGCTTACAACCTGCCTGGAGAAGGCTGCCAACTAACACCACCTAATCACATTTTAAAATCATGAGGCTAAGTCATATGAATGCAAGATGGCTGGGTTGTTACGGTTTTAGGAAAGAAATCTATGAACCTAGACTTACTCCCTAACCCCTAAGATTATGTAGGGTATGAAGATGTACTTAAACAATGCATATTTTTTAAATTTGGATGCTTAAGTTGATCCTACCTAAGATGAACATTTACCTAAGTTGAGAGAATTCGTTGTGATTTGATCACTAGCCCAAGCTTTGGATCCAAATTTCAGTTTTGATGTATTCAATGGTTGAGAGCACTTGGAGGGTGGGGGAGAGTTTGTTTGGCTTTGGTTTTGGTATCTGATGGTGTATGAGAGCTTTTTTTTCCTTGAGAGAGTGTGTATATGTTATTTCCTTCATGGCATGCTCTTTCTTTTTTTAATTTTTTTTTATTATCTTTCTCCATGATTGGCCTTTTTTTTATGCTTGATTACCTGCTTTAGTTGAAATCAGCCACCTCTAAAGAGATGGCTTTTTTTGTCTTGGGGTAGGAGATGTGGGATGAGGACAAAGGGAATTTTTCCTCTCTTTATCCTTCTTTTTTTTAATTAATTTTTTTATTTTGTTATTTGATTTATTAATTAAAGAGATTAATTAACTTATTAATGGTGTTTAAGATGATTAATCTCTTATGCACATTCATTGGTTAAGATGGATTTGAATTTTCATGCTTTTATGTTTTGTTTAACTCACTTAACCCTAATTAAGTTGAGTCAAGCTTGTTTTCTTATGGGTCAAATGACCCATTTGACCTAAACACACCCAATAGAGATTTAGGTTATGCCCTATTATCATTCCCATATGATTTAGTTTGATGTTATTTTGATTTTTCTTCAATTTGAATTCAATGTGGCTTATTTAAGTTATTTTATTTTAAGGAATTTAATTTACTTAATCTAATCCTTAAAGAATTAAAATTTATTTGTTATTATGATTAGAACTATTTATTTAATTTTTAGAAATATTTTTTGGTGATTTTATTTAGTCAAATTTTAGTGAGTTGACTTTTTGACCAAGTGGGCCCACTTAAGTCATTTCTAGGTTAACTAGGGTTGACTTTATGTTTGACTTTTAATCATTTTGGATTGATGATTATTGATTATTAAGTTGATTAGTTAATTTTGAATTTGGATGCTTAAGTTGATTCTACCTAAGATGAATAGGTTAGATCCAACCCAAGGTGAATTGTCTAGGTCACTAGGCATAATGTCCTAAGCATGCTAAATTAACCTCATCCAAAAATGAGGTCAACAGTATCTTTGTTTCCAATCAATTTTAGTTATGTTTGAATTTGGCTCAATATGACCCTTTAGGTCAAGTTAAGTTCAAGGTCAATTGGGCTAGGCTAGGTCTAGTTAGCCAATTGAGGCTTTGGTCAAGTTCAACAATCATTTTGGGATGAACTTGACCCATTGGTTTCAATCAATGTGGCTTAGCTCAAGTTCTGACACATTTTGACTTTTTAAGTCAAGTTGGGTCTTGGGTCAAGTGGTCAATTGGGCTAGGTTAGGATCAAATGTTGACTTGGTCAAGTTCAAACATTGATCATCAATTAACTTAGATCATTGGTTTCAATAAATTTGGCCTATGGTGGATTTTGGCTATGTTGGGCTTCATTTTGGCTAAGTGTTGACTTGGTAAACTCTTAGGTTTTACTTGGTTTGATCCAATTTGAGTGATTGATCATCTCATGATGATTGTTGATCATGATGAGAGGTTTAGGTGGGCTTAGTTCAATCCAATTTGGTAATGATTAGAATTTGGCACATAAGGGTACTTTAGCTCACTTTGGGTCAAGTGAGCCTAAGTAGGTTAAATGGCTTGGTCAAAGCTTTATTTGAGTTTGGTTGAAATATGACTTGATGATTGAAATATAAACTACTTAATAGTGGTTTGAAGTCAAGCAATACGTAACCATTTAACAATTTCATGTTCAGAGGGTGAACATGAGATGGATTTTAGCTAGATTTTTGAATTTAGTTTTGATTAAGTGTTTGAATTTTGTATTTATATTTGGATTCATGATTGAAGGATTGATTGAATCATGAAGAAAAATCAAGAGTTTGGCTTGATTTGGCTAAGTTCAGGATTTCGACTTGAAAGGCTTAGGTTATATTTTGAATGAATTTGAGTTTGATTTTTGGATTTGGTTTTGGTTGTTTGAATTTATGTTTTATTTATATATGTGAATATAAATGAGAATATAAATGGGTTATGAGAAAATTTCAAGGATTTGAAGTGATTTAGGCTAAATTCTTAAGAGAGGATTAAAAGACTTAGGAAAGATTTGGAATTTTGGATTTGAAATTTGGATTTTGTTTGATTGATTTGAATTTATATTTCATTTTATATGTGAATATAAATGAGAATATAAATGGGTTGTGAGAAAATTTTATGAATTTGATATGGTTTGAACTTGATTTGGGCTAAGTTCTTAAGAGGAAATTAAAAAACTTAGGAAATATTTCAAACTTGCAATTTCAATCATGGGTTTCAATCATGGGTTTCAATCATGGATTTCAATCATGAATTTCAATCATATGGAATTGATTTGAGTTTGGAAAAATCAATTAGCCTTGTATTAATTTAAGTTTGATGTTGATTTGATTTGTAGTTTGACTTGAAGGAAGGAAGTGAGGAATCTGGTTCAAGCTATAGGATAGGGAAATTTTCTTAACACTCCTACGGCATGATGTATTCCTATAGCTAACTTTTCTAAGTCTCTAAGGCTAGGTTGAGTGTACACCTAATCACTAGATGTGTTTTAAGACTAAGGAACTCTTAATGTATAAGAGAAGTCTTATGTCTAAGAGGGAGTGGTTGAGAGCTCATTCTAAAAATGAGGTTAACAAAGGGTGCCCAGTAGGTGTGTGTGACTAATAAGGAACACCGCACGTATTGGTGTTGATCAAAATGTTCAACAATACCAAAAGATCACAAGCACTAATAAAAATAATCTACCCCTAACCCAAGGTGTATAAGGAATCTAGAGTTTAGTGCAATGTGACTCTACTTATGTCAAAGACATAAGAGAGAAAAGAACAAATCCACTAGGGATAGAATATGTGAACCTTCCACTAGGGAAGCAGGTTCAAGTCATCCATATGAGGATGAGAGGTTTGATTTGATTTGAGTCTCACTGGGGAGAGAAATTTGATTTATCTAAATAAGTTTCGTTGGGGAAGAGGGTTGAATTTCTATAAATTTATTGTCTATTTAACTTGTGTTTATTTTGACTCCACGGGGGATAGAAAAGTGAACTCTCCATTAGGGAGGCAAGTTCAAGTCATGCACAAGGGAGGGGTTGTGAAATCTGTTGAGGGATTAGAATTCTAGATCCTCTGGGGACTAAAAAGATTTGCATCTCACTGAGGAGAAATAAAATATTTGATTTAGATTGATTGATTATTTTGTTTTGTTTATTTCAAATTTTGTTTTGTTGAATTTTTTTCAGATTTTTAGATTTTGGATTTTGAGATGGAACCTATTGATTTGCGATGGATCACTCTAACTTGGGTCAAAGAGTTCTAGACCTAACTCAGATTTACCAATCTAAAGGAGTAGTCTACTAAACACATGGTAGGACTAATCAACCAAAAGGATGCCTTTCGATATGCAGTAGTAGTACTAGGAAGAAAGTAGAGTAGATTTACATCCTCCAAAGTAGGGACCAGTTGCTAGGGTAATCTATTGGCAAGGCAATAGATTGAACCCAACCTAGGGCTGACTATTGAGTGAATGCCACCGGGGAACTTAGATGAACTCAAAGATAGCCAAGATTAATTTTATTTTTAGATTTGTTTTAATTATGACGAATCCCATCAATTTGTGATGGACTACATTGAGTAGGGGCCATAGCGGCCTAGACCTAACTCAGACTTACCAATCCAAAGGGAGTAGTCTATCAACCACAAGGTAGGACTATCCAACCAAAGGGGTGCCTTTTGGTGTGCAATGGTCAAGTTAGGAAGAAAGTACGAGGACACATATCTTCCAAAATATGGAACCACTGGGGTTATCGGTTGCTTTGGGCAACAAATCAAACCCGGCGTAGGGCTGACTATTGAGTGAATGTCACTGGGGAACTTAAATCAACTCAAAGATAGTCAAGATTAATTTCATTTTTAGATTTGTTTCGATGGATTTCATTGGTTTGCAATGGATCACACTGAGAAGGAGCTTATATCAGCCTAGACCTATCTTAGATTTACTGAACCAAAGGGAGTACCTTCTCGACTGATGGGAGAGCTATCCGACCAAAAGAGTGCCTTTTGGTTTGCAATGATCAATTTAAGGGAAGAAAGCTTGAGGACTCACATCTTCCATTACAAAATACCACTGGGGTGATCGGTTACTTTGGGCAACAAATAGAACCTGACCTAAGGCTGCCCTTTAGTTTGCGAAAGTCATGCTAAGAAGAATGCATCATTGTCTTATATCTTCCAAAGCAGAATGACTGCCAAGGTAACCTGTTTGTGGCAAAATATATTGAACCTGACCTAAGGGGCAACTACGGAGTGAGTACCTACCTGAGGATTTATCTCAACTCTGGTAGTCAGGCAATTCCTATGGGAGTTTTGCTAACACCGCCCTAAAGATAAGATGCTTGCTTGGGAAAAGGGGCCCTTTGGGGGCTTGAATTCCTAATCCACAAGTGAATTAATTTGTTTATTTGTTTAATTTGTTTTAACATGGACCCTATTGGTGTGTGAGGGATCGAACTAAGAAGGAGCTTATATTAGCCTAGACCTAACTCAAATTTATTGAACCAAGGGAGAATCTACGCATCTACTAAACAAATTCTTCAACCACTAGGGTGGCTACTAGAAAAGGGGGACTGTCCAATCCAAGGGTAACCCGAGTGGTATCTAAATGGGGTCGCAAAGGACGTGATCCAAATAGAATGCCCGTAGGTAGAGGGACCACTAAGGGGCTTAATCCAACACCCTTGAGAAGATGACATGGCTAGTCATATATCCAATAAGTATTCGGTGTCCAACTTAAAGAGAAGCTACTGTCCAAGAGTTGATAGAGTTGTACTCATGTTTTGTCTTGTCAACCTAAAGTGCTCATTGTAATAGCTAGAAGAAAGCTCGGGGATTCACATCCTCTTATAGTAGAATTGATTGCTGGGATAGTCTATCTTTGGCCGACCTAGGGTGACTAATGAGTGAATGTCATTGAAGGACTTATATCAACTCAAAAATAGTCAAGAGGAAAGGAGCCTCTGGGGGCCTTATCCTAAACCTCAAATATACTCGACCTAGTTAGATCATGATGATTAGTTCAAGAAGAAAGCTTGGGAACTCACATCTTCTTAAACAAAATCAACATGAGGTAGTTTACTGGCTGGGCAATGAAATCTACCATACTAACTAGGCACTCGTTGGTTTGCAATGATCAAGTTAGGAAGAAAGCGTAGGGACTCACATCCTCCAATAAATGACCACGAGGGTAACATATTATCAAGGTAGCATGTAAACCCGACCTAGAGTAGCTAATAAGTGAGTGCCATAGGGGGCTTGCTCCCACATCAAAATAGCTTGAGATAAAAGATATGTTTTTTTATGCATGTTTTAAAAGGAATAGGATGCCTCTTGGGTTCTCTCACACCTATCCTAAACACACTGGTGAGTTTGATGAAATGGCACCATGGATGGCAACCAGGAATTCCCACCAAGAAAGGATGCCGCTCTAGTTCTCTTATACATAACTTAGTTGTGCTAATCAAAATAGGATGCCTCTTAGGTTCTCTCACACCTATTCTAACTATGTCGGGAGGTTGTGTTTGTGATGTGGAATAGGGATAGGATGCCGCTGCTGGACTCTTACACCTACCCTAAATATGTCATGGCAGATTCGTAAGATAAGAAAACAACGCTTAGAAAGAAGACAAATTTTGATGAATGGAATCTGATTTTGTTCTTTTTATTAATAATTATTTTCAAACATGATTTATTTCATGGGTAATAATTCTTTAGATAGAGCCCATTAATTGGAAGAATCGGGTGTTCCCCTTTACAATCGATAAGCTGATATGATCCTCCTTGATAGGCCTTTTATATATCATAGGGGCCTTCCCAAGTGGGTTCAAACTTACCTCCCATCTTTCAATGGGCAACAATTGGTCTCCTTAGGACTAACACAAGTTCTCCTACTTGGAAAGACCTAGGTTGGACCAATTTGTTGTGAGCTTGAATCATTTTGGCTTTATACAACTCAAGATTCTGGCCTGCCCGTAGGTGACTCTCCTCCAAACCATTGAGCTCTTCTAACTGTAACTTTGTATTCTGCTCTGTAATGATCTTGATACCTAATGTTATCCTTAGTGATGGGAGTTGAACTTCTAAATGTAGAACGGCTTCAGACCCATACACTAAGGGAAATGGGGTAGATTGAGTTAGAGTTCAATATGTGGTGTGGTAGGCCCACAAGGCTTCAACCAACTGCTCATTCCACTACTGCTTATTATCATCAAAAGTCTTCTTTAATATCTGGATGAGAGTTTTGATGAATGCTTTAGCTAAGCCATTTACTCTGGGGTGGTAGATGGTGGAGTATCTCTAATCTATACCGTGTCTTCTAGTGAAGCTATTGATCTTTGTGCTTTTGAATGCACTATCATTATCGAATATAATTCATTGAGGTACCCTGAACCTATATATGATAAGGTTCCTGAAAAATTGAAGCACATGTTAAGCTGTGACCTCTGAGTGGGATTACCTCTGCCTACTTGGAAAAGTAGTCGGTGGCAGTTAAGATGAACTGGTTACCCTTAGAAGAAGGAGGATTAATTGAACCCACAATGTCGGTACCCCAACACTCAAATGGCCATGAGGCCAATGTAAGGTGTAGAATGTTGGGTGGTTGGTGGAGTACCACACCGTGTACCTGACACTGATGGCATCAACTAGCTACATCCATGCAGTCTGTAATCATCGAAGGTCAGTAGTATCTAAGTCACTTGATCTTTGTCTTCATCTTTTGATCAAACTGATGTACTCTGCATAGGATTGAATGTACCTCGATTATAATGCCATGGGCTTCATTTTTATCAAAATAGCCTAACCATATTTGGTCAAAGGATCAATGGTATAGGGCGCCATCAATGAGAGTGTAGGAGAGAGCTCTCTGTTTCACTTGATGGGCTTGTGACTTTTCTTGAGGTAGTTTGTCAGTGTTTAAATAGTCCATGAATGGTTGCCTCCAATCCATCTCCTTGTCCATTTTGGCAATGGAAACCTCCCCTTTAAGAGAAAGTCTCTTGATGAGTTTGACATTTATAAGGGACAGGACTTGTCTGTTTTGGACCCTTATTGGAATGGACTCATCTTCCGGACATGCCAATTCTTTGGCAAGTTTGGCCAAAGCATCTGCTACTACATTCTTTGCTCGAGAGACCTTGTAGATGGTGACTTAAGGAATTTGGGCCAACAGCTTCATGGTATATTCGTGGTAATGATAAAGCTTGGGTTTGACAACCTTGTAGGACCCGATGATTTGGTTGATGACCAACTGAGAATCCTCATGGATTGATGCTCTTGACACTGATTGTGATGGCTAACTCTAGACTGATAATCAAAGCATCATACTCAGCTTCTTTATTGGTGCAAGGGTTGGATAGATAGTATAAAAATCTCATCACATCATGATCTGGAGTTAGAAGAACTATTCTTACCCCTCTCTTTCTTGGGAGAATAGATCGTGGTGCTTCCGCTTAATGAAAAGAAGCTGCACCATCAAAATACATCTCCCATCGACTATTCCTGGCCTCCCCTAAGATCATGATTTGTTCATCTGAGAGATCATCACTAAGCAGAGAATTAATAGGAAGTGGGTGTGCTGCTAAGAAATTCTAAAGTACTAATCCTTTTATCGTACGGAGGGGTATGAATGTAATGTCAAACTATGAAAGTATCATGGACCATAATGCCAACAGTCTCGATAATATTGGCCATGTCATGAGATACTGCAGGAGATTAGTTCTGGAGATCAAGTTCACTTTATGAGAAAGCATATAATGTCGTAGCTTTTGGGAAGTAAAGATCAAAGCCAGATAATGTTTCTCAATAGGTGGATAGTTCACTTCAGCTAGGATTAGACGATGGTTGAGGTAGTAGAGAATGCTCTCCTTTCCTTCATCATTGGCTTGGGCCAACAAAGTGTTGATCAAGTTGTCCAATGTAGAAGGGTAGAGGATGAGTGGCTTGCCCGGGATAGGGGCTGCTAAACAAATTCAACCCTCTCCCCCAGTGGAGATCTCTCCCTAGTGAGATTCAAATCAAATCAAACCCCCTCACCCCCTTGTGGATGACTTGAACCTGCTTCACTAATGGAAGGTTCAAACTCTACCCCTTAGTGGATTTTTCCCTCTCTCTTATGTCTTAGACATAAGTAGAGCCACATTGCACTAAGCTCGGGATTCTTTCTATTCCTTGGGTTAAGGATAGATTATTTTTGTTAGTGCTTGTGATCTTCTGGTGTTGTTGATCATTTTGGTCAACACCAATACATGTGATGTTCCTTGTCAGTCACACCACACCTATTGGGCACCCTTTGTTGACCTCATTTTTAGAATGAGCTCTCAACCCCTCCATCTTAGACATAGGACTTCCCTTAGACTTTAAGAGTTACTTAGTCTTAAGACACATCTAGTGATTAGGTGGATACTCAACCTAGCCCTATAGACTTAGAAGAGTTAGCCATAGGAATAGGTTATGCCTTAGTGGTGTTAGAAAAATTTCCTACCTTTTCGTTTAAACCATTCCTCACCTTCCTTCCTTCAAGTCAAACTCTAAATCAATTCTATTTGATTCTCTTCAAATTCAAATCAACTCCATATGATTGAAAACCATGATTGAAACCCATGATCAAAATCCAGCAAAAATTCCTAAGTCCTAAATTTTGCCTAAGTCCTTAAGCCTCCCTTAAGGACTTAACCAAAATCATAATTCAAACTTATTCAAATCTTTGAGATAATCTAATAATCAAGATGAATTTTTATAGTGTCTTTCCTTTTCTTTCTCCCCATAGATTTGAAGGCAACTCCCTATAGAAATTTTTCTCCATAGATTTTTCTGGCAACTCCACTGGGGATGGCCTCTCTCTATCTTTCGTAAATGATCATTGTCTTTGAGTATCGATAGTGGGTTTGTACTTTGGTATGAATCCAAGACTATCCTTCTTTCCATTAGCACTTAGCTCATTTCATTCTTGAGTTGAGTTAGCCAACATCTTTACATTTTAGGACTACATTCCTTGTTGGTCTTAAAACCCCTATTAGTTTCTCCAATGGGTAAAATGAAAAGATCTAAAATAAAAAAAAAAACATCTTAAAGACTTCCTCCTTATTATTTTCATGATAAGGAAAGGTTCATCCTAAAAATAATAAATTTTCCATAAAGAACTTTGCTTTTTCAAAAGTTCCTTTTCAAAAATACACTTAATAAAATATTTTCCATAAAATTTTATCACCTTCATTTAATAATTCCCATAATTGTTACATGTAGGATGTTCAAAAATAAAACTAAACAACATTTTCCAAAAGCACAAATGAATATCTTCTTTCAATTCACTTTGATCAAGATTTCAATTACAAAATAAAATGAACAATCATATTTTCCAAAAATCACAATCAAAATCATAAAGATTTCAAAAGCATATATAAATTTTTCTATTCAATATATTCACACCTATTGAATAGAAAGTTCATTTATAAACAAAAATCAAAATTTTCAAAAAGCACACATTAATTTTACTATTCAATACACTCACACTTATTGAATAAAAAGTTCAATTGTAAACAAAATCAAAATTTTCAAAATGAACACATGAACACCTTCATTTATTATACTTAAATTTATTAAATGAAGAATTCATTCCCAACTAAAATAAAAATAAAAAAATAAAATATCATTTAGGAAATCCCACTTAAACATATCCCACATATGTTTTAAGTTGGAAATTTCTCTCTTTCAAAAAGCAACAATCAGACACCAAAAATTTCAGATTTCAAAAATAAAATTGATCTCCATTCTACATATTACTAGTTATAAAAATGGAACTAGTAAAACACAGATTGATTATTTCTGATAAAAAATAGATCGTTTAGATTGTAAAGATTGTAAGGTCATTCCAAGTGAAAATCTAAGTACCCAACATCGATTGTTAGTTTTAGATTTTAAGATGAAAGATTGTAAGAGAAAAAAAATGAAATTGTTGTCCTATAATTAGATGGGGAAACTTAAAGAACACAAATAAAAATATTTTTAAGAGCAAGCTACAAGAGATTAGAATTTGGGATGTCATGAGGAAGCTAACATTATGTGGGAAAAAATAGCAAGTGAAATTAAGCAAGTTGCTAAAGATGTGCTTGGAGAATCAAAAGGAAAAGCTTCTTTTAATAAGAATAGTTGGTGGTGGAGTCAGAGTGTGCAAGAAAAGATAAAAAAAAGAAGTATTGTTATAAAACTTGGTTTTGATGTAAAAACTCAGAGAATTGGGAAAGATATAAAGTGGCCTATAGAGATTCTAAGAAAGCGATATATGAAAAAAAATTTAGCTTTTAGTGATTTATATAATAGATTAGATACCAAAGAAGGTGAAAGATGTATGTATAAGTTAGTCAACCAAAGAGATAGAAGAAGTAAAGACATAGTTCAAGTGAGGTGTATTAAGGATGAAAATAATAAAATGCTTTTTTTAGAAAATGATATTGAAAATAGGTGGATGAGGTATTTTGATAAACTTTTCAATGAAGGATCTGAAATTATGATTGATTTTACCAACCTTAATACCCTAAACAAAAATAGAGAATTTCATTTTTATCGTCAGATTAGTAAATGAAGTTAGTGAAGCTTTAAAGAAAATGAAATGTGGAAAAGCAAGAGACGGATAATATTCCAATAAAAGTGTGGAAATGTTTAGGAGATCAAGGAATTTCTTGGCTTACAAATCTTTTTAAATGTCATTTTAAAGACCAAAAAGATGTCAGATGAGTGGAGAAAGAGTTTGTTGGTTCCTATATTTAAGAATAAAGGTGATGCACAAGAGTGTGCAAATTATAGAGGAATTAAGTTAATGTGCCATACATTAAAATTATGGGAGAGAGTAATTCAACATAGGATATGATGTGATATAGAAGTTTCTCATAATCAATTTGGTTTCATGCCAGGTAGATCTACTATGGATGCTACACATTTGTTAAGGGGTTTGATGGAGAAGCATAGAGAAAGTAAGGAGGATCTACATATGATATTTTTTGATTTAGAGAAAGCTTATGATAAAGTTTCAAGAGATGTTCTTTGGAGAGTTCTAGAATATAAAGGAGTTAATATTGGTTATATTCAAGTCATTAAGGATATGTATACTATAGCTGTTAATTGTTTCCAAACACAAGGAGGATTGACAATATATTTTCCTATTTCGGTTGGATTACATCATGGATCAGCTTTAAGCCCTTATCTTTTCACTTTAGTTATGGATGTTTTTACTAGGCATTTACAAGAAGATATACCTTGGTGTATGCTTTTTGCTGATGATATTCTTCTTGTTGATAAGACTAGAGAGGGAGTCCAATAGAAACTTGAATTATGGAGGTCAACTTTAGAGTCTAAAGGTTTTCATTTAAGTAGATCTAAAACTGAATATATGGAGTGTAATTTTAGTTGTAGAAGTTCTAGTGATAGTTTTGTGACATTAGGTGAACAAGTCATTAATAAGAGTTTGATATTTAGGCTCTATTATTCAAAATGATGGTGAAATAGATGGAGATGTTATTAGTAGAATTCAAGTTGGATGGTTGAAGTGGAGGAACACATTTGGCCTTTATGTGATAGAAAAGTTCCACTTAAACTTAAGGGAAAATTTTATAAGATGGTGGTAAGACCTGCAATGACTTACGGTGCAGAATGTTGGCCAATAAAAGAGAAGCATAAGCTTAGGTGGATGAGTGGCTTTACTCTCAGAGATAGAATGCAAAATGAGTATATTCGGGAAAAGGTTGGAGTAGCTCCAGTGGTAGATGAGATTAGGGAGAGTCACCTTAGATGGTTTGGCCACATAAAGAGTCGGCCGTCCGATGACCCGATTAGGAGAGTAGATGCATTAGATTTGCCTTATGTTAAGAAAGGTAGAGGTAGACCTAAAAATACTTGGTTAAGATGTATAAAAAATGATCTTAGTATACTTGATTTAAATGAGAATTTGACACATAATAGGCACACAATGGAGATGAAGGATTCATGTAGTCGTACCCCACCTAGTGGGATTAAGGCTTGTTGTTGTTGTTGTTGTCCATTCTACATACTTAAATTTGTTGAATGGAAGTCCTCTTTTCAAAACACTAAAACTTCAGCAATCATATTTCAAAATTTTTTTAAAACATTTATTTGGAACCTCATTTAGCATATTCAAATTTGCTAAGTGAAGTTTCCAATTCAAAAATAAAAATCAACAATCATATTTAAAAAATTTTCTAAACACATTTTGGAACTTCATTTAACATACCCAAATTTGTTATGTGAAGTCTCCCAAATTCAAGATTCAATAAAATTTTTGAAACGTACATTTGGAACTTCATTTAGCATAATCAAATTTTCTAAGTAAAGTTTCCAAATCTAAAATCAAAATAAGCAATCATATTTCAAAAAAATTTCTAAACATATTTTGGAACATCACTTAACATACCCAAATTTGCTAAGTAAAGTCTCCAAATCCAAAATTCAAAAAATTTTCAAACGACATTTTGGAATTTCACTTAACATACCCAAAGTTGTTAAGTGAAACTTCCAAGCCAAAAAATCAAAATCAATAACCATATTTCAAAATATTTTAAGCACATTTGGAACCTCACTTAACATACCTATTAAAGCTTCAATCCAAGAATCAAAATTTTCAAACACTTTTGGAACTTCTTCCCCTAGCATACCAAATTTTCTAAAGAGAAGTTTCCATTTTTCAAAATCAAAAATTTAAACACACCATTTGGAATTTCACTTAGCATACTCAAATTTGCTAAGTGAAATTTCCATTTCATAAAACCAAGTGGGACTTCATCTTTAGCATACCAAATTTGTTGAAGTTAAAATCTCCACTTTCAAACACTTCAAAAAATAAAACAAAACACTTAGGATCCCCTTAGCATACCAAATTTGCTAAGGGTCCTACCCTTTTCAAAAATTAAAACATTCCAAACAAATGAAACACCTAGGATTTTGTTAGCATACTTAAATTTTCTAAGAATCCTATTTTCAAGCAATCAAACAAAACACACTTGGATTCTTTACTTAGCATACCTAAATTTCTTAAGTAAGAATTCCAAAATTTTCAAAATAAAAAAACATTCACAAAAAGAAACAATCACTTTTACTTCACTTAGAATATCCAAATTTGTTAAGTAAAATTCCAAAATACAAAAAAAAACAAAATCATTTGACCCTTACTTTAACATACCTAAATTTGTTAAAGGAAAGGGTCCTCAAAATCACAAAATTCAAATTCAAAACAACAATGAACCTATGGAAGCATCCTATCAAAAATTTTGAATCCATATTTCAACAAACCTAAATTTGTTGAAGTTGGATTCATCTTCAAATTCGTCTTTCAATCAATCTTCTCAAATCGATTTGAACCCCACTTAACACTTCCAAGTTGCTGGATGTGGGTTCAAATTTTCAAAATTCAAAAATTCAAAATCTATGGAGATAGAAAATTGATGCAAGTTCATTTCTCATCGCAGATTCTTTTTAGTTAGTGCAGTATAGTTCAATGTCAGTTTACTACAGTCAGTGCAAATGGCAGGTTCCCAAAAATTTGTCTTTACTTTCCCCCATGGTATGGATTTAGCTCTAGATCAGGCTGACTTCCCCCGTTTAGACTATATCCACTTGATTCACATCGGCCAAGGATTTGAGGGGGCCAGGATCACTTATGATGGCATTCCCCTAACCACAGTTAGCTAGAAGAAGGTGACTGGGCAGAAGCCGGTCATTAAGATAGACTAACCATCTGATTCAGATGTATCCTCACTGAAGAGGAAATTTGTGGTAGTACCACAGACTTCAGCTATTATAGTTCTAGCAGTACTGGCAGTACCAATTCCAATTGCAGTTCATCCTATAGTTGCCCATGTTGCCTTAGTGTAGCTAGCACCCTACCATTTGTACCCTCCAAGGCTAAGGCACCCCTGGTTTTAGGGCTTGCCTCCCCGACATTTGAGTATGGGTCTAGCTCGCACTCTTGCCATCCTACCCGTACTCAACGTAGGAATAAAAATTGTATGATCAAATGGTTCCACACTCGGATAGCATGGGAGCTAGAGGCAGTAGCTAGATCAGCCATAGATGAGTCTCCCATGATCACTTCACCACTGGTTATAGAAAACCAATCTCATCCTCTCTCTGAATCAGACAGAGAGGATCCCAGGAGGATCCATTCATCACCTCCTCCAGTGGTGCACTTATAGCTAATAGTTTCTAGGAGTAGGAGGTCATACGCCGACCTCTACTCTATTCTATGCCAGGTACGTGGAGAATACGGACACTCAGAGTCTAGAACATAGTTTTACATTTGGTCTGTTATCCCCCGTAGCGTAGGTAGGCATATTCGTTAGGAGAGGGCCTATGAGGCGCATACATCACACATTACTAGCAGAGAGTGACGGAGGTTCAACTATTAGTCGGTCGCTTCTGCTTTAGTCAATTTTCCAGCTCGACGCGCTACCCACACCAACCGTACTGATAGTATTCTCCTCATAGGGACCAAACACCACAAGAGGGCAGTTCCTATGCAGAGTCGGGTGTCACCACCACCGCTTCTGCCCCTCCTCGCCATCGCAGTAGTATAGGTGATATCCCATTCCATCTAAGGCCATGAAGGCCGCATCCGAGAAAAAATGTACCCTGTTGATGATCCAGCTATGGCCAAGGGATCCTACTCCTCCTACACCACCCATTGTGGTAGGTCTGAGCTCTCTTGCTCGACCTTCTACCCCAATGGTGGTGCGGAAGGAGTGGCGACCCCGGAGCATCATGGTCGTTCCTTCACCAAAGACCATTTGGATGCAAAATGCGGCATCATCAGATATTCCGGATGAGTTTAGTTGGAGAAGTGGTAGATCATTGTTTGACCCCTATAACTAGTAGCAGTTTCCATCACATATAGTGATTGACTCAATGAGTAAGGTGCCTCAAGCATGATAGCGATCACACCGGTCAGCCTAAATTGTTTGTACCTGCTGAGTTAGATCGATCCTTAGATGAGATAGTTGCATACTATTTTATGGAGAAGAAGGATATATTAGGGTACGCCTGGTCTGCTGAAGAGAGAGTCAACTTTGATCCTAATGAAGGTGACTTGATGGGGAATTCATGAGTATGCATGGTCGATACTAGAGGATCTCTTCTTAAAGAGCAATAGGCCATGGAAGGTGATGAGGTTGATCAAGAAGATACCGTAGAATCATCCCAACACCTTAAACTTTAGTTAAGGCAGAAGGACAAGCAGATTGATAGGATGGCACATCAGTTACAAGACTTGTTAGCAGTAGTGTCAGTGCTTCAAAAATAAGCCCCTCCAGTTAATCCTATTACAGTCAATGTCAGTCAGCCTGAGCTAGTGCATGTCTTAGCCCTAATTAATACTCCACCTCCTGATGAGTAAGGTAGCACTAGCCTATATAGGAAGGTAGAGGAAAGTACCTCCATACATGAAAAAGATCTAAAATCTATGGTCGAGTAGTATGTGAAGGAAGCTTTGGCTCAAGCCCAGGGAGGATCATCGATTCCAGAGGGTAGACCCTACCTAGAGGAATTTGATGCTATCCAGTATCCCAAGGGTTTCATGCTTCCTTCCTTCAAAAACTTCGATGGCGAACCCGAAAGATATATAGCTCACTCGTGGATAATTTTGCAATGCGGTTGACGCTTTACTCTTTAGACTCTTTATCAGTAGCCTAGCGGGTATTGCTTTTGATTGGTATGTTGAACTGCCCAATGGTTCAATTAAGACATTTGTTGAGTTAGAAGCAGCTCTTCATCAAGAGATTTGTTGGAGCTCAGCAAAGGGTTACTGTAGGTGATCTTATTGTAGCCTAACAACACTCCGGTGAGTCACTTGTTTATTATATTCTCCGATGGCATAACTTGAGTATGAAGTGTGAATCACAGCTATCTGAACAACATGCCATTGAGATTCTCTTGAAGAATATCTATGGCCCTGTCCCCTTCATGCTTAAGGGTTTCACCATAAAGACATTTGAGAAGCTAATCAACAAGGCATCTAGTCTACAAGGAGAGACCAAATTATTGCCATTTCCAGATCAGTTGCCCTTAGTGAATTTTTCCCTCTCTATTATGTCTTAGATATAAGTAGATCCACATTGTACTAAGCTCAGGATTCTTTCTATTCCTTGGGTTAAGAATAGATTATTTATGTTAGTGCTTGTGATCTTCTGGTGTTGTTGATTGTTTCAGTCAACACCAATACATGCAGTGTTCCTTGTCAATCACACCACACCTATTGGGTGCCCTTTGTTGACCTCATTTTTAGAATGAGCTCTCAAGTCCTCCATCTTAGACATAGGACTTCTCTTAGACTTTAAGAGTTCCTTAGTCTTTAGACACATCTAGTGATTAGGTAGATACTCAAACCTAGCCCTAGAGACTTAGAAGAGTTAGCCATAGGAATAGGTTATGCCTTAGGGGTGTTAGGAAAATTTCCTACCCTTTAGCTTAAGCCATTCCTCACCTTCCTTCCTTCAAGTAAAACTCCAAATCAATTCTACTTGATTCTATTCAAAATTAAATCAACTCCATATGATTGAAATATATGATTGAAACCCATGATCAAAATCCACCAAAAATTCCTAAGTCCCAAATTTTGCCTATGTCCTTAACTCTCCCTTATGGACTTAGCCAAAATCATGATTCAAACCTATTCAAATATTTGAGATAATCTCATAATCAATTTATATTCTTATTTATATTCACATATATAAATAAAATATAAATTCAAATCAATCCAACTAAATTCCAAATTCCAAATCAATTCATGAAAATTTTCTTAAGTCCCTTTAATTTTCCATTCAAGGACTTAACCAAAATCAATCCTAAACCTTGATCAAACCTATTAAAATTCATGGGAATTTCTCAAAACTTATTTATATTCTCATTTATATTTTTATATACAAATAAAATATAAATATAAATCAATCCAATCAAAGGCAAAAATTAAATTCTAATTTAAAATTCCCTTAAATCCCTTAATTATCCATTAATGGATTTAACCTAAACCTTGATCAAACCTATTCAAATTCATGGGATGATCAATCAACCAAATTGGGTCAAACCAAGTCAAACCTAAGGGTTGACCAAGTCAACACTTAACCTAAAATGAAACCTTACATAGCCAAATTCAACCATTGGCCAAATTGATGGAAACTATTGACCTAAGTTCACTCATGACCTATGTTTGAACTTGACCAACCCAACATTTGAGCATAATCTAGCCCAATTGGCTCACTTAACCCAACCCTTGGTTTGACCCAATTTGACCAATTAGTCAACTTGACCCAAGTTAACCCATTTTGACCTAAATGGGTCAACATGAGTCAAACCCTATCAAATGGATTCCAAATAAAATGAAACTTCGCCAAACCTAGTTTATGTACATACCTAACATATCCAAAGTGGAAAAATAGTAAAATTACCATTGTACCCCTAGGCCATAGAACAAATTTTGGCCTAGCCCATGGTTATTTTGGTCATACCCTCTTCACAATCACTTGAGGCTTTCCTAAAAGTTCAATGGGACTTAGTGATGAGTGATGCACCCAACCCAATGGGTTTAGGTCAGCCCATTTGGTCCCTAGACCAAACCCGACCACCTAGCCTAAAATTAAATTTTTAAAGTCCCTCCTCAACCCAATTTGATGCACATGGGAGGTTGGCAATCCACTCAATGCCTTAAACCAACCATGCACAAAGATCTAACAGCCTAAGCAATCCCTCCCATATGGCTGATCAAAATGGAAACTAATGGTTCGATCATCCAATTGCCATAGGGGGAGATATACTCCCCCTAATTCAATAAAATTTTAACTTACCCTTTGTCGATTGAAGCTTAGGAACCCAGAGCAATCATCAAAGGGCACTCCTAAGTTTCTTAGAGAGGATTTGAATTCCCTATTTCTTGGTTTTGCACAATGCAAAAATAGGGGAGCTCAATCAATTAGTGAATTTCTTCCACACTTGATTTCTTCCCAATTGCTCTTGTACACTTCATCTAGGAGCTAAGTCAAGCTTGCCTAAGCTTCTATTGGAGTTCCTATAGTAAGGAAGGATCAAATTCAATCAAAGTCGAAGCCTAAGCAAGGAGGAGTTGGTATATCCATTGATCCACTCAATCCCAAGGCCTAGGAATTTCAACAGGGCTTCGCATCCACCAAACAAAGCTACCTCATCGATCTTGAGCCTCGGTGATCACCTCTGGTGAGGTATTGAATTTTTTGATCACTAAACTCAATGTAGTGTGGAGCTTTGTGAAAGAAATTTTGACCTCATCAAATTTTTACCGTTGGATTTGCCGCTCTATTTCTCTAAAAGGTGTGGGTTAAATTGTGTGTGATTTCATGCTAGATTGAGCTTGGATCTTCCCCTTGATCATTGACGATCTCTATTGATCAAGGAGAAAAACTTGGCTCATCTCAGCCATCCATCCGTTCATTTTAGATGGACGATTGAGATTATTTAACACATTTAGAAATCTGTTTATCTACTTTATAAATCGTGGGGAAAACCTAAGTCATCCGATCTTTGATCAGACGATCGAGAATATAAGCGCATGACCGCCGTCACCTTTGTGATGAGATGACTTAAGTTGTCCCCTCATGGTGCGACGTGTGTAAAGCGTGCTGAACGCCATCGCCACATGTCGCGCCATGAGCTAGGGATTAACCAAGGATTAGTTAAGTGTATTAATTAATTCCTAATTAATCCATGGAACTTCAAAAATGCATAAATCTTCATAGAAAAATCAAAAAATTATGAAATAAAAACCTACGGATAGATCATTAAACCTAGAACATTTTAAAATTAATTTTGATGAGTTTGAAATTATGATTTTCTTTGAATTTTAATTTTATTAGAAATTGTATTTTGCTAATTAACCCCAAATTTCTTGGGTAAGTTTTATGGGATGACTTCTACCAACCCTAATTTTCTTGAGATTTATTGAAGGATGGATTAGAGTAATTGCATATGATTTCTTTAATTATCCTTCTTATGTAATTAAGCATAATTAGGGTATGATTAGTAGTTTTACCCTCTGATTAGGGTTGATTAAGGTCAGATCCATTAAGTAGGAGGTTCATGGAATATTTTGGGGCATTTCCCCTAAGCTATTCTCTAAACCCCCTCTTTTCTCCTTAATATTCTCTTAATTAAGGGTTAATTAATTAATTATCCCCTTAATCAACTTTCTAAAAATAATTCTGAAATGTTCCAGAACGTAATTAATCTACCTTGGGTAGATGCTTAGGTGTTTAATAGCCTAAGTTTAATTAAGTAAAGTAAAACCCAATTCACATGTGTGAAAGGGTGTTTTGAAAGTACTTAAGCTAAACCCCTTTGCTTAATTAACTTTTAATTGTGAGCCAAATTGCATTAGGCCTTTTCATTATTTGGTGCATTACAAATTTAAATTTCTTATGGGTTTTATGTCATCTCTTTGGCTCATAATTACTTAGTTAATTCTTCTAAGGTGGTGTAGGTAAGGGTTAATAAGCTACTTAATTCATACCATTACCTAATCAACACATAAAAATGGATCTAATTGTCTAAAAATTAAACAAAAATACAAAACACATGTGGGAATGGTTTAGGAACAGGAAACTCATCTCACTTTTTTAAAATTAAATCAAACTTCAAACTAAACAAAATTACTTTGAAATTCACTTTGATTTATTCTAAATTTTCTTATTCTATAAGAATGTCTTTAGGATTTAAGTGAAGTGAGTTCGTTTACATGCTTTCATTGCTTTGGATCTTTTCCAACATGCTAAGTTGTGTATCATATGATTTCATGCATTCATAATTTCATATTTTAAATTTTAAAATTAAATTGTTTATTTTATGTCAAATGTGCATGTGTTAACTAAAGTAAAATATGAGTGGTTATTATCACTACTAAATCCAAATTATTTTAAAAATACATAAATCAAATACTAAATCTGAAAGTGTGCTAGTTATACTTTAATTCTAAGCTTGCATGTGAAATATTATAAAGGTATGCTTAGTATAGGTTTCCTTTCTCTCCTATATTGGTATAGTTTTGAATAGGAATTTGGTGAGATATAAGGTTCATTTGAAAAGGACCTAATGCTCACCTAATTTCATATCCTTTTCATTGTTGACCTACAACTATGTGTCATTGGAAATTGAATAAATGACATAGATGTTGAATCCCCCTAATCACAATCGAAATCGATTAAATTCGCTTCGATTTAAAAAAAAAAAAAATTCGAGCAATGCGGCGAAAATATTAAAATTAATTAAATAGAAAATATCGAATCAATTAATGATCGATCCAAAAATTAAAATTAAAATTAATTCTTAATGAAATTATGTGCATATCCAAGTTGAGAAGCCTCGACGATGTCTAAACGACCTCCGTTTGCGAAATTGATCGCGCCGTCATCGCCGAAATATCGAGACCTATCAAATGACACCTTCCGAGATCGACTTGGCAAAATGTGCACGAATGTCGATCAATTAGAATGCGACGTCACACAATTTAGACCTAACTTCACTTCGACCATCGCCGATGTTGTCCGAACAGCCTCCGATCACCAAATTGATCGCGTCGTTGCGTTCGGCACAACTGAAACACCTAAAATTGACACCCATATTGCTAGGGTTTAGTGCATAAATTAATATCACATAAAATAATATTAAATTATAATTAAAGGGACTAATGGTTGCTTAATCCCTTAATCCCTCTTAAGCCCTACCTAACTCCTGCTGTTTCAAATAATCGAGAGACCACCGCCCTAAAGATAAACGATGCGTTGACCCTCATTTCACGCCCTCTACCCTCATTCGACTCTCCTCTCTCATTTTTCTCTGCGATCTCCCGCTTGAAGTTTCACGATTCCTCTCATGATCTCTGCTTCTCCTCCCACACTTCTGTTCACGGTGTTCTCTCAGATTCGACTCTTTCTGCTTTCATTGAAACTTTAGCATGATTCGACTTCCTTCTTCTTGCCCCACAAACTCCCCACGCTCCTTCACTCACAGCCATTTCTTGATCTCCTCTTTCTTTCTTTCAGTGAGGAAGCTCAATCAAACTTGAGGGTTAACCAGCTAAATCCCTTTCCTCCTTTCCTTTAGCATTGAAAACCTCTAGTTATGTTTCTCTTTTTGTTTTTGCTAAATATGAGTTTTATTGGGATTATGTTAGTTTTAGGATTTATGATGGCTAAATCTCATTTTTTTATTTTTGGATTATTTTCTTTATTTTGGGATATGTGTATTTGCTTTTTTGATCTTTGTGGATGCTACACTTTTTTTTGGTGCTTTTTACCTAAGGGAGGTTGAATCAAATTTTTTTAAAAGGGGTTGGGTGCTTTTTAATCTAAGGTTTTGGGAGGAGTTGAATTTTTTTTTGTAAGGGTATATGGCTATTTCATGAGTTTCATTTGTTTTTGCCTCTTGCACATAAAATCTGAATCAAGGAGAGATGGAGTTAAGATAGAAGTGTGGGGATATGACAAGTTTAGATGTGTAGCCTAAATTTCATACTACTTGTTGTCCTTCTACGGGTTACATGTCTCAATTGGCTTCAATTAGCTTCCTCTCACTATGATACATGCTGAAATTCTTTTATTTAGCATGGGAATGATGCAATGCTTGCTGAAATTATTTTACCTAAGGGAAATCCATTGATTGGCTTTTCTAAAGGGATAATGCATGCTGAAAATATTTTTACTAGAGAGAAATTGAATCGATTTGCTTCTAATGTGTATGATACATGCTGAAAGCATTTTTATGAAAGGGAAAAATAATTAGCTTGTTGTTTAGAGGCATAAGCATGCTGAAAATTATTTTTTGTGAAAGGGGAAAACTATTAGCTTGTTGTCTAGAGGCATGAAGCTTGCTGAAATTTATTTTCCTCTAAGGGGGAATCAATCATCTTGTTATTTAATGGGTAAAATACTTGCTGAAAATATTTTCCCCTAAGGGGGAATCAATAATTTTGTTATTTGATGAGTATAAGGCTTGCTAAACTTTCTTATCTAAGGGAGAAATCAATTAGCTTGCTGTTTGATGAGATATGATGCTGTTCTCCTATAAATTTCATGCTTCTACTTTGCTTCAATTTATTTCCTATGAAGGGAATTATATATATATATATCATGCCTCTTTCATGTGCAAGTTGAAATCTGAAATTAAACAGAAAGGGATTTGGTTATACCACTTGCTATTATCTATGAGTTTCATTCTTGCATACTTGCATATGTGATATCTTGTTAACAGGGAAATGCTAGCTATCAAAGTTTTCATGCTGGTTCCACGACACCACCCATGCACGCTTGGCATGGTGTGCTCCTCTCATGGCATGGGGAGAGGGAGACTGTAAACTTTGATAAGCACGGAGATAAGGATTCAGGTAAAATTCATCTTTATACTCTTGCAATATTAACAAGGAAATGCTAGCTATCAAAGTTTCAACCGCGGTGTCTCACGACACCACCCATGCACGCCTTTCTTGGCATGGTGGGCAGGCTCAGTCTCTCATGGCAACACCTGCGGGGGGAGAGCCGGGAGGCTGTTGTAAACTTTGATAAGCACGGAGATAAGGATTCAGGTAAAATTCATCTTTATACTCTTGCAATTTTAACAGGGAAATGCTAAGTTATCGTTTTCAAAGGTGTCTCGACACCACCCATGCACGCCTTTCTTAGCATGGTGGGCGTGCTGCCTCTCATGGCAACCCTCATGGGAGAGCCGGAGGTCGTAAACTTTGATAAGCACGGAGATAAGGATTCAGGGAAAATTACTGTTATATTATGCTAACCCCAAGCACGCCTTTCTTGGCATGGTGGGCAAATAAATTTTCGGCCGAGGTGTCTCATGACACCTACCATGCACGCCTTTCTTAGCATGGTGGGAAGTCTCCGCCTCTATGTGGGGATGATGTCGGAGGTCAAAAAATTTTGATAAACAAAATGTGTAAAAATTTCCTAAGTGTTTGAAAAGGAAGGTATATGCATATAATTATTCATGCTTAGTTTAATGAATGCTTGAATCTTTCTAGTATGTGGCAATTAATCATGCAATATTCAAAAATCCTTTCTTTCTTATGCTTTAATTTCTTGTTGATTGTAAAGATTGATGTTTGCAAATTCTCCTTATACATATCTAACATGTGATCAAAGTGTGGCAAATAGAACATACATGAAATGAAACTTGCATGTGTGATATCTTGTTAACAGGGAAATGCTAGCTATCAAAGTTTCAGCCGTGGTGTCTCACGACACCACCCATGCACGCCTTTCTTGGCATGGTGGGCAGGCTCAGTCTCTCATGGCAACCCCTGCGGGGGGAGAGCCGGGAGGCTGTTGTAAACTTTGATAAGCACGGAGATAAGGATACAGGGAAAATTGCTGCTATGTTATGCTAACCCCATGCACGCCTTTCTTGGCGTGGTGGGCAAATAAATTTTCGGCCGAGGTGTCTCACGACACCTACCATGCACGCCTTTCTTGGCGTGGTGGGAAGGCCTAGTCTCCTGAAGTAGCCCCCTATGCGGGGATGATGCCGGGAGGCTGTCAAAATTTTCTATATAAAAAAAGGGAAGGGAGAGAAAAGAAAGGATGAAATGCTTAAGTTATGTTGGCTTAAAATTTTCTTTATCTCAAATATAAATGCTTATGTGTTGAATTTCTATATCATGTAAGCTATTTTTCATGTTTGATCATTATGACATGCATGGTGTAATACTCACCTTAGAATTCTATTTAGCTTGACATGTGAAATACACATTAGACATATGTTCAAACATAAATACCTCCCCTACTTTACTTGTCATTCCCACCATGATTTGCATACATACATGAGATATGGTGAAGACTTGAAGCAAACACATATGGAATAAATTAAATCTACCATATGACATCACATATATCAAGAAAATATCAAAAAAAAAATGGTTAAGTTAGAAAAGAAACTCACAAGTCTATGTAGCACAACTTAACCCTTTATGCAAGATTCAAAGAACTTAAACTTGTGGTATAAGGGAGAAAAGGAGAGTAGAAAATGTAAGTACCTTGTGAAAGGGAAATCCTCTCTTATTTATAGGCTTCTTTAGCCCTTTCTTTTTGCCATCTATTCTTATGGCATCGACACGTGGCGCCTCGTCATAAATTGCATGCAAGGAAATAATCTAATGTAATGCCATTTGTCATATTGCATGCACATGCATGGACATGTGGCATGCCCTTGTGCATCCTTATCTCTTTTTTTGAAGAGAAAAATAAAGCCTTTGCCATATCTTCTTAATAAATTTAATGAGTATTTGTCCCCCCACTTGCCATGAGCTTGCATGTGAAGGAGGTGGATTTTAATTAATCCACTTGCCTCTTTTAAATGAAATATGGCATCTACTCATATTTTTTATATTCCCCTCTCTCTTATCAAGAGAAATAAATGGGCTATGGGTATTTGATCATATGGGCCTTCAAAAATGATTATTTTAGCCCCTTTATGTTTGCTGATTTGCCACATAAAGAAAGGGTTTTTAGCCCAAATCAAATGCCTAAACTCATTCTAGGCCCATCACTTTATATTTGATCATATGGGCCTTCAAAATGATTTGTTTTAGCCCTTTATGTTTGCTGATTTGCCACATAAAGAAAGGGTTTTTAGCCCAAATCAAATGCTAAACTCATTCTAGGCCCATCACTTTATATTTGATCATATGGGCCTTCAAAATGATTTGTTTTAGCCCCTTTATGTTTGCTGATTTGCCACATAGAGAAAGGGTTTTTAGTCCAAATCAAATGCCTAAACTCATTTTAGGCCCATCACTTTATATTTGATCATATAGGCCTTCAAAATGATTTGTTTTAGCCCCTTTATGTTTGCTGATTTGCCACATAAAGAAAGGGTTTTTAGTCCAAATCAAATGCCTAAACTCATTCTAGGCCCATCACTTTATATTTGATCATATGGGCCTTCAAAAATGGTTATTTCAGCCCCTTTATGTTTGCTGATTTGCCACATAAAGAAAAGGTTTTTAGCCCAAATCAAATGCCTAAACTCATTCTAGGCCCATCACTTTATATTTGATCAAATAGGCTTCCAAAATAATTTATTTCAGCCCCATACCCTGTTGATTTGTGACATAAAATGGGGGGCTTTTGGCCAAAATAATATGCATATCATATTTTCCAAAGAACAGATGCTACATCTTCCCGGTTTGGTCTTCAGACTGGGTCCGGGTTAACAAAACCCAAATGTCATATTGAAATCTAAACTTGCAAATTGCACCTACATTTCAACTAGACATTCATTGTCCATACAACATTCTATAAGAACAGATACTCGTATGTATGTTGAAGTGTTCAAACAACAGGGACATGTGTAAGTTAGGTATAAAATAAAAGAACAGATGCTATACTTCCTGGTTTGGTCTTCGGACCGGGTCCAAGTTAACAAAACCCAAAAATGTCATATTGAAATCTAAACTTGCAAATTGCACCTATATTTCAACTAGACATTCAATGTCCATACAACATTCTAAAAGAACAGATACTCGTATGTATGTTGAAGTGTTCAAACAATAGGGACATGTGCAAGTTAGGTATAAAACAAAAGAACAGATGCTATACTTCCCGGTTTGGTCTTCGGACCGGGTCCGGGTTAACAAAACCCAAAAATGTCATATTGAAATCTAAACTTGCAAATTGCACCTACATTTTAACTAGACATTCAATGTCCATACAACATTCTAAAAGAACAGATACTCGTATGTATGTTGAAGTATTCAAACAATAGGGACATGTGCAATTTAGGTATAAAATAAAAGAACAGATGCTATACTTCCCAGTTTGGTCTTCGGACCGGGTCCGGGTTAGCAAAACTCAAAAAAAAAAATCAAAATTTGACATTGAAACTCCAACTTAGACATTCTAATGTCTATACAATTCCCAAAGAACAAATATTCGTATGCATGTTGGAATAAATACTAAGTCAAATATAAAGGAACAGATGCTACATCTTCCTAGTTTGGTCTTCGGACCGGGTCTGGGTTAACAAAACCTAAAAATTTGATATTATAAAATTTCAAATTAATAATATCCTAATTAATCACATATAATACAAGATATGAATCAACTAACATAGCTTCTAAAATTCAAATTCTCAGGAAGAAAAGTCCCAAACCCGATCCTCTATGTTCAAACTAGAGTGGACAAGGTTTATTTACTTCTTGAGAAAATGAATTTAGACCTGATCCTCTGTAGAAAACCGGACAGAGTAGACAAGGTCTATCAATTGATATTAACCCTAAGATCGAGAAGGGTAATTATAATTAAGATTTCAATGATAAATGATCATATATATTCAAATCTAAAATCAATCATAAAATGATCAAAATTCAAAGAAAATACAAAAAAAATATAAATAAAAAAATGAAATTAATTATTTAAATTAAAACTAAAAAATAAAAATCAATCCACCCCTCCGCAATTGTTTGTCTTAGGGTGGCAAATTAAGAAAATTTTTGCTCACAAAGAGCCAATGTCAAATTAAATACATAACTATTTTCACACTCAAATATTCCTAAAGCCCATAAGGACGTGGCCCATGTCCTCTGTCCATGTGGTTTTACTGTGATATGGCACAACATAAATGGCGGTTACGACCTGAGCCCTCTGACCGGGTGGTTCGCCGTGATATGGCACCACTAAATTACAGTCACGGCCGCAGCCCGTATGTTCCCCAACGGCTTTGCTCTTTGAGCTGTGAAATGTAGAATGTATTTGGTTGGGCGAAAAGCCCTATGTTAGCTAAGGTAGACTTATATTTGTCCCCTTAGACAAACTCCATCCCAGGTCTACAAGGACACCTTGGATGACATAACCCACATGTTGCTGACAAGGATCCTTCAGTTAGGTTGGGTCAACTACCTCCTCTAACTAAGCGGACCAGGGATCGCGACAGCCCGGGATGATGGAACCATGGGATCTTGATCGGGCGCATCATCGTTCCCCACACAAAAAGTTTTAAGTTAAAATAATAAATTTCATAAGTTCTAAGCTCCACTCACTGCAATTATATACTCATTATTTAACGATTCATTGACTAGCCTTAATCGAAAGTGCTCTCTCAGTATTGGGAGGGGTAATTAACTATAGGGGCTTGTGCCTATAGGAAACCTGAACCAGATATAAAAAGTTCTCACCAAATGAGAACGAAATCTCTGGGTAGTGTCTTATCTACTATTCATCTACCTTCTAAAATTATCACCGACACTTAAATAACTCTTTCCTATTTTTCGAAAGTGGTCGGTGGCGAATTTTTGGATCCCATAGATTTCTGGCGACTCCGCTGGGGATAGGTTTCTCTTTCCATCTTTGGCTAGTCAAATCTAAGTTATAATTGCAGTGGAGTATAAAAAAAAGAAATAAAAATGAAATGGGAAATGATAAGTTAAACGCGAAAACTTAAAAGCTTGCTACTCAAAGTCTTAAGTCATTTGAGATTTTATTTAGTGCATATGCTTAGTATGTTTTATCTTATCATACCCATATTTTTGGAAGTAAGGTGATAGTGCAATTATTTTTAATTGCTAATTTTTACCTTTAAATCTCCAGAATGGCACTACGTAACACAGACCGCATTTCTCTATAGTGGGCCAACATCCGTTTGGCCAACGCCGTCATCATCAATCGGAAGCACCGAGCTACCATCCGCTTTGGTAGCATGGATTTCCACCATCTTGAATGAGCAAGTTGCTAGGCCTCGACTTGTGGCGTAAAACTCATCCCCGACGCCATGTGCGAATCAAAAGGCAAGTTGTGACCCCTACTGCCGTAGGGTCACTTCAAAAGAAACAATCAGTCTTTGAGAGGCTCGGCCCCTTGAAGACACCAATCATGAAGAGGGTTGTTACTGGGCAGACGGTCTCTTTTGTCCCTAAAAATAATGCAATCCAGCCAGCTGAACCATTCGCCCCGGGGAGGCATGATGCTGAAGCTTCTTCATCTGGAAGTAAGCTTAGCCGGAGGCAAAGAAGAAAAAGAAATCTTGAGTTGCGTGCTCAACACTTATTGCCCGTGCAGCCAACTGCACAACCAACAGTGGAACCAGCAGTGAGTGTTCCCACCCACAATCGGTTTGATAACCTTAAGTGGGTTAAACGGAATAGCTCTACTGGTCAGCTCAAGCAGTCCTTCTGGACCCCACAGCGTCAGGTTCCAGCTCCTCGTGAGGAAACCCAAACTATACCGCATCGAGTGCATCGAGTTCTCTTGCCAAGGAGAGAGGCGATGAAAAGAAAATACCTCGTTATCGGATGTTAGACGCCTCCAAGGAGACCTCATCCCAACTCAATGTCAGACACCAACCAATCCATGTCCCACATGAACATCGGTGTGACACTTGGATCAGCTGTGAATCCACCGAAAGGTCCCGGTGGAAAGGTAAGCAGATATAGAGGCCTAGGCCTCAAAAAGAAAATGCTCTAGAGAAAAGTCATGGCGTGACATCTGGTCTGAATTCCCAGAGATCCGCCCAAACTCAAATCTACCAGCGATGGGAGCCTAAAAAGAGGGCCCCCAATGATAAAGGATATGACGGTAGACACCTTGGAGAATCCTCCAGGGGATCCCGTCATCAATTAACTCCATCCCATCAAGAGGAGGTTAACTTCGATCGAAGCCCTCTAACTGAAGAAATTTCGATTCCACACTTGGAATCAGAAGTCCATTGGAGACGCCGATCTGAAATTGGTGTCCAAGAGGACGAAGAAGAAGAGGAGGAGGCAATGACTGTTGAAGTAGTGTATATGGTGCAACAAGTCGGTGAGCCATCTGGTGTGCGCCAATATCAACCTAGGCATCGCATACACAAGACTTCCCTCAACTCAAGAACAACAAAATGTTCAAATAGAGGAAGCATCCTCTGAGTCTTCAGGAGAGGAACAACAAGAAGAGGAAGAAGAAAGGGAAGAAAATCCAACATTCGCCGATACTATCACTTTGGCAGAGGCGCAGAGACAAATTCAGCATCAGATGAAAGCCAAAGATAAAGAAATCGCTCAATTGAATATGAAAATGAGCGAAATGATGATGCAGATGACTGCAATGATGCAGTTAATGCAGAGAAATATTACGACAGGTCCAACACCTGTCCCCCCAAATAATCATCAAGCCTCCAGCAACGCCCATGACAATCCTCCAATAAATTTGATCTCACATGCTTCAAGGGTCCAAATTGAGCCTGAAGCGAGGATTGGAATAAATGAGTCAGCTCGGCAACCTGCTTCTCAGAATATACAAACTATATCTGAAGCCGTGATAGCCTCTCAACTTGATACTATCTTGAATGAGAAGATCAAAGCTGTTATAGCTGCGGGGCAGGCAGAAAAATTAGTAAGCAAAGGTCGCCCATATCCCGTGGAGTATGATCAAATTCCATACCCAAAAGGATATTCAATGCCAAAGTTTAATCTCTTTGATGGAAATGGTAATCCCAAGCAGCATCTAGCCCAATTCAAAGCATCCTGTGGCAACACAGGGGGTAATGATGCATTATTATTCTGCCAGTTCATCAATATTTAACTTCGACTGCTTTCGAATGGTATGCTGAGTTATCAAATGACTCCAAGACTTTACCAACTTGAAAATATGTTCGTTAAAGGTTCACACAAAGAAAACAAGAAACAACCATTGTTGATCTTGCCCTTGAGAAGAGGAAGAAAGACGAGTCAGTAACCTGATATATTACGCGTTGGCGAAACATGAGTATGAAATGTGAGACAAGAAGAGCATTTCAATTACTGATGGGCAACATTGATGATAAGATGGTGCCTTATCTTTGCATGGCTTCAATTACCATATTTCAAGAGCTACTTGATAGGGTGGCTAAATTTGAGAAATTAAATTTGTCACGCTCCGATGGCCAGCAAGATAAATCCAAAAGAGCAAAAGCTCTAGACCCAAAGAAAGGTGAAACACATTTCACCTCATATAAGAAGGATACAGGTAAGCGGTTAGTCTATAACGTAGACAAAGAAAGGCTACCTGTTTATCAAGAAAAACCAAGGCAGTCGTTCAATCCTGCTCCACAACCCAAGCTCATACTTGGAGGTAATGATGTACCTCGAGGTCGCTTCAATGAAGGAACCAAAGCAAATAAAAGGAGAATGACTCAATGGCCAACCTAAAAGAAAAGCTGAACAAAGAGTATTCTTTAAGGGAAAGTGTGGCCAAATTGTTTAAACATGCACTCAAAGTAAGTCTCCAACTACCAGAGTGTAAAAGACCTGAAGAGGCTGGACAAGCAGATAATCCTAACTATTGTCCATATCATCGGGTGCTCGGCCATCCTGTTGAAGATTGTTACATATTCAAAGATTGGCTCGAACGAAAATATAGAAATGGAGAATTCACATTGTCGGACAGTGTATTGGTGCGTCCGAAGAAAGAATCCACCAAAGTAATCACCTCATCTCCAACTATCAAGCAATGATAAAGGCAAAGAGAAGTGGTCGATGATGAAGGATGTCCGCAGCCTCTAAAAAGATGTAAAAAAATGAAGCAATTGGAAGGCATTCCGTATTCAAGGAAATCACCACTTGACTTGAGTTGAGACAAAACCTGTTATGGGAAGGTTGGCTGCCTCAAGAAAGACAACCAGCCAAATACCGCAAGGGAAGGCTAAAACAAACAAAAAAAATAAACTAAATAAAAGAAGAAGAGATGAAAAATGTTACTACTATTGATGGTAACGTAACACGAAGGATCATCAATAACATGGAAGATTATATACAATCAGCAAAACGACCTATCACGCTTGCAGAATTCATTACAAATCTTCAGATCAATGAAGAAGCAGGGGAAGAAGCTGAAGAACTTCCTACTAAGTCTTGCTTGATGATGCATGAAGCTAATAGTAGCTTAGAAGAACTCTATTTCCCAGATAAAGATGAATCAGAGCTCACCATATCAACAAACATAAAAAATATAAAACTAGGCAGTGATTCTGAATCTTCTAGTCCATCATTAGATGGGGCAGGAGCAGATGCTGAAGCAACTGAGTCATCTGAATATTCAGATGCAAATGAAGTAGCTCAAGTACAGTTGAGAAGTGGTCGAGTGCTACCATCCCAGGAAAGAGCCAATGAATAAAGATAAAGGAAAAGAAATTGAAGTCAATGAAAGAGTTATCCCTAAGGATTCAAATAAGAAGCCTTCATCAAAAGGGATCGACTACAATATTCTATCCCATCTAAGGAAAATTCTGGCACAGCTTAGTGTATACGAAGCACTTCTAATGTCGAAGATCTCTGTAACACCTTAATTGAAGCTCTCAAAGAGCCGGGAAAGTTCGAAGCATATTTTTCACGGCTCCGAGACCTTGCATGTTCAAGAGCCTCCAATGGTCACATTTTCGAAGATGATCTAATGCTTGGGACCGAGCACAATCGCCCCTCAGATGTTACGGTGAAAGTGATGAAATTATAATACCGCTGATCTTAATTGATCCGGTTCCTCGTGAATCTTATGAACTTGAGAACTCTTAGATGCTATCTCTAGATGTACAACATGGACGAGATAAAGTCATGGTTCAAGGATTCAATGAGAAGGGAAAACTATCGGTCATTCGTCCTCCCTCTTAAATTTGGAGACCTCTACACAGAAGCCAAATTTCATGTGATCGATGCAGATACTTCATTCAGAGCCCTTCTGGGTCGACCATGGCTTCATAAGTATGGCATTGTCCCATCTACATTGCATCAATGTATGAAATATACAAAGGATGGAGAAGAATGCCAAATTGTGGGTGACATGCAACCTTTTGCGGTGCATGAAATGAAGATTTACCAAGATGCCAGTTATTTCCTTAGGGAATCAAAGCTAACAAAACAACTAAAAATATGCATCTACTTCAAAACCCATAAAAGAACAAGTTAAGAAGAAGGAGAAGATAAAATGAATAAAGGAAAGGAGATTGTTCCAAATATCCTAGGGATATAAAGAACAAGTCTAAAATCAATAACACTGTCCCTCATCTAGGCGTGAAACTGAAGAAGAAGATGAATGTGTCCCTTCTAAATCCAAAGGTCCATGCTCTTCCGGTAAAACAGCTTGAGGAAAATCATTTGACTCGATTATGAGTTTGAATCTTTGAAGGTAAGGTGCAATGCACCTACTTTAAAATAATCATAGATCCATCAGCTATGCTACAAGTAGTCACTCCCATTCCTCCTCAACATTTTAAAGAAATCACCCTCGAGAAACTCACAAAGTCGAGGCGGTGACTTCTATGCACCTCCTCTCCACAGAAGCAGGAAGCTGTTTTATCGAGGGGTGTCAAGAAGAGGATCTGATTGGGTAATGCAACTATCTCAAGAAGAAGAAGCTATGCCCACAAGGATACCAAAATATTACTCTCCAAAGATGCAATCTATGAAACATGGGGTCCGCCAGTAAGCAAAGGACTAAGCTCTTTGAAATGATGTGGTACCCAAAAGGTTCTCAAACCATTGGTAAGAGAAAACAAACACACTACCAAAGGCCTTGGTTTCATCCAAGACAACGGTCCACGAATATACACATTGCATAATAGAAGTAGAGAGTGATGATGAAGATGAGAATGTCATTCTTAAGTTAGTCTCAATAATGAAGAAGTAGAAGCGGGCACAAGAGCTTGAAGATGGTGAGGCGACTATGGATGAACTTAAAGAAATTAATTTGGGAAAGGAGGATCCTCGCCAACATTCGTCTACTTCAAGATAAAGTGGAAGAATTAAAAACCTTGTCTCAGAATTGAGGCTTTGCTTGGACATATGCTGAAATGCCGCTTATCCCGATATGGTTCACAAACTAGCAATTAAGCCAGACGCGACACCAGTCAAGCAAGCCTCTAGGAGAATGAGATTGGAGGTTGAAGAACAGGTAATTGCAGAAACCAAGAAGCTCATTGAAGCTGGTTTTATTCGAGAAGAAAAATACGTTGACTAGATAGCTAATATTGTCCCCGTGAAAAAGAAGAATGGTCAGATTCGTATCTGTATCGACTTCAGGGATTTAAACAAAGCATGTCCAAAGGATGACTTTCTTCTATCGAGACCTTAGTGGATAACACTTCAAACCATGACATGTTCTCATTTATGGACGGATCATCAGGTTACAATCAAATCAAGATGGCTCATGAAGATGAGAAGCATACCTCATTCAGAACGTCAATTGGCATATATTGCTATACGTCATGCCCTTACTTGAAGAATCAGCTACATACCAAAGAGCTATGACGAATCTTTGATGAGTTGATTCATCAAAGTAGAGTGCTATGTTGATGACCTCGTTGTCAAGAGTATAGATCGCAAAGATCATCTCAATGATTTAAGGATTGTCCTTGAAAGAATCATAAAATATGATCTCAAGATGAATCCTCTCAAGTGCGTCTTTGGAGTCTCTTTGGGAAAGTTCCTTGGATATGTCATGCACCGTGGAGGGATTGAAATCGATCCCAACAAAATCAAAGTGATTGTCGAAATGCCTCCTCAAGAGTCTTCATTCACTCCATGGACATCGCATTCATTAGAAGATTTATATCAAATCGTGAATGTCGACCCTTTGCAAAATTAATGAAGAAAGATACTCCTTTCAAGTGGGATGAAGAATGTCAAGAGGCCTTCGATAGTATCAAGAAATATCTATTGAACCCACCCATTCTTGCAGCTCCAATCCCAAGAAAGCCTCTCATCTTGTACACACTGAGGAATCTCAGGTGCTTTGTTAGCACGACATAATGAGGAATTCATATTTTTAGAAGGATTATTAAGTTCTTTCAAGGCCACATCATAAAAGCACTACATTGTCATACCCACAATTTGATATTACATATGTACCCCAAGCGGTGAAGGGCAAATTTGATTTTCTTCCATCATCCGTACTCATTGCTTAACAATGATCTTCCGATGAGCAAATCATGCACATATATGAAAAGAAAAGCAACAAATGTGGGGTATTTTGATGGAGCCGTCCATTAGATACACTCAACCCTCAAATCCCAAAGGCTCAAGCGGTATCATCTCATCTTGATCACACGAAGGTGGCATAGACATTCTTATAAATTAAATCAACCAACCAACAACGGCGATATGAAGCGTTGGTGGCAGGTTTAGAGGAAGCCATTTCCATGGGAGTCCAGAATCTTCAAGTTTATGGCGATTCTCAACTCATCATCAATCAAGTGTTGGGCCTTTACAAAATCAACAAGCTTGAATTGGCCTACTATCACAAATGAGTTCTCGAGCTTATGAAGCAAATTCCAAATGTCATTATGACTGAGTCTCCAGTAGGAATAGCAAGCGGTGCTTAGCTAAATTAGCTAAAGAAATGGCGAGTATGGATGACGACGACTACATACTAAGTAGTGTGTGCACTCGTCGAGTCTTAGAGCCAATAAGTTTAAGATCCCCGCTGGAAGAGGGGTCGTCAAACATAAATCAGCAGGGTGCAGCTCGTGTTGCTCCTTACACTCCATTACAAATTACTTCTCAAAGTCAACAAGATAAGCCTCAGGCCATTCAAGAAGAAAGCCTCCAACTTGCGGAAGTGCCAAAACCGTACAATGAAATTTTTATAGTAGAAGAGAAGGAAGACTGGAGACTTCATACTTCAAGGAAGGCAAATTGCCAATAAGTCGATAAAACTTGAGAAAAGGCTTATATATATATGTTGGCAATACTATATCGTAGATCCTTGAGCAGATGTACGATGTTTGGGAATAGAAGAAGCCAATAGTAATTGTTGAAATCCATCAAGGACTTTGTGGTGCACACCAATCAGTCCTAAAATGGCTTTCAAAATTAAAAGAATTGGATACTATTTGGTCTATGGTAAAAGATTGTATCAATCATGCCAAGAGATGCCATGAATGCAGTCCATGGTAACATAATTCATCAGCCTCCAAATCTGTTGCATCCAACGATAGCATCTTGGTCGTTCGAGTGCTGGGGACAGATGTAATTGAACCAATTGATCTACCATCATCAGCTGGCCACCGCTTCATCTTAGCAGCCACTGATTATTTCTCCAAGTGGGCTGAAGCCGCCATTTAAAGAAGTTATAGCTGAACAAGTGACTAACTTCTTTACCCACAATATTGTCTATAGATTTGGTGTACCATGCCGAATCATTTCAGATAACGGATCAGCCTTCAAAAGTACTAAAGTTTACAAATTTGCTGATCGACATAAGATTGATTGGCGATATTCATCAATTTATAAAGAGCAATGGCTTGAGGCATTTAATAAAACACTAGTCAAATTGCTTAGAAAAATTCTCACAAGAAATAAAAGGGAGTGGCATACCAAACTTGTGGCGCTATGGGCTTATGTACCACTTACAAAACTCCTCTGAGTCTACCCCTATGCACTTGTGTTTGGGGGCAAGCGATTTACCACTGAAGTTGAACTACCTTCGCTCAGTAGCCATTCAACAAAATCTTACCCAAGATGAGAATGCTCGTCTGGGAAGAGGAAAGAGCTTGGTCGCTCCATGCTCAGAAAATCTAGAAGTTCTCGGGCAAGGATGTCCGAGCATTGATCATACAATACATCCTCGAGCTTTTCAGGAAGGAGAATTGGTCCTGGTGTTGAGAAGACCAATCATCCCTCATCGCAGAATTGGCGATAAATTTGAACCTAATTGGGAAGGACCTTTTGTTATTGAAAAGGTATATCAAGGGGGAGCCTATCAGCTCATTGACTTCAAAGGTGAAAGACCAATGCCTCCAATCAACGGTCGGCATTTAAAGAAATATTACACATGAAAGTGTGATTGGACAAATCCTACATTTGAAAATCTTTATTGTCAAACACTTATGAAAATTTTCATTGGAAATTCTCTTGTAACACAAGAATGCATTTCCAAAATAAAATAAAAATCCCCCTGTTAGACAGGGGGCATTTTTTTAAAATTTTTATAGTAAAGTATTGGGCATTCCTGGTAAGACAGGGGGCCTTTCTTTCTCTTTGGGTTGACATCGTGCCTAGTGCCGAGATCCCCACATGCATACTCAAAATTATGTATTCAAATTCTCAAATTTAAAAGTCTTATTGACCAAAGAAGAAAAAATTTTCAAGTCTGCAAACTTCAACAAACCAAGTTGGAAGGACATTTTCCATCCCACTTCAAATCTAAAGGCTCAAGTTGGTGTATAAGGTCGGACTCAACACGCCAAAATATGGCCGAGTCGTTGGCAGTGCCTCAACGCCATAAAGGCCGTAGTAAGAGATCCCATCTCGTTAGCAGGATAAAATCCTTCATCAATTGCTCAAGTCCACGGTGGGTGTATAAGGTGATTCAACACAAAATATGGCAGTGTGTCACCTTACTCAACACGCCAAGTAAGGGATCCTCCTACTTAGTTCAAAGACAAGAGCATCCAAATCCCCAAATCTCTCCAACTTGGTGAGTTCAAGTGACGCGGGAAATTATCCCTATTGGGTAAGATCATCTTTCAAAATTCTACAACAAACAAAGATATCCTTACAGAGGCACTAAGTCGAGTTTGGAATCAAATACAAATGTAAAATCTCAACTCCTTCAAGAAGTCTATCAATGCAAAAGCAAAGATCAAGGAAATTCTTCTTCGAAGTCTAATCAAGCAAAAGCGAGGACCGAAGCTATCCCAATGTTTGTATAAAGCTAAATCGAACTAAGGAGTTTTGTCATCAAGATGTCCATTACATGTGCAAAGCACGCGATGACTCTTTGCCATTGATCCAACACAAGCTCAGAGTTAGATGTCGCATTTATCCTTCTACAAGCCAAAGCGTAGCTAGAAGGTAATTCGTGTCGCTGACAAATCTCTTGATTCGGACTTTCTCCCATCAAATCCATCAAGGCATGAAGCCGATAAAAGGAGGCACAAGATATGAATCTCGATGAAGACTTCAACGTCAAAGCACAAAGCAGATGAAGATATTTCTCAACTATCCATCAAGTCCACAGGAAAATAAATCCCAAATTTTGAGATGAAATCTTCAACAAGTCCATCAAAGCACAAAGCATGACAAGATATTTTCATCTCTAAACTCCATCAAGTCAGTCACAAAGCGGGGCAAGAGGAAATCACAAATCCCAAAGTTCGAGATGAAATCTTCAAGAAGTCCGTCAAAGCACAAAGCACAGGACCAAAGACATTCTCATCTCACCGACTTCATCAAGTCCACCGATGCACAAAGCATAAAACCAATGAGATTTTCATCTTTTCAATAGACCATTAAACCTTTTTTTAAGAAGAGAGATCATGAAACGACATGATTGTGGTCTAGATTATATTCATGAAAATTGCGCAAGTACATATGAGATGACTGGTAAAGTAAAGAGAAAATACATCAAGGTAGACGAGATTGTAGGTCTCTAAGCTGAGATACAATAATAACAAGAGCCTCACTTTCTGTCTCGGCAGTTTGTAAATCCTCTACACTCACTCGAGTCACTCGACCATAGCGATGTTGAGTGAAATCATTGCTCTCTGTGCTTGTCGAGTTCGTCTATCTTGCTCCGCCTGCAGGTCTATCTTGCATGACACAGAATGCTTAAGCTCCCTCCAGAGGCTTCAAATCTTAGTAGTGATGCTTTCAATTTGAGCACCAATGTCAGTAGACTCACCACGAAGTCCTCTTAAAGCCGCGGAGCTCTTTTCAAATTCATCATGAGCAAAGTCGGCTCACGAAGCTCTCGACAATGATGAAACTCTATGACGAATTATGCTAAGGGTTTTCATTTGTTAGACTAGAAATTCGGCCTCCCGACATAGAGTCTCCCAATAGCGCAATTCCTCTTCACCCAATCCGAAATGAGCCAAGAAGTCTAGCATGGTATTTGCATCTCTCGAAAAGCGGTTAGTGATATTGGTGAGCCGGGTCCAACAGAGATCACTCGAAAATCACGTTCTCTTCATAAATATGCTCATTGCGTGAGTCCGCATATGATGCATGCCTCCAATGGATTTCCGAGGGGTAATCGATCCCTTCGGACGCTAAAAAAAAAAAAAGAAAAGAGGGGAAGGAAGAAGAAAGATAGTAAGAAGGAAAGTTAATGTTATATTTGAAAAGAAGAGAGTTATCGGTCATACGAGTCAAAGGCCTGTTTGAGGGCTCTTCAAGGTGGCTAACGGTTGGCGTTATGACTACTATCATTTCATCATTAGTGGCGTATGGTCTCACCATAATGATCTCTCATTCTCGATGTTTCACGGAAGCTAGGAAAGAAATCCATATAAGGAACTAGATCCACAAAAGGAGCAAGAGTGGTTGGAGCAAGAGGTTACGCGCATTGCTTGGAAGATCGACCCCAAAATCTTCAAATAGAATCGACATAGCAGGAGCAACTACTGCCGTATCAGGAAATTCAACCCCAAAGTCCCCAAAGGAAACTGTCTCCATGCTAACGGACATTCTCAGCCCTAGATTTTCTTCTTCGGGAGTTAAGAGGCATCGTGGAATAAGGCTAGCTGACCAATCAGTTGAAGCTCTTGGAGGATCTTCATGACGAGGACGTCTTTGTCGATGAGATGAAGATGGTACCTCCGCATGACTAGTTGAAGGTTCTCGAGTCTACACTCGGGGAAGTGAACCTATTCCTGCCGTTGATCCGACATTATCTCTCTCGCCTATTACACAGAAAATACAAACATGTGTGTTAGGAATGAAGAGACTTAGAAGAATTAAATAAATAGTCAAATAAATAAATAGTACAAGATATGGAGAATCATACCTCTGCTAGAACTGCCATCATGGCGAGTTCGTTGCCCTCGAGGAACCCCAAGTCTCCGCACTTGTCGCTCATATTTACGAGCTCCGAGTCGGTGCAAAAGATAAGCGTACCCAAGTTAAGTGAGTATAGCTAACTCCCGTATGACTGAGAGGAGTGGCCAAACAGAATTTTGAGTTTGTGCCAAACCTGAGCAAATGAAGCCAAATCACGGCGGAGATAATCTAGTCTCAACAGCGACATCCATCGGCCGATCGCGGAATGAATGAATTCGCCTTAGCGTCGCTACGAAAAAAACGTCGTGCTACCCGGTTAGGCTGATATCCTTCCAAAATAATTGGCGACCGGATCAATAACAAAGCCGACGGGGATGCTAATAAAGTATTCGATTAGGCTGAGTTAAAATGTGTCTACCTCGGGTCCCATATCAACCTCCCTCAGACTAGGAGGTAGATTTGCAACCTCAAACTGGTGAACGAGATTGAATCTATCAGTGACCAAATAAGGAGCGAAGAAAAATAAGCGTATTCGTTCACGTTCCAAAGTAGAAAAGGCTTGTGACAATTGCGTGACTACGGGATAGTGCATCTCTAAGAAATATGAGGGACATCCTAAATAAGCAAAAGCCCCGTGAACATGAATATGAATCCAGGCGTGGATGTACTGCCAGGGCAGAATCGAATCATGTGGTTCAAGTGAGCTAGTCTCTGGAATAACCTTTAACACCCTGTATATCTTAGCAAGAATTGGGGGAGCCAAAGAAAGTCGTTCACCTTGGGAGATCTTACTTGCGGCCAATAAGGTGCTGGAATGAATATATCCCTCCTTGATGGGCAAGACGAAAAAACACAACCACATAGCTAAAAAGCCAGCTAAAAATAAATCCTTGCCCATACCTGGATGCGCTGGAGAAAAATGTCCATGTGATAAAAAAGGCTCGGCAATCTCTTCGGACAAATGACCACCAAACTGCACACCCATTTCGAAGGGATCATGTAATAGAGCTGAGAGAGACAATAAGCTATCCTCTCGTAAGAAGCTGCAGATCCAAATATCAATAGGTATAGTCGCTCGTGAACGCATGGGTAGCCCGACAGCTTCATAAGTGTGCCGATAGTGATTAAGCAAGGCAGGATAAATTGAGGGTAGAATCATCTCGCCCCGCCTATTCCCATCTGCAGAAGGCTGCCTATGAAAAAGTTCATCATCGGAAGGAATGTATTCTTCATAATGACTACCATAAATAGGAAGACCCGATACTGCTTGCAAGTCACTTAATGTAATAGTTAGTTCCTCAGAGATGATCCAACAAGTGTTACTCCGCATCCCGTAACTCAATAAAGCCTCTTATCCATGAGGAAGGAATGTTCACGAAATCAAACATGGAAGCATAAATTGCCCTATAAACACCAAAGCCTTTAGAACGTCCTTGTGAGCTCGAAGAATGTATCTAGCCCAAGTGACATACCCCTTGTTTGGACCATGATCGGCCTATGGATGAGCCTCAAGGCCACTCTAGTGAGTTAGACTGTAATTGGCGATGACTAAGTAAGTGTGATTGCCTCGTTTGTTCTATGATGTCAGCGGCTGGCTGAAGAATTTCACATAAGCCGTAACTCACTTGATCAACGGTGCTAGGGATTATACCACATTTTAGCTTAAGTAGTCACCCATTCGGAGGATTCTCGAATCGGACGTGTTCTTCAGAGCAATCCGGAAGGGCAGGAGAACGGGTGAAAAAGTTCTGAAATATATCACGCCCTTGAAGCATATCATTATGCTGCTCCAGTCTGTCCAAAATGTCCACATTATTTCGAGGGTCATGTGAATCAATCATAGACCATATAGCATCCTCGTGTAAGGCAAATCGATGACCTCCTCCAACATTTCCCTAAAGGATTATAAAATAATCATATATATATATATATATATATATATATATATATATATATATATATATATATATATATATATATATATATATATATATATATATATATATATATATATATCAAAGGAAAGGAAAGGAGAAAATGAAGGCAAAAAAACCCAAAAAGAAAGAGTAATCCTTAACAAACATGAATCAGCCTATGCAAATTTAATGAGATGCTTCTCCACATAGCAGAATGGTCACATAAAGTACATGGGCGAGAATAAAAAGAGCAAGGTCAACTAATTCAACAAACACAGCTCCATGCAACACCATGTTTGTTGGGGCATTTGTTGACCTACAACTATGTGTAAAAAATGAATAAATAGATGTTGAATCCCCCTAATCGCGATCGAAATCGATTAAATTCGCTTCGATTTTAAAAAAAAATTTTGAGCAATGCGGAAAAAATATTAAAATTAATTAAATAGAAAATATCGAATCAATTAATGATCGATCCAAAATTAAAATTAAAATTAATTTTAATGAAATTATGCATATCAAGTCGAGAAGCCTTGTGATGTCTAAGCGACCTCGTTTGTGAAATTGATCGCGCCGTCATCGCCGAAACGTCGAGACCTATCAAATGACACCTTTCGAGATCGACTCAGCAAAATGTGCATGAATGTCGACCAATTCAAATGCGAAGTCACAAAATTTAGACCTAACTTCACTTTGACCATTGCCGATGTTGTCCGAACAGCCTCCGATCGCCAAATTGATCTCGCCATTACGTTCGGCACAACTGAAACACCTAAAATTGACACCCATATTGCTAGGGTTTAGTTCATAAATTAATATCACATAAAATAATATTAAATTATAATTAAAGGGACTAATGGTTGCTTAATCCCTTAAACCCTCTTAAGCCCCTACCCCATCGTTGAGAGGAGGAGGCCTAAAGATCGATCGTTGACCCTCATTTCAGCCCTCTCCCTCATTTCTCTCCCTCTCTCATTTTTTTCTGCTTGTGATCTGTGGCTCTCGACATTCCCTCTCTCGATCTCTCAGCATTCTCCTCCCATGCACGAGTTCACTCATTCTCCTCTCCCCGCGATTGACTCTCCCCTCTTCACCTTCTCTTGACTTTAGCTCCATGATTCGATTCTCCCTCACTCCCACCCGAACTCCCCAGCTCCTTCTCACTCTCAGTTCATGGCATTTCCCCCTAGTCATCTCTTCTTTCTCTTCTCAGTGTAGGAAGCTGAATCGAAACTTGAGGGTTAGCAACCCTAGCCAAATCCCTTTCCTCCTTTCCTCTTAGCATTCGAAACCTCTAGGTTATTTCTCTCTAACCCTAAGCTTGTTCTTATGCATTTGAGTTTCTTTGGAAGTTAGGGTTTTTTTGCTAAATATATATCTTATGCTTGGGATTATGCTAAGAGTTTCCTTTAGGGATTTGGGATGATGTATGGCCCAAATCTCAATTTTTTGATTTTATGGTATTCATTCTGAAAATGCTTTGGGATAATGTATGGCCTAACTTTTCTTTCTCTTGTCTGGATGCCTACACTTTCTTTAGGTGCTTGCTGAAATTGGTTTTTACCAAAGGGAGGTTGAATCAAATTTTTTTTAAAAGGGGGTTGGGTGCTTTCTGAAATCGGTTTTACCTAAGGGAGGTTGAATAAATTTTTTTTGTAAGGGGTATGGGTAGCTACTTGCTATTTCCTATGAGTCTCATTTGCTTTGCCTCTTGCACATAAAATCTAAAATCAAGGAGAGATGGAGTTAAGATAGAAGTGTGGGGATATGACAAGTTTAGATGTGTAGCCTAAATGTCATACTACTTGTTGTCCTTGGTTACATGTCTCAATAATTAGCTTCCTCTAGCTATGATACATGAAATTCTTTTATTTAGCATGGGAATGATGCAATGCTGATTATTTTACCTAAGGGAAATCCATTGATTGACTTTTCTAAAGGGATAATGCATGCTGAAAATATTTTTTATTAGAGAAATTGAATCGATTTGCTAATGTGTATGATACGTTTGCATTTTATGAAAGGGGAAAACTATTAGCTTGTTGTTTAGGCATAAGCATGCTGAAAATTGTGAAAGGGAAAACTATTAGCTTGTTGTCTAGGCATGAGGCTTGCTGAAATTTATTTTCCTCTAAGGGGGAATCAATCATCTTGTTATTTAATGGGTAAAATATTTGCTGAAAATATTTTCCCCTAAGGGGGAATCAATCATTTTGTTATTTGATGAGTATAAGGCTTGTTAAACTTTCTTATCTAAGGGAGAAATCAATTAGCTTGTTGTTTGATGAGATATGATGCTGTTCTCCTATGAATTTCATGCTTCTACTTTGCTTCAATTTATTTCCTATGAAGGGAATTATATATATATCATGCCTCTTTCATGTGCAAGTTGAAATCAAATTAAGCGAAGGATTTGGTTATACCACTTGCTATTATCTATGAGTTTCATTCTTGCATACTTGCATATGTGATATCTTGTTAACAGGGAAATGCTAGCTATCAAAGTTTCAGCCGCGGTGTCTCATGACACCACCCATGCACGCCTTTCTTGGCGTGGTGGGCAGGCTCAGTCTCTCATGGCAACCCCTGGAGATCCGGGAGGCTGTTGTAAACCTGATAAACAGATAAGGATTTAAAATTTCTCTCTTGCAATATTAAGAAATGCAAGCTATCAAAGTTTGATCCGTGTCTCGACACCACCATACATCTTCGTGGTGGGTCTCGGCTCTCATGGCAACCTGCGGGTGGAGAGCCGGTTTGTAAACTTTGATAAGAGATAAGGATTGTAAAATTCATCTTTATACTCTTGAAATATTAAATGCTAAGCTATCAAAGTTTCACATGTGTCATGACACCACCCATGCATGCCTTTCTTGGCATGGTGGGCTCGCTCTCTGGCAACCTGGGAGGCTGGGAGGCTATTGTAAACTTTGATAAGCACGGAGATAAGGATTCATGGAAAATTACTGTTATATTATGCTAATCCCATGCACCCCTTTCTTGGCGTGGTGGGCAAATAAATTTTCGACCGAGGTGTCTCACGACACCTACCATGCACGCCTTTCTTGGCATGGTGGGAAGGCCTAGTCTCCTGGTAGCCTCTATGTGGGATGACGGGAGGTTTTTCAAAAAAAAAAAAAGGAAGGGAGAGAAAAGAAAGGATGAAATGCTTAAGTTATGTTGGCTTAAAATTTTCTTTATCTCAAATATAAATGCTTATGTGTTGAATTTCTATATCATGCAAGCTATTTTTCATGTTTGATCATTATGACATGCATGGTGTAATACTCACCTTAGAATTCTATTTAGCTTGACATGTGAAATACACATTAGACATATGTTCAAACATAAATACCTCCCCTACTTTACTTGTCATTCCCACCATGATTTGCATACATACATGAGATATGGTGAAGACTTGAAGCAAACACATATGGAATAAATTAAATCTACCATATGACATCACATATATCAAGAAGATATAAAAAAAAATGGTTAAGTTAGAAAAGAAACTCACAAGTCTATGTAGCACAACTTAACCCTTTATGCAAGATTGAAAGAACTTAAACTTGTTGTATAAGGGAGAAAAGGAGAGTAGAAAATGTAAGTACCTTGTGAAAGGAAAATCCCCTCTTATTTATAGGCTTCCTTAGCCCTTTCTTTTTGCCATCTATTCTTATGGCATCGACACGTGGTGCCTCATCATAAATTGCATGCAAGGAAACCATCTAATGTAATGCCATTTGTCATATTGCATGCACATGCATGGACATGTGGCATGCCCTTGTGCATCCTTATCTCTTTTTTTGAAGAGGAAAATAAAGCCTTTGCCATATCTTCTTAATAAATTTAATGAGTATTTGTCCCCCCACTTGCCATGAGCTTGCATGTGAAGGAGGTGGATTTTAATTAATCCACTTGCCTCTTTTAAATGAAATATGACATCTACTCATATTTTTATATTCCCCTCTCTCTTATCAAGAGAAATAAATGGGCTATGGGTATTTGATCATATGGGCCTTCAAAATGATTATTTTAGCCCCTTTATGTTTGCTGATTTGCCACATAAAGAAAGGGTTTTTAGCTAAATCAAATGCCTAAACTCATTCTAGGCCCATCACTTTATATTTGATCATATGGGCCTTCAAAATGATTTGTTTGTTTATGCTGATTTTGCCACATAGAAAGGGTTTTAGCCCAAATCAAATGCCTAAACTCATTCTAGGCCCATCACTTTATATTTGATCATATGGGCCTTCAAAATGATTTGTTTTATTTATGTTTGCTGATTTGCCACATAGAAAAAGGGTTTTAGCCCAAATCAAATGCCTAAATTCTAGGCCCATCACTTTATATTTGATCATATGGGCCTTCAAAATGATTTGTTTTAGCCCTTTTGCTGATTTGCCACATAAAGAAAGGGTTTTAAATCTAATAAACTCATTCTAGGCCCATCACTTTATATTTGATCATATGGTCCTTCAAAATGATTTGTTTTAGCCTTTATGTTTGCTGATTTGCCACATAAAGAAAGGGTTTTAGTCAAATCAAATTCATTCTAGGCCCATTACTTTATATTTGATCATATGGGCCTTCAAAATAGTTATTTCATTTATGTTTCTGATTTGCCACATAAAGAAAGGGTTTTTAGCCCAAATCAAATGCCTAAACTCATTCTAGGCCCATCACTTTATATTTGAACAAATAGGGGTCTTTTACCAAAATAATGTATATATTTTCAAAGAGCAGTCTACATCTTCGGTTTGGTCTTTGGATGGTCAGTTAAAAACCCAAAAATGTCATATTAAAATCTAAACTTGCAAATTGCACCTACATTTCAACTAGATTCAATGTCCATACAACATTCTAAAAGAAACGCTATATGTATGTTGAAGTGTTCAAACAATAGGGACATGTGCAAGTTAGGCATAAAACAAAAGAACAGATGCTATACTTCCCGATTTGGTCTTCGGACTGGGTCCAGGTTAACAAAACTCAAAAAAAAAAAATCAAAATTTGACATCGAAACTCCAACTTAGACATTCTAATGTCTATACAATTCCCAAAGAACAGATATTCATATGCATGTTGGAGTAAATACTAAGTCAAATACAAAGGATCAGATGCTACATCTTCCCGATTTGGTCTTCGGACCGGGTCCGGGTTAACAAAACCTAAAAATTTGATATTATAAAAATTTCAAATTAATAATATCTGAGAAGCTAATTCTGTCATATAATACAATATATGAATCAACTAACATAGCTTCTAAAATTCAAATTCTCAGGAAGAAAAGTCCCAAACTCGATCCTCTATGTTCAAACTAGAGTGGACAAGGTTTTGAAGGATTATACTTCTTGAGATAATTTAGACAGTCCTCAGCTGGGCGGTAGGTCTATCAATTGATATTAACCCTAAGATTGAGAAGGGTAATTATAATTAAGATTTCAATGATAAATGATCATATATATTCAAATCTAAAATCAATCATAAAATGATCAAAATTCAAAGAAAATACAAAAAAAATATAAATAAAAAAAACGAAATTAATTATTTAAATTAAAACTAAAAATTAAAAAAAATAAAAATCAATGCACCCCTCCGCAATTGTTTGTCTTAGGGTGGCAAATTAAGAAAATTTTTGCTCACAAAGAGCCAATGTCAAATTAAATACATAACTTTTTTCACACTCAAATATTCCTAAAGCCCGTAAGGATGTGGCCCGTGTCCTCTGTCTGCGTGGTTTTGCCGCGATATGGCACCACATAAATGGCAGTTATGACTGAGCCCTCGGAGTGGTTCACTGACACCACTAAATTATGGTCATGGCCGCAGCCCGTATGTTCCCCAATGGCTTTTCTCTTTGAGCTGTGAAATATAGAATGTATTTGGTTGGGCGAAAAGCCCTATGTTAGCTAAGGTAGACTTATATTTGTCCCCTTAGACAAACTCCAACCCAGGTCTAAAAGGATACCTTGGACGATGTAACCCATGTGTTCAAGGATCCTTGGTGGGTCAACTACCTCCTCGACTAAGCGGACCGAGGATGCTGATGATGGAACCATGGGATCTTGATCAGGCACGTCATCATTCCCCCCACAAAAAGTTTTAAGTTAAAATAATAAATTTCATAAGTTCTAAGCTCCACTCACTATAATTATATACTCGTTATTTAACGATTCATTAGCTAATCGAAAGTGCTCACGTATTGGGAGGAGGTAATTAACTATAGGGCTTGCTTTATAGAAACCGGAACCAGATATAAAAATTTCTCACCAAATGAGAATGAAATCTCTGGGTAGTGTCTTATCTACTATTCATCTACCTTCTGAAATTATCACCGACACTTAAACAACTCTTTCCTTTTCTCCGAAAGAGGTCGGTGGTGAATTTTCGGATCCCACATTCATCCCTAAGCAACCATCTAAGAATGGTTACCTACAATTACATACATAAATTGCATAAATAAAATGAATCCACTAAACAACTTTTGCATATTCCTTTTCTATTTCATTTCTTCTATATACATGTTTGTACTTAAGGAAAGTGATATATTAGTCTGGACAACCCCAAGATTGTGAGGCTTTAAGTAGCCCTAAGTAGGTCTTGTAACTTACACGTCTAGTAAATAATGGCGTTGTACTCACTTATGCCTTTCTTACTTTCATATATGTATGTGAAAATTTAGATAAGGAAAACCTTTTCTACTTAAGAAAAAAAAATCATGCATATTGAAGTTCTAAATTTTCCTAAATGGATTACTTAGCATGCATCATAAAGTGTGTTAAATACTCTCATTTGCATGTATACATATTCTTAGGGTCCGTCTATATGCATGTTATATATGTTGGGGAAAGAAATGAAATAATGTGTGTTATGTGAATTTTGATTCATTTTATTTAATCTTAAAATGCCTTTCTTTTTGGATAGGTTTGATTAGAGTTTATCTAAACTTAGGATTAATTAAAAGGTTTAATCAAAACATTCACCTAAATGAAAATAAAATATGAACCTACTTTAGAAAATTACTTAAGGTTAGGGAAAGAAAGAGAAGTTCTCTGTTCTTTCCATCTCTTCATAACTTAGTAATTAATTATAGGTTTAATTTAAACCAAATTAAAACATGAAATAAAACCAACCCAAAACACTTAAACAACTTAAATGAAACCCTCCTAAAAGTTTAACATATTCTTCACACTTAGAAAATTTAAACCTAAAGCCATAGCTATGCATACCACACAAACCTTCAGAGCACACACATTAGCCTAAGTCACCACTTCTAGCCTTAGGTTAGGTCAGTGCATGGTTTGATGTTTGTTTTCATTTGTGATATATGTTTTAGATTGGATGTTAGGGTGTATGCTCGTAGAATGAATGGTAGGATATACTTTGTCTAACTATTCTTTTCTGTAGGGGATTATGCTTAAGGGGTGCTATCATAAATAAAAATATAAATGCTTTTTCTTTTAGGTGCTTTATACCCCTAAGAATAATCCATAAGCCAGGTGGACTTAGTCACCTATGTATGGGGTGATAAGTCCAATATACATGTTTGAGATTTGTGTGGTGTGATTTAGCTAACCTTTGTTTTGCAGGTATTAGTTAGATTTCCACTTTTCCTTTACATCTAAAAATTTGTATAATTATTATTTTGGAATGATTATTATGGGTATTAGGATGAACATTTATCATAAGATCCCATCCTATGCACCATGTGAAGCCTTGGAGCATCTACCATCCAAACATCCAAAGGAATGAACCTAAAGAAGAAAAGAAGAAAAGAAGAAAGAAGAAAGAAGAAATAAAGCATGAAGACCCCCCATAATAATGAAATCCTTTGCTTAAATTGTAATTTAATTCATTTGTAATCTGGGTTGTATAAGCGTAGAGCTCGACTACCCAATTTGATATTTTTGGGTTTGTGTGGTGGTGCCCGACCATAAACGGCTATTTATTCTTTTTGCGATTAGCTTTATAAATTAAATGTTGATTTGTTTAGCTTTTTCATTAAGTTGCATGATTTTCCTAGTTTCTGCCTTACTTTATGTATGGCCTGGATGTGGATTAGGCTCTTTAGGGAAAAATAAATCCTTTACCCAACTTAATAATTCAAATTCAAATTAAATAACTCATAATCTCACCTAAAGCTTTGGTTTAAAATTAAGATAAAAGAATTAGCAACCCCTTAGCTAGATGAGTATTTATTTATAATATCATACACAAATGCATCTTATTTCACTCTTGATTGAAGGGCTTCCACCTTTGCCAGAGACCTTGGCTTGACCTTTGAGGGCTGTGGTAGAAACTTTCCTCCTCCCTTCTCATTGATTTTGGCCAATAACCTTCTTTCTCATGCATTGGTCATAAAAATCCTATTAGCTTGAGCCAAAAATGATTATCCAAAAATAAAAATAAAATGAAATTTGAATTGCATTAGATTTAAGTCATTTGGAGCATGTCCCTTTACATGATCTAGTCTCTTTTGGGAGTGAGTTTAAGGACTTAGTCTCTTTCTAAATAAAAATAGCCTAGCTATCTTGCATATACATAAAGACTTGCCTACATGTATTTAAAATCATAAGAGGAGTTAGTTGGCGGCCACCACCAGGTGGTTGTAAGTCCAAGCTATCAGGTGATTTGTCCTCTCTTATGGAGGTAAACCAATTACCCATTTTTGCCTTAGATTTAGGTTGTGCATCCAGCCCTCACCGAAGCTCCCTAGATTTAGGTTCTTAGGTTGCTTCTCCCCTTTGTGGGCCATAAGCATAATTCCTCACCTCCTAAGCATTTCTTTAATCTTGTGTTAAGGAATCTTAAGTCCTAAAATTCTAATTAAAAATTCAACTTAAATAAACTAAATCAATTTCATAAATGTAAAGCCCAACTATAGGATAGGTAGATGCTCATAGGTTTCCCTATTGGCATCTCCTACTTATCTTCCATTTTGTCTTTGATAATAACTCCCTCTTTTGATCAATACTATTTGATCTTCAAAAATATAAACTAATCGATTGATAGTCCTTTCCTATTGAAATCTTTAAATATAATGATCATTTACCTTAATCGAGAGTTTTTCTAAGGGATCCCGTCCTTTAGGATGCAATTAACTATGAGGACTTGCCTCTGTAGGGAACTTAATGAACCTGATTTAAAATAAACTTTGCTTTACTTTTTCATGTAAAGTACGGGAAGAATCTCTCGTACATATGCAAACCCATCATCCTTAGAAGTCCTTATTGAGGTTATTGGTTCCATTAAAGGGTAGTGACTTCTATCTTTCGAGATAGTACACTATTCCTTGATGATGTACCTGATCACCAGAATATGTACATCTATGGATCTGCGTGGCATCTTATCAAGATGAATTTTTATAGTGTCTTGCCTTTTCTTTCTCCCCACAGATTTGAAGGCAACTCCCTATAGAAAATTTTCTCCATAGGGTTCGAAAAGTAGTGTTTCTTTCATCTTCAGGAGACATCTTGATTTGGTTGTAGCTAGATGACCCATCCATGAAAGAAAACACTACATGATATGAGGCAATGTCCACCATTAACTCTGGTATAAGAAGAGGAACTCATCCTTAGGACACGCCTTATTTAAGTACCTGAAATCAATGTAAATGCAAATTTGTCCATTCTTCTTCTTAACTGGTATGACACTAGCTAACCAGGTAGGTTAGTTTTCTTCCCTAATTAAACCAAGATCGATCAGTTTCTTGACTTCATAAATGACCTGTTGTTCAATTTCTAATCGCATGCATCTAGGAGCTTGCTTGATAGGGATAGGGTTAAGATCTATTCCTATCTTGTGGACTACTACGTCAGGAGATAATCCGGGCATCTCTACATAACTCCATGTGAAGTAGTCTTTAAACTCAATAAATAACCTAACTAAGTCATTGGTTTCTTCTTCATTTAGTAATGAACTGATGTATGTCGGGCATGGACTTTCTTTTATCCCGAGGTTGATTTCTTTAAGCTTGTCTATTATTGAATAAATCTCCTATTCAAATTTTGAAGGTACATCTTTGATTTGGAGATCATCTGGATCATTTGAGATTTCTAAACACACATTCTCATAAGAGTTGGTGTTGTGTGAAAAGAATCTATCATACTCTAAATGATTGGTAACAACTAAGCAGTAATCATCATCATCGACTGGACCCACTGTACCAAATTCTAGCCCTACTCTTGATTATGCTTTCCTGTCTATATTATTTCATAGCTTTTCAAAATACTCTGATCTGTGCCTAGACCATTTGTGAGGAACCAAATCTTTCTGTATAAGATTATGAACATAAGGCAAGTAAAAGCCAAGTGGTAATTCTATTAATTCTTAAATGAATCTTCCTCCAGTTCTACATCAACTTCAAGACTTCAGGATGATGATCTCAAAAAGAATCTCTTTGGATTCATATCTTTAGAAGACTTAGGGGCTTCTTTAACTACTAAACCTTCCACCTTTTGAGATGAAAGTGAGATTAGAGCTAAGGTTCCTAGCTGCTGCCTAATAGTCTCGCATAAACCTGATTTGAATACTTTGCTTTATTTGGAGGCTCCGTCTTTGTCCTTGTCATAGATTGAATGGAACCCAAGAGGGTTGGCAGCTAATTATTAGATTCTCTTCAGCTGGATTCTAAGTCTATATGAATAGTAGAGGTACTCCTACGAACTGGAACATAACCCTTTTTGGCTGATGGCCAACCAAGGTGTCTTCCACCTCTGGAAATGCCTTTATTTCATGACTCTACCTCTGCCTAGTGGAGGTTGAGTCATCCTACCCACATGTGCATATGATGGAATGAAATGTGGGTGGAATGTGATATACAAATCTATTTTTCTCTTCAATTCCCCTTTCTTGTTCACTTGGATTTTCATTTTTCTTTTCTTTTTCTTTTGCTTTTTATTTTTCTTCTTTTTCTTTTGAATTTGCATTTAAATTTTGTCCAAGTCCATTAGAAAGGGTGTTTTGGGGAAAATAGTTGGTCGCATCCTCATAAATCTCAACCTCTCTGACTGAAAATGGCTTTTCATCCCCATTGACATGGTATTCAATCCCATCCTTTCTGAATTTGATGCACTCATGGAGGGAGGATGGAATCATCTTATTTTAATGTATTCAAGGCCTACCGAGGAAAGCTATGAATGAAGTATTCGAATCAATTTTGTAAAACTTATCTTTAGTCTACAAGACTCTTATCTCCAAGGGTAACACTATGGAACCTAATGCCCTCTCACCTTGTTCATTGAATTCTCTCAACATCATCTAATCTCCTCAAAGTGTGGAGATGTCGATCATCAAATAGGTAAGAGTCTTTAGACTCATAATGTTCATTGATACACCTTGATCGATGAGAACACTAGCAAGTCTGAATCTTCCCATGTCAACTGTGATGTAGAGGGGACAGTTGTGATCCAAATCCTCTAGAAGAAGGTCTTCATCTGTGAAAGTGATCCCCTGGGCTTCTTTTGCATAATGTGCCACTTCACCAATAGTGGTCAGCTAACCTAAACACATTTTAGGATCAAGGAGAGCCTTGATTAATGACTCCCTCATCTCTTTGGATAAGACGAGGGCATCATATATGCTTAGCTTAGATGGTAACTTCCTTAGATGAGAGAGGACATTGTAGTCCACATTGTGTTGATCCTCCATAAGCATATCTAAGGGTGGAGCATTGTATGGAGGGGCTTCTCGATCCTTTGTACCAATGACTTATTTCCCTATATCTTGAGGTGCTACCCTAGGAGGTAGAACCTTGCCACTACGGAGATTAACTTCGGTGATCTCTTGTGGCAAAGTAATGGAAGGTTCTACCTGCATGTCAGGCTCACCTACAACTTCTCCTATGAGACCCTTAGAATTGGATGATTCCAAGTCTATATCAAGAGGTGAACCTGTAGTGTTTAGAGTAGGAAAGTCTGACTCTGAATCAGAAAGAGGGATATCAGAATTGTTATAGTTATTTTGACTTGAAGAGTTATCATTAGGAATAGAAGAAGATAACCCATCAGAAGTGACACAGATGTAATTAAAGTTAGCTTTATTCTTCAATTTCTTGGATTTGATAAGAGGTACAAAGTAGAAGTCAAGTAAAGTAAGTGGGGTAAGAGATTTGATGCCCTTATCCACCGATACAAGAGTTCTACTAGTAGAAGAAGAAGGGCTAGCTGAACTAGGAGAAGTCTCTGATGTGGTAGCTACAATGGTAGACTAGAGGCTAGACTTAGTTGGTGGTTGGCTACTGGACTATCTCAAGCTAGCATAGGCTGCTGAGCTCCCCCTTTCCCTGAGTTGGTATTGGCAACTTGCAAACTTTCTTTGATGTTGGAGGTTTGAGCTGACTCAGAAACCTGCAAGGAAAGTTTCTTGATCTTCTGAACAATCTTTTTAGAGGTTTTGGAAAAGGAGATATCTTAACCTTCTTTGGTTTTGGAGAGATTGCAAGTATCCCCAAGGATTACCCTAATGGAACTGATTGATTATTTCACAAGGTATTCCTTTGGGATAACTATAGCACTAGTCTTGAAGATATGTTCAAGCCTGTCCTTGAAGGTGAAGCAATCTTACAAAATATGGCCTAGCATACAGTGGTAAGGGCAAAAGTTATGATCATAGCTTTTGCCTACTTCCTCCGATCTCCTAGGTTCGGGTAACTGAAAATCAAGCTTCTTTAAGAGGTTCTTAAAGATCTTCCTGATTACCTCCCTCTTAAATGAATAAGGCTTATTAAGCTTATCTAAAAGAGTAGGTGGACCATAGCTACTTGGCGGTGAATATGTGTGTCACTACTGCTGATGATATGGTTGAGGAGGCAGTGGTGTAGCCATGAAGGCTGATGGCTACCCTCGATGATGGTAGAGAGGAGGTCAAAAAAAGGTCGCTAAGGTCTCTCGGACTGATCTTTTGCTTATTGCATCCCCTTATCTACTGCTATCATTGTTCTTGACTTCTTCTCATAGACCTTCTGCGGATTTTCCTTAGGCAACTGATCTTGAAAAGGCAACTGTTTGGCCTCTCCTTGTAGACTACCCACCTTGTTGATTAAAAGTTTTGATAGTGCCTTAAGCATGAAGGCATGAGGGATATGGATATTCTTTAGAAGAATCTCAATGGCATGTTGTTCATAAATGGCTCATATTTCATGTTATGCCATCTCGAGAATGTAGTCAACAAGGGACCCACATAGTGTTACAGGCTAAACCCATAGTAACCATTTATTTGAGCCATAAACCTCTTGATAAAGAGTTGCTCCAACTCAACAAATGTCTTCACTGAACCATTGAGAAGTTATGTATACTAGTCAAAAGCTATCCCTATTAGGCTACTAATAAAGATGCAAAAAAGCAAAGTGTCACTACCACCGGCATTGCAACAACTAGCTCTGAAATGGGTGATGTGCTGCCTCTAGTTTCCACTGCCATCAAAACTCTTGAAAGAAGGTGGCATGAAACCCTTGGGATATTGGAATGCATCAAATTCCTCCGGGTAGGGTGTACCCTTTGGTACTAATGATCCTACCTGGGCTTGGCCAATGCTTCCTTCACCTGCTGCTCAACCATGGACTTTATATCTTTTTCTTGTATGGAGGTACTTTCCACTACCTTCCTATACATGTTAGTGCTACCTTGCTCTACAGGAGGTAAGTCTTGGATGGGTCCAAGACATGCACAAACTATGGCTGACTGGTCTCAAATGTGGTAGGATGAACTAATGGTGCTTATTTTTGAAGTACTGAGACAGCTGCTAACAAGTCCTCAAGCTGCCTTGCCATCCTATTTATCTTTTCATCTTTCTACTTTATTTATGCTAGGAGGTGTTGAGTGGTGTTGTGTCTTCTCGCCTCATCACCTTCCATAGCTGTTTCTAAGGAGGGATCCCCAGGTATCTACCATGCAAACCCCTACTGAGTCTCCCAATAAATCATCTTTGTTGGAATCAAAGCTAATCTTCTCCTCATCAGACCAGTCGTATCCCAAAATTTTTTTCTTTTCCATAAGATAATGTGCCACTATGTCCTCTAGAGAATGATCAATCTATATAGGCACGAATGATTTTAGCTAACCAGTGTGATCATTGTCATGTACTCAGAGGCACTGGACCTCCCCTCCTATTGGAGAATCAATCCTATGAGGACTGTACTCACTTGAAGAGACACACTCCTGACTATCACTGACTCTAAAAAGGGTGACACTCCTAGGAGGTTCTATGATCATGGGTGCAACTAGGCTGTCATCTGCTCTCTCTACAATAGCTGTAACCATCTCTATGTCCTGCTAAACTGGTAATGTTGGTGTAGGGACGACCACTATGCTTCGGGGTTGCCATTCCTTTCGTACCACAACTAGGATAGAAGGTCAAGTGGGAGAGCTTGCCTCGCCAGAGTAGGTGGTGTAGATGGAATGAGATCCTTTGGTCATAGCCGAATCACCAACGGGGTATGCTTCTCCCTGGATGTGGCCTTCATGGCCTTCAGTGAAACTGGAGATGTTGTGACATGAACATGTGACAGTGGATGGGGGTTAGAGTGGTGTGGTGGAGACACTACTGACTCTCTCAAAATTGGGACCCTTCTCCTATGATAGGTCATCCTTATAAGAAGAATATTGTCTGTGTAATCAGTGTGGGTAGCGCACTAATTAGAAAAATCAATGAGTGTAGAGGTGGACCAGACCAAACCTTGCCTCTAGTGATCGAACTATTGAGCCTCCGGTCCTCTCCCACAGATGTTTCCCCATGCAGCTGGGGATAACAGATCTCAAGTTAAATTGAGCTCCGGACTCAGAACATTTGTAAGCTCCACAACCTAGCAAAGAATTGAATGGTGGCTGGCATACGACCTCCTACTCTGGCTAACTATGGGCTGGTACTGAACTGCTAGTGGAGGTGAAGTAGGGATCCTCCTAGCATACTCTCTGTTAGACCCAGATAGAGAATGAAATGGGTTCACTATAACCAGTGAGGAAATCAGAGTGGGCAACTCCTCCATAATTAACCGTGTAGTGGCCTCCATCTCCCTAGCGATGCATGTATAGTACCACTTAATCAAGCAATTTCTCTTCCTCCCCGGAGTCTTGGTAGGGTGAGTGGAGTAAGAGCTAGACCCAACCTCAAAAGCTAAGGAGACAATCTCTAGGATCATAAAAGCCTTACTCTTCAAGGGTGCTAATGAGTGGGTGCTATCCCTCACTAGGGAAACATGGGAAACAACTGGCTACACTAGAACTATCACAGATGCTAGCACTGACACTGGCACAACTATAGAAATTATCACTGCCTTCCTCTTTAGTGTGGGGATATCGTTCGATGGAAAATCAATCGAATGACCGCTTCAGCCAATCATGCTACAGGTTGTGAGGGGAGTGCCCTCACGGTAATCCACCCCTCAAAACCTCTACCGAAATGGATGAGATGAGTGTAATCATGGGATTACCTAAGGCCAAGTCCATGCCAGGAGGAGAAAACACATACGTGATGTCGCCATTATAGTCAACTAAAAAACTAAAACAATCAGAATGGCAAGATCTTGAGAATCTACAATGCTAGAAATAAACTTGGATCAGATTTATATTTTATTGACTTCTAAATTTGAATTTAAAATTTGAATCGACATCTAACATCATGGAAGTGTTAAGTTGGGTTCAAATGGATTTAGAGAATAATTTTAGATTCGATTGGAAAGAGGAATTTTTAGATATGAATCCAATTTCAACAAATTTAGATATGTTGAAAATAGGTTCAAATATTTTTAGAAAGATGCTTCCATAGGTTCATGTTTGAAATTAGATTTTGATTTGAGGACCCTTTCCTTTAACAAATTAGGGTATGTTAAAGGAAAAGATCAATTGGTTTTGTTTTTGATTTGATATTTTGGAATTGACTCACTTAGTAAATTTGGGCATGCTAAGTGAGGTTTTCAAAAATAATTGTTTTTTTATGTTTGCTTTATGAATCTTTGGTGATTTTGAAAATTGGAATTCCCACTTAGCAAGTTTGGGTATGCTAAATGAAGAACCCAAGTGTGTTTTGTTTTTTTGGAAAATTTTTGAAAATAGGATTCTTAGAAAATTTGAGTATGCTAAGAAAATCCTAAAGTGTTTCATTTGTTTTTGATATTTTGAATTTGAAAAATAGGATCCTTAGCAAATTTGGGTATGCTAAGAAAATCCTGCTTAGTAAATTTAAGAATGCTAAAGGAATCCTATTGTGTTTCCTTTTGGGTTTGATTTGTTTTTGAAAAATAGGATCCTTAGCAAATTTAAGTATGCTAAGGGAATCTTAATGTGTTTCTTTTGGTTTTGATTTATTTTTTGATTGAAAGTGGAGACTTCACTTTAGCAAATATGGTATGCTAAAAATGAAGTTCCAAATATGTTTAGAAAAAGTTTTGAAAAATGGAAATTTCTTTAGCAAATTTGAGTATGCTAAATTAAATTCCAAAGGTGTTTCAAATTTTGTCTTTTTTAGAAAAGGGAGACTTCATTTTAGCAAATGTGATGTGCTAGAATGAAGTTTCAAATATATTTTGAATTTTATTTTTTTTGATTGACTTTGAAAAGTGAGATTTCCATTTAACAAATTTCAGTATTATGATGAAATACTCCCACCTTCATCTATCCTTTCTGGGAGAGGATAAATGAAAATAGAAATATACACCTTTAGTTGGACACCACGTAGATCTGCAAATATTCTTATTGAGGGTGATCGAGTATGACATTGAGGAGAGGTGTACTATCTCAAAATATATAAGTCACCACCCTATAATGGACCTAATCACCTCGACAAGGACTCCTAAAGATAATGGGTTTGCATATATATCAAAGATTCTTCCTCTACTTTACATGAAAAAGTAAAGTAAGGTTTATTTTAAACTGGTTCGTTAAGTTCCATACAGGGGCTAGCCCCCATAGTTAATTACATCCTAAGGAATGAGATCCCTTAGGAATAATCTCGATTAATTAAATGATCATTGTCTTCAAAGATTTCAATAGGTAGGACAATCAATTAATTAGTTTATTTTGGAAGATTAAATGAGATTGATCAAGGAGAGGGAGTTATTATCAAAGCCAAAGGAAGATGAGTAGGAGATGCACACGATGCTAGGAAACCTAGCGAACATCTCAAACTATCCTATGGTTGGGCTTTACTTTTTTGAAATTGATTTAATTTATTTGAGTTGAATTTTTCATTAGAAATTTAGGGCTTATGATTCCACAACATAAGATTATGGAAATGCCTAAAAGGTGAGGATTTATGCTTATGGCCCACAAAGGGGAGAAGCAACCGTAGAACCTAAATCTAGAAAGCTTTGGCGAGGGCCAAAAGCACAACCTAAATCTAAGGAAAAAATGGGCATTTATTTTGCCATTATAAGAGAGGACAAACCACCCAACTTCTTGGACTTATAGCCGCTTGGGGGTGGCTACCAACTAACTTCTCCTGCTATTTTAAATTCATGTAAGCAAGTTGTGGGTAGAAAAATTTCTATATGGTCGCCTTTAAATCTATGGTAAAAGATGCAAGAATATAAAAATTCATCTTTTTAGGATACCACGCTGATCCGCAGATGTGCTTATTTAGGTGATTGGGTACATCATCAAGGAATAGTATAATATCTCGAAAGACAGAAGTCACTACCCTTTAATGGACCTAATCTCCTCAATAAGGACTCCTAAAGATGATGGGTCTACATATGTACCAGAGATTCTTCTCTACTTTACATGGAAAAGTAAATCAGAGTTTATTTTAAATTAGGGTTCATTAAGTTCCCTAGAGAGGCAAGCCCTCATAATTAATTACATCCTAAGGGACGAGATCCCTTAGGAAAACTCTTGATTAAGGTAAATGATCATTGTCTTCAAAGATTTCAATAGATTTCAATAGGAAAAGATAATCAATCAATTGGTTTATTTTGAAGATTAAATGGGATTGATCGAAGAGAGTGAGTTATTATCGAAGCTAAAAGAAAGATAAGTAGGAGATGCCCACAATGCTGGGAAACCTAGCGAGCATCTCAAGCTATCCTATGGTTGGGATTTACATTTTTGAAATTGATTTAATTTGTTTTAATTGCATTTTTCATTAGAAATTTAGGAATTATTATTCCTTAATAGAAGATTAAGGAAATGCCTAAGAGGTGAGGAATTATGCTTATGGAGAAGCAACCTTAGAACCTAAATCTAAGGAGCTTTGGAAAGAGCCGAAAGCACAACCTAAATCTAAGGCGAAGATGGGCATTTGGTTTGCCTCCATAAGAGAAGATAAACCATGTGATTGCTTGGACTTACAACTGCCAAGGGGTGGCTGCAAACTAACTCCTCCTATGATTTTAAATACATGTAGGTAAGTCATATGCTTATGCAAGATAGCAAGACTATTATTTATTTAGAAAGAGACTAATCATTAAACTCACTCTCTAAAGAGACTAAATCATGTAAGGTCATGCTTCAAATGATCTAATTCTAATGCAATTCATATTTCATTTTTATTTTTATTTTTAGACAACTATTTTGACTCAGGCTTAAAGGATTCATATGCCTAATGCATGAGAAATAAAGTTATTGGTCAAAATCAATAAGAAAGGAGGAGGTGTATTTCCACCATAGCTCTTAAAAGTCAAGCCAAGTTTCTCTAGCAAAGGTGGAAGCCCTCCAATTAAGAGTGAAATTAGATGCATTTGTGCATGATATTGTAAAAGAATACTCATCCAGCTAAGGGGTTGATAATTCTTTTATTTTGATTTTAAACTTAAGCTTTAGGTTAGGTTATAAATTCTAGTTTTGAGTTGTTATATTTGGTAAATGAATTATTTTTATCTAAGAGCCTAATCCACATCCAGGCCATACATAAAGCAAGGAATAAACTAGGAAAAGATTCCACTTAATGCAAATGATAAACAAATCATCAACCAATTTATAAAGCTAATCGTAAAAAAGAATAAGAGGTCATTGTGGTCGAGCACCACTGCACAAACCCAAAAATAATAAATTGGGTAGCTGATCTCTACTCTTATAGAACCCAGATTATAAATGAGTTAAATTACAATTAAGCAAGGAATTGATTGTTATCGGGGTCTTCAAGTTTCATTTCTTCATTCTTCTTTTCTTCTTTCTTCTTCTTCTCTTCTTTCTTCTTTGGTTCCTTCTTTTGGATGGTTAGAAGGTGGATGCTCCAAAGGCTTCACATGGTGCATAAGATAGGATCTTATGACCAATGCTCATCCTAATCCCCATAGCAATCATTCCAAAATCCTAATTGCCCAAATTTACATAAAAAGGAAAAGTAAATCTAGCTAACACCTGCAAAATAAAGGTTAGCTAAACAAACCACCAAATCCCAAGGATGTATATTGGACTTATCACTCCACACAAGGGTGACTAAGTTCAACTGGCCTATTGGATAATGCTTAGGGGTATAAGCACCTACAAGCAAAAGCTTTTATATTTTTTATTATAGCACCCCTTAAGCACAATCCCTTGCAAAAAATAATGGTTAGACTAAGATTGCCATACCATTCATTCTATGAGCATACATCTTAACATCCAGTCTAAAATATATATCACAAAACAAAATAAGCATCAAACCATGCACCACACAAATCTAAAGCTAGAAGTCATGACTTAGGCTAATGTGTGTGCTTTAAAGGTTAGTGTGGTATACTTAGTTATGACTTTAAGTTAAAATTTTCTAAGTGTGAAGCATGTTTAACTTAGAGGAGGGTTTCATTTAAGTTGTTTAGTTATTTTGGGTTGATTTTATTTCATGTTTTTATTTGGTTCAAGTGAATCCTACAATTAATTACTAAGTTATAAAGAGAGGGAAAGAGAAGTGAACTTCTCTTTCCTTCCCTAACCTAACTAATTTCTAAAGTAGATTTACATTTTAGTTTTGTTTAGTGACTGTTTTGATTCAATTTTTTAATTAATCCTAAGTTTAGATGAACTCTAAACAAACCCATTAAAAAAGAAAGGTATTTTAAGATTAAATAAAATGAACCAAATTCACAAAGCACACATCACTTCATTTCTTTCCCAACATGTATAACATTCTTATGAATGAGTCCTAAGCATATCTATACATAAAAAATGAGAATGTTTAACACACTTTATGATGCATGCTAAGTAATTCATTTAAGAAAATTTGGGAGTTTAAGATGCAAGATTTTCATTAAGTAGAAAAGGGATTTCTTATTCAATTTTCACATGCACACATGAAAGTAAGAAAGGCATAAGTGAGTACAACGCCATTGTTAACCATAGGTGTAAGGTACAAGACCTACTTATGGGGTACTTAAAGTCTCAAAACTCAGGATTTTCCAGAATAATATTCCACTTTCCTTAAATACAAATATGTGTACGAAAGAAGTGAAATGGAAAAGAAGAAATACAAAAGTTGTATTAGTTGATTCATTTTTGTTTATGCAATTTATGTGTGCAAGCATTGGTAACCCTTGTTAAGTATTAGTATAAAAATGAATAGGATATGGGATTAGGCAAGTGTTAGGTTCTTTTCAAATGAACCATACATCTTAACAAATCCTATTCAAAACTATATTAAAAGAAAAGAGAAGGAAGACCTACACTAAACACATCTTTATATCTTACTCACATGCAAGCTTATAATTAAAATATAAGTAACACACTTTTAGAATTGATGATTAATTCATATATTTTTGAAAATAATTTGAATTTAATAGTGATAATAGTCACTCATATTTCTACTTTAGCCAACACATACAAATTTGACATAAAGTAGACAATTCCATTTTGAATTTGATTTTGAAAAATATGGATGCATGAAACCATATGACATGCACATTTAACATGTTGGGGAAAGAACTAAAGCAATGAAAGTATGTAAACACATTCACTTTAATTAAATCCTAAAGACATTCTTATGAAATAAGAAAGCTTTTAGTAAATCAAAGTGTATTTAAGAAGATTTTTGTTTGATTTAAAATTTGATTTAATTTTGAAAATGTGAGTCTAGTTTACTATTCCTAACCCATTCCCACATGTGTTTGATATTTTTGTTTAATTTTTAGATGATTAGATTCATTTTAGATTTTGATTAAGTTAGGGTATGAATTAAAACAAATTAATTAACCCTTATCTACACTACCTTAGCATAGTTAATCAAGTAATTATGAGCCAATGAGATGACATAAAAACTCACAAGGAATTTAAACTTGTGGTGCACCTAGGAAGAAATGGGTTTAATGCAATTTGGCTCATGATTAATAGTTAATTAGGCTAGGGGGTTTAACTTAAGTTAGTTCTAAACACCCCTCACACATATGAGTTGGGTTTTGATTTCCTAATTTGAACTTAGGATATTCAACACCTAAGCATCAACCCAAAGAAGATTAAGTAAGTTATGGAAGTTTTTAAAATTTTTAGAAATTAATTAAGAGAGTAATCAATGAATTAACCCTTAATTAAGAGAGGATTAAGGAAATAGAATGGGGTTTATAAAATAGCTTAGCGGAAATACCCCAAAATTATTTCTCAAGCCTCCTATTCACTAGATCTAACCTTAATCAACTCTAATGAGAGATTAAAACACTAATCCAAATCTTAATTATCCTTAATTACATTAAGAGAGTAATTAGGAAACACATTTGCAATTCCCCAATTTAATCCTTAAATAAATCCCAAAAAAATTAGTGGAAATAGAGGTCATCCCCTAAAATATACCCAAGAAGTTTGGGATTAATCAGATGATTAATTAAGAAGTAATCAGCAAAATAATATTTCTATGAAAACCCAAAATCAGAGAAAAGTATAACTCAAAATCTATTGAAATTATTTTAAAAATATTCTAGGATGAATTATTTTTCCATAGAAATTTACCTCATATTTTTCTGACTTTTATTGAGGGAGATATAAATTTTTTAAGGTTAGGAGATTAATTAAAATTAATTAAATCCTTAACTAATCCCTATAGCTAGGGCGACACATGGCGGTGGTGGTCAGCACACTTTACATGTGTCATGCCATGAGCTAATCACTTAAACGTTGTGTCAAGAAGGTAGCGTGGCGACAGGATGCGGTTCGATCCCTGCCATTCAATTAAGGATAGGACGGCCAGGGATCATTTTGTGGTTTCTAAAGGGATAAATCATTTCTAAAATGTGTGGTTAATCTAGGTCGTCCATCCAAAATGTGCGAATGGATGACCAAGACTCTCCCAGTTCTTCCCTGGGGATTAATGGAGACTGTCCAAGATTAAGCTCGAATTGGAATGAGATTGTACCCAGACCATCTAGCACTAAAGACAAGCCTATCCAATGGTGGATTTCACATGTCATAACAATTTCATTCATAAAGGACGAACACCTCCTAAGCAAAGTGGTGAAAAAATTCCATACCTCAATGGAGGTGATCACCGGTGCTCGAACTCGATGAGGTATCTTTGTCTAGTGGAGATGAAGCCTTGTTGAAAGTTTTAAGTATTGGGGTTGAGTAGATATCTCTATGGACCCACACCACTTGCTTCTCTTTACACCTTTGGGAACTTGAGGGAATGCTTAGGTGCACTCAACTTGTTCCCCTAAGGGAGTGTGCAAAGGGAATTGGAGTAGTTTTGAGTGAGGAGTGTGCAAAGGAAATTGAGAAAGCTAAGATCCAAATCCCTCTTAGAAAGCTTAATAATGCTCTTTGATGGCTCCTAACTCTCTCTAGTGCTCAATCGAATGTGAGGATCATCAATTCAAATTGAATTAGGGGGAGTATATCTCCCCCTATGGCAATAGGATGACCAAACCATGAGTTTCCATTTTGATCCAATTAATAAAATGGGAGGGGTTGTTTAGGCTATTAGATCTTTGCACATGATCGATTTGAGGTCTTGAGTGGATTAGTAACCTCCCATGTGCTTCAAATCAAGTGGAGGGTGGATTTTGAATGAGCCAATTTGAGCTAGGGGTCGGGTTTGGCTTTGGGTCCATTTGGGCTAACCCAAACCCATTGAGTTGGGTGAACCACTCTTCATTGAGTCCACTTGAGCTATTAGAAAGGTATCTAGTTGATACCCATGGTTTAGACCAAAATTTGTTCTATGGCCTAGGGATAAAATGGTCATTTTGCTAATTTTTCAACTTGGATATGTTGGGTATGTGGAGGAACTAGGTTTGGCCAAGTTTCATGAGATTTGGAGTTCATTTGATAAGGTTTGGCTCATGTTGACCCATTTAGGTCAAAATGGGTCAACTTAGGTCAAGTTGACCAATTGGTCAAATTGGGTCAAACCAAGGGTTGGATCATGTTCATATGACCATTTGAAATATTTTGGTGGCTTTGGTTTGATTCAATTTGGTTTAGTTTTGAATTTGACTCATATGACTTCATTTAGGTCAAATGGGCTAAGTTGATCAATTTGACCCATTTGAGCTAGTTGAGCTAGGTCAAGGGTAGGTTTAGGTTTGGTTAGTCATATGGAGTGGATTGGTATCTTTATTTCTGATCACTTTTGGTTAAGTTTGAATTTGGCTCAACATAACCCCTTTATGTCAAGTTGGGTTTAAGGTCAATTGGGCTAGGTTAGGTCTAGTTGGTCAATTGAGGCTTTGATCAAGTTCCACAAGTGATTTGGAATGAACATTGCCCATTGGTTTCAATCAAGTTTTCTTAGATCAAGTTTTGACACATTTTGACTTTCTAGGTCAAGTTGGGTCAACTTGGGTCAAGTGGCTCATTGGGCTAGGTTAGGCTCAAATGTTGACTTGATCAAGTTTAAACATAGGTGATCAATGAACTTAGATCAATGGTTTCAATCAATTTAGCCTATGGTGGATTTTAGCTATGTTAGGTTTCATTTTAGCTAAGTGTTGACTTGATCAACCCTTAGGTTTGATTTTGTTTGACCCAATTTGGTTAATTGATCATCCCATGATGATTGTTGATCATGATGAGAGGCATAGGTGAGTTTGATTCAATCCAATTTGGTTTGGATTATAATTTGGCTCATCAGGGTACTTTAGGTCACTTTGGGTCAAGTGAGCCTAAGTGGGTCAAATGGCTTGGTCAAAGCTTGATTTGAGTTTGATTGAACTTGTAAATGGACTTATGATTGAAATATAAATCCATTTGCAAGTGGTTTGAAGTGAAATGGGTTTTGATTCATTTGACAATTTCATATTCAAAGGAAGAATATGAATGGAAGATTTTTGAATTGTATTTTGATTAAGTGATTGAATTTTGTATTTATTTTTGGATTCATAATTGTAGGGTTGATTGAATCATGAAGGAAAATCAAGAGTTTGGCTTGATTTGAAGTTGATTTGGCTAAGTTCAAGATTTTGACTTGAAAGACTTTGGTTGGATTTTGAGTGGATTTGAGTTTAATTTTTGGAATTGGTTTTGATTTTTTGAATTTATATTTCATTTATATATTTGAATATAAATAAAAATATAAATTGATCATGAGAAAATTTCAAGGATTTGAAGTGATTTGATCATGATTTAGGCTAAGTCCATTAAAATGGAATTTTAAAGGACTTAGAAAATTTTTTGAGTTTGAAGCTTGAATTTTTGAATTTGGTTTGATTGATTTATATTTATATTTCATTTATATATTTGAATATAAATGAGAATATAAATGAATTATGAGAAAATCTCATGAGTTTGATTTGTTTTGATCATAAATTTGGCTAAGTCCATGAAGGAAGACTTAAAGGACTTGGGAAAATTTTAGATTTGCAATTTCATTTGAGAATTTGATTTGTTTGATTTGTATTTATATTTCATTTATATATGTGAATATAAATGAGAATATAAATGAGTTATGAGAAGATCTCAAGTATTTGATTTGGTGTTGATCATGATTTTGGCTAAGTCTTTAAGAATGATTTGGAGTAGGGATTTCATGTATGGGTTTTAATCATGGATTTCAATCTTGGATTTCAATCATGGATTTTAGTCATGGATTTCAATCATGAAGTTGATTTGAGTTTGGAGAAAATAAAATAAGATTGATTTGGAGTTTGACTTCAAGGAAGGAAGGTAAGGAATGGTTCAAGCTAAGGGTAGGCAAACTTTTCTAACACCCCTAAGGCATGACATATTCCTAATCACTAAATGTGTCTTAAGGCTAAGAAACTCTTAAAGTCTAAGAGAAGTCCTATGTCTAAGATGGAATTGTTGAGAGTTCATTCTAGAAATGAGGTCAACAAAGGGTGTCCAATAGGTATGGTGTGACTAACAAGGAACACCACATGTATTGGTGTTGACCAAAATGATCAACAACACCAAAAGATCACAAGCACTAACAAAAACAATCTATCCGTAACCCAAGGTGTAGAAAGAATCTAGAGCTTAGTGCAATGTGGCTCTACTTATGTCCAAGACATAAGAGAGAGTGGGAAGAAATCCACTAAGCGATAGAGTGTGAACCTTTCACTAGGGAAGCAGGTTCAAGTCATCCATAAGGGGATGAGAGGTTTGGTTTGAATTGAGTCTCACTAAGGAGAAATCTTCACTCGTGGAGAGGGTTGAATTTGTTTCAATTTTTGTTAGGTTTGAATTTTGAGATGAACATTGTTGGTTTGTGATGGACTGCACTAAGTAAGAGCCATAGAGGCTTAGACCTAACTCATATTTACCAACCCAATGGGATAGTATACTAAACACATAGTAGGACTAGCTGACAAAAGGGATGCTTTTTGGTTATCAAAGAAAGCATAAATATAAAGACAAATGCATGTAGAGCCAACCTAAATTTACTATTGAGTGAATGCTACTAGGGGACTTAGATTAACTCAAAGATAGTCAAGACTGATTTCATTTTTTAGATTTGTTTATTTTGATTATGATGGATCTCATCAGTTTGCGATGAATTACACTGAGTAGGGGCCATGGAGGCCTGAACATAACTCAGATTTACCAATCCAAAGGGATTAGTCTACCAACCACAAGGTAGGACTATCCAACCAAAGGGGTTCTTTTTGATATACAATGGCCAAGTTAGGAAGAAAGTGCGAGGACTCACATCTTCCATAACAAGGAACCACTGGGGTGATTGGTTACTTTGGGCAACAAATCGAACCCGACCTAGGGCTGACTATTGAGTGAATATCGCTGGGGGACTTAAATCAACTCAAAGGTAGTCAAAGATTAATTTCATTTTTAATTTTGTTTGTTTTGATGGATTCCATTGGTTTACAATGTATCATACTGAGAAGGACCTCATAACAGGCAAGACTTATCTCAGATTTAGTGAACCAAAGGGGGTAGCTTATCGGCCGATGGGAGAACTATCCAACCAAAGAAGTACCTTTTGGTTTGTAATGATCAATGGAAGGGAGGAAAATTTGGGGACTAACATCTTCCACTACAAAAGATCACTAGGGTGATCGGTTTCTTTGGACAATAAATCGGACCTGACCTAGGGCTGCTTGTTGGTTTTTGACTATCATGCTATAAAGAATGTGTCATAGTCTTACATATTTCAAAGCAAAGTAACTGTTGGGGTAGCTTATTTGTGACAAAATAGATTGAACTTGACCTAAGGGTGACTATGGAGTGAGTGCCGACCCAGGGATTTATCTTAACTCAGGTAGTCAGGCAAATCCTATAGGGAGTTTTGCTGCACTACCCTAAAGATAGGATGTCTGCTTGAGAAAAGGGGCCCTTTGGGGGCTTGAATTCTTAATCCACAAGCAAATCATTTTTGTTTATTTTATTTATTTTATCATGGACCCTGTTAGTTTATGAGGGATCAAACTAAGAAGGAGCATATATTAGCCTAAACCTATATCAGATTTACTAAACCAAGGGAGAATCTGTGCATCCATTGAACAAATTTTCCAACCATAGGGGTGGCTACTTGGAAAGGGGAATGTCCAATCTAAAAATTAACCTGGGTAGTGTCTAAATGGGGTCACAAAGGACATGATCCAAATAGAGTTCCCGCAGGGGATGGGGTCGCTAAGGGCTTAATCCAATAGCCTAGAGAAAATGGCATGGCTAGTCATATATCCAATAAGTATTTGGTGTCCAACTCAAGAAGAAAGCTCAGGTGACTCATATCTACCAAGTGTGGTGTATCCACTGGATGAGTTGCTGTCAGCATGGTTAACATCATCCAACCTAAGGTGCCCATCAGTTTGCAACAATCAGTCTAGGAAAAAAGCTCGGGGACTCACATCCTCTTATAGAACTAATCACGGGATAGTCTGTCTTCGCCGACAGTACTATCCTGGGGACTATTGAGTGAATGCCACTGGGGACTTATATCAACTCAAAAGTAGTCAAGAGGAAAGGAACCTCTGGGGGACTTATCCTAAACCTTAAATATACTCAATCTAGTTAGAGCATGATGGCTAGTTCAAGAAGAAAGCACGGGGACTCACATCTTCTTAAATAAAGTCAACATGAGGTAGCTCACTGGTTGGGCAGTGAAGCCTACCATATTAACAAGGTGCTCATTGGTTTGAAATGGTTAAGTTAGGAATAAAGAACGGGGACTCACATCCTCCAACAAGTGACCACTGGGGTGACATACTAGCGAGGTAGTATGTAAACTCGACCTAGAATAGCTAATGAGTGAGTGTCATAGGGGACTTGCTCCCACATCAAAATAGCTCGAGATGAAAGATTTGTGTTTATTTTGTTCATGTTTTAAAAGGAATAGGATGCCTCTAGGGGACTCTTACGCCAACCTTAAACACAACACATTAGGGGTTTTGATGAAATGGTTTCACAGATGGAAAAAATGGATTCCCACTAATAAAGGATGCCACTTGGGTTCTCTCATATCTATCATAGTTGTGCTAATCGAAATAGGATGACTCTCGGGTTCTCTTACACCTATTCTAATAGCATCGAGAGATTATGTTTGTACTATGAAAGAGGGATAGGATGCCACTAGGGGACTCTTATACCTACCTTAGACACATCATGGAGGATTCACAAGACAAGCAATAATGCTTCGAAAGAAGAGAAGATTTGATGAATGGAATCAGATTTTTGTTCTTCCCCTTTACAATCAATAAGTTGATAAGATCATCTTTGGTAGGCCTTCTCTATGACATAGGGGCCTTCCCAAGTGGGTTCAAACTTGCCTCTCATCTTTCGATGGACAATAGTTGGTCTCCTTAGGACTAACACAAGTTCTTCTACTGGAAAAGACCTAAGGTGGACTAGCTTGTTGTGAGGTTGAATCATTTTGGCTTTCTACACTCGAGGTTCTGGCATGCCCATAGGAGACTTTCCTCCAAACCTTCAAGCTCTTATAACTGCAACTTGCATTTTGCTTTGTAGTGATCTTGCTACCCAATGCTATCCTTAGTGACGAGAGTTGAACTTCTAAAGGAAGAATGGCTTTGGACCCCACTAAGGAAAATGGGGAAGATTGAGTTGGAGTTCAGTATGTGGTGCGGTAGTCCCACAAGGCTTCAACCAACTACTCATTCCACAGTCATTTATTGTCATCAAGAGTCTTCTTCAGTATCTGGATGAGAGTTTTGTTGAATGCTTCTGTGAAGCCATTTGCTCTAGGGTAGTAGATGATGGAGTATCTCCAATCTATACTGCATCTTTTGGCAAAGTTTTTGATCTTTGTGCTTTTGAATGCAGTATCATTATCGGATATAATTCGTCGAGGCACCCCGAACCTATATATGATATGGTTCCTAAAAACTACCACTATACTATAACTGACTATAGGAATCTACAATAAGAAATGAGTTTGTATCATATCTCTGTCTTTATAGATTTTTGAATTTGAATTTGAAAATTTGAACCCACATCTAATAACCTGAAAGTGTTAAGTGGGGTTCAAATAGATTTGAGAATTATTTTTTGATTGAAAGAAGAATTTTAAAAATTAATCCAACGTCAACAAATTTAGGTATGTTGAAAGTTGGATTCAAATATTTTGAGAAGGATGCATCTATAGCTTCGTGTTTTTTTAAATTTAGTTTTTCTTTTGATTTGAGGACCGTTTTCTTTAATAAATTTGGGTATGTTAAAGTAAGGGTCAATTGATTTTATTTCTGATTGATGATTTTTGGAATTTTACTTAGCAAATTTGAGTATGCTAAGTGAAGTGTTTTAAAATGTTTTTTTCTTTTTGTGAATTGTTGTTTGATTTTCAAAAATTTGAATTCCTACTTACAAATTTTAGTATGCTAAGTGAAGAACCTAAGTGTGTTTTGTTTGATTTTTTGAAAATAGGATTCTTAACAAGTTTAAGTATGCTAAGAAGATCCTATGTGTTTCATTTGTTCATTTTGATTTTTGAAAAGGTAGGATCCTTAAAAAATTTAGTTATGTTAAAGAAATCCTAATATGTTCCATTTTTGTTTTGATTTGATTGAAAGTGGAGACTTTACTTTAGCATATTTGGTATGCTAAAGGTGAAATCACACTAGGTTTGTGAAATGGAAATTTCACTTAGCAAATTTGAGTATGCTAAATGAAATTCCAAAAGATGTGTTCAAAATTTTGTTGTGCTTTGGTTTCGAAAAATGGAAACTTCTCCTTAGCAAATTTGGTATGCTAAGGAAAGCAGTTTCAAAAGGTGCTTGGAGATTTTTGGTTTTGACTTTAGAGAGTTCACTTAGTAAATTTGAGTATGCTAAATGAGGTTTGAAAAGGTGTTTGAAAATTTTTGATTTTAGGTTTGGATACTTCACTTAGCAAATTTGAGTATGCTAAATGAAGTTCCAAAAATATTTGAAAACCTTTTGGTTTTGAATTTTGAGACTTCACTTAGCAAATTTGAGTATGCTAAATGAAGTTTCAAATTTGTTTGAAAATTTTGGATTTTGGATTTGGAAACTTCACTTAGCAAATTTGAGTATGCTAAAATGAAGTTCCAAAATGTGTTTTAAAATTTTGGATTTTGAGTTCAGAGACTTCACTTAGCAAATTTGAGTATGCTAAATGAAGTTCCAAATGTGTTTTGAAAATTTTAAAATATGATTGTTGATTTTTGATTTTGGATTTGGAAACTTCACTTAGCAAATTTGGGTATGCTAAATGAAGTTCCAAAATGTGTTTCAAATTTTTTGAAAATATGATTGTTAAGTTTTAATTTTTGAAAAGAGGACTTACATTCAAAAAATTTGGGTATATAGGAATGGAGATCAATTTGATTTTTGAAATGTGATAATTTTATTTTGTGTGTGATTATTACTTTTTGAATGAAGGAATTCCAACTTAATCATATGTGAGATATGTTTAAGTGGGATTTCCAAATGATATTAATTTTTTTATTTAGGAAATGAAATCTTCATTTAATAAATTTTGGTATATTAAATGAAGATGTTCATATGTGCTTTTGAAAAATTTAATTTTATTTGAAAATGAAACTTCCATTCAATATGTATGAGTGTATTGAATGGAAAGGTTCATGGCTGTGTTTTTTGAAAACTTTATTTTTGATTTTGATTTTGGTTTTTGGAAAGATGATTGTTCATTTTATTTTGTAAAAATGAAACCTTCATCAAAGTGAATTGAAAGATGTTCATTTGTGCTTTTGAAAAATATTGTTAGTTTTATTTATGAAAATTCCTACATGTAACAATTATGAGAATTGTTAAATGAGGATGATAAAATTTTTTGGAAAATATTTTATTAAGTGCATTTTTGAAAGGATGCTTTTTGAAAAGAGAAGTTCTTATCGAAAATTTATTTTGTCTTTCTTATTTTAGAATGAACCTTTTATTATCATGAAAATGATATGGATGAAGTTTTAAATGTTTTCTTTTTAATTTAGATCTTTTTATTTTTACCCATTGGGGGACCAAATGGGGTTTTAAGACCAACACGGAGTGAGGTGCTAAAACCTAAATATTTTGGCTAACTCAAATTAAGAATGAAAAAAATCTAAGTGCCAGCAGAAAGAAAGATAGTCTCAGATTCATACCAAAGTACAAATCCACTATTGATACTCAAAGGCAATGATCATTTACCAAAGATGGAGATAGGAACCATCCCCAATGGAGTCGCTAGAAAAATATGTGGGTAGAAAAAATTCTATATGGATGCCTTCAAATCTATGGTGAAAAAGGCAAGAATATAAAAAATCTTCTTTTTAGGATGCCACGCAGATCCACAGATGTGCTTATTTAGGTGATCGGGTACATCATTAAGGAATAGTGTACTATCTTGAAAGACAGAAGTCACTACCCTTTAATGGACCTAATCACCTCAATAAGGACTCTTAAGGATGATGGGTCTGCATATGTACCAGAGATTTTTCACTTACTTTACATGGAAATGTAAAGTAGGGTTTATTTTAAATCGAGTTTGTTAAGTTCCCTACAGGGGCAATCCCCCATAGTTAATTACATCCTAAGGGTCGAGATCCCTTAGGAGAACTCTAAATTAAGGTAAATGATCATTGTCTTCAAAGATTTTAATAGGAAAGGACTATCAATCGATTGGTTTATTTTTGAAGATAAAATGGGATTGATCAAAGAGAGGGAGTTATTATCAAAGCCAAAATGAAGATGAGTAGGAGATGCCCATGATGTTAGGAAACCTAGCGAGCATCACAAGATATCCTATGGTTAGGCTTTACATTTTTAAAATTGATTTAATTTATTTGAGTTGCATTTTTCATTAGATATTTAGGACTTATGATTCCTTAACACAGGATTAAGGAAATGCCTAAGAGGTGAGGAATTATGCTTATGGCCCGCAAAGTAGAGAAGCAACCTCAGAACTTATATCTAGGGAGCTTTGGTGAGGGCCAAAAGTACAACCTAAATCTAAGGTGAAGATGGGCATTTGGTTTGCATCCATAAGAGAGGACAAATCACCTGACTGCTTGGACTTGAAACCACTTGGAGGTGGCTGTCAACTAACTCCTCTTATGATTTTAAATACATGTAGGCAAGTCATATGCTTATATAGGATAGCTAGGCTGTTATTTATTTAGAAAAAGACTAAGTCTTTAAACTCACTCTCTTAAGAGACTAGATCAAATAAGGACATACTTCAAATGACTTAAATCTAATGCAATTTATATTTCATTTTTAATTTCATTTTTGGACAATTGTCTTAACTTAGGCTAATAGGATTCATATGCCTAATGTATGAGAAATAAAGTTATTGGCCAAAATCAACGATAAGGGAGGAGGTGTGTTTCCATCAAGGCTCTCAAAGGTCAAGGCAAGCTTCTCTGGTGAAGGTGGAAGCCCTCCAATCAAGAGTAAAATTAGATGCATTTGTGCATGATATTGTAAAAGAAATACTAATCCATCTAAGGGGTTGCTAATTCTTTTGTCTTGATTTTAAACCTAAACTTTAGGTGAGGTTATGAATTATTTATTTTTAGTTTTGAGTTTTTAGATTTGGTAAAAGATTTATTTTTCCCTAAGAGCTTAATCCACATCCAGGCCATACATAAAGTAAGGAAGAAACTAGAAAAAATATTCCACTTAATGCAAAAGCTAAAAAATCATCAATCAATTTATAAAGCTAATTACAAAAAGAATATGAGGCCATTATAGTTGGGCACCACCGCAGAAACCCAAAAATAAATAATTGGGTAGCTGATCTCTACCCTTATACAACCTAGATTACAAATGAATTAAATTACAATTAAATAAGGAATTCATTATTATGGGGGTATTCAAGCTTCATTTCTTCATTCTTCTTTTCTTCTTTCTTCATCTTTTCTTTCTTCTTCTTTGGTTTCTTCTTTTGGACGGTTGGAAAGTGGATGCTCTAAAGGCTTCACATGGTGCATAAGATATGATCTTATGACCAATGCTCATCCTAATCCCCATAACAATCATTCCAAAATCCTAATTGCATAAATTTACAAAAAAAGGAAAAGTAAATCTAGCTAACACCTGCAAAACAAAGGTTAGCTAAACAAATCACCAAATCCCAAGCATGTATATTGGAATCATCACCCCACAAATGGGTGACTAAGTCCACCTGGCCTATTGGATTATGCTTAAGTGTATAAGCACCTGGAAGTAAAAGCATTTATATTTTTATTATAACGCCCCTTAAGCACAATCCCCGTAAAAAATTAGACTAAGATCACCCTACCATTCATTCTATGAGCATACATCCTAACATCCAGTCTAAAATATATATCATAAAATATAATGAACATCAAACCATGCACCGCCCTAACCTAAAGCTAGAAGTGGTGACTTAGGCTAATGTGTGTGCTTTAAAGGTTTATGTGGTTGGCTTAGCTATGACTTTAAGTTAGAATTTTCTAAGTGTGAAGCATGTTCAACTTAGAGGAGGATTTCATTTAAGTTGTTTAGTTATTTAGGTTGATTTTATTTCATGTTTTGATTTTGTTCAAGTGAATCCTATAATTAATTACTAAGTTATAAAGAGAGAGAAAGATAAGTGAACTTCTCTTTCCTTCCCTAACCTAAGTAATTTCTAAAGTAGATTCACATTTTAGTTTCATTTAGTGAATATTTTCATTAAGAGTTTTAATTAATCCTAAGTTTATATTAACTCTAAACAAACTCATTTAACAAGAAAGGTATTTTAAGATTAAATAAAATGAACCAAATTCACAAAACACACATCACTTCATTTCTTTCCCAACATGTATAACATGCATATGAATGAATCCTAAGCATATCTTTACATACAAAATAAGAATGTTTAACACTCTTTATGATGCATGCTAAGCAATTCATTTAAGGAAATTTAGGAGTTTAAGATGCATGATTTTCATTAAGTAGAAAAGAGATTTCTTATCCAATTTTCACATGCACACATGAAAGTAAGAAAGGCATAAGTGAGTACAGCACCATTGTTAATTAGAGGTGTAAGGTACAAGACCTACTTAGAGGTACTTAAAACCTCGCAACCTCAGGGTTGTCCAAACTAATATATCACTTTCCTTAAATACAAACATGTGTACAAAAGAAATGAAATGGAAAAGAAGAAATGCAAAAGTTGTATTAGTTGATTCATTTTATTTATGCAATTTATGTGTGCAAGCATAGGTAACCCTTCTTAAGTATTGGTATAGAAGTGAATAGGATATGGGATTAGGTAAGTGTTAGGTTCTTTTCAAATGAACCATACATCTTACCAAATCCTGTTCAAAACTATACCGAAAGAAAAGAGAAGGAAGACCTACACTAAGCACATCTTTATATCTTACTCACATGCAAGCTTATAATTAAAAAATAAGTAAAAAACTTTCAGATTTGATGATTAATTCATATATTTTTAAAAATAATTTTAATTTAATAATGATAATAGCCACTCATATTTCTACTTTAGCCAACACATTCAAATTTGACATAAAGTAAACAATTTCATTTTAAATTTGATTTTGAAAAATATGGATGCATAAAACTATATGACATACACATTTAACATGTTGGGGAAAAAACTAAAATGATGAAAGTATGTAACATTCACTTTAATTAAATCATAAATACATTATTATGAAATAAGAAAGCTTAAAGTAAATCAAAGTTTATTTATGATGATTTTTGTTTGATTTAGAATTTGATTTAATTTTGAAAATGTGAGTTGAGTTTGTTATTCCTAACCCATTCCCACATGTGTTTTGATATTTTTTATTTTAGATTTTGATTAGGTTAGGGTATGAGTCAAAAAAAAATTAATTAACCCTTACTTACACCACCTTAGCATTGTTAACCAAGTAATTATGAGCCAATGAGATGACATAAAAACTCACAAAGAATTTAAACTTGCAATGCACCTAGGAAGAAGATTGCTTAATGCAATTTGGCTCATGATTAATGGTTAATTAGGCTAAGGGGTTTAACTTAAATAATTTCAAAGCACCCCTCACACATGTGAGTTGGGTTTTGATTTCCTTAATTGAACTTAGGCTATTCAACACCTAAGAATCTACCCAAAGTAGATTAATTAAGTTCTAGAAGTTTCTAGAATATTTTAGAAATTAATTAAGAGAGAAATTAATGAATTAACCTATAATTAATAGAAGATTAAAGAAAGAAAAGGAGTTTAAGGAATAGCATAGGGGAAATACCCCAAAATTATTCCCTAAGCCTCCTATTCACTGGATATAACCTTAATCAACTCTAATGAGGGACTAAAACACAAATCAAAACCTTAATTATCCTTAATTATATTAAGGGAGTAATTAGGAAACATATTTGTAATTCCCCCAATTAAGCTTTAAATAAATCCCAAGAAAATTATGGAAGGTAAGGTTCATCCCCTAAAATATATCCTAGAAGTTTGGGATAATTAGAGGATTAATTAAGAAGTAATTAACAAAATAAGATTTCTCTTAAAACCTAAAATCATAGAAAAGTATAATTTAAAATCCTTTGAAATCATTTTTAAAATATTTTAGGTTGAATTATCTTTCCATAGAAATTTACCTCATATTTTTTTGAATTTTATTGAGGGAGATATGAATCTTTGAAGGTTAGGAGATTAATTAAAATTAATTAAATCTATAACTAATCCCTTTAGCTCACAGCATGACAGTGGTAGTCAGCGCGTTTTACACGCATCACTCCATGAGTTAATCACTTAAATGTCACATTAAGAAGGTGGCGGGACATGGTTTGATCCCTGCCATTCAATCAAGGATCGAACAGCCAGGGGTCATCCTGCAGTTTCTAAAGGGATAAATCATTTCTAAAATGTGCGGTTAATCTAGGCCGTCCATCCAAAACACGGGGATGGATAGCTAGGATTCTCCCAGTTTTTCCCTGAGGATCAATGGAGACCGTCCATGATCCAATGGAAGATCAGCTTGACTTGGATTGTGAGATAAAATGTCACCACAAAGGACCAACACCTCCTAAGATAAGTGGTCCAAAAATTCCATACCTCACTGGAGGTGATCGCCAATGCTTAAGCTCAATGAGGTAGCTTCATCTAGTGGAGATGAAACCTCGTTGAAAGTTTCAAGCCTCAAGGTTGAGTAGATCTCTCTACAGACCAACACCACTTGCTTCCCTTTGCGGCTTTGATTCAATTCAATCTATCCTTGCTTTGGGAACTTGAGGGAACGCTTAGGTGCACTCAACTTGATCCTCTGAGAAAGTGTGCAAATGAATTGGAGTAGTTTTGAGTGAGGAGGAAGTCGAGGATTGAGATGAGCTCCCCTATTTTCTAGGGAAGAAAATTGAGAAACCTAAGATCCAAAGCCCTCTTAGAAAGCTTAGGAATGCTCTCTGATGGCTCTTAACTCTCTCTAGTGCACAATTGAATGTGAGGATCATCAATTCAAATTAAATTTTGGGGAGTATATCTCCCCCTTTGGCAATTGGACGGACGAAACATGACTTGCTATTTTGATCCAATTGACCATATGAGAGGGGTTGTTTAGGCTGTTAAATTTTTCACATGGTTGGTTTGAGGTATTGAGTGGATTGGAAACCTCCCATGTGCTTCAAATCAAGTGGAGGGAGGATTTTGAATGAGCCAATTTGAGCTAAGGGGTCGGGTTTGGCCTTGGGTCCATTTGGGCTGACCCAAACCCATTGGGTGCACCACTCTTCATTGAGTCCACCGATCTAGGAAGGCATCAAGTTGATATGAAGAAAAATTACCCATGGTTTAGACCAAAATTTGTTCTATGGCCTAGGAGTAAAATAGTCATTTTGCTGATTTTTCAAATTGGATATGTTGGGTATGTGGAGAAGCTAGGTTTGGAAAAGTTTCATTAGATTTGGAGTTCATTTGATAAGGTTTGGCTCATGTTGACCCATTTAGATCAAATTGGGTCAACTTGGGTCAAGTTGACCAATTGGTCAAATCAAAAAGGGTTGGGTCAAGTTCATATGACCATTTGAAATATTTTTGGTTTGATAAATTTGGTTTATTTTTGAATTTGGCTCATGACTTCATTTAGGTCAAATTGTTGACCCATTTGACTATTTGAGCTAGGTCAAGGGTAGGTTTAGTTTTGGTTAGTCATATGGAGTGGATTGGTATCCCAACCAATTTTTGTTAAGTTTGAATTTGACTCAACATAACCCCTTTAGGTCAAATTGGATTCAAGGTCAATTGGGCTAGGTTAGGTCTAGTTGGCCAATTGAGTCTTCGGTCAAGTTCCACAAGTTATTTGTAATAAACTTGACCCATTGGTTTCAATCAATTGGGCTTAGATCAAGTTTTTTTTTGACTTTTTAGGTCAAGTTGGGTCAACTTTGGTCAATAATTAGGTTAGGCTCAAATGTTGACTTGGACAAGTTTAAACATAAGTCATGAATAAACTTAGATCAATGGTTTCAATTAATTTGGCCTATGGTGGATTTTGGCTATGTTAGGTTTCATTTTGGCTAAGTGTTGACTTGGTCAACCCTTAGGTTTGATTTGGTTTGACCTAATTTGGTTGATTGATCATCCCATGATGATTATTGATCATGATGAGAGGCATAGGTGAGTTTTATTCAATCCAATTTGGTTTGGATTAGAATTTGGCTTATAAGGGTACTTTAGGTCACTTTGGGTCAAGTGAGCCTAAGTGGGTCAAATGGCTTGGTCAAAGCTTGATTTGAGTTCGATTGAACTTGCATATGGACTTATAATTGAAATATAAATCCATTTGCAAGTGGTTTGAAGTGAAATGGTTTTTGATTCATTTGATAATTTCATATTCAAAGGAAGAATATGAATAGATTTGGGGTTTGATTTTTGAATTGGATTTTGATTAAGTGATTGAAGTCTGTATTTATGTTTGGCTTGATTTGAAGTTGATTTGGTTAAGTTCAAGATTTTGACTTGAAAAGCTTAGGTTGGATTTTGAGTGGATTTGAGTTTCATTTTTGGAATTGGTTTGGATTGTTTGAATTTATATTTCATTTATATATGTGAATATAAATGAGAATTTAAATTGATCATGAGAAAATTTCAAAGATTTGAAGTGATTTGATCATGATTTAGGCTAAGTCCATTAAAAGTGAATTTTAAAGGACTTAGAAAATTTTTTGAGTTTGAAGCTTGAATTTTTGAATTTGGTTTGATTGATTTATATTTATATTTCATTTATAAATGCGAATATAAATGAGAATATAAATTAATTATGAGAAAATATTATGAGTTCGATTTGGTATGATCATGATTTTGGCTAAGTCCATGAAGGAAGACTTAAAGGACTTAGGAAAATTTTACATTTGGAAATTTATTTGAGGATTTGATTTATTTGATTTGTATTTATATTTCATTTATATATCTGAATATAAATGAGAATATAAATGAGTTATGAGAATATCTCAAGGATTTTATTTTATTTTGATCATGATTTTGGCTAAGTCCTTAGGAGAATATTAAGGACTTAAGAAGGATTTAGAGTACGGATTTTATGTATGGGTTTTAATCATGGATTTTAATCATGGATTTTAATCATGGATTTTAGTCATGGATTTCAATCATGGATTTCATTCATGGATTTCAATCATGGAGTTAATTTGAGTTTGGAGAAAATCAAATAAGATTGATTTGGAGTTTGACTTGAAGGAAGGAAGGTGAGGAATGGTTCAAGCTAAGGGTAGGAAAACTTTCTAAACACCCATAAGGCATGACCTATTCCTATGGCTAACTCTTCTAAGTATCTAGGGCTAGGTTGAGTGTCCACCTAATCAATAGATGTGTCTTATAACTAAGGAACTCTTAAATTCTAAGATAAGTCCTATGTCTAAGATGGAAGGGTTGAGAGCTCATTCTAAAAATGAGGTCAACACAAGTCATATGCTTTATGAAAGATAGCTAGGCTATTATTTATTTAGAAAGAGACTAAGTCCTTAAACTCACTCCCTAAAGAGACTAAATCATGTAAGGGCATGCTTTAAATGACCTAAATCTAATGCAATTCAGATTTCATTTTTATTTTCATTTTTGGACAATCATTTTGACTCAAGCTAATAAGATTCACATGCCTAATGCATGAAAAATGAGATTATTGGCCAAAATTAGTGAGAAGGGAGGAGGTGTGTTTCCACCATGGCTCTCAACGGTCAAGCCAAGTTTCTCTGGCAAAGGTAAAAGCCCTCCAATCAAGAGTGAAAATAATATGCATTTGTGCATGATCTTATAAAATAAGTACACATCCAGCTAAGGGGTTGCTAATTCTTTTCCCTTAATTTTAGCCTAAGCTTTAGGTGAGGTTATGAGTACTTAATTTTTAGTTTTGAATTGTTAGATTTGGTAGAAGATTTATTTTTTGCTAAGAGCCTAATCCACATCCAAGCCATACACAAAGCAAGGAAGAAACTAGAAAATTGATGCCACTTAATGCACAAGCTAAATAAATCATGAATTAATTTATAAACCTAATTGCAAAATAATAAGAGGCCATTGTAGTCGGGTACCACCTCAAAAACCAAAATACAAATTGGGTAGCTGAGCTCTACCCTTATACAACCCAGATTACAAATGAGTTACATACAATTAAGTAAGGAACTCATTGTTATGGGGGTCTTCAAACTTCACTCCGTCATTCTTCTTTTCTTATTTCATCTTCTTTTCTTCTTTCTTTTTTGATTCCTTCTTTTGGATGGTTGGAAGGTGAATGCTCCAAAGGCTTCACATGGTGCACATGATGAGATCTTTTGACCAATGCTCATCTTAATCCCCATAATAATCATTCCAAAATCCTAATTATAAAAATTACATGAAAAGGAAAAGTAAATTTAGCTAACACCTGCAAAATAAAGGTTAGCTAAACAAACCACCAAGTCCCAAGCATTTATATTGGACTTATCACCCCACATATTGGTGACTAAGTCCACCTGGCCTATTGGATCATGTTTAGGGGTATAAGCACCTGCACAATAAAATCATTTATATTTTTATTTATTACAACTCCCTTTAAGCACAATCCCCTGCAAAAGATAATGATTAGACTAAGATCGCCCTACCATTCATTCTATGCACATTCATCCTAAGATCCAGACTAAAACATATATCTCAAAACAAAAGCAAGCATCAAACCATGCACAAACTAAAGCTAGAAGTGGTTTAGCCTAATGTGTGTGCTTTGTGAGGTGGTTAGCTATGTTTAGAATTTAGAATTTTCTAAGTGTGAAGCATATTCAACTTAGAGGAAGATTTCATTTAAGTGATTTAATTATTTTAGATTGATTTTATTTTATGTTTTGATTGGGTTTAAGTGAAACCTACAATGAATTACTAAGTTATAAAGAGAGGGAAAGAGAAGAGAACTTCTCTTAGCTTCCCTAACCTAAGTAATTTTTAACATGGATTCATAATTTAGTTTTGTTTAATGAATGTTTTAATTAAGTGTTTTAATCCATCCTAAGTTTAGATGAACTCTAAACAAACATATTAAAAAAGAAAGACATTTTAAGATTAAGTAAAATGAACTAAATTCACAAAATATACATCACTTCAATTCTTTCCCAACATGTATAACATGCATATGAATGAGTCTTAAACATATCTATACATGCAAATGGGAATGTTTAGCACACTTTATGATGCATGCTAGGTAATTTGCTTAAGGAAATTTGAAAGTTTATGATGCATGATTTGTCATTAAGTAGCAAAGGGGTTTCTTATCCAACTTTCACATGCACACATGAATGTATGAAAGGCGTAAGTGAGTATGACACCATTATTAACCAGAGGTGTAAGGTACAAGACCTACTTAGGGCTACTTAAAGCCTCACAACCTCGAGATTGTCTATACTAATATACCACTTTCCTTAAATACAAGCGTGTGTACAAAAGAAATGGATGGAATAGAAAGAATGCAAAAGTTGGTGTTGGTTGTTTTATTTTGTTTATGCAACTTATATGTGAAAGCATAGTTATCCTTCTTAAGTGATAGTATAAGAATGAATATGATGTGGAATTAGGCAAGTGTTAGGTTCTTTTCAAATGAACCATACACCTTGCCAAATCCTATTCAAAACTATACTAAAAGAGAAGAGAAGGAAAACCAACACTAAGCACATTCATATATTTTACTCACATGAAAACTTATAAGTAAGATATAAGTAACACACTTTTAGTTTTGATAATTGATCCATATATTTTTGAAAATTTTTTGAATTTAATAGTGATAATAGCCACTCACATTCTTACTTTAGCTAATACATGCAATTTGGCATAAATGAAACATTTTTATTTTAAATTTTATTTTTGAAAAGCATGGAAGCATGAAACCATATGAAACATATATTTAGCATGTTGGGGAAGAACTAAAGAAATGGAAGTTTGTAAACATAATCACTTCAATTAAATCCTAAAGATAATCTTATGAAATAAGAAAGCTTAAAGTAAATCAATGTTTATTTAATATGATTTTCATTTGATTTTGAATTTGATTAAATTTTAAAAATGTGAATTTAGTTTGTTGTTCCTAACCCATTCCCACATATGTTTGACATTTTTGTTCAATTTTTAGATGATTAGATTTATTTTATATTTATGATTAGGTTAAAGTATGAATTAAACATGTTAATTATCCCTTACCTACACCACCTTAGCATAGTTAATCAAATAATTATGAGCCAATGAGATGACATAAAACTTCACAAAAAATTTAAATTTTAAATGCACCTAGGAAGAAAGGGGCCTAATGCAATTTGGCTCATGATAAATGATTAATTAAGCTAAGGGGTTTAACTTAAGTAATTCCAAAACACCCCTCACACATATGAGTTGAGTTTTGATTTCCTTAATTGAACTTAGGCTATTGAACACCTAAGCATCTACCCAAAGTAGATTAATTAAGTTATGGAAAGTTTTAGAATTTTAAGAAATTAATTAATAGGGTAATTAGTGAATTAGCCCTTAATTAAGAGAAGATTAAGAAAGAAAAGGGGGTTTAAGGAATAGCTTAGGGAAATGCCCCAAAATTATTCCTTAAACCTTCCATTCATTGAATCAGACCTTAATCAACTTTAACAAAGGATTAAACCACTAATCAAACCCTTAATTATCATTAATTTTATTAAGGGAGTAATTAGGAAATGAATTAGAAATTTCCCCAATTAAGCCACCAATAAATCCGAAAAAAATTAGGGGAGGTAGATGTCATCCGCCATAATACACTCAAGAAGTTTGAGATTAATTAATGGTTTAATTATGGAGTAATTAACAAATTAAGATTTCTAATAAAAAATAAAATTAGAGAAAGACAATTTTCAAAATCCATTAAAACCAATTTTAGAATATTCTAGATTGAATTATCTTTCAGTGACAATTTACGTCATATTTTCTGATTTTTCTTAAGAGAGATATGAATTTTACAAGTTTAGAGGATTACTTAGATTAATTTAAACTTTAATTAATTCCATAATCCTACGATGCACCATGCATGCAGCTAACTCTGTCATTCTTTACACGCGTTGTCCTCTAAGTGGCCACTTAAACATCACATCGTAAGTTACATGTATATGGCGCTTTTTCATCATTCATCAAGATCAAGGATCAATGATTTTAATCCATAGTTTAGAGGGGATAAAATAGGATATAAAATGTGATTTAATCTCAACCGCCATCCAAAATGCATGGATGGATGACTAGAGATAATCCCTGTTCTTTACTGAGGAACAATGGCGACTGTCCACTTTCAAAGGGAAGATCTGAGCTTTATCGAGCTTAGATTGGATTGAAACTCAACCCACACCATCTAAACTTAATGACAAGCACATATAATAGTCAAAATTCCATGGGATCCAAATTTCTTTCACAAAGCTCCTCACCACATTAAGTTTAATGATCAAAAAATGTCATACCTCACTGGCACTCGATTCCCTTGGAGGAGCTTCATCTGGTTGTGATGAAGCTTTGGTGAAAGTTTTAGCTCTTCAGGTTGTGCGGATAGCTCTATGGACTAACTCCTCCTCTTAGTGAGCTCAATTTTGATTGAAGTGGATCTTCCCTTACCTTTGGAGCTTGGGAAAGAGGTTGGGCAAGCTCGACTTGGTCCCCTGAGGGACTGTGCAAAGGGAATTGACTTGATTTGGTGTGTGGAGAAAGTTGTCAAATCCTTGGAGCTCCCCTATTTTTTCTTAAGGGAAACCAAGAAATGGCAACTTTTAACTCTCTCTAAGAAGCTTGTGAAGGCTCTCAAATGGCTCCTCTAGCTTCCTATGCTTCAATCAAATTAGGCTCTGTTAAAATTGAAGCAAATTAGGGGGAGTATATCTCCCCCTTAGGTAATCAGACAGCCAAAGCTTCACTTGCCATTTTGATCCAATTGACCTTAAGCAGTGGGTTGTTTGATCTGTCAGAGGCTTGCACATGGTCGGTTTGGGCTAAAGAGTGTAATGGTAACTCCCCATGTGCTCAAATTGAGTGGGAACATGATTCTCATGTGGCCAATTAGAGCCATGTGCTCGATTTTGGCCTTGGGTCAAGTTGGGTTGACCCAAACCCATTGGGTTGGGTGCACCACCCTCCATAGGGTTTACATGACCTACTATGAGAGTATCAAGTAGGTATGAAGAGGATTTGACCAAATTCCCCATGGATTTGACCAAAATTTGTTCTTGTCCTAGGGATATAATGGTCATTTGGCTGCTTTTTGAATTTGGATATGTTAGGTATGTTGGGAAAATTGGTTTGGCCAAGTTTCATTGGATTTGGAGTTCATTTGGTATGGTTTGGCTCATGTTGACCCATTTAGGTCAAAATGGGTCAACATGGGTCAAGTTGACCAGTTGGTCAAATTGGGTTAAACCAAGGGTTAGGACAAGTTAATATGACCATTTGAAATGTTTTGGTGGCTTTGGATTGATTCAATTTGGTTTAGGTTTGAATTTGGTTCATATGACTTCATTTAGGTCAAATGGGTCAAGTTGACCAATTTGACATATTTAACCTATTTGAGCTAGGTAATGGGTAGGTTTATGTTTGGTTAGTCATATGAAGTGGATTGGTATATTTGTTTCCAATCAATTTTAGTTAAGTTTGAATTTTGCTCAACATGACCCTTTAGGTCAAGTTAGGTTCATGGTCAATTGGGCTAGGTTAGATCTAGTTGGCCAATTGAGGCTTTGGTCAAGTTCAACAAGTGATTTGGAATGAACTTGACCCATTGGTTTCAATCAATTTGGCTTAGATCAAGTTTTTACATATTTTGACTTTTTAGGTCAAGTTGGATTAACTTGGGTTAAGTGACCAATTAGGCAAGGTTAGGCTTAAATGTTGACTTGGCCAAGTTCAAACATAGTTCATGAATGAACTTAGATCAATGGTTTCAGTCAATTTGGCCTATGGTGGATTTTAGCTATGTTAGTTTTCATTTTGGCTAAGTGTTGACTTGGTCAACCCTTAGGTTTGACTTGGTTTGACCCAATTTGATTGATTGCTCATCTCATGATGATTGTTGATCATGATGAGAGGCATATGTGAGTTTGACTCAATCCAATATAGCTAGGATTAAAATTTGGCTCATGAGGGCTACTTTAGGTCACTTTGGGTAAAGTGAGCCTAAGTGGGTCAAATGGCTTGGTCACATGGCTTGGTCAAATCTTGATTTGAGTTTGATTGAAGTTGTATATGGACTTATGATTGAAATATAAATACATTTACAAGTGGTTGGAAGTCAAATGGGTTTTGATTCATTTGACAATTTCATATTCAATGGAAGAACATGAATGGATTTTGGCCTGATTTTTGAATTGAGTTTTGGTTTAGTGATCGAAGTTTGAAATTATATTTGGATTCATTATTGAAGGATTGATTGAATCATGAAGAAAAATCAAAAGTTTGGCTTGATTTGAAGTTGATTTGGCTAAGTCCAAGATTTTGACTTGAAAGGCTTAGGTTGGATTTTGAATGGATTTAAGTTTGATTTTTGGAATTGGTTTTAATTGTTTGAATTTATATTTCATTTATATATGTGAATATAAATGAGAATATAAATGGATCATGTGAAAATTTCATTAATTTGGAATGATTTGATCAAGTCTTTAAAGAATAAATTTAAAGTACTTAGGAAATTTTGGAGTTTTGGATTTTATTTTTGAGTTTAGTTTGATTGATTTGAATTTATATTTCATTTATATATGTGAATATAAATGAGAATATAAATGAGTCATGAGAAAATTTCATGAATTTGAAGTGATTTGATCATGATCTAGGCTAAATCCTTAAGAGGAAATTTAAAGGATTTAGGAAATTTTGGAGTTTTGGATTGGAGTTTTGAGTTTAGTTTGATTGATTTGAATTTATATTTCATTTATATATGTGAATATAAATGAGAATATAAATGAGTTATGAGAAAATCTCATGAGTTTGAATTGATTTGAAGGTGATTTTGGATAAGTCCTTTAGAGGGAAATTAAGGATTTAAAAAAAAAAGATTTTGAATTGGGAATTTGAATTTTGGATTTAGTTTGATTGATTTGAATTTATATTTCATTTATATATGTGAATATAAATGAGAAAATTTCATGAGTTTTAATTGATTTTGTCTAATTTAGGCTAAGTCCTTAAGAGAAGATTAAGGACTTAAGAAAGGTTTGGAATTAGGAATTTCATTCATGGGTTTCAATCATGGTTTTCAATCATGTGGCATTGATTTAAGTTTGGAGAAAATTAAATAAGATTGATTTGGAGTTTGACTTGAAGGAAAAAAGGTGAGGAGTGGTTCAAGCTAAGAATAGGAAAATTTTCCTAACACTCTTATGGCATGACCTATTCTTATGGCTAACTCTTCTAAGTCTCTAAGGCTAGGTTGAGTGTAAGAGAAGTCCTATGTCTAAGATGGAGCAGTTGGAAGCTCATTCTAAAATTTAGGTCAACAAAGAGCACCCAATAGGTGTGGTGTGACTGACAAGGAATGCCACATGTATCGGTGTTGATCAAAATGATCAACAACACTGAAAGATCACAAGCACTAACAAAAATAATATATCCCTAACCCAAGGCATAGAAAGAATCCAAAACTTAATGCAATGTGACTCTACTTATGTCCAAGATATAAGAGAGGGGGGAATCCACTAAGGGATAGAGTGAGAACCTTCCACTAGAGAAGCAGGTTCAAGTCATCCACAAAGGGATGAGAGGTTTGATTTGATTTAAGTCTCACTGAGGAGAAATTTCCACTAGGGAAGAGGGTTGTTTCCATTTTATTGGATTGTGATGGATGTGAGAAGCCATTGAGGCCTAGACCTAACTCAGATTTACCAATCTAAAGGGGTAGTCTACTAAACACATAATAGGACTAGCCAACCAAAGGGATGCCTTTCGGTATGTAGCAACTATACTAAGAAGAAAGCATAGTAGACTTACTTACTCCATAGTAGAGATTAATTGCTAGGGTAATCTATTGACAAGATAACAGATTGAACCCAACCCATTGCTGACTATTGAGTGAATACCGTTGGGGGACTTAGATCAACTAAAAGATAATCAAGATTAATTACATTTTTAGATTTTTTTTGATGGATTTTATTAGTTTGCGATGGATCATACTGAGAAGGAGCTTATATCAGCCTAGACCTATCTCAGATTTACTGAACCAAAGGGAGTAGCTTCCCGACTGATGGGAGAACTATCCGACCAAAGGAGTGCCTTTCAGTTTGCAATGATCAATTAAAGGGAAGAAAGCTCGAGGACTCACATCTTCCACTATAAAAGACCACTGGGGTGATCGATTGCTTTGGGAAATAAATTAAACCCAACTTAGGGCTGCCCATCAGTTTGAAATAATCATGCTAGGAAGAATGTGTCATAGTCTTACATCTTCCAAAATGGAATGACTGCTGGGGTAATCTTCTTTAGAAAAAATAGATTGAACCTGACCTAAGGGTGACTATAGAGCGAGTGCCGACTCAGGGACCTATCTTAACTCAGGTAGTCAGGCAATTCTTATCAGGAATTCTGTTAGACTGCCCTAAAGATAGGATTCCTGCTTGGGAAAAGGGGCCCTTTAGAGGCTTGAATTCCTAATCCACAAGCGAATATTTTTTGTTTGTTTGTTTTGTTTGTTTATCATTTACCCTATTAGTTTGTGAGGGATAAAACTGTGAAGGAGCTTATATTAGCCTAGACCTATCTCAAATTTACTGAACCAAGGGAGAATCTCTACATCCACTAAAAAAATTCTCCAATCACAAGGGTGGCTACTAAGAAAGGGGGACTATCCAATCCAAAAGTAACCCAAGTAGTGTTTAGATGGGGTCACAAAGTACATGATCTAAATAGAGTGCCCAAAGGAGATGGGGCCGCTAAGGGATTAATCCAAAATCCTAGAGAAGATGACTTGGCTAGTCATATATTAAATAGGTATTCAGTGGCCAACTCAAGAAGAAAGCATGGGGACTCACATCTGCCAAGAGTGGTGTATCCACTGAGTGAGTTGATGTTAGCATAGTGAACATCAACCAACCTAAGGTGCTCATCAATTTGCAACAATCAACCTAGGAAGAAAGCTTGGGGACTCACATCCTCCTAGCAGAAGATTCGAGATAGTCATCTTGATCATGTCATCCAACCTAGGGCTCGAGTAAATTGGGGGACTTATATCAACTCAAATGTAGTCAAGAAGAAAGGAACCTCTAGGGGACTTATCCTAAACCTCAGATATACTCGACCTAGTTAGATCATGATGATTTGTTCAAAAAGAAAGCACGAGGACTCACATCTTCTTAAATAAAATTAACATGAGGTAGCTTACTGGCTGGGCAGTAAAGACTACCATACTAACAAGGCATTCGTTGGTTTGTAATGGTCAAGTTAGGAGGAAAGCATGGGGACTCACATCTTCCAAATAAGTGACCACTAGGGTGACATACTAGTGAGGTAGCATGTAGACCCAACCTAAAGTAGCTAATGAGTGAGTGCCACAGGGGGCTTGCTCCCATATCGAAATAGCTCGAGACAAAAAAGTTTATGTTTGTTGTAGTGCATGTGTTAAAAGGGATAGGTTGCCTCTGGGGGACTCTTACACCTACCTTAAATACGCTAGAGATTTTGATGAAATGGTGCCCCAGATGGAAAATGGGAATTCCCACTAAGAAAGGATGTCGCTAGGGTTCTCTCACTCCTAACTTAGTTATGCTAATCAAAATAGGATTCCTATTGGGTTCTCTCACACCTATTCTAATAGCATCGAGAGATTGTGTTTGTTTTGTGTTTGTGTTATGAAAGAGGGATAGGATGCCACTGGGGGACTCTTACACCTTACCCTAAACACATCACTCACAAGGAAAGCAAACAATGCTTTGAAAGAAGAGAAGATTTTGATGAAATGAAAATAGATTTTTGTTGATTGATAGATTTATTTTCAAACATGATTTTTATGGGTAATATTTGTTCAAATAGAGCACATTAATTGGAAGCATCAGGTATTCCCCTTTACAATCAATAAGCTGATAAGATCCTCCTTGGTAGAGCTTCTCTATGACATAAGGGCCTTCCAAAGTGGGTTCAAACTTTCCTCCCATCTTTTGACGGGCAACAATTGGTCTCCTTAGGACTAACACAAGTTCTCTTACTCGGAAAGACCTAGGGTGGACCAGCTTGTTGTGAGCTTGAACCATTTTGGCCTTGTATAACTTGAGGTTCTGGCACACCCGTAGGCGACTCTCCTCAAAATATTTGAGCTCTTCTAATCGCAACTTTGCATTCTGCTCAGTAGTGATCTTGCTACTTAATGCTATCCTTAGTGATGGGAGTTGAACTTCCAAAGATAGAATAGCTTTAGACCCATACACTAAAGAAAATAGGGTAGATAGAGTTGGGGTTGGGTATGTGGTGCGGTAAGCCCACAAGGCTTCAACCAACTACTTATTCCACTGCTACTTATTGTAGTCAAGAATCTTCTTTAGTAGTTGGATGAGAATTTTGTTGAATGCTTTTACTAAGCAATTTGCTCTAGGTAGTAGATGGTGGAGTATCTCCAATCTATGTCATGTCTTCTAGCAAAGTTATTGATCTTGGGGATTTTGAATGTATTACCATTATAGGATATAATTCGTCGAGGCACCCCAAACCAATATACGATATGGTTCCTGAAAAATTGAAGCACATGCTGAGCTGTGACCTCTCTGAGTGGGATGACTTCTGCCCACTTGGAAAAGTAGTCGGTGGCAGCTAAGAAGAATTGATGCCCCTTGGAAGAATGAGGATCAATTATACCCATAATGTCAGTATCCAAACACTCAAATGGCCATGAGGCCAATGTAGGGTGTAGAATGTTGGGTGATTGGTGGAGGACCACACCGTGTACCTGACACTAATGGCATCTCCTAGCTACATCCATGCACTCTGTAATCATCTAAGGCCAGTAGTATCCTAGTCTCTTGATCTTCATCTTCATCTTTGAGCCAGATTGATGTGCTCTACATAGGCCTGAGTGTACCTCAGTTATAATTCCATGGGCTTCGTGTTTGTCTAAAATGTGTAACCACATCTGGTCAAAGGACCTGTGGTACAGGGTGCCATCAAAGAGAGCATATGAGAGAGCTCTCTATTTAACCTGATGGGATTATGAATTTTCTTTAGGTAGTTTTCCGATGTTCAAGTAAACTATAAATGGTGTCCTCCACTCTAGCTTCCTATCCATTTTGGAAATGATAACCTCCCCTTCAAGAGAAAGCCTCTCAATGAGTTCAACATCAATAAGGGATAGTATTTGTCTATTTTAGATCCTTATTGAAATGGACTCATCTTATAGACATGCCAACTCTTTGGCAAATTTGTCCAAAGCATCTGATACTATGTTCTTTGCTCAGGGAACCTTGTAGATGGTGACTTCAGGAATTTGGGCCAATAGCTTCATGGTATACTCGTGGTAATGACGAAGCTTGGGTTTGAGAAACTTATAAGACTTGGCAATCTGGTTGATGACCAACTGAGAATCCTCAAAGATGTTAATGCTCTTGACATTGATAGTGATGGCTAACTCCATACTAATAATCTAAGCCTCATACTTGACTTCATTATTGGTGCAGGGATTAGAAATATAGTATGAGAATCTCATCACATCGCGGATTAGAAACTATTCCTACCCCCGCCTTTCCTAGAGAATAGATGGGTGCTTCCCTTGTGAAAAGGTCGCACCATCAAAATACATCTCCCATCGGTTAGCATCCACCTAAGTTCATGATTTATTCATCGTGAGATCATCAATACTAGAGAATCAATAAGAAGTGGGTGTGCCGCTAAGAATCCACATGGGGTTCGTAAAGGAAGATCATGGACCACCGTGGATGCGAGGGATGGAGCATATAGATGGCTAAGGGCAGAGCAATGTGATAAATAAGAAGATGAGGTGGCAGAAGGATAAGGTGGAGTTCCCAATACCACCATCATGATGTTTTCAAAGGTAGTTCTTATCATCCTTGAACTTGACATCTTTTTTGACAAGTGCTAAAATGGCATCTGAGAGATAAAGCTTAGATCCTTGGAAGGATCTGAGTTGAGCTAAACTCTTAGAAGGTGATATTCCTAAGATAGCTTTGATCTTCTCTGGATCTATTTCTATTCCCTAGTGTCAGATAACAAACTACTCCGAATGCACACTTTAGGGGATTCATTTTGAGGTTAAATTGTCTCAACCATTCAAAAATTACTCTCAAGTCAAAGAGACGTTCTTCTCTCTGCACTTTACTACTAGATAATCAACATAACACTCAACCTGATGATGGATGAGTTCATTGAAGATCTGAGTCATGGCTTGTTGGTATATAGCACTAGTATTTTTAAGGTCGAAAGGCATGACCCTATAATAGAAGATTCTGATCGGGGTTTGAAAAGTAGTGTTTCTTTCATCTTCAAGAGACATCTTGATTTGGTTATAGCCAAATGACCCATCCATTGAAGAGAACACTGCATGAGATGAGGCGATGTCCCCCCATTAATTCTAGTATAGGAAGAGAAAATTCATCCTTAGGATATGTCTTATTTAAGTCCATGAAATCAAGGCATATGTGAATTTGGCCATTTTTCTTCTTAACTGGGATGACACTAGCTAACCAGGTAAGATATTTCTCTTCCCTGATGAAACTAGCATCGATCAATTTCTTGTCTTTAAAAATGACCTATTATTTGATTTCTAATCGCATGCATCTAGGAGCTTGCTTAATAGGGGTAGCATCAAGATCTATTGCTAGCTTGTGGACTGCTATGTTTGAAAATAATCCAAGCATCTCTTCATAACTCCATGCGAAGTAGTCTTTAAACAAAGTCAATAGCCTAACTAAGTCCTTAGTTTCTTCTTCATTCGGAAATGAACTGATGTATGTCAGGCGTGGATTTTCTTCTGTCCTGAGATTGATTTCTTTAAGCTTGTCAATTGTTGAATGAATCTCCTCTTCAAATTTTGGTGGTGCCTCTTTGATTTGGAGATCATCTGGATCATCTGAGATTTCTGAAAACACATTCTCATAAAAGTTGGGGGTGTGTGAAAAGAACCTATCAGACTCCAAATGATTGGTAACAACTAAACAATAATCTTCATCATCGATTGGACCCACTATACTGAATCCTAGTTTTGCTCTTGATTGTGCTTCCTCAGTATGGTTCCATTTTTCAAGTACTCACTGTATGGACCATGTATGAGAACTAAACCTTTCATATAAGATTATGAACACAAGGTGAGTAAAAGTCAAATGGTAATTCCATTAATTCTTTAAATGTATCCTCCTTAAGTTCTACATCAACTTCAGGACTTGAGGATGATGATCCCAAAAAGAATCTCTTCGCTTCATATCACTAGAAGACTTAGGGACTTCCTTAACTACTAAACCTTCAACTTTCTTAGATGTAAGTGAGGTTAGAGCTAAGGTTCCCAGCTGCTGCCTAATAGTCTCACATAAACCTGATTGAAATACTTTGCTTTGTCTGAAGGCCTGGTCTTCATCTCTATCTGGATCGAAAGTTACCTCCAATGGAACCCGCTAAGAGGGGTTGGCCGATATATTAATCACATTAGACTCATCCTCTAAGCTAGATTCCAAGTCTATGTGAATTTTAGGGGTACTCCTATGAACTGGAACATGACCTCTATTAGTTGATGGCCAACCAGGGGATCTTCCACCTTTAGATCTGCCTCTATTTCTACCTCTGCCTCTGCCTAGTGGAGGTTGAGTCATCCTGCCCACATGTCCATTTGATGGAATGAACTGTGGGTGAATTGTAATATGCGAATCTATTTCTTCTTCAATTCTCCTTTCTTGTTCACTTGGATTATCAATTTTATTTTCTTTTTCTTTTATCTTTTATTTTTCTTCATTTTCTTTTTCTTTTCCTTCTGAATTTGAATTTTGTCCAAGTTTATAAGTTAGGGTGTTTTGAGGAAGATAGTAGGTTGCATCCTCATAAATCTCAACCTCTCTAACTGAGAATGGCTTTTCATCTCCATTAACAGGATATTTAATCTCATCTTTTTTGAACTTGATGCACTGATGGAGGGAGGATGGAATTATTTTATTTTGATGTATCCAAGGCCTACTGAGCAAAGTAGTTAATGAAGTATTTGAATCAATGATAAAACTTGGCTTCCGGCCACCTATTTCCAAAGGTAATACTGGAACCTAAAGCACACCTTGTTCATTGAATCCTCTCAACATCATCCACCTGAGTGTGGAGATGTCATCCTCATAAGGGTCTTAGACTCATAATGTTCACCAATGCACCTGGATCCATGAGAACTCTGGCAAGTCTGAACCTTTCCATGCCAACTATGATGTAGAGGAGATGGTTGTTCACCAAGTTTCCAAAGGTGATCTTCATCTGTGAAGGTGATCCCCTGAGATTCTTTTGTATAATGTGCCTCCTCACCTATGGCAGTCAACTGAGCTAAGAAAATTTCAGTATTAATGAGAGCCTTGATTAGTGATTTGCTTGTCTTTGGATGAGACAATGGAATCATATATGCTTAGCTTATATGATAACTTTCTTAGATGAGAGAGGACATTGTAGTAACCTTGGGTTGATCCTCCATAAGCATATCCAAGGGTGGACCATCCTGTAGAGGGGCTTCTTGATCTTCTATACCAATGACTTGTTTCCTTCTATCTTGAAGTGCTGCCCTAAGAGGTAGAAGCTTCCACTATGGAGGTTGACTTTGATGATCTCTTATGGTAGGGTATGGAAGGTTTTACTTGCACATCAGGCTCACCTACAACTTCTCCTTTGGGACCCTCAAAATTGGATGATTCCAAGTCTATCTCAAAAGGCAAACCCATAGTATTTAGAGTAGGGAAGTCCAACTCTAAATCAAAAAGAGGAAGTTTGAAATTATTATAATTATTTTGACTTCAAGAGCTATCATTAAGAATAGAAGTAAACAACTCATCAGAAGTGACACAGGTATAATTCAAGCTAGCTTTATTATTCAATTTCTTAGATTTATTTGGAGGTACAAAGTAGAAATCAAGTAAAGTGAGTGGGGTAAAGGATTTGATGCCCTTATTTATCGATACAAGAGTTTTACTAGAAGAAAAGAACAGTGGAGGAAGTCACTGTGTGGAAGCCGCAACCGTAGTCGGACTCGACAGGGTTGTGCTAGGACTATCTCAGTGACACATGTTGCCGCTATTTTCCTCGAGTTGACCGGTAACTTAAAAACCTTTCTTGATGTTGGAGGTTTGAGCTGACTCAGGCACCTGCAAGAAAAGTTTCTTGATTTATTGCATGATCTTTTAAAAGTTTTGGATAAAGAAATATCCCAACCTTCTTTAGTTTTGGAAGGATCAAAAGTATCCCCAAGGATTACCCTAATGGAACTAGATGGTTATTCTACAAGGTATTCCTTTGGGATGACTACAGCATCGATCTTGAAGCTATGTTCAAGCCAGTCCTTGAATGTGAAGCAATCCTCCAAAACATGGCCTAGCATATGGTGGTAGGGGCAAAAGTTAGGATCATGAATTTTGTCTACTTCCTCTAGTCTCCTAGGCTCAGGTAGCTAAAAATCAGGCTTCTTTAAAGATTCTTTAAGATCTTCCTTATTACCTCCCTCTTAAATGAATAAGGTTTGGTAAGCTTATCTAAATGAGCAGGTGGACCATAGCTACCTAATTGTGAGTATGTGTGCTGCTACCACTGGTGATATGGTTGAGGAGGTAGTGAAGCTAGCCATGGAGGTTGTTGTGAAGGTCGATAAGGCTACCTCAGTGGTGGTAAAGGAGGTGGAAGCGAAGGCTGCTGAGGTCGTGGTCTCTCGGACTGATCTCTAGCTAGTTTCTTCCTCTTATCTACCACTATCACTACTCTTGGCTTTTTCTCAAAGACCTTCTGTGTCTTTGCTTTGGGAAGCTAGTCTTTAAAAGGAAACTGTTTGGCCTCTCCTTGTAGACTAACCACCTTGTTGATTAGCTTCTCAAATGTTCTGATAGTAAAGCCTATAAGCATGAAGGTGATCGGGTCATGGATATTCTTTAAAACAATCTTAATGGCATGCTGTTCAGATAGATGTGGCTCGCATTTCATACTCAAGTTATGCCATTAGAGAATATAATCAACAAGGGACTCACCTAGGTGTTGTTGTGCTACAACGAATCACCTAGAGTAACCCTTCGCTAAGCTCCAATAATCCTCTTAATAAAGAGTTGATCCAACTCAGCAAATGTCTTTACTAAACCATTGGAAAGTTCAACATATCAATGAAAAGCAATCCATACTAGGCTACTAACAAAGAGGCCTAATAGTAAAGCATTGCTGCCACCGACGTTACAATAACTCTCCCTGAAGTGTGATATATGCTACCTTGGGTTTTCACTACACTCAAAGCTTTTGAAGGAAGGTGGCATGAAACCCTTGGGATATTAGATTGCATCGAATTCCTCTGGGTAAGGTCTACCCTTTGGAACCGATGATCCTCCCTAGGCTTGAGCAAGCGCTTCCTTCACTTGCTACTCAACCATGGATCTGATGTCTTTTTCTTATATGGAGGTGCTTTCCACTACCTTCCCATACATGCTAGTGTTACCTTGCTTAGTGGGAGGTAAGGTATTGACTGGGTCTAAGACATGCACTAACTCTTCTTGACTAATGTTAGTTGTAGCAGGATGATCTGTTGGGGCTTATTTTTGAAGTACTGAAACTATTTCTAATAAATCCTCAAGCTGCCTCGCCATCCTATCTATCTACTCACCCTTTTTGCTTCAAATAATATCGAAGGTGTTGGGTTGATTAGGCTATGTCCTCCTGATCAACCTCATCACCTTCCATGGCCTATTGTTCTCTGAGGAGAGATCCCCAAGTATCTACCATGCAGACCCTAGCTGAGTTTCCCAATAAATCATCTTTGTTGGGATCAAAGCTAATCTTCTCCTCATCCGACCAATCATACCCTAGAGTGTCCTTCTTCTCTACAAGATGATGTGGTACTATCTCCTCGAGAGAATGCACAATCTGAATGAGAACAAATGATTTCAATTGATCGATGTGATCACTATCATGCACTGAGAGGCACCGTACCTTGCCTGCTACTAGAGAGTCAATCCTATGAGGACTGTACTCACTAGAAGAGACACACACCTGATTGATGCTAGCCTATGAAAGGGGTGACATTCCTAGGAGGTTCCACTATCATCGATGCAGCTGGGCTATCATCTGCTAACTCTATAATAGCTACTACCATCTCCATGTCTTGCTGAACTGGTGGAGTTGGTGAAGGGATGACCACTATGCTTAGGGTCGCCACTCCTCCGCACACCACCAAGGAAGAAGGTCAGTAGAGCTCACCGCCACAAGAGGTGGTAGATGAGTAGGATCCTCGAATAGGATCACCAATAGGGTATGCTTTCCTGATATGGCCTTCATGGCCTTTGATGGAAGGAGATGCTATGACGTGAAGGTGATGGCAGTAGTAGGTGAGGTGAGACACCACCGACTCTCTGAAGGAGCTATCCTCCGTGATGACCGGTCCCAAGTAGGATGCTATCTATATGGTCGACAAGCACGCCGGAAAGTCAACGAGTGCAAAGTCATCGCGATTGAACCTCTGCTTCTCCCTACTGGTGATATGAATAGATGTATGGGCCTCATTATTCCTCTCCCATTGAATATGTTTCCCCAAGCTGTGGGGGATGATGGATCTCAAATAAATTGTGCTCCGGACTCTAAACGTTTGTAAGCTCTGCCAACTGGTGCAAGACTAATCGAAGGCTAGCATACGACCTCCTGCTCTGAGTAATTGAGGGTTGATGCTGAACCACTGGTGGAGGTGAAGTATGAATCCTCCTAGCATCCTCTCTGTCTAACCCAGAGAGAGGATGAAACTAGTTCGCTATAATTAGCGGTGATTAAAGTAGGTACCTCACCTACTACTGACCGCATAGCGGCCTCCATCTCCTTGGCAATCCTACTATGATACCGCTTGATCAAGAAATTTTTATATTTCTTTTGTGTCTTGGTAGAATGAGTAGAGTGAGAACTAGACCCAACCTTAAAGGCTAGGGAGGCAATCTCTGGAATTAAAGGAGCCTTACCCTTAGAGAGTGCTAAAAAGTGGGTGCTAGCCTCACCGCAGCACGAGACTGCCATCCACTACCTAAGTCGGTGGGATTGAAACCGCTTTTTTCTTCAATGAGAAGATATTAATCAAGGTAAATCAACTGATGAGCTGCCACCACCACTACTATTGCAGGAGGGGAGTGCCCTCACATGTGATCCTCACTCCCTCAAATCTTCTGCCGAAATGGATAAGGTGGGTATGATCCAATCAAGGGAAATTGGCCTAGTCAAAGGTCGAGTCCATGCCCTGAGGGAAAGTGAACACAAACTTCTATGAGCCTTCCATTTCAAATCAATTGTAAAAATTGAAAGACTGAACTGTAGTTGTACTGATGCTGAGAATCTATAATATAAGAAACGAACTTGGAAAAGACTTCTATTTTTGCTAATTTTTGAATTTGAATTGAAAATTTAGAGCCACATCTAACATGTTGGAAGTGTTAAGTGGTGTTCAAATGGATTAGAGAAGATTTAGAAATTTGATTGAAAAGAGGAATTTTGAATATGAATCTAACTCCAACAAATTTGGGTATGTTGAAAGATGGATTCAAATATTTTTAGAAGGATGCTTCCATAGGTTCATGTTTGAAATTAGATTTTGATTTGAGGACCCTTTCCTTTAACAAATTTGTGTATGTTAAAGTTAGGGTCAATTAGTTTGGCTTTTGGATTTGGAATTTTACTTAACAAATTTTGGTATGCTAAGTGAAGTGTTTGAAAATAGTTGTTTTTTTTTTTGTGAATTGTTGTTTGATTTTGAAAATTGGACTTCCCACTTAGCAAATTTAGGTATGCTAAGTGAAGAAGATAGGTGTGTTTTTGAAAGATCTTTTTAAAAATAGGATTCTTAAAAAATTTGAGTATGCTAAGAAGATCCTAAAGTGTTTCATTTGTTTTTGGATATTTTGATTTTTATAAAAGTAGGATCCTTAGCAAATTTGGGTATGCTAGGGAAATCCTAATGTGTTTCCTTTTGGTTTTGATTTATTTTTGATTGAAAGTGGAGACTTTACTTTAGCAAATATGGTATGCTGAAGATGAAGTTCCACCTAATTTTGTGAAATGGAAATTTCACTTAGCAAATTTGAGTATGCTAAATGAGATTCCAAAATATGTGTTAAAAAATTTTTGATTTGGTTTTGAAAATGGAAACTTCTCTTTAGCAAATTTGGTATGCTAAAGAATGAAGTTCCAAAGGTGTATGAGAAATTTTTTTTTTTGAATTTGGAGACTTCACTTAGCAAATTTGAGTATTCAAAATGAAGTTCCAAATGTGTTTGAAAATTTTGTTTTGAATTTGGAGACTTCACTTAGCAAATTTGAGTATGATAAATGAAGTTCTAAATGTGATTTGAATTTTTAAAATATGATCGTTAATTTTTTATTTTTGAAAAGAAGACTTCCATTTAACAAATTTGAGTATGTAGGAATGGAAATCAATCTCATTTTTGGAATGTGAAAATTTTATTTTGTGTGTGATTATTGCTTTTGAAAGAGGGAATTCCAACTTAATCATATATGGGATATGTTTAAGTGGGATTTCCAAATGATATTATTTTTATTTGGGAATGAAATGTTCATTCAATAAATTTGGGTATATTGAATGAAGATGTTCACATATGCTTTTGAAAAAATTAGTTTTGTTTTAAGATGAAACTCTCATTCAATATGTGTGGGTGTATTGAATGGAAAGGTTTATGTGTGCTTTTTGAAAGTTATATTTTTGATTTTGATTTTGACTTTGGAAAGATGATTGTTCATTTTATTTTGAAAATGAAATCTTCATCAAAATGAATTGAAGGAAGATGTTCATTTATACTTTTAGAAAAGATTGTTAGTTTTATTTTTGAAGATTCTTACATATAACAATTATGAGAATTGTTAGATAACGGTGATTTAAGAAAATTTTGTGAAAAATATTTTATGATATGCATTTTTTGAAAGAGTGTTTTTTGAAAAGCAAGAATTTTATGAAAAATTTATTTTGTCTTTATTATTTTAGAATGAACCTTTCCTTATCATAAAAATGATAAGGAGGAAGTCTTTAAATGTTTTCTTTTATTTAGATCTTTTTATTTTTACTCATTGGAGAACCCAACGAGGTTTTAAGACCAACACGGGGTGAGGTCCTAAAACCTAAAGATGTTGGCTAGCTTAACTTAAGAATGAAATAAGCTAAGTGCCAATGGAAAGAAAGATAGTCTCGGATTCATAGCAAACTACAAACCCACTATCGATACTTGAAGATACTGATCATTTATCAAAGATGGAGAGAGGAACCATTCCCAATGGAGTCGCCAGAAAAATTTATGGCAAAATATTCTCTCCTTCATCTATCATTTCTTGGAGAGGATAAATGAAAATAGAAATATATGCCTTTAGTTAGGACACCACATAGATCCACAAATATTCTTATTGAGGGTGATCAGGTACAACATTGAGGAGAGGTGTACTATCTCAAAAGATAGAAGTCACCACCCTACAATGGACCTAATCACCTCAACAAGGACTCCTATGAACAATGGGTATACATATGTACCAAATATTCTTCCCCTACTTTATATGGAAAAGTAAAGTAAGGTTTATTTTAAATCGGGATCGTTAAGTTCCCTACATGGGCAACCCCCATTATTAATTACATCCTAAGGAATGAGATCCCTTAGGAATACCCTCTAAGGTAAATGATCATTGTCTCTAAAGATTTCAATAAGTAGGACTATCAATCGATTAGTTTATTTTGGAAGATCAAATGAGATTGATCAAGGAGAGGGAGTTATTATCGAAGCCAAAGGAAGATAAGTAGGAGATGCCCATGATGCTAGGAAACCTAATGAACATCTCAAACTATCTTATGGTTGAGATTTACATCTTTGGAATTGATTTAATTTGTTTGAGCTAAATTTTTCATTAAAAATTTAGGGCTTATGATTCCACAACACAAGATTATGGAAATGCCTATGAGCTGAGAATTTATGCTTATGCCCCACAAAGGGGAGAAGCAACCTAACCTAAATCTAGGGAGCTTTGGTGAAGTACAACCTAAATCTAAGGCAAAATGTGTATATTTGGTTTGCCTACAAGAGAGGACAAACCACCGACTACTTGACTTACACCTGGGAGTGGTCGCTAACCAACCTCCTATGATTTTAAATTCATGTAGGCAAGTCATATGCTTTATGCAAGATAGCTAGTGTTATTTATTTTGAAAGAGACTAAGTCCTTAAACTCACTCCCTAAAGAGACTAGATCATGTAAGGCATGCTTTTAAATGACCTAAATTTAATGCAATTCGGATTTCATTTTTATTTTCATTTTGGACAATCATTTTGACTCGCTAATAGGATTCATATGCCTAATGCAAGAGAAATGAGATTATTGGCCAAAATTAGAAGGGAGGAGGTGTGTTTCCACCATGGCTCTCAAAAGGTCAAGCCAAGTTTCTCTAGCAAAGGTGGAAGCCCCAATCAAAAGTGAAAATAATATGCATTTGTGCATGATGTTATAAAAAAGTACTCATCCATAAGGGTTGCTAATAATTCTTTTATCTTGATTTTTAGCCTAAGCTTTAGGTGAGGTTATGAGTTCTTTATTTTTAGTTTTGAATTATTAGATTTGATAGAAGATTTATTGTTCCCTAAGAGCCTAATCCACATCCAGGCCATACATAAAGTAAGGAAGAAACTAGAAAAAGGATGCCACTTAATGCACAAGCTAAACAAATCATCAATCAATTTATAAAGCCAATCACAAAAGAATTAGAGGCCATTATGGTAGGTACCACCGCACAAACCTAAAAACAAATTGGTTAGCCAAGCTCTACCCTTATACAACCGGATTACAAATGAATTACATACAATTAAGCAAGGAACTCATTGTTATTGGGGTCTTCAAACTTCACTCCTTCATTCTTCTATTCTTCTTTCTTCTTCTTTTCTTCTTTCCTTTTTGATTCTTCTTTTGGATGGTTGGAAGGTGGATGCTCCAAAGACTTCACCTGGTGCATAAGATGAGATCTTTTGACCAATTCTCATCCTAATCCCCATAACAATCATTCTAAAATCCTAATTGCAAAAATTACATGAAAAGGAAAAGTAAATCTAGCTAATACATGCAAAATAAAGGTTAGCTAAATGAACCATTAAATCCCAAGCATGTATATTGGACTTATTACCCCACACATGGGTGACTAAGTCCATCTAGCCTATTGGATCATTCTTAGGGGTATAAACACCTGTACAGTAAAATCAATTATATTTTTATTTATTATAGCGCTCCATAAGCACAATCCCCTGTAGAGATCATCCTACCATTCATTCTATGCACATTCACCCTAATATCCAGAATAAAACATCTATCTTAAAATAAAATCAAGCATCAAATCATGCACTACCCTAACCTAAAGCAAGGAGTGGTGGCTTAGCCTAATGTGTGTGCTTTAGAGGTTTGTGTGATGTGCTTAGCTATGGCTTTAAGTCTAGAATTTTCTAAGTGTGAAGCATATTCAACTTAGAGGAGGATTTCATTTAAGTGATTTAATTATTTTGGATTGATTTTATTTTATGTTTTGATTAGGTTTAAGTGAATCCTACAATCAATTACTAAGTTATAAAGAGATGGAAAGAGAAGAGAACTTCTCTTTCCTTTCCTAACCTAAGTAATTTCTAACGTGGATTCATATTTTAGTTTTGTTTAGTGAATGTTTTAATTAAGTGTTTAATCCATCCTAAGTTTAGATGAACTCTAAACAAACCTCTTTAAAAAGAAAGACATTTTAAGATTAAGTAAGATGAACTAAATTCATAAAACATACATCACTTCACTTCTTTCCCAACATGTATAACATGCATATGAATGAGTCCTAAACATATCTATACATGCAAATGGGAATGTTTAGCACACTTTATGATGCATGCTAGGTAATTTACTTAAGAAAATTTGAAAGTTTATGATGCATGATTTTTCATTAAGTAGCAAAGGGGTTTCTTATCCAACTTTCACATACACACATGAATGTATGAAAGGCATAAGTGAGTACAATGCCATTGTTAACCAGAGGTATAAGGTACTTAGGGCTACTTAAAGGCTCGCAACCTCGGGGTTGTCCAGACTAATATACCACTTTCCTTAAATAGAAGCATGTGTACAAAAGAAATGAATGGAAAAGAAAGAATGCAAAAGTTGGTGTTGGTTGATTTATTTTATTTATGCAACTTGCAAGTGCAAGCATAGTTATTTTTCTTAAGTGATAGTAAGTGTTAGGTTCTTTTCAAATGAACCATACACCTTGCCAAATCCTATTCAAAACTATACTAAAAGAGAAGAGAAGGAAAACCTACACTAAGCACATTCTTATATTTTACTCACATGAAAACTCATAAGTAAGATATAAGTAACACACTTTCAATTTTGATAATTGATCCATATATTTTTGAAAATAATTTGAATTTAATAGTGATAATAGCCACTCATATTCTTACTTTAGCCAACACATGCAATTTGACATAAAGGAAACATTTTCATTTTAAATTTGATTTTTGAAAAGCATGGATGCATAAAACCATATGACACACATATTTAGCATGTTGGGGGGATAACTAAAGCAATGAAAGCATGTAAACACATTCACTTCAATTAAATCCTAAAGACAATCTTATGAAATAAGAAAGCTTAAAGTAAATCAAAGTTTATTTAATATGATTTTTATTTGATTTTGAATTTGATTTAGTTTTAAAAATGTGAATTGAGTTTGCTATTCCTAACCCATTCCCACATATGTTTGATATTTTTGTTCAATTTTTAGATTCATTTTATATTTTTGATTAGGTTAGGGTATGAATTAAATATGTTAATTATCCCTTACCTACACCACCTTAGCATAATTAATCAAATAATTATGAGCTAATGAGATGACATAAAATCTCACAAGAAATTTAAATTTGCAATGTAGCTGGGAAGAAAGGAGCCTAATACAATTTTGCTAATGATCAATGATTAATTAAGGAAAAGGGTTTAACTTAAGTAATTTCAAAACACCCCTCACTAATATTAGTTGAGTTTTGATTTCCTTAATTGAACTTAGGCTCTTGAACACCTAAGCATCTACCTAAAGTAGATTAATTAAGTTCTAGAAAGTTTTAGAATTTTAAGAAATTAATTAAGAGGGTAATTAGTGAATTAGCCCTAATTAAGAGAGGATTAAGAAAGAAAAGGGGTTTAAGGAATAGCCTAGGGGAAATGCCCCAAAATTATTCCCTAAACCTCCCATTCACTAAATCCAACCTTAATCAACTTCAACAAAGGATTAACCCACTAATCAAACCCTTAATTATCCTTAATTACATTAAGGGGATAATTAGGAAATGAATTAGTAATTTCCCCAATTAAGCCACCAATAAATTCAAAAAATATTAGGGGAGGTAGAAGTCATGCCCTAAAATACACTCAAGAAGTTTGAGATTAATCAGTGGATTAATTATGGAGTAATTAGCAAATTAAAATTTCCAATAAAACCCAAAATCAGAGAAAGAAAATATTCAAAATCCATTAAAACCAATTTTAGAATATTCTACATTGAATTATCTTTCAGTGGCAATTTACCTCATATTTTTATGATTTTTCTTTAGAGAGATATGAATTTTAGAAGTTTAGAGGATTAATTAGAATTATTTAAACCTTAAATTACCCTAATCCTGTGCCATGCATGCTTGACTCACCGCTTTACACATCATCTTCTGAGTGGCCACTTAAAAATCACATCGTAGCACCACGTGGCGGTGGAACTACACGCTTTTGCCTTCGCCGTTCAATCAAGGATCAAATTGCTAGGATTTAATCCGCAGTTTATAAGGGATAAAATAGGATTTAAAATGTGATTTAATCTTTGCCATTCATCCAAAATGTTCTGATGGATGGCCAGAGATCATCCCTGTTCTTACCTAATGAATAATGGAGACCATCCACTTTCAAGGGAAGATCTGAGCTCGATCGAGCTCAAATTGAATTGAAACTCAACCCACGCCATCTATTCCTAATGGCAACAACATCTATCAATCAAAATTTCATGGGATCAAAATTTCTTTCACAAAGCTCCACACCACATTGAGTTTAATGGTAAAAATGTCATACCTCATTGAAGGTGATCACCGGCGCTTGATTCCCTTGGAGGAGCTTCATCTGGTTGAGATGAAGCTTTGGTGAAATTTTTATCTCTTGAGGTTGAGTGGATAGCTCTATGGACCAACTCCTCCTTCTAGTGAGCTCAGTTTTGATTAAAGTGGATCTTCCCTTGCCTTTGGAGCTTGGGAAAGAGGTTGGGCAAGCTCAACTTGGTCCCCTAAGGGAGTGTGCAAAGGGAATTGACTTGGTTTGGTGTGTGGAGAAAGTTGGCAAATCCTTGGAGCTCTCCTATTTTTGCTTAAGGGAAGCCGAGAAATGGCAACTTCTAACTATCTCTAAAAAGCTTGGTAAGGCTCTCAAATGGCTCCTCTGGCTTCCCATGCTTCAATCAAATTAGGCTATATTAGAATTGAAGTGAATTAGGGGGAGTATATCTCCCCAGAATCAATGCCCAAAGCTTCACTTGCCATTTTGATCCAATTGACCTTGGGTAGGGGTTGTTTGATCTGTTAGAGGCTTGCACATGGTCGGTTTGGGCTAGGGAGTGGAATGGTAACTCCCCATCTGCTCAAATTGAGTGGGAGCATGATTACCATGTGGCCAATTTGAGCCATGTGCTTAGTTTTGGCCTTGGGTCAAGTTGGGCTGACCCAAACCTATTGGATTGGGTGCACCACCCTCCATTGGGTTTACTTGACCTATTACGAGAGTATCAAGTAGGTATGAAAAGGATTTGACCAAAATTACCCATGGATTTGACAAAATTTGTTCTATGGCCTAGGGGTAGAATGGTCATTTGGCTGATTTTAAATTTGGATATGTTGGGTATGTTGAGAAAATAGATTTGGCCAAGTTTCATTGGATTTGGAGTTCATTTGGTATGGTTTGGCTCATGTTGACCCATTTAGGTCAAAATGGGTCAACTTGGGTCAAGTTGACCAATTGGTCAAATTGGGTCAAACCAAGAGTTGGGTCAAGTTCATATGACCATTTGAATTATTTTGGTGGCTTTGGTTTGATTCAATTTGGTTTAGGTTTGAATTTGGTTCATATGACTTCATTTAGGTCAAATGGGTCAAGTTGACCAATTTGACCCATTTGACCTATTTGAGCTAGGTCATGGGTAGGTTTAGGTTTGGTTAGTCATGAAGTGGATTGGTATCTTTGTTTCCAATCAATTTTGGATAAGTTTGAATTTGGCTCAACATGACCCTTTAGTCAAGTCAGTTAATTGGGCTTGGTAAGGTCTAGTTGGCCAATTGAGGCTTTGGTCAAGTTCAACAAGTGATTTGGAATGAACTTGACCCATTGGTTTCAATCAATTTGACTTAGATCAAGTTTTGACACATTTTAACTTTTAGGTCAAGTTTTGGGTCAAGTGGCCAATTAGACTAGGTTAGGCTCAAATGTTGACTTGGTCAAGTTCAAACATAGTTCATTAATGAACTTAGATCAATGGTTTCAGTGAATTTGGCCTATGGTAGATTTTAGCTATGTTAGATTTCATTTTGGCTAAGTGTTGACTTGGTCAACTCTTAGGTTTAACTTGGTTTGAACCAATTTGATTGATTGATCATCTTATGATGATTGTTGATCATGATGAGAGGTATAGGTGAGTTTGATTCAATCCAATTTGGTTAGGATTAAAATTTGTCTCAGAAGGGGTACATTAGGTCACTTTGGGTCAAGTGAGCCTAAGTGGGTCAAATGGTTTGGTCAAAGCTTGATTTGAGTTTGATTGAACTTGTATATGGACTTATGATTGAAATATAAATCCATTTGCAAGTGGTTTGAAGTCAAATGGGTTTTGAATCATTTGACAATTTCATATTAAAAGGAAGAACATGAATAGATTTTGGCTTGATTTTTAAATTGAGTTTTGGTTTAGTGATTGAAGTTTGTATTTATATTTGGATTCATGATTAAATGATTGACTGAATCATGAAGAAAAATCAAGAGTTTGGCTTGATTTGAAGTTGATTTGGCTAAGTCTAGGATTTTGACTTGAAAGGCTTAGGTTGGATTTTGATTGGATTTGAGTTTGATTTTTGGAATCATTTTTGATTGTTTGGATTTATATTTCATTTATATATGTGAATATAAATGAGAATATAAATGGATCATGAGAAAATTTCATGATTTTGGAATGATTTGATCATGATCTAGGCTAAGTCTTTTAAGATGAAATTTAAAGGACTTAGGCAATTTTGGAGTTTTGGATTTGATTTTGAGTTTAGTTTGATTGATTTGAATTATATTTCATTTATATATGTGAATATAAATGAGAATATAAATGAGTCATGAGAAAATATCATGAATTTGAAGTGATTTGATCATGATCAAAGCTAACCTTAAGAGGAAATTTAAAGGATTTTGGAAATTTTGGAGTTTTGGATTTGAGTATTAAGTTTAGTTTGATTGATTTGAATTTATATTTCAGTTATATATGTGAATATAAATGAGAATATAAATGAGTCATGAGAAAATCTCATGAGTTTGAATTGTTTTGAAGGTGATTTTGGATAAGTCTTTAAGAGGGAAATTAAGGATTTAAAAAAAATGATTTTGAATTGGGAATTTGAATTTTGGATTTAGTTTGATTGATTTTAATTTATATTTCATTTATATATGTGAATATAAATGAGTTATGAGAAAATTTCATGATTTTGAATTGATTTGATTGTGATTTAGGCTAAATCCTTAAGAGATGATTACGGACTTAAAGAAAGATTTGGAATTAGGAATTTCATTCATGGGTTTCAATCATGGATTTAAATAATGTGGCATTGATTTGAGTTTGGAGAAAATAAAATAAGATTTATTTGGAGTTTTACTTGAAGGAATGAAGGTGAGGAGTGGTTCCAACTAAGGGTAAGCAAATTTTCCTAACACCCTTAAGGTATGACCTATTCCTATGGCTAACTCTTCTAAGTCTCCAGGGCTAGGTTGACTGTCCACCTAATCACTAGATGTGTCTTAAGACTAAGGAACTCCTAAAGTCTAAGAGAAGTTCTATATCTAAGATGGACGGGTTGAGAGCTCATTCTAAAAATGAGGTCAACAGGTATGTGATATGGAAATCAATTTTTTGAATGAGGAGATCTCAACTTAATCATATATGGAATATGGTGAGTGGGATTTCAATGTGATGTCATTTTATTTGGAAATGAAATATTCATTCAATAAATTTTGGTATATTGAATGGAGATGTTCATGTGTGGTTTTGAACATTTTTTTTATTTTGTTTGAGAATGAAACATCCATTCAATTGAATGGAGAGGTTTCACATGTGCTTTTTGAAAAATTTATTTTTGATTTTGTTTGGAAAGGTGAAAATTTCAACTTAACACATGTGGAATGTGTTGAATGAAATTTCAAAGTTGTAGAATTTTTTGTTTGAAGATGCAACATCCATTCAACATATTCGAATGTATTGAATGGTTAAACTTATCTTCAAATTGTGTGCTTTTGAAAACATGATTGTTGAAATTTTATCTTTGAAAATGAGGTCTTCACCAAAATGAATTGAGTGAAGAAGATCATTTGTGCTTTTTAGAAAATGTGACTGTTGGAATCTTACTTTTAAAAATGAAGTCTTCACCCAAAATGAATTGAATGAAGGAACTCATTTGTGCTTTTTAGGAAATGTGATTGTCACAATTTTATTTTTGGAAAGATAATCCTACATATAACAATCATAAAGATTGTTAGATGAAAGATTTAGAAAATGTTTGTGCAAAAAATATTTTATTATGTGCATTTTTGAAAGAGTGCTTTTTGAAAAGCAAGATTTTTATAAAGGATTTATTTTGTCTTTATTATTTTAGAATGAACCTTTCCATATAATAGAAATGATAAGGAGGAAGTCTTTGAATATTTTCTTTTTATTAGATTTTTTTTACCCACTGGAAAACCCAACGGGGGGTTTTAAGACCAACATAGGGTAAGGTCCTAAAACCCAAAGATGTTGGTGAACTTGACTTAAGGATGAAATAAGCTAAGTGCCAATGGAAAGAAAGATAGTCTTGGATTCATACAAAGGTACAAACCCACTATCGATACTTAGTGACAATGATCATTTACCAAAGATGGAGAGAGGAACCCTCCCCAACGGAGTCACCAAAAAAATCTGTGGTGAATAATTTTCAATTTCTCTAAAAGAAATGTATACTTCCATCTTCACTCTATACGGGATAAAATGAATATAGAATTATACTTTCTTTTTTTATGCATTTGGACACCACGTAGATCCACAAATGTTCTTATTAAGCTTACCGGACATGACATTGAGGAGAAGTGTACTATCTCAAAAGATAGAAGTCACTACCCTACAATGGACCTAATCACCTGAATAAGGACTTTTAAGGACAATGGGTATGCATGTGTACCATAGATTCTTCCCCTACTTTACATGGAAAAGTAAAGCAAGATTTATTTTAAATCAGGTTTGTTAAGTTCCCTATAGGGGCAAGTCCCCATAGTTAATTACATCCTAAGGAAGGGGATTCCGTAGGAATACTCTCGATTAAGGTAAATGATCATTGTTTCTAAAGATTGCAATAGGTAGGACTGTCAATCAATTAGTTTATTTTGGAAGATCAAATGAGATTGATCAAAGAGAGGGTGTTATTATCGAAGCCAAAAGAAGATAAGTTGGAGATGCTCATGATGTTAGGAGACCTAGAGAGCATCTCAAACTATCCTATGGTTGGGCTTTTCATTTTTGAAATTGATTTAATTTGTTTGAGTTGAATTTTTCATTAGAAATTCAGGGCTTATGATTCCACAACACAAGATTGTGGAAATTCCAAGGAGGTGAGGATTTATACTTATGGCCGACAAAGGGGAGAAGCAACCTCAGATCCTAATTCTAGGGAGCCATGGTGAGGGCCAAAAGTATAACCTAAATATAAGGCAAAAATGGGTATATAGTTTACCTCCACAAGAGAGAGTAAATCACCCGACTGCTTGGAATTACAACTACTTAGGGGTGGCCACCAACTAACTCCTCCTATGATTTTAAATTCATGTAGGCAAGTCATATGCTTTATGAAAGATAGCAAGGCTGTTATTTATTTAGAAAGAGATTAAGCCCTTAAACTCACTCCCTAAGAGACTAGATCATGTAAAGGCATGAAAAATGACCTAGATCTAATGGAAAACAAATTACATATTATTTTTAATTTTGGACAATCATTTTGACTCAAGCTTATATGATTCATATGCCTAATGCATAAGAAGTAAGATTATTGGCCAAAATTAACGAGAAGGGAGGAGGAGTATTTCCACAATGGCTCTCAAAGGTCAAGCCAAGTTTCTTTAGCGAAGGTGGAAGCCCTTCATTCAAGAGTGAAGTAAGATGCTTTTGTGCATGATATTATAAAAGAAATACTCATCCAGCTAAGGGGTTGCTAATTCTTTTATCTTGATTTTTAAATTAGGCTTTAAGTGAGGTTATGAGTTGTTTATTTTTACTTTTGAGTTGATTAATTTGGTAAAAGATTTATTTTTCCCTAAGAATTTAATCATCATCCAGGCCATACATCAAGCAAGGAAGAAACTAGGAAAAGGATGCCATCTTAATGCACAAGCTAAATAAATCATCAGTCAATTTATGAAGCTAACGCAAAAGAATAAGAGGCCATTTATGGTCGGGCACCACCGAACAAACCTGAAATAAATTGGGTAGTCGAGCTCTACCTTTATACAACCCATCTTACAAATGAATTAATTTACAATCAAGTAAGGAAATTCATGTTATGGGGGACTTCAAGCTTCATTTCTTCTTTCATCTTTTCTTCTTTTTTTTTTCTTCTTTGGTTCCTTCTTTTGGATGGTTGGAATGTAGATGCTCCAAAGGATTCACATGGTACATAAGATGAGATCATCTTACCAATGCTCATCTTGATCACCATAACAATCATTCCAAAATCCTAATTGCCAAAAATTACATGAAAAGGGAAAAATGGAAATCTAACTAACACCTGCAAAGTAATGATTAGCTAAAACAAACCATACAAATATCAGATATGTATATTGGATTTAATGCCCCACACATGGGTGACTAAGTTCACATGGCCTAATGGATTATACTTAGGGGTATAAGCACTTGCACAACTAAAGCAATTATAGTTTTATTTATTACAGCGCCCTTGAGCACAATCCCCTGTAGAAGATAATGGTTGGACTAAGATCGCCCTACCATTCAATCTATGCACATACACCATAACATCTAGACTAAAATAGAAGATCACAAAACAAAAGCAAATATCAAACCTTGCACCACCCTAATCTAAAGCTAGAAGTGGGGACTTAGCCTAATGTGTGTACTTTAAGGTTTATGTGGTATGCTTAGCTATGGCTTTAAGTTAGAGTTTTCTAAGTGTGAAGAGTGTTCAACTTGGGGGGTTTCATTTAAGTTGTTAAGTTATCTTGGGTTGATTTTATTTTGTATTTGATTAGGTTCAAGTGAATCTACAATTAATAGAAAGAGAGGAAAGAAAAGAAAAAAAACTTCTTTCCTTCCCCACCTTAAGTAATTTTTAAAGTAGATTCATATTTTATTTTATTTAGTGAATATTTTATTATGTGTTTTAATTAATCCTATGTTTAAATCAACTCTAAACAAATTTATTCAAAAGAAAGAAATTTTAAGATTAAGTAAAGTGAATTAATATGACAAAACACACATCACTTGATTTCTTTCCCAACATGTATAACATGCACATGGATGAATCCTAGGCAGATCTATACACATCAAATGGGAATGTTTAACACACTTTATGATGAATGTTAAATGAGTTACTTAAGAAAATTTGAATGCTTATGATGCATGATTTTCATTAAGTAGAAAGGGGAGTTTCTTATCCAATTTTCACATGCACACATGAATTTATGAAAGGCATAAGTGAGTATGATGTCATTGTTAGCACCAGGGGTGTAAGGTACTAGAACTACTTAGGGCTACTTAAAGCCTTGCAACCCCTGGGTTTTCTAGACTAATATACCACTTTCCTTAAATACAAGCATATGTACAAAAGAAATGAATGGAAAAGAAAGGATGCAAAAAGTTATACTTGATTGTTTGATTTGTTTATGCAATTTATATTTGTGAATATGAAGATCCTTCTTAGGTTATAACATGGAAGGGGATAACAGTAGATTTGAGCAAGTGTTTGGTTCTTTTAAAAGAACTATACACTTTGCAAATCTTATTCAAATCCATGTTATGAGGAAAGAAAGGAAGCAAACATAAGACACATTTTTATATTCACATGCAAACTTATAAATAAAAAATAAGTAACACACTTTTAGTTTTGGTAATTGATTCATATATTTTAAAATTAATTTAGAATTTAATAGTGATAATAGCCATTCATATTTTTACTTTAGCCAAAACATGGAATTTGACATAAAGAAAACATTTTCACTTTTAATTTTATCTTTGAAAAGCATGAATGCAAGAAATCCATATGAAATACACATTTAGTATGCTAGGAAAGAAATCAAGCGATGAAAGCAATGTAAATTCATCCACCCTAATTAATTCCCAAAGACAATCTTATGAAATAAGAGAGCTTAAGGCAAATTAAGTTATTTTTAAAGAAGGTTTGATTTAGTTTGAGAAATGAGAGGTGAGTTTGCTATTCCTAACCTATTCCCACATGTGTATGATATTTGAATTCAATTTTTAGATGATTAGATCCATTTTATATTTTTGATTAGGTTAAGGTATGAATTAAATTACCCTTACCTATACCACCTTAGCATAGTTAATCAAATAATTACGAGCCAATGAGATGACATAAAACCACACAAGAAATTTAAATCAATAATACACCTAGTAAGAAAAGGGCCTAATGCATTTGGCTCATGATTAATGATTAATTAAACTAAGGGGTTTAACTTAAGTACTTTCATAACCCCCCTCACACATGTGAGTTGGATTTTGATTTCCTTAATTATGATTAGGCTCTTGAACACCTAAGCATCTACCCAAGAAAGATTAATTGAGTTCTGAAAAGTTTTAGAATTTTTTGAAATTAATTAAGGGGGTAATTAATGAATTAACCTCACCAAATAGATGGATTAAGGAAGAATAGGGGATTTAGGGAATATCTTAAGGAAAGTATCTCAAAATTATTCCCTAAACCTCATATTCACTTAATCAAATCTTAATTGACTCAATCAGAGGGTTTAACAACTAATTATACCCTTAATTAAGTCTAATTATATTAAAAGAGTGATTAAGGAATGAGCTAGCAATTCCTCTAATTAAGTGACTAATAAATCCTAAGAAAATTAGGAGAGACAGGAGTCATCCCACTAATCATACACAAGAAGTTTGGGATTAATCAGTTGAGTAATTAGTAAAATAACATTCCTAATAAATCCTAAATTTAGAGAAAAGAACCATTCAAAATTAAAATTAATTTAAGAATATTCTATGTTCAATTATCTTTCCAATGCAATTTATTTCATATTTTTCTAATTTCTCTAGGGTTAGATATGAATTTAGGAAGGTTTGGTATTAAATAATAATTAAAAAAAGCCTAATTATATGTTTAATCCCATTGGTGCCACATGGCCGCTGATGTGGCATGCGCTTTCCACATGGCCAGATAGGATCAGGTCTTTAACTTGTCACATCATAGCACTGCATCAGCGGTGCTACATGCTTTCTCCTCAACCGTTCGATCAAGGATTGGATGGCTGAGATTAAAGCCGTGATTCAAAAGGGTGTAATGTGGGATGCTACATTTTTTAATCTCGGCCATCCATCCAAAATGAATGGACGGATGGCCAGAGATTCATCCCTATAATTTCCTGTGAGCAATGGAGACCGTCCATGTTCTAGGGCAAGATCTATGCCTGATTGAGCTCGGATTAGGCTAAAATTGATCCCACACATTCATCATACAATGGAGATCATATCCAATGGCTAGTTTATCATGCAATGAAAATTTCTTTCACAAATCCCTACACTATGGCTAGATTAAGATCAAAAAAATTGTTTACCTCATCAGAGGTGATTACTGGCCCTCGATTCCATTGGAGAAGCTTCGTCTAGTAGAGATACAGCTTTGTTGAGAATTTAAGGTCTTGAGATTGGGTGGTTGCTTCTAGAGGCCAACTCCACCTTGAACTCCTTATAGCTTTAATTGAACTAGCACCCCTCTTTCCTTTGGAGCTTGGGAAAGAGCTTGGATAAGTTCGATTTAGGTCCCTGAGGGAGCTTGCAAAGGGAATTGGGTCGATTTTAAATGTTGAGTAAGATTGGATTTTGGTTTTCTTCCCCTATTTTTAGCTTGAGAAATCGAGAAATGGGATGTTCAAACTCTCTCTAGAAAGCTTAGGATGAGTAGCTAGAGCTTTCTCTGAGTTCCTTTGCTTCAATCAAATTAGCAAGAGTTAAGATTGAGTTGAATTAGGGGAAGTATATCTCCCCCAAGGGCAATCAGATGGCCACAAGCCTCCTTGCCACTTTGATCCAATTGAGCTTATGCCATGGGTTTGTTAGGCCATTTAGGATATCCTTAAATTAGGTTTTGGCCAGGGAAGAAGTGGGTGAGGTGGCCATGTGCTTGAATTGAGTGGAAGGAGGATTCCATGTGCTCCATTTCAAGGTATGTGATTGGTTTGGCCATTGGGATAGGTTGGCCTAACCCAAACCCATTGGGTTGGGTTCACCAAACACCTTAGTGTTCACTTGATCCACTAAAAGGGTGCCAAGTGGTTATGGAGAGGATTTGACCAAATTCTAAGTGGATTTGGCCAAAATTTACCCTATGGCCTAAGGGTAAAATGGTCATTAGACCTTTATTTCAGTTTGGACATGTTTGGTATGATGGGAAAATAGGTTTGGCCAAGTTTCATTGAATTTGGAGTTAATTTGATGTGATTTGGCTTATGTTGACCCATTTAGGTCAAAATGGGTCAACTTGGGTCAAGTTGACCAATTGGTCAAATTGGGTCAAACCAATTGTTGGGTCAAGTTCATATGACCATTTGAAATGTTTTGGTGTCTTTGGTTTAATTCAATTTGGTTTAGGTTTGAATTTGGTTCAATTGAGTTCATTTAGGTCAAATGGGTCAAGTTGACCAATTTGACCCATTTGACCTATTTGGGTTAGGTCATGGGTTGGTTTAGGTTTAGTTGGTCATATGAAATGGATTGGTATGTTTATTTGTAAGAAATTTTTGTTAAGTTTTAATTTGGCTCAATATGACCCTTTAGTTCAAGTTAGGTTCAAGACCAATTTGGCTAGGTTAGGTCTAGTTGGCCAGTTGAGGCTTTAGTCAAGTTCAACAATCATTTTGGGATGAACTTGACCCATTGGTTTCAATCAATTTGGCTTAGATCAAGTTTTGACACATTTTGACTTTTTAGGTCAAGTTGGGTCAACTTGGGTCAAGTGGCCAATTGGGCTAGGTTAGGCTCAAATGTTGACTTGGTCAAGTTCAAACATTGGTCATGAATGAACTTTGATCATTGGTTTCAATCAATTTCTCCTATGGTGGATTTTGGCTATGTTGGGCTTCATCTTGGCTAAGTGTTGTCTTGGTCAACCAGTAGGTTTGACTTGGCTTTATCCAATTTGAGTGATTGATCATCTCATGATGATTGCTGATCATGATTAGAGGCTTAAGTGGGCTTAGTTCAATCCAATTTGGTTAGGATTAGAATTTGGCTCATAAAGGTACTTTAGGTTATTTTGGGTTAAGTAAGAGCAAGTCAAATGGCTTGGTCAAAGCTTGATTTGAGTTTGGTTGAACTCACATATGGACTTATGATTGAAATATAAATCCATTTACAAGTGGTTTGAAGTCAAATGGGTTTTGATTCATTTAACAATTTAATGTTCAAAGGGTGAACATGAGATGGATTTTAGCTTGATTTTTGAATTGAGTTTTGGTTAAGTGTTTGAATTTTGTATTTATATTTGGATTCATGATTGAAGGATTGATTGAATCATGAAGAAAAATTAAGAGTTTGGCTTGATTTGAAATTGATTTTGCTAAGTTCAGGATTTTGACTTGAAAGGCTTAGGTTAAATTTTGAATGAATTTGAGTTGCATTTTTGGATTTGGTTTTAGTTGTTTGAATTTATATTTCATTTATATATGTGAATATAAATGGGAATATAAATGGGTTATGAGAAAATTTCAAGGATTTGAAGTGATTTGAACATGATTTAGGCTAAATCCTTAAGAGAGGATTAAAGGACTTAGAAATGATTTGGAATTTTGGATTTGAATTTTGGATTTAGTTTGATTGATTTGAATTTATATTTCATTTATATATGTGAATATAAATAAGAATATAAATGGGTTGTGAGAAAATTTTATGAATTTGAGATGGTTTGAACTTGATTTGGGCTAAGTTCTTAAGAGGAAATCAAAGAACTTAGGAAAATTTTGGGCTAAGTTCTTTATGTCAAATTTGCATGTGTTGGCCAAAGCAAAAATATGACTGGCTATTATCACTATTAAATTTAATTTATTTTCAAAATATATGAATCAATTATCAAAACTGAAAGTGTGTTATTATATTTTAATTATAAGCTTGCATGTGAGTAAGATATAAGGATGTGCTTAGTATAGGTTTTCCTCCCTTCTCTTTTAGTATAGTTTTGAATAGGATTTGGTAAGATGTATGGTTCATTTGAAAAGAACCTAACACTTGCCTAATTCCATATCCTTTTCATCCCTATACTATCACTTAAGATGGATACTTATGCTTGCACATATAAATTGCATAAACAAAATGAGTCAACTAATACCAAGTTTTGCATTATTTCTTTTCCATTCATTTCCTTTGTACACAAGTTTGTATCTAACAAACACCTCTGGTTAACAATGGCGTTTAACTCACTTATGCCTTTGTTACTTTCATGTGAAAATTGGATAAGAAATCCCTTTTCTACTTAATGAAAATCATGCATCATAAACTTCCAATTTTCTTAAATATATTAGTTAGAATGCATTATAAAGTGTGTTAAAAATTCTCATTTGTGTGATAGATATGCTTAGAACTCATTCATATACATGCTATACATGTTGGGAAGGAAACAAAGTGATGTATGTTTTGTGAATTTGGTTCATTATTTTTAATCTTAAAATGCCTTTCTTTTTGAATGGAATTATTTAGAGTTCTTCTAAACTTAGGATTAATTAAAGCACCTAATCAAAACATTCACTAAACAAAACTAAAACATGAATCCACTTTAAAAATTACTTAGGTTAGGGAAGGAAAGAGAAGTTCTCTTCTCTTTCCCTCTCTTTATAACTTAGTAATTAATTGTAGGATTCATTTGAACCTAATCAAAACATGAAATAAAATCAATCCAAGATAATTAAATCACTTAAATGAAACCCTCCTCTAAGTTGAGCATGCTTCACACTTAGAAAATTCTAACTTAAATCCATAGCTAAGCATACGACACAAACCTCCAAAGCACACACATTAGCCTAAGTCACCACTTCTAGCATTAGGTTATGGCAGTGCATGGTTTGATGCTTGCTTTTGTTTTGTGATATATGTTTATACTAGATGTTAGGATGTATGTGCGTAGAATGAATGGTAGGGTGATCTTAGTATAACCATTATCTTCTATAGGGGATTGTGCTTAAGGGCATTGTAATAAATAAAAATATAAATGCTTTTGCTATGCACCTAATCTAATAGGCCAGGTGGACTTAGTCACCCATGTGTGGGGTGATAAGTCCAATATACATGCTTGGGATTTGGTGGTTTGTTTAGCTAACCTTTGTTTTGAAGGTGTTAGCTAGATTTAATTTTCCTTTTCATGTAAATTTGCAATTAGGATTTTGGAATGATTGTTATGGGGATTAAGATGAACATTGGTCATAAGATTTCATCTTATGCATTATATTAAACCTTTGGAGCATCCACCTTCCAACCATCCAAAAGAAGGAACTAAAGAAGAAAAAAGAAAAGAAGAATGATGAAATGAAGCTTGAAGACCCCATAACAATGAATTAATTGCTTAATTATATTTAATTCATTTATAATATGGGTTGTATAAGGTTAGAGCTCGGCCACCCAATTTATGATTTTTGGGTTGTGCGGTGGTGCCCGACCAAAATGGCCTACTATTTGAGCTTTGTAAATTGATTGCTGATTTGTTTAGCTTGTGCATTAAATGACATCTTTTTCTCAATTTCTTCCTTGCTTTATGTATGGCCTGGATGTGGATTAGGCTCTCAAGGAAAAATAAATCTTTTACCAAATTTAACAATTCAAAACTAAAAATAAAGAACTCTTAACCTCACCTAAAGCTTAGGTTTAAAATCAAGATAAAAGAATTAGCAACACCTTAGATGGTTGAGTACTTCTTTTATAACATCATGCACAAATGCATCTTGTTTCACTCTTGATTAGAGGGCTTCCACCTTTACCAGAGAAATTTGGCTTGACCTTTGAGAACCATGGTGGAAACACAACTCCTCCCTTCTCGCTTATTTTGGCCAATAACTTTATTTCTGATACATTATGCATATGAATCTTATTAGCCTGAGTCAAAAATTGTCCAAAAATGAAAATAAAATGAAATCTGAATTGCATTAGATTTAGGTCATTTGAAGCATGTCCTTACATGATCTAGTCTCTTTAGGGAGTGAGTTTAAGGACTTAGTCTCTTTCCAAATAAATAATAGCCTAACTATCTTGCATAAGCATAAGACTTGCCTACATGTATTTAAAATCATAGGAGGAGTTAGTTGGTGCCACTCCCAAAGGTTGTAAGTCCAAGGTTTGTCTCTCAGGAGGCAAACCAAATACACATTTTCTCCTTAGATTTAGATTGTGCTTTCGGCCCTCGCCAAATCTCTTTAGATTTAAGTTCTGAGGTTGCTTCTCATTTTTGTGGGCCATAAGCATAATTTCTCACCTCTTAGGTATTTCCTTAATCTTGTGTTATGGAATCATAAGTCCTAAATTTCTAATGAAAAATTCAACTCAAAAAAATTAATTCAATTTCAAACATATAAAGCCCAACCATAGATAGTTTTGAGATGATCTCAGGTTTCCTAGATCGTGCATCTCCTACTTATCTTCCTTTTGGCTTCATAATAACTCCCTCTCTTGATCAATCCCATTTGATCTTCAAAAATGAACTAATTAATTGATAGTCCTTTCCTATTGAAATCTTTGAAGGCAATGATCATTACCTTAATCAAGAGTATTCCTAAAGGATCCCATCCCTTAGGATGTAATTAACTATGGAGGCTTGCCCCTGTAGGGAACTTAATGAACTCATTTTAAAATAAACCCTGCTTTACTTTTCAATGTAAAGTAGAGGAAGAATCTCTAGTACATATGTAGACCCATTGTCCTTAGGAGTCCTTATTGAGGTGATTAAGTCTATTAAAGGGTAGTGACTTCTATCTCCTGAGATAGTATACTATTCCTTGATGACGTACCTGATCACTTGAATAAGCACATCTGTGGATCTACGTGGCATCCCAAAAAGATGAATTTTAATATTCTTGCTTCTAAAATAGATGAAGGCGATCATATAGAAATTTTTTACCCACAGGGATGTTTTGGTTCAATTAGTTTGGTTTAGTTTGGCTTAGATTTGATTTTAGCTCATTTGAATTCATTTGGGTCAAATGGGTTAAATTGACCAATTTGACCAAATTGATAAAATTGACTTGGGTTGGGTGTTAGTTTGGGTTTAGCTGACCAATAAAAGATTATTGTAGGCTTTGATTTCAATTAATTTGGAGTTGGTTTTCTTTTAGCCAACTTGAACATTTAGGTCAATTTAGGCTAAGTAAGTCAATTCAATTAGGTCCAATCATGGCTTTGGTCAAGTTCAACAATTAATTTAGAATGAACTTGAGCCATTAATTGCAATCAATTTGGTTTATATTTTGATTTGACCTTATTTGGTCTTTTAGGTCAATTTGGGTCAACTTGGGTCAAGAGGGCCAATTGGGTTTGGTTTCACTCAATTGAAGGTCAAGTCATATTCAAATATTGATTTTGATTTGGTATGAATCATTGGTTTCAAGGGATTTGAATCTTAGGTTACAATTTGGCTAGTTTGGGTTCATATAAGTTAAGGGGTTGCCTTGGTCAAATGACCAAATTGACTTGGTTTGACCTAATTTATGATAATTGATCAACCTAGGGTGATCAACAGTCATGATGAGAGGTTTTGATGGGCTTCATTCAATCCAATTTGGGTAGGATTAGAACTTGGCTCAAATAGGTCAATTGGCCACTTTGGGTCAAGTGGACCAATTGGGTTTAGTTGGTTTGATTTTGGGCTGAGTTTGATTTAGTTGAGTTTATATATGGAACATAAACCTAAATAAAATAAAAAATTTAAATTAAATTAAAACATAAACTAAAATCTAAACCTAAACCTAAAAATAAAATGAAATAAAACAAAATATATAAAAACCAAAATTAAACTAAAAAATAAAATAAACCAAAAAATAAAAAACCTAAAAAAATAAACTAAATAAACTAAAGAAGAAATGTTGAATCTGAATTTGTTCTCTATTAAAAATAAAAAATAAAAATAAAAACCAAAAACCCTAAACTCAGAACTAAAGCCTAAAACCTAAATCCTAAACCCTAAACCCTAAACCCTACAAACCCTAAACCCTAAATCTTAAAACCTAAACCCTAAACCCAAAAAAAAAACCTTAAACCCTAAAAAGCTAAAAACATAAACCAAGACTAAATAAAACCTAAAAATAACATAAATAAAAAAAATCTAAATCAAAATAAAATAAACAAAAAAAATAAAATAAAAACATAAACTAAAACCTAAACCTAAACCTAAAAATAAAATCAAATAAAGTAATAAAAAGAAACTAAAATTAAATAAATAATAACCAAAACTAAACTAAAAAATAAAATAAACCTAAGAATAAAAAACTAAATAAAATAAAAACTAAACATAAAATAAAAATAGAATAAACTTAAAATAAACCTAAAATAAAATATAATAAAATATAAATATAAACTTAAACCTAAAAAAACCCTAAACCCTAAACCCTACAACTAACCTAAAATCCTAAACCCTAAGCCTACAACCTTAAACCCTAAACCCTAAACCCTATACCCAAAAAAACCTTAAACCCTAAAAAACACTAAACCCTTGACCCTAAAAAATCATAAACCCTAAACCCTATGTTAACTTAAGACACTAAATCATAAAAACATTAACCCAAAAGCCTAATAAATCAGAATAAAAACCTAAACAAAACCCTAAACCCTAAACTCTAAAACCTAAACCCTAAACCCTAAAAACCTTAAAACTTAAACCTAAACTAAATATAACCTAAAAATAAAATAAATAAATAAAACCTAAACCTAAATAAAATAAAAAGTTAAAATAAAATTAAAACTTAAACTAAAACTTAAACCTAAATCTAAAAATAAAATAATAGAAACTAAAATAAAATAATAAATAACATAAACAAAACTTAAAAATAAAATAAACCAAGAATAAAAACCTAAATAAAATAAAAACTAAATCTAAAATAAAAATAAAATAAAGATAAAAAAATAAAATAAAAACTAAATGAAAACCTAAACCTAAAAAATAAACCTAAAAATAAAACCTAAAAGTAAATAAAAAAATAAGACCTAAACCTTAAATAAACAAACAAAAAACCTAAACCTAAAATAAAAATAAAATAAAGAAAATAAAATAAACCTAAATCTAAACTAAAATAAATAAAACTTAAGCCTATACCTAAAATAAACTAAACCTAAACCTAAACCTAAACTAAATAAAATTAAATAAACTAAAAATAATCCTTAACCTATACTAAAAAATAAAACCTAAAATAAAAACCTAAAACCTAAACATAAAAAATAAAATAAAAAGCAAAACCTAAACCTAAAAATAAAAAATAAAACCTAATCCTAAAAAATAAAATAAAAATAAAACTCAACTAAAAAATAAACCTAAACCTAAACCTAAAACTAAAAAAAACTAAAAAAAAAACTAAACTAAAATAAATAAACCTAAAATAAATAAACTAAACTAAATAAAAATAAAAAGTAAACATAAATATAAATTAAAAATAAAATAAACTAAAATAAAGAAAAAATAAACTAAATAAACCTACGAGTTTATTAAATTTAAAATAAATCTAAACTAAAACTTGAACCCTAAACCTAAAACCTAAACCCTAAACCCTAAACCCTAAAAAAATTAAAAAATTAAAAAAGAATTCAAATAAAAACCCCTAACCCTACCCTAAACCCTAAACCTAGAACCCTAAACCATAGACCTAAACCCTAAAACCCTAATCCCCAAAGTAAAAACCCTAAACCCTGAACCCTAAATCCTATACGCTAAACCCTAAAAATCCTAAAAACTAAAACCTAAACACTAAACCCTACCCCAAATCCCTAAACCCTAACCCTAAACCCTAAACCCTAAAACCTACAACCCTAAATCATAAACCCTAAACCCTAAACCCCAAACCCTTATCACTAAACCTAAAATCCTAAGCCCCAAACCCAAAACCCTAAACCCTAAACCCTAAGAACCTAAAAACCTAAACCTAAACAAAATAAAATAAAAAATAAAATAAATTAAAAAGACTATGGAATTATGACGGAGGTTATAGCCGAGGTGGTGGCAGAGGGAGAGATTGGGGATATGATGGTGTATCCCGCTACTCGAGAGGCTAGGGAGGTTCTTTTGGGAACTAGAAAAATTGAAGAATGACCCATACAATATGATGCTTATGGAACTATGTCTTTACAATAGAGATGGTTCTAGTTATCAAGGGTTTTTGATTTGCTCTATGAGTGCTCATTATTGATCTATGTCATCGCTTGTGTCTTAGAAAACATTGTGTGTTACTTGGTTGATGAAATAAAAAAAAAGAAATATTGAATCTGAATTTGTTCTCTATTAAAAAAAAACAACCAAAAACCTTAAACCCTAAACTAAAACCTCAACCCTAAACCTAAAACCAAAACCCTAAATCATAACCCCTAAAAACCCTAAACCTTAAACCCTAAATGCTGAACCCTAAGCCTTAAACCCTAAACCCTAAAACCCTAAATCTAAAAGTAAAGCCTAAAAGTAAATGAAAAATAAAACTTAAACCTAAAACAAAAATAAAATAAATGTAAACCTAAAGTAAAATAAATTAAACTAAGATAAATAAAACCTAAGCCTAAACCTAAAATAAACTAAACCTAAACTAAATAAAATAAAATAAACTAAAAATAAACCTAAACATAAACTGAAAAAAACATAAAAGTAAACCTAAAATAAATACCTAAAACCTAAACATAAAAAAAACCTAAACCTAAAAAATAAAATAAAAATAAAAATAAACTAAAAAATAAACATAAACCTAAACTTAAACCTAAAAAAAATAAAAAAAAACCTAAACTAAAATAAATAAACCTAAAATAAATAAACTAAACTAAATAAAAATAAAAAATAAACCTAAATTAAAATAAAAAATAAAATAAATAAAAAATAAAATAAATAAACTAAACAAACATAAACCTACTGGTTTACTTAATTTTTAAAAAAATCCTAAATCCTAAACCAAACCCTAAACCATAAATCCTAAACCCTAAACCTACAACCTTAAGCCATAAACCATAAACCCTAAACAAACCCTAAACCCTAAACACTAAACCCTAAACCTTAAACCCTAAACCCTAAACCTTAAACCATAAACCCTAACCATAAAGCCTAAAGCCTAAAGCCTAAAGCCTAAAGTCTAAACCCTAAACTCTAATACCCTAAACCCTAAACCCTCAACCATAAAAAGCTGAAAGCCTAAAATCTAAACCCTAAACTAACCCTAAGCCCTAAACCCTAATGCTAAAACCTAAACCCTAAACCTAAATTTAAAGTAACTAAATAAATTAATAAAATAAACCTAATCCCTAAAAAATAATAAACATAATCTATAATGGGCGTAACCTTGACGCAGAACATCATCACTCAGTCCTAGATCTAGAATGGAGGGAAGGAGGCACTTTTGCAAAGGAGGTGGGGATTTGGAGGTGCTCGTGGATATGGAGGTGGTGGTCGGAGCAGTGGTGGTTATGGAGGGCGAAGGAGGGACGGAGGTTACAGCCATGGTGGTGGCGGAGGGAGAGATCGGAGATATGATGGTGGATCACGCTACTTGAGAGCCGGGGTGGTTCTGATGGGAAATGGGGAAACTGAAGAATGATCAATCCGATCTATTATTTATGGAACTATGTATTTATAGCAGAGAAGATTCGAGTTATCTAGGGTTTTTTATTTGCTATATGCATGCTCATTTTTTATCTATGTCATCATTTGAGTCTTAGAAAAATTACTGTGTTACTTGGTTGATGAAATTGAAAAGAGAAATATCGAATCTGAATTTGTTCTTTGTCAAAAAAAAACCTAAACCCTAAAGTACAACTTGAACCCTAAACCTAAAACTTAAACCCTAAACCCTAAACCCTAAAAGCCCTAAACCTAAATAAAATAAAAACTAAATAAAAACTAAAACCTAAAAAATAAACTTTAAAATAAAACCTAAAAGTAAATAGATAATAAAACCTAAACCCTAAACTAGAAAAAACTAAACCTAAAAAAAAAAAAAAAAGCAAAATAAAATAAACTTAAGCATAAACTAAAATAAACTAAACTAAAATAAATAAAACCTAAACCTAAACCTAAAATAAACTAAACCTAAACCTAAACCTAAACTAAATAAAATAAACTAATCTAAAAATTAACCTAAACCTAAACTAATAAATAAAATCTAAAAATAAACCTAAAATAAAAACCTAAGACCTAAACCTAAATAAATAAAATAAAAGCCTAAACCTAAACATAAAAATAAAAAATAAAACCTAAACCTAAAAAATAAAATAAAAATAAAACTCCACTAAAAAATAAACCTAAACTTAAAAAAAACTAAAATAAAAAATCAAACCTAATGTAAATAAAATAAAAATAAATATATTAAAATAATTTAAAATAAAAAATAAACCTAAATAAAAATAAAAAATAAACTCAAATAAATAAAAAATAAACTAAATAAATTTAAACCTACCGATTTACTTTATTTAAAAAATCATTAAACCCTAAACCCTAAACCCTAACCTACAACCCTAAACCTACAACCCTAAACCTACAACCCTAAACCCTAAACCCTAAACCCTAAATCCTAAACCCTAAAACCTATAACCCTAAACCTTAAACCCCAAACCCGAAACCCTAAACCCTAAATAAACCCTAATCCCTAAGAATGGCAAGAACCTTGATGGCATGATCATCACCATCAACTAGGCTCAATCTAGATTTGGCAGTGGAGGTAAAGGCCGAGGCAGCAGTTATAGCAGTGGTGGTGGGGGATTTGGACGTGCTGGTGGATATGGTGGTGGTGGTTATGGAGGCAGGTGGAGCAACAAAGGTTACAACCGTGGTGGTGGCAGAGGGAGAGATCGGGTATATGATGGCGGATCCCACTACTTGAGAGGCGAGGGTGGTTCTGATGGGAACTAGAGAAATTGAAGAATGATCGATCTAATATGTTGCTTATGGATTAGTGTCTTTATAGTAGAGATGATCCTACTTATCTAGGTTTTCTAATTTGCTCTATGGGTGCCCATTTTTTATCTATGTCATCACTTGTGTCTTAGAAAACTTGGGGTACTACTTGGTTGATGAAATCAAAAAGATGAAATATTGAATCTGAATTTGTTCTCTATGTCAAAAAAATTTTTTTAAACCCTAAACTAAAACTTAAACCCAAAACCTAAAACTTAAACCCTAAACCATAAACCCTATACCCTAAACCCTTAACCCTAATAACCTTAAACCCTAAACCTTAAACCCTAAACCATAAACCTTAAACCCTAAACCCTAAACCCTAAACCCTAAACCCTAAAACCATAATCCTTAAAAGCTAAAACCTACAACCCTAAGCCATAAACCATAAACCCCAAACCCTAAACCCTAAACCCTAAACTAACCCTAAACCTTAAACTAACTCTAAACCCTAAACTCTAAACTAACCCTAAACTTGAATCCTAAACTTTGAATAAAGATGTCATTAGGAGTAGATCTAAAGAATGAGCTAACCCTAACATAGTTATGGTAGCTAAAGAAAATGCCTTCAAGAGACTTTCCCTTGACTATTAGGATTTGAATATTCTAAACCCTAACCCTAAATCATATTATAATACCATATATTATTGTATAATGTAGCATCATATATTTGAGCATGTAGTGATCTGTTTTTGGATGTTGTAAGATGTTTTGAAATGTTTTTGTATATTATGGTATTGTGTCATATAGTCTATATTAATATAAATCATAAAAATATTGATTTAATTAATCAAATAATGAAATTTGTTAAATTTGAAGTGAGAATTAGGTTGTAGTACCAAAGGTATGTTACGCCACTTGTACTCTAATAAGTAAGATTTTATGTTCAAAATAAATATTATATGTTGTAGCATAGTATAGCATCATATATCATAATATATTGTTCTATGCATTTTAAATTTTTTAGTATTTTGCAATCATGCAGTCGAGCCTATACTATAATTATTTATAAAAATGTTGATTTAGACTTTAAAAATGGTGGAATTTGGCCAAATTCATAATAAGTAGAGCCTGGCATCATAATATATTATTTCAATTTAAAATATGTAAGTGATACGACTAATATATATATATATATATATATATATTATTTAGACTAATTTAATGGTTTTTATCTTAAGCAATCCCTTGTGATGTGATATGCAATATAATAAAATATAATATGTTATAGTCTATTATAATATGGGATGTCATAACATAGTGTAGCATCATGTATTATAGCATACTATTATGTATAACTGCTTGTTGTTTAGCATAATTTAGTTTGTTATAGTATGATGTGGTAGAGTTTGTATTGGTATAATTCATAAAAATTCTAATTTATAGGCTAAGATGATGGGATTTGGCAAAATTTAAGGTAACCTTTAGGGAACATCATTGGGGGTGTGCTATGGTGTGTCATTTAATCAAAAGAATAAAATTTTGCATCCAAAATAAATGTTCATTTTTCAACCAAATTTTATAATTTTTTGCTTAAAGTGATTCATTATAAGGTGTAATGTAAGATAATATATTATATGAAAGCATACTAAAATATAATGCACATAATAATATAACTTCACATATATATGAATGTGGCGATGTGTTACTAAATGTTATTGTACATTTTAGTATGTTTTAATTTTGTTATAATACATTGGGTCAAAACTCACAAAAATGTTAATTTGAAGGTTGAGATGGAAGAATTTGGCCAAATTGATAGCACACACCGAGATGCAACACCAAAATTATGCTATTTTGTATAATTTCTAATAGAAAAATAATAATTTTACATCCAAAATGAACATTATTCATATTTTTAGAAAATTTTATTATTTGTTTCTTTTAAGTGATTCTAATGAGGTGTAATGTTAGCAAATATGTTATATATTAGAAAATTATAATATAACATCATATATTATAATATAATATAGTGTGTTAATTCACACTATAATATGTTTAGCATGATATTGTATAGTTAGTTTGAGCTTGCACCATGACAAATCATAAAATGTTGATTACAATGTTAAGATGATGTAATTTTAATGAATACATTGTTAGCATTTTGGTTGAAGTATTAAATGTGTGCATAAGAAAAGAAATAATATTTGATGAGAATTCCATGTCAAGGACATGGAGGGAGGTCCGCTAGGGGATCACACATGCATTGGACATGACATGCGAGGGGTCTATGTCGAGGGCATAGAAGAAGAAAATCTGTTGGGGATAAGGTTTGAATTTGATTTGATTATATGATTTATGGAAAGAAGATCCGCTAGAGATATGAATCTATAATCCACTAGGGATTAAGATTGAATTGACTTTAATTTATTCTATTTTAAATAATGTGGAGGCATATCTACTAGATATATGGGCTCGAGTCCATTGGGAATTGGGTATATGAACCTTCCACTAGGGAAGCAGGTTTAGGCTATCCGCTAGGGATTGGAATTTGAGTTAGATTTCATAGATTTGTTTGTGAACGTATCCACTGGACATACGAGTTTGGTTGGATTTCTTTAATTTAGACTCTATTGAGGGAGTTGATTTAATTTGGCTCCACTAAGAAGGTTGGTTTTTGAATTTGATTTGTTTGATTGACTTATTTATATATGATTTGGGGCTCCACTAGGAAAAATCAAATTAGGTTAAATTTAATCTGAATTAACATATAGAACCTATCGTTGTGCGATGGACCCATTGAGAAGGGCCTATATTATCTTTGACTTTCCTCATGTTTACAAATCCAAAGGGATAGTCTACCAGATGTGGGGTAGAGTTAGTTAACCTAACGGGTTTCTTTTTGGTGTGCAATGACTATGCTAGGAAGAAGGCATAGCAGACTTACATCTTCCAAAGTGACGAACAACTGCTAGGGTGATATGTTGAATGCATAATAAATTGAACCTGACCTAAGGCGACTATTGAGTGAATACCGCTGGGGAATTATGTCAACTCAAAAGTAGTCAGGATTAATTTTATCTTAATTTCATATGATTTGATATGGTTTATTTGGTTTGTTTTGATTTTGAATTGAGGGCATATATGCTAGGGATATGAGCTCAATAAAATTTGATAGAATTTTTTTATGGACCATGTTGGTGTGCGATGTACCCACTGAGAAGGGGCTATATCAGACTTGTCATATCTTAGATTTACAAATCCAAAGCGGTAGTCTATTGGATGTTGGGTAGAGCTAGCCAACTTAAGGGATTGCTTTTCAGTGTGCAATGGTTGTGCTAGGAAGAAGGCAAAGTAGACTTACATCATTTAAAGCAAGGAAAAATTGTCGCTGGTGACACGGTAACAACAATCGAACCTAACCTATTCGAGTGAATGCCGCTAGGGACTTATATCAACTTAAGAGTAGTCGATGATTTCTATAGGGAGTTTTACCGATTATGCCCTATAGATAGGATGCCTTCTCGGGAAAAGGTATTGCTAGGGGTGTCCTCCTAATCCACAAGTGAATATATATTTTTTTATATGTTTGTGTGGACCCTGTTGGTGTGTGAGGGACCACACTAAGAAAGGGCTATGTCAGCATTGACCTATCTTAGATTTACTAGAAAAATGGAAGAATCTGCACATCCACAGGGGTGGTTACTAGGAAAGGGGAACTATCCAATCTGATAGCAACCCAGGTAGTGTCTAAATTGGGTCGCAAAGGATGTGATCCAAATATAGTGCCCACAAAAGAGGTGCTGCTAGGAGAATTATTTTGAGCCATGGAAAAGAAAGTCTATAGGTGTACGGTGGCCAACTCAAAGAGAAAGTGTAACAGACTTGCATCTGCCATGAGTGGTGTATCCTAAGGTGCGAGAACCAACCAACCCAAGGTGTATTCATCAACATGAGTGGTGTATCCGTCAGCATAGTGAGAACCAACCAAACTAAGGTGCCCATCAGTGTGCAATGATCAATCTGGAAAGAAAGTGTGTAGGCTTATAACTTTTTAAGCATAACTGATCATTAGGATAGTCTGTCGTCAGTGGGATAGATGCTATCTGACCTAGAGTGACTACTAAGCGGGAAGCCCTAAGGAAGGATTGGACCCAAACTTGAAGTAGTCAGGAAGGAAGGACCCACTAGGGGACTTATCCTAAACATCAAATATACTCGACCCAGTTAGTGGGTGGAGGCTAATATAGAAAAAAAGCATAAGAAACTCACATCCTCTTAAATGAAGCCAACATAAGGTAGCTTACTGGCCATGCATTAAGGCCTACCAAACAAATAAGGCACTTATTGGTGTGCAGTGGCCAAGTAAGGAAGGAAAGCATAGCAACCTTAAATCCTCCAAAGCAAGTAGATGATTGGGTGACACACTAGTAGGCTAGCATATCACCACCTAAAAGCTTGTCGAGTGAGGACGCATTATCTCAACTCAGAGTTACACGAGATAAAAGATATGTGTTTATTTTATATGTTTGACTGTAGTTTATGTTTGTATTGTGTTGATGAATGATAGGACACTGCTCGGGTTCTTTACACCTACCCAAAACACATCACGGCAGATTCACAAACAAGAATACTTGCAACATGGAAGAGATTGATTTTGAAATGAAATTTTCAATGATGATAATTATTTTCAAACATGATTTATAATTTTTCTTTAAGTAGAGCCCATTGATTAGAAGCATTGAGTGCTCTCCCTTATGATTAATAAGTTGATAAGATCCTCCTTGGTAGGCCTTCTTTATGGCAAAAGGGCTTTCCCAAGTGGGTTTAAACTTGCCTCCAATCTTATGATGGGCAATAATCGTCCTTAGAACTAAAATAAGCTCTACTTAAAAAAGCTCTAGGATGGACCAACTTGTTGTGAGCTTGAATTATTTTAGCTTTGTACAACTTGAGGTTTCAGCATGCCCATAGGCATCTCTCCTCCAAACCTTCGAGCTCTTCTAACGCAACTTGGTGTTATGCTCTGTTGTGATCTTGCTACCCACAGCTATCCTAAGTGATGGGAGTTAGACTTCAAATGGTAGAATGACATCAGACCCATACACCAAGGAGAAAGGAGTAGATTGAGTTGGAGTTCTATATGTGATGCGGTAGGCCCACAAGGCTTCAACTAACTGCCATGCCACTATTGCTTGTTGTTGTCGAGTGTCTTCTTCAGTATTTGGATGAGAGTTTTTTTGAAGGCTTCTACAAAGTCATTTTCTCTCAAGTAGTTGATGGTAGAATATCTCTAATCTATGATGTGTCTCTGAGAAAAATTATTGATTTCCATACTCTTGAATACAATAACATTATCAAATATAATTCATCAAGGCACTCTGAACCAATATGCGATATGGTTCTTAAAAAATTGAACCACATGCTGAGTTGTGACCTCTCTATGAAGAATCGCCTTTGCCCATTTAGAAAAGTAGTCAGAAGTAGCTAAGATGAACTGATAATCCTTGGAAGAAGGAGGATCAATCAGACCCACTATATCGGTACCCCAACACTTAAATGGCCATGAGGCCAATGTAAGATGTAGAATGTTGGGTGGTTGGTGTAGGACCACACCATGTATTTAACATTGGTGGCATCGCCTTGCCATATCCATGTAATCTTTGATCATCGAAGGCCAATAGTATCCTAGTCTCTTGATCTTGGCTTTCATCTTTGGATCAGATTGGTTGGCTCCACATAATCCTGAGTATACCTCAGTCATGATCTTAAGGGCTTCATGCTTTTCTAAACAACGTAACCACATATGATCAGAAGATAGCCGATACAAGAAACCATCCACAAGAGCATAGGAAAGTACTCTCTACTTCATCTGATGGGTTTAAAACTTCTCTTAAGGTAGTTTGCATTTATTTAGGTAATTCATGAATGGTTGACTCTAATCTAACTCCTCATCCTTCTTGGCAATGGTAACCTCCCCTTCAAGAGAGTACTTTTTGATGAGTTTAATATCAATAAGGGATAAGACTTATCTATTTTGGACCTTTATTGATATGAACTCATCCTCCAGACATGCCAACTCTTTGGAAAGCTTGGCTAAAGCATATGCTACAAAATTCTCTCCTCGAGAAATCTTAAAAATGGTAACCTCTAGGATTTGGGGCAACAACTCCATGGTGTACTTGTGGCAGTGATGTAGCTTAGGCTTTATAATGTTATAGGACCCAACAATTTGGTTCATAATTAGTTGAGAATCCCTAAAGATGTTGATTTTCTATATGCTTAGAGTAACGACTAACTCCAGACTAGCAATCAGAGCCTCATATTTGACTTCATTGTTGGTACAAGAATTGGACAGATGATATGAGAATCTGATCACATCATGGTTCGAAGTTAAGAGAACTATTCCTACCCTTGCCTTTCTTGGAATAGTAGATTGTGGTTCTCTGCTCTTTGAGAGGAAGCCACACCATCAAAGTACATCTCCTAGCAGTGAATGCTAGTATCCCCTAAGTTCATGATTTGTTCATTAGGGAGATCATCACTAAGCAGAGAGTCAATAGGAAGTCGATGTGCTGCTAAGATATCATCTAGTGCTTGTCCTTTCACCACACGAAGGGGTATGAAGGTAATATTAAACTGTGAGAGGATCATGGACCATCATGCCAACTATCTGGATAACATCGATCATGTCATGAGATACTATAATGGATTAATCCTAGAGATTAAGTTCATCTTATGAGAAAGTATGTAGTGTTGTAGCTTTTGGGATGCAAAGATTAAAGCTAGTGAATGATTCTAAATGAGTGGATAATTAGCCTCAGTAGGGATTAGATGAAGGCTGAGGTAGTATAGTACATTTTTCTTCCCTTTGTCATTGGCTTGGGCCAACAAAGCACCAAAGGAGTCACCTAATATAGTAGTGCAAAGTATGAGCGGCTTTCTTGAGATAGGGGCTACTAGAACTGGCGATGTCATCAATGCTTGATGTTTTTGAAGGCATGCTCACACTTATCATCCCACTTGAACTTGACATCCTTTTTGATAAGTGCTGAGAATGGCTAACATTTTCCTAGTAGGTTAGATATAAAGCATCTTAAATATGCCAACCACCCTTGGAATGATCTGAGTTGAGTTAAACTTTTAGAGGGTGGCATTTCTAATATTATTTTAATCTTCTCCAGATCAATTTCAATTCACTGGTGTTGGACAACAAACCCAAGGAATTTCCCTAAAGCTACTCTGAATGTACACTTCAGGGGGTTCATTTTGAGGTTAAATTATCTTAACTATTTAAAAACTACTCTCAAGTCAAAGAGATGGTCTTCCTTTTCTCTACTTTTGACCATGAGATCATCGACATAGCACTTGACTTGATGATGAATGAGTTCATCGAAGATTTGAGTGATAGCCCACTAGTATGTAGCACCGACATTTTTAAGGCTAAAAGGCATGACCATATAGCAATAAATTCCAATCGGGATTCTAAAAGTAGTGTTTATTTTATCTTTAGGGGCTATCTTTATTTAGTTATATCCAGATGAGCCATCCATGAAAGAGAAGACTGCATGAGATTAGGCAATGAACACTCTCAGCTCTAGGATTGGTAGTGAAAATTCATCTTTTAAACATGACTTATTTAAATCCCTAAAATTGATGCATATGTGAATTTGGCCATTATTTTTTTAACTAAGATGATGCTGACTAACCAGGTAGGGTATTCATCTTTCTTGGATGAAGCCATCATCAATCAGTTTCTTGACTCCATAAATGACATGTTGTTCTATGTTTAATCGCATGCATCTAGGAGCTTGTTTGATAAGGTTAGCAGTATGCTCTTTTGCTAGTCTATGGACTACTATGTCAAGAGCCAATCTAGGCATCTCTTCATAACTCCAAGCAAAGTAGTCATTAAACTCTGTGAATAGCACAACAAAGTCATTAGTTTCAATTTCATTCAATAAATAATTGATGTATATCAGGCATGGATCTTCTTTAGTTTCTAAGTTTATTTCCTTGAGCTTGTTAATGGTTGACTTGATCTCTTCTTTAAACTCTAGTAGTGCATCTTTTACTTCAAAATCATTTAGACCATCTGAAGTTTCTAATCATAGATCCTCATATGAGTTAATGTGATTTGAGAAGAACCTATCAGATTTCAGATGATTGGTGATGACTAAGCAGTAATCGTCATCATCAACTGGACCCATTGTACTGAATCCTAATCTCGATCTTGATTGAGAGCTTTTGCATTTATTCTTTCGTATTCTTTTGAAGTAGTCTAACCTATGCTTTGACCAAGTATGTGGGATTAACCTTTTTTTTTGCTAAATTATGAACACAATGCAAGTAACAATCAAAAGGTAATTCTATTAAATCTTTATTTGAATCATCCTCAAGTTCTACATCAACTTCATGGCTTGAGGATGATGCTCCCAGAAATAACCTTTGAGTCTTCACACCTGTGGATGACTTAGGGGCTTCCTTAACTACCAAACCCTTAGCTTGGGGTTAGAGCTGAGGTTCCCAACCGCTGCCTAACTGTTTCACATATAGGCTTGAATAAACTTAAGATTTGCTTTGGAGCCTGGTCTTCATCGCTATATAGCTCAAGTGCCACCTCTAGGAGAATCTACTGCTGAGAAGAGCTGGCTGGTGTGCTAACCATATAATACTCATCTTATGAACTAGATTTTAAGTCTATATGGATAACAACTATACTTCTGGTAGCTAGGATATATCTTCTATTGGATGACCAATTATGAGGTTTTCCACCCTTGGGACTGCCTTTGAACTGGCCCCTTCCTCTACCTGGTGGAGGTTAAGTAGTCCTACCCATATGTTCAAATGGAGTAACAAAATGTGGGTGGAATCTAATGTTAGGCTCCACTTTCTCCTCCAAGTTTATTTCCACTCCCTTTTATTTTTTTTTTCATTTTCTCTTTTTTTATCTTTTTCTCTTTCTTTTTCTTTTTCTTTTTCTTTTGTTTTTAAACTTTGGCCAAGTTCATGAGAATAGACTTATTGACTTTGAGGGAGGTAGCTAGCTACATCCTCCTATATGCTGACCTCATGAACTGTAAATGACTTGAGATCTCCTTTGACATAATAGACGATCCCACCTCTCACAAATTTCATACACTGATATAGAGAGGATGGAACTATGTTATTCTCATGTATCGGTGGTCTCCCAAGCAAAGCATTGAAAGATGTATCCTAGTCTATAATGTGAAACTTGGCTTCAATCTTCTAATCATCTATCTTCAAGGGTAACACTATAGAGCCTAAGACCTGTTGACCACACTTTTGGAGTTCGGATTCAATCTTCCCATCTCAGACATAGGAGTCTTCTAGATACTAAGACTTCCATAGTCATAAGACACTTCTTAAAATTAGGTAAACACTTAACCTATGCCTAAAGACTTAGAAGGGTTAACCATAGGGTTAGGTTATGCCTTAGGGATTAGGATAATTCACCTACCGTACAACCCAAATACAAGTAAACATCAAGTTCAATTCAAACATCAAATTCAAATCCAAATACAAACCCAAATTACAAAACCAAATGATTGAAGCCCATGATCAAATCCAAACTTGAAACCCTTCCTAAGCCATATGACCAATCCCACAGACTTAGCCAATTATTAATCTAAATCAATCCAAAATCAATTGATTTTCTCATAATCATTTTATATTTTCAATCATCTTCCTGAATATAAATCAAATCTACATTCAAATGATTAAAACCAAATGAAACTAAATCAAATTAAATCAAAAGCCTTCCTAAGCCATATGACCTATCCCATGGACTTAGCCAAATATTAATCCAAATCAGGTCAAACTCAATTGATTTTTTGATAGATCAATCATATTCACAAATTTAAAAAATCATCAAAATTAAATCAAACCAAATCAAAATCCAAACTTAAGCCACATGACTCAACTCCATGGACTTAAATTAAAATTCTTCATTCCAAAACCCAAATTCAATTGATTTTCTCATGAATCAATCATACCTTCAATCATATTCACAAATATAAATGAAATCTATAATCATCAAGCCAAACCAAAATCAACCTAAATCAAACCCAACTTAACCCTTTGGAATTGAAATGTTCAAATGAACCAAAACTCATGAACCCAACCCAAGCCAATTGAACTAATTTTATTTATTATATTTTTGTGTTTTGGGTTTAGGGTTTTAAGTTTGGTTTTAGGGTTTAGGTTTAGTTAGGGTTTAGTGTTTAGGGTTTGTTGTGGGGGGTTTAGGGATTTTGGGGTGGGGGTTTAGAGTGGGTTCTCTTTAGAGTTTAAGTTTTAGATTTAGGCTGGCTTTAGGCTTTATGGTTTAGTGTATGAAATAGTTTAGGGTTTAGGGTTTATCATTTAATTTAGAGTTTAGTTAGGTTAGGGTTAGGGAGGGTAGTAGTTTTAGGGGTTTTTATTATTTATAGGTGGTAGGATTTAGTTTAGTTTCAGGTTTAGGGTTGGGGTTAGGTTTATTTTAGAGGTTTAGGTTTAGGTTATTTGGTAGGTTTAGGGTTAGTTGGTAGTGATTATTTTTTTTATTTATTTACTTTAGTTTAAAAAGCAAACCCGAGGGTTTAGATTATTTAGTTTATTTTATTTTATTTTGATTATGTATGTTTATTTTATTTTTTATTTTATTTATTTTATTTATTTATTTAGTTTAGGTTTTATTTTAGTTTATTTATTTAGTTTAGTATTTTAGTTTAGTTTTATTTTTATTTTATTTTTATTTTATATCTATTTATTTTAGGTTTAGGTTTAGGTTTAATTTTATTTTTTTAGGTTTTAGGTTTATTTTCTTTTAGGTTTATTTTAGTTTAGGTTTGGTTTATTTTAGTTTATTTTATTTTTTTTAATTTAGGTTTAGGTTTATGTTTATATTTTATTTTAGTTTATTTAGTAGTTTAGGTTTATTTTATTTTTATTAGTATGTTTTAGTTGGTTAGGTATTTTTTATTTATTCTGTTTTATTTTTAGGTTTTTTATTTAGTTTTTATTTTATTTTAGGTTTTTTTATTTTTATTTTAGGTTTAGTGTTTATTTTATTTATGTTTTTTATGTTTTAGTTTAGTTTAGGTTTTTATCTAATTTATTTTAATTTAGTTTTTATATTTATTTTATTTCCTTTTTTAGGTTCGGGTTTAGGTTTAGGTTTTTTATTTTTAAATTTATTTTGGTTTAGATTTTTTTAATTATTTTATTTTTAGGTTTTCCTTAATTTAGGTTTAGGTTTAATTTAGGTTTTATTTATTTTAGTTTAGTTTATTTGGTTTAAGTTTAGGTTTATTTTCTTTTATTTATTTCATTTTTATTTTTGGTTTTGTATTTTTGTAGTTTAAGGTTTAGGTTTATTTTATTTTTATTTTAGGTTTAGGTTTTACTTATTTTTGTTTAGGTTTAGGTTTATTTTATTTTTATTTTAGGTTTAGTTTCTTTTATTAGTTTAGAGTTTAGCTTTTTTTAAGGTTTTTTTAGGTTTATTATTTAAGTTTAGGTTTTTATTTAGCTTGTATTTTATTTTATTTTAGGTTTATTTTATTTTAATTTTAGGTTTAGTTTTTATTTTATTTAAATTTTTTATTTTTTAGTTTAATATAGGTTTTTATTTTTTTATTTTTGTTTAGTTTTTATTTTTTATTTTATTTTCTTTTATGTAATTTTATTTAGTAGTTTATTTTTTTATTTTAGTTTATGTTTCTATTTTATTTTTATTTTTATTTTTTTGGTTCATAGTTTTTATTTATTTTATTTTTAGGTTTTATTTAGTTTAAGTTTAAGTTTTTAGCATTTTAGGGTTTAAGGTTTAGGGTTTGAGGGTTTATGGTTTAGGGTTTAGGGTTTAGGGTTTAGGGTAGGTTTTAGGTTTAGGGTTCAGGTTTTAGTTTAGGGTTTAAGATTTTTAATTTTTTTTAATAGAGAACAAATTCAGATTCAACATTTCTTCTTTTCGATTTCATTAGCTAAGTAGCACACCAAGTTCTCTAAGACACAAGTGATGACATAAATAAAAAATGAGTATGCATAGAGCAAATTAAAAATCTTAGATAACTAGAATTGTCTCTAATATAAAGACACAGTTCGATAAGCAGTAGATAGGATCAGCCGTCCTTCAGTTTCTCCAATTACTAGTAGAACCACCTCAGCCTCTCGAGTAGCAGGATCCACCATCATATCCCCGATCTCTTTCTCTGTCACCACCATTCTTAGGGTTTGGGTTTAGGTTTAGGCGTATTAGGTTTTAGGGTTTAGGTTTATTTTCTAATTTGTTTTGTTACTTTAGGTTTAGGTTTAGGGTTTGGGGTTTAGTATTTAGGGTTTAAGGTTATGGTTTAGGGTTTAGGGTTTAGAGTTTAAGGTTTTAGGGTTTAGGGTTTAGGGTTTTTTAGGGTTTATGGATTAGGGTTTAAGGTTGTAGATTTAGGGTTTAAGATTTATGATTTACAGTTTAAGGTTTTTTAAAAAAAAAAAAACGAGGTAGGTTTATTTAGTTTATTTAGTTTATTTTTATTTCTTTAGTTTATTTTATTTTATTTTATTGGTTCATTTTTATTTTATTTAGTTTAGTTTATTTATTTTAGTTTAGGTTTTATTTTAATTTATTTGTTAAGTTTAGGTTTAGTGTAGGTTTATTTTATTGAGTTTATTTTATTTTTTTTAGGTTTAAGTTTTTTTTTTAAGTTTAGGTTTAGGTTTTATTTTTATTTTTTTAGGTTTTATTTTTTTTTTTTAGGTTTTCTTTTAGTTTAGGTTTAGTTTATTTTAGGATTAGGTTTTATTTATTTTAGTTTAGTTTATTTTGGTTTGGTTTGGTTTATTTTTTTTGTTTATTATTTTTTATTTTAGGTTTGGGATTTTTTTAAGTTTAGTTTTAGGTTTTATTTTATTTATTTTATTTTTAAATTTTAAGGTTTATTTTTTAGGTTTAAGTTTTTAATTAGTTTTTATTTTATTTTATTTTAGGATTATTTTATATTTATTTTATATTTAATTTCTATTTCATTTAAGTTTTTTTATTCTTAAGTTTATTTTATTTTTTAGTTTAGTTTAGGTTTTATTTATTTTAATTAGTTTATTTTAAGGTTTAGGTTTAGGTTTTAGTTTATATTTATATTTTATTTTATTAAGGTTTAAGTTTTTTTATTTATTTTATTTTTAGGTTTTATTTAGTTTAGGTTTGGTTTTTATTTTTGGTTTAGGCTTATGGTTTAGTTTATGGTTGTTGTGGGTTATATGGTTTTAGTTTAGGGTTTAGTGCTGCTTTATGATTTAGGGCTTTTTAGGGTTTAAGGTTTAGTTTAGGGTTTAGTTAGGTTTAGTTTAGGGTTTAGGGTGGTATGGTTAGGGAGGTTTAGGGTTGTTTAGGATGTGAGCCAGGGTTAGGTTAGGGTTAGGCAGGTGTGGAGTGGCTTAGTGGGAGGGTAAGTTGGGTTTAAGGTTATTTATGGTTTAGTTTCTTTAACCAAGCAAACCCAGTAGTTTTAGTTTATTTTATTTATTTTTTTTATTTTATTTTTTTATTTATTGATTTATTTTTATTTAGTTTAGTTTATTTATTTTAGGTTTATTTATTTTAGTTTAGATTTTATTTTAGTTTATTATTTAGGTTTAGGTTTATGTTATTTATTTTAGTTTATTTTATTTTATTTTTATGTTTATGTTTTATTTTTATTTTAGGTTTTATTTTACTTTTTTAAGGTTTAGGTTTTAGTCTTTATTTTTGGTTTATTTATAGGTTTTTTTTAAGTTTAGGTTTAGGTTTATTTTTAGTTTATTTTATTTTATTTAGTTTAGGGTTTAGGTTTAGTTTATTTTAGGTTTAGGTTTAGGTTTTATTTATTTTAGTTTAGTTTATTTTAGGTTATGTTTATGTTTATTTTAGGTTTAGGTTTTATTTATTTATTTTTAGGTTTAGGTTTTTATTTAGTTTTTATTTTATTTAGGATTTTGTGCCACAATCCTTCAAGATCTTTGATGGCAGTGGGAACCTAAGATAACACATTGCACAATTTAGAGTCAGCTGTTGCAACACCGATAGCTATAATGCACTCCTCTTCCGCCTTTTCGTTAGCCGTCTGTCATGTGTTGCATTTGATTGGTACGCCAAACTACCCAACGGTTCGGTGAAGACTTTTTGCTGAGTTGGAGCACCTCTTCATCAAGAGGTTTGTTGGAGTTCAGCAGAGGGTGATTGTAGGTGACCTCATTATAGAGAAAAGAAACTCAATGAGTCCCTTGTTGACTACTTTCTCAGGTGGCACAACTTGAGCATGAAATGTGAACCACAACTGTCCGAACAACATGCCTTTGAGATTCTTCTCAAGAATATCCATGGCCCAGTTGCCTTCATGCTTAAGGTATTTACCATCAAAACATTCGAGAAATTAATTGACAAGCCAGTTAGCCTACAAGAGGAAGCTAAATAGTTGCCCTTTCCCGACCAATCATCCAAGCCCAAGCTGCAGAAGGTGTTTGAGAAGAAGTCAGGGATAGTTATGTCAGCGGATAGAGGGAAGTAGCCAACCAGAGTTTAGTATGAGAGACTACGAGCTCAGCAGCCTCCTTGGCCACCTCTTCTTCCACTACCTCAACCATAATATCAGCCACAGTAGCTGCCATAATGATCGTTTCCACCACCTCAGTAGCTTACCCACCAGCGGTATTCATATCCATTGCCAGGTAGCTACTTTCCACCCACTCTTACCGATAAATTGAATAAGGCATATTCATTCAAGAGGGAGGTAGTTAAGAAAATCTTTAAGAATCTCTTAAAAAAATCTGACTTTCAGTTACAAGAGCTTGAGAGACCGGAGAAAGTGGGAAAGAGCGATGATCCTAGCTATTGCCCCTACCACCGCATGTTAGGTCATGTCTTAGAGGATTGTATTACTTTTAAGGACTAGCTTGAGTGCAGCTATAAGTTATGAGCCATAGTTATCCCTAAGGAACACTTATTAGAACAACCATCTAGTTTTGTTAGAGTAATCCTTGGGGATACCTGCGCTCTTCTTAAGACCAAAGAAAGTTAAGATATCTCCCTATCCCAAACCTCTAAGAAGATCATTTCTAAGATCAAGAAGCTTTCCTTGTAGGTGCCTGAAGTAGCTCAAACCTCTAACACCAAGAAAGATTTGCTAGTTACAAAGGACAACTCAGAGAGGGTGACAGCCCAAAAATAACAGTTGCAGTAGGGATAGTCTAGTAGCCCTCCACTATTGCAGCTACCGCCTCTTCTGTTAGCTCCTCTTCTACTATAGGAGCATTGTATCTGTGGATAAGGGCACTAAATCCCTTACTCCGCTTACTTTATTTGATTTCTATCATATACCTCCACCCAAAAAGAAATTAATGAAGAAAGTTGATTCTACTTATATATTGTTTACTTCTAATGCTCTTGATTTTTTCCTATTGAAAGCTCTCTGAGTCTAAATAAAAATAATAGCTCTAGTAGTTTGGATCCATTTTTTTTCTAATTTAGAGTTAGACTATCCTTCTCTGAATCAATCAGGTTCACCTCTTGAGATTGACTTGGAGTCAACTGACCTTGTGGATCCCATAAGAGAAGCTGTAGGTATGCCCGATGAGAAGGAAGAACTTTTCACAAGCTCATCATTCCAAGAAGTCACTAAAGTCAACCTATGCAGTGAAAAAGTTTTACCTCCTAGGGTAACACCTCATGATAAGGGTAAGTAAGTCATTGGTTCTAGTAAGCAGATAGCCCCTCCATAGGATGCTCCACCCATGGATATGCTTATGGAGGACCAAGCTAGAGTTGATAATAATGTCCTAGCTCACCTTAGAAAGTTTGCAACTAAGTTAAGCATATACGACACCCTTGTCTTATCCAAAGAAATGAGGGAATCTTTAATGAGGGCCTTACTTGACCTAGAGATATGTTTAGCTCAGTTGATAGCTACTAAAGAGGAGGCATCCCACTAAAAGGACATCTTAAGAGTTATATTCAACGATGAAGACTTCCTCTTAGGGATGACCAAGCACAACCACCTCTTTACATTATAGAGGATGTTGGCAGATACAGGTTATCTAGAGTTCTGGTTGACCCAGGTGTATCAGTCAAGAATATGAGTTTAAGAACCCTTGCCTACTTGAGGATTGACATCTCCAAACTCTAAAAAAGAAAAGATGATGTTAAGAGGATTCAATGAACAATGCGAGAAGGCCTTGTGGTGTTTATTTTTAGATGAATGGGGGGAAGGGGACACCATGTAGATCATGGGGGGGGGGGTTACTTTTTGAGGTAAAATATTGAGGTATGATGTACTATCTCAAAAGATAGAGGCATTACCCTACAATGAACCTAATCATGTAATAAGGACTCCTAAGGCATGATGGGTCTTCGAATGTACTTAAGATCTTTCCCCTACTTTACATGGATTAATAAAGTAGGGTTTATATTAAACCATAAGTTCCCTTGGGAGGCAAGCCTCCATAGTAAATTACATCTTAAGAAATGAAATTTCCTAAGAATACTCTCGATTAAAGTAGATAATTATTATCTCCAAAGATTTAAAGGTTAGACTATCAAAGGATTGGTTGTATTTTGGAAAATAAATTGGGAAAGTTCAAGGAGAAGACTTATTTTTGGACTCCAATGAAATAAGTAAAAAATGCTCATGATACAGGAAGCCTAGTGAACATTCCAATATATCGTATGGTTGGGCTTTATAATTTTGAAGTTGAGGAGATTTATATGTTTTGAGTTGAAATTTAATTAGATTACTAGGGCTTATAATCCACCAACAAAAGGTTGTGGGAATGCTTAAGAGGTGAGGATTTATGCTTGTAGCCCAAAGGAAATAGCTACCTCGGATCCTAAATCGAGGGAGCTTTGGTATGAGCTAAAGCATTACCTAAATCTAAGCGACAAGTGGACATAAAGGTTTACCTCCATAAGAAAGAATAAATTGTTCAACTTCTGAACTTATAACCACCTGTAGTGGCCGCCAGTTAACTCCTCCTATGATTTTAAAACCATGTAGTTCAGTTTTATGAATTGCAAGATAGCTAGGGTAGTTATTTAATTAGAAAGAGACTAAAGTTCTAAACACACACCCTAAGAAACTAGAGCATGAGTGGTATGAGCATATTACTTAATCTATAGATGCAAAATCTTTTCAAATTTTATTTCATTTTAGACACATAATTTTGAAAGAGGCTTTAGGATTTCTTATGCCTAAATGCTTGATGAAATAGATTATGGGTCAAATCAGCTAGAAGAAGGTGTTCTTCACCATAAGGGATGCCCTCATAGGTCAAGCATTCCTTTATTGTACAAGAATGGAGATCCTTCATGTTCGAGAGAGATAGAATATGCATGCATGATGTGAAACATACAACCATACAGCTAAGTGGTTGCAAAATCTTTTAATTATTTTATTTATGTCTTAGGCTTTATGATGAGGTTATGAGTTGTTTAAAATTTAGTTATGAGTTATTGGGTAGAAAAGTTATTTTTATCCTAAGAGCCTAATCATATCCAAGCCAAACATTAAAGCATCAATCATTTAAGAAACTATGAAAATCATGCCATCCTAATGCACAATGTAAACATAACATCAAAAAATTATATAAATTATCATAAAAGAATAAAAGGCCGGTGCGGTCGGGTAGCCAAAGATAGAAAAGATGGGTAGCCGAGCTATACCCTTATACAACATAGAATATGAAAGAATAATTATAATTATATTAAATGTTATGCGGGTCTTCTTTCATCATATCTCTATTTTTGATTTGGTTCCTTCTTTGATTTGGATGGTGCTTGCTTCAAAGGCATCACATGGCACCCTAAGACAAAGCCTTCAAACCACTGCTTACCCTAATCCTTCATAGCTCTAACCCTAATTCCTATTGCAAAAATTACATTTATGTAGGAAAAGTAAATCTAACTACACCTACAAAATAGTGGTTAGCTAAATATAAATATAATCCTAAGTAATTGTATTTATAATTTGGACTTAGCACCCTCCACATGGGTAACTAAGCTCACCTATCCTAACTTGGATTATGGATAAGGATTTAAGCAACCTACAGAAAGAGCATTCACATTTATTTTTAAGCATCCCTTAAGCATAATCCTGTAGAAAATATGATTAGGTTAATATTGTCCTATCATCTAATCTATGAAGCATACACCCTAACATCCAATCTAAAATAATACATTATAAAACAAAACATACATCACATCATGCATTGCCTTAACTTAGAGCTAGAAGTGGTGACTTAATTCTAATGTGTGTATTAAGGCTTGTGTGGTAAGTCTTGTTAGGCATTAGTGTTGTATTTTCTAAGTGTATAAGTATTCAATTTAACATGAAAGGTTGATTTCACTTGAAGTAGTTTAATTGATTTGAGAATTTTAATTTGTGTTTTCTTTTGTTTCATTTGATTACACTTAGCAACTAAGTGTTATAAAGAGAGGAAAAAAGGATTTCCCTCATTCATCCCTACCTTAAGTTACTTTCTAAAGTATATTAATTTGATTTAATTCTCTTTAGTGAATGGCTTACTAAATGATTTAATTAATCCTAAGTTTAAGTTCACTTTAAATAATTCCATTCAAATTGAAAGGCATCTTAAGATTAATTTAATTGAATTACTACCACATGACATATATTAAATCATTCCTTTCCATCACATGTAACATGCATATGATTTAATCCTAAGTGTATCTATACATGCAACATATTTTAGCACACTTAAATGATGAATGTATGTATATGTTTAGAATTTATATTTTATTTGATTGAATTATTTAAACATATTAATTTAAAACTTTATCCAAATTCTTATACAAAAATGACATAAGAATGAAATTAAATAGGCATGTGCTATTATTAAATCATGGAAGTGATGTAATCAAATTACTTCCTTGGAACTAGCTAAAGCCTCATATTCTCGGGATGTTCAGACTATATACCCATTTGCATACAAACATATATAAATTTGTATACATGAACATAAGATGTAAGCTCCAAATCATATGGCTAATTAATTCAACCACTTAGTCAATTATGAATGCATGCAATTTTAATGTAAAATGGTATTTTCATTCACTAATCACATATACATATACATGTACAATGATATAGGCAAGTATATGTAGTTATTAAACCAGGGAAGAAAGGCAATCAGATGACCTCCTTGGGGCTAACTAAAGCCTTGTATTTTTGGGATGTCTAGACTATAAACTTGGTTTTCTTGGATACACATGGATGTATGCATAAATGAGGGAAAGAAAACTATGTGAAGATTGTATATTTTTTTATTGAATCATTTATATGTATGAATTAAAGCACTATCCAAATTCTAATGTTGAAATATATATATGAATGAAATAATATGAGTACATGACGTTGATAAACCAAGGAAGTGAGGTAATCAAGTGACCTTCTTGGGGCTAACTAAAGCCTTGTGTTCCCAAGATGCAAATTATATACCCATTAGCATTCAATCTTATATAAATCAACACATGAATAGAGGAAAGAGAACTCAACATTCATACACTTAAGCTATAAGCACAATCATTTCTTATGTATTTATAACTAACATCATAACACATATTATTAATCATTTATAAGCTTTTGAAAAATACATTTGGATTCAATAGTGATAAATTCATATATTAAATTAAATCAACATGCAAGCTTACATAAAGGAAATCCATTTTATTTTACTTGATTTTGAAAAGATGGATGCATGAATTCAAATAACATACCAAATTTAACATGATTGGAAAGAGGATCAAATATAAGCATGTGATTCATTCAACAAACTAGTTCTTAAGGATAAATCAAATAAGATTATTTAAAGCAAACCAAAGCTTCTTATTAATTAAGTTTTGGATTTGATTTGATTTAAATAGAGAAGAGAAATCATCACTTGTTATTTTAAACCCATTCCCATATTAGTGATTTGATTTAATTTAAGGAAATGTAATTAAGTTGATTTTATGGGTCAATTAAGTTGAACACTGAATTAGATGAATTAATTACCATTACCTATGTCACCTTAAAGTAATTAACTAAGTAATTATGAGCCAACATGATATGCATGTAAATTAAACTTGCAATGATCCTAGAAAATAAAATGGCCTAATGCAATTGGCTCATGATTAATATTTAATTAGATTAAGGGACTTGATTAATTACTCTTATGGTTTTCCCACACATGTGGACTAACCATAATTTCATTAAACCTTAAGGTTATTAAGCAAAGACCTAAAGAGCTACCCCATAATTTAATTAATTAAGGTCTGATGTGAATATGATTTCAATTTGATTAAGTGATTTAATTAATTAGTTAAATCTTAATTAATTTCATTTTTTAAAAAAAGGGTGAAATGAACTTAGGGAAAGGGGTCCCAACCCTATTCCTTAGTTCAATTACTATTGAATAATGATTAATAAACTTAATTAACCAATTTGTTATTGTCCATGGGATTAAATATTATTAATTAACTTAATATAGTAGTTAAGGTTTAATTAGTCAATTTTTCTAATTAAATGAGCAATAAATCCTAAGAAAATTATGGGAGGTAGAGGTCATCTCATTAAATTAACACAAAATTTGGAATTAATTGCTCAAGTAATTAAGCTAATAAATAAGGTAATTAAACCTAAATTACTATTCAAAATTAGTTAAGATCATTTTTAATTAATTCTCCTCTAGAAATACCTTTAAAATGAGTATTTATTTGCATTTTTTATTTCTCAATGATTATTTATAATTTTTAGAAGTTTCAACCATTAAAAGATGATTAATTAAGCTTAATCCTCTTAGCGCCATGTGGTACGCTGGCATTGCATGCTTTCCATGTGGCACCGTGAGATTGGCTATTTAAAACTTATCTGACTTAGTGCCTACGTGGCATCAATGGATGCGCTTTCTCATCTATCATTTGATTTAAGATCAGACGGCTATGATTAATTCCATAGCTTAATAAGATTAAATCAGATCAATCTAGTGGATCTACTCACGACCGTCTATTCCAATCACACGAAATGGATGGTGCGTGATCTAACATCATGCAAGTGAGGGAGAATGGAGTCCGTCTATCATTGCTCACTTGATCTGAGCTTACCTGAGTTTGGATCAACTCCAAAAGGGTCCCACAACTTCATGACATCGATTGGAAGGGATCCAACGGTCAAGATCACATGGGATGCAAGTTTTATTCAAAAAGCTCCAACCCATTTTTGCCTAAAGATCAATTTTGGAAGCATACCTCACCGGAGCTCAAGACCGACTTCTTGAATGATTAAGGAAGCTTCATCTAGTAGAGATGAAGCTCTGTTGAGTAGAAAATGATCAATTCCTTGATGTTTGCTCAGAAGGCCATGAACCGATGATTTGGAGCTCAACTTTGATTGAAGTCCCACCTCCAGTGCTTGGGAAGCTTGGGAGATGGTTTTTTCTCACTGGACGAGGCCTAGGGAAGGTGCGTGCAAAGTTAATTTGAGTTTGATGGAGAAATGGAAAGTTAGGTTAAAAATTAGAGTGTCCTATTTTGAGACATACGGGAATGGAATTTTTTGATTGAGGAACAAACTTGGGAGCTTAAGGAATGGCTCTATCGGCTCATTTTGGGTAGCTAGGGCTTTGAGGAATAATTTTTATGTGTGTTTGAGTGGAAATGAGGGGGTGTATACCCCCTTTCATCTTGATCTGATGGTGGGATCAGGTTTGGCATGTAGTGGTCGTCTGGCCATCTCAGGGAGTCATGGGTGGCTGGGAGGAGGTGAGTTGGCTCGGCTTGGTTGGTTGAAGGTGTGGAGGTGGCTACCAAGGAGGAATCATGGGTTTCCTATGGGTTTCAAATGTTCCAATGTGGAGGGTGTGGTGATTTCACCTCCCATAGGTCATGGCGGACCTAACCATCCCTTGGGTTAGGTTGGGCAGTGTCCTAGGTGCCTAGGTGGACCATTGGGAGAGTACCAAGTGGCCAAGGAATAGAAATGATGACTTACATGGGTGATTAGTCTCATGTGATGCCCTTCACCCAATGGTAGAATGATCATTTAGTATTATATTTAATTTGGGCAAATTTGAAATGAGCCAAAAGTGGCTTAGCCCAAATTTCAAGTCAATTGGAGTTGATTTGGTTAGGTTTGGCTCAATTTGACTCATTTAGGTCAAATTGGGTTAGGTTGGGTCAAGTTGACCAATTGGTCAAACTGGGTCAAATTGGTCAAGTTCATATGATCATTTGGGATGTTTTGGTTCAATTGGTTTGGTTTGGTTTGGCTTAGATTTGATTTTGTCTCATTTGAATTCATTTGGGTCAAATGGGTTAAGGGGTTTGGCTTGGGATGAATCATTGGTTTCATGGGATTTGTCTTAGGTTGTAATTTGGCTAGTTTGGTTCATATTTGGTTAGGTCAAATGACCAGTTGATTGGTTTTTACAATTTGTTGATCAACCTAGGGTGATCAACAATCAAGATGGGAGGTTTTGTTGGTGTTGGTTCAATTAAATTTGGATAGGTCTAGAACTTGGCTCAAATAGGTAAAATTGACCACTTTGGGTCAAGTGGATGAATTGGGTTTAGTTGGCTTGATTTTGGTTGGTTGATTTAGTTGGTTTATATAATTTGATTGATATTCAATTTCAATTAGTTTGGTTTTGGTTCATTTGAATATTTCAAGTCAATATAGTTAAGTTGGGGTTTGACTTGGGTTAATTTTTTGGTTTGGATGATTGGATTTCATTTATATTTATTAATATGATTGAAGGTATAATTGATTCATGAGAAAATCAATTGAATTTGGGTTTTGGAATTAAGAATTTCAAGTCCATGGGTTAAGAAGTTTGGATTTTGATTTGGTATGATTTAGTTTTGATGATTTAAATGTATATTTCATTTATTTGTGAATGATTGAAAATATAATTGATTTGTGAGAAAATTGAGTTTGACTTGATTTGGATTAAGAATCATTTAAGTCCATGGATGGGTCATATGGCTTAGAAGGTTTTGATTTAGTTTGATTTAGTTTTGATGATTTAAATGTATATTTTATTTATATTTGTGAAGATGATTGAAGATATAAATTTAATATGAGAAAATTAATTGATTTTGGATTTATTTGGATTAAGATTTAGCAAAGTCCATGGGATATGTCATATGGCTTAGGAAGGCTTTTGATTCAATTTGATTTAGTTTCATTTAGTTTTGATCATTTGAATGTAGATTTGATTTATATTTAGGAAGATGATTGAAAATATAAATGATTATGAGAAAATTAATTGATTTTTGAATGATTTAGATTACGATTTGGCTAAGTCTGTGGGACTGGTCATATGGCTTAGGAAGGGTTTCAAGTTTGGATTTGATCATGGGCTTCAATCATTTGGTTTTGGAATTTGGGTTTAGATTTAGATTTGGATTTGATGTTTGAATTTAACTTGAGGTTTGGTTTGAGAAGATGAACATGGATTGGATTTGGGTTGAAGGGTAGGTGGATTATCATAATCTCTAAGGCATAACCTAATCCTATGGTTAACCCTTCTAAGTCTTTAGGCTTAGGTTAAGTGTTTACCTAATTATTAGAATTGTATTATGACTAGGGAAGTCTTAGTGTCTAGAAAACTCCTAAGTCTAAGATGAGAAGTTGAATACACACTCCAAATGTGAGGCCAATGGGCCTTAGGCTTTATAGTGTTGCCCTTAGAGATAGAAGATTGGAAGACCGAAGCCAAGTTCCACATTATAGACTCGGATACATCTTTCAATGCTTTGCTTCAGAGACCATGGATACATGAGAACAACATAGTTCCATATGCTTTATATCAGTGTCTGAAGTTTGTGAGAGGTGGGATTGTCTGTCAGAAAAGATTTACCAAGATTCAAGATATGTATAGGATGTGGCTTACTACCTCTCTCAAAATCAACAAGTCTATTCTCTCAAACTTGACCAAAGTTCAAAATAAAAAGAAAAAAGAAAAGAAAAGAAAGAAAAGAAAGAAAAGAAAAGGAAAAAAAAGAAAATAAAAGGGAGAAGAAATAGACTTGGAGGAGGAAGTGGAGCCTTACATTAGATTCAACCCACAGTTCATTACTCCATTCGAACATATGGGTAGGATGACCTGACCTCCACCAGGCAGAGGAAGAGGCTAGTTCATAGGCAATCCCAGGGTGGAAAACCTCCTTATTGGCCATCCAATATAAGATATGTCCCAGCTACAAGGAGTACACCTGTTATCCTTATAGACATAGAATATAGTTCATAGGATGAGTCTTATATGGTTAGCACACCATCCTGTTCTTCTCAGCAGTAGATTCCCTTGGAGGTGACACTTGAGCTAGATAGCGATGAAGACCAGGCTCCAAAGCAAAGCATAAGTGTATCCAAGTCTACATGTGAAATAGTTAGGCATCAGTTGGGAACCTTAGCTCTAACCCTACTTTCCTCTCAAAAAGCTGAGGTTTGGTAGTTAAGGAAGCCCCTAATTCATCCACAAGTGTGAAGACTCAGAGGTTCTTTTTGGGAGCATCATCCTCAAGATAAGAAGTTGATGTAGAGAACGAGGATGATTCATATAAAGATTTAATAGAATTACCTTTTGATTGGTACTTGCCTTGTTTTAATAATTTAGCAAAAGAAAGGGTTAATCCCACATACTTGGAAGTGCAGTCAAACTACTTAGAAGATTATGGAAGACAAATAGCAAGGACTAGACTAGGATTGTGCAGTCCATTGATGATTGGCTTGCTAACTCTAATCATTTGAAATCTAATATGTTCTTTTCAAATCATATTAAATCATATGAAGAGCCGTGTTTAGAAACTTTAGATGTTCCAAATGATTTTGGAGTCAAAGATGCACCACCAGAGTTTGAAGAAGAGATCCAGTCAACCATCGACGAGATCAAGGAAATCAACTTAGAACCTAAGAAGATCCACATACACATCAATTTTTGTTGAATAAAATTGAATCCAATGACTTAGTTAAACTATTGACTGAGTTTAATGACTACTTTGGATGGTGTTATTAAGAGATGCCTATATTGGCTCCTGACGTAGTGGTCCATAAACTAGTAATAGAGCCTACTTTTAACACTATCAAACAAGCTTCTAGACACATGCGATTAGACATAGAACAACATGCAATTTATGAAGTCAAGAAATTGATCGATCCGCTTCATTCAGAAGAAAATATACCCTTGAAAGATCATCCGCTTAAGGAAAATAATGGCAAAATTCACATATACGTCAATTTTAGGGACTTCAATAAGGCATGTCCAAAAGATGAATTTCCACAACCAATCCCCAAGCTGATGGTAGGCATTGCCTCATCTCATGCAATCTTCTCTTTCATGGATGGCTCATCTAGATATAACCAAATAAAGATTGCCCCTGAAGATGAAAGAAATACTTCTTTTAGAAACCTGATCAGAATCTATTGCTATAATGTCATGCCTTTCAGCCTTAAAAATGCTAGTGCTACATACCAGCAAACTATGACTTGAATCTTTGATGAACTTATTCATTAAGTTGATGATGATCTCATGGTTAAAAGTAGAGAAAAGGAATACAATCTCTTTGACTTAAGAGTAGTTTTTGAATAGTTAAGATAATTTAACCTCAAAATGAACCTCAAAAGTATGCATTCAGAGTAGTTTCAGAGAAATTCCTTGGGTTTGTTGTTCGACACTAGGGAATTGAAATCGATCTAGAGAAGATAAAGGTGATATCAGAAATGCCACCCCCTAAAAATTTAACAAAACTCTGATCATTCTAAGGGTGGTTGGCATATCTAAGAAACTTTATATCCAACCTATCAGGAAGATGTCAGCCCTTCTTAGTACTTGCCAAAGAGGTTGCCAAGTTCAAGTGGGATGATAAGTGTGAGCATGCCTTCAAAGACATCAAGCATTACCTGATGATGCCATCAGTTCTAGCAGCCCCTATCTTGGGCAAGCCGCTCATACTTTACACTGCTATGTTAGACGACTCCCTTGGTGCTTTGTTGGCCCAAGCCAACAACGAAGGAAAGAAAATTACACTCTACTACCTCAATCATCATCTAATCCCTACTGAGGCTAATCATCTACTCATTGAGAAGAATTGCCTAGCTTTAATCTTTGCATCCCAAAAGCTACAGCACTCCATACTTCCTCATAAGGTAAACTTAATCTCTAGGATCAATCCACTCAAAGATCTCATGACCAAGCTATCCACCATGATCTCATTAAGTTCATACTCCTCTATGTGGTGAAAGGACAAGTGCTAGTGCATTTCTTAAGACACCCAGTTCTGCGACTCTGCTAGTGATTGTCTCCTTGATGAACAAATCATGAACTTAGGGGATACTAGTATTCACCACTAGAGATGTAATTTGAGGGTGCCTTCCTCTCAAAGAGGAGATGAGCCATAATCTACTATTTGTGAAAGGGAAGATAGTTCTCTTAACTCTAGACTGTGATGTGATGAGATTCTCATATCATCAGTCCAATCCTTTTACCAACAACAAAGCTGAATATGAGGTTCTGATTGCTGATCTAGAGTTATCCATTACTCTAAGCATCAAGAACATCAACATCTAATTATCAACCAAATTGTTGGGTCCTATAAAATTATAAAGCCCAAGATCCATCACTACCATATGTACACCATGGTGTTGTTGGCCAAAATCCTAGAGGTTATAATTTATAAGATTCCTCAAGGAGAGAATGTCATAGTATATGCTTTAGCCAAGCTTTCCAAGGGGTTGGCATGTTCAGAGGATGAGTCCATATCAATAAAGGTCCAAAATAAACTAGTCTTATCCCTTATTTATATTAAACTCATCAAAAAGTACTCTTTTGAAGGTGCGGTTGCCATTCCTAAGAAGAATGAGGAGTTAGATTGGAGGAAACCATTCATGGATTATTTAAATAAAGGCAAACAACCTCAAGAGAAGTCCCAAGCCCATCAGATAAAGCAGAGAGCACATTCCTATGCTCTTATGGATGGTGCCTTGAACCAGCGGTCTTTCGATCTTATGTGTTTATGTTGTTTAGACTAGCACAAAGCCTGTAAGATCGTGATCGAAGTACACTCAAGATTATGTGGAGCCAACCAATCTGGTCCGAAGATGATAGCCAAGATTAAGAGACTATGATACTATTGGCCATCAATGATCAAAGATTGTATGTATACGGCTAGGCGAGGCCACCAATGTCAAATACATAGTGTGGTCCTACACCAACCACCCATAATTCTATATCCTACATTGGCCTCAAGACCATTCGAGTGTTGGGGTATCGACATAGTGGGTCTGATTGATCCTCCTTCTTCCAAGGAACATCGATTCATCTTAGCTGCTACTAACTACTTTTCTAAATGGGTGAAAGTAATTTTTCTCAGAGAGGTTACAACTCAGCATGTGCTCTAGTTTTTTAGTAACCATAATGTATATAGGTTCGGAGTGTCTCGATGAATTTTATTTGATAATGGTAGTGCATTCAAGAGCATCAAGATCAATAACTTTGCCTAAGGATGTAACATAGATTGGAGATATTCTACTTTCAACTAGTCGAGGGCAAATAGCTTAGCAAAAGACTTCAACAAAACTCTCATCCAAATACTAAAGAAGACACTCGATAATAATAAGCGATAGTGGCATGTGCAGTTAGTTGAAGCCTTGTGGGCCTATCACACCACATATAGAATTCCAACTCAGTTTACTCCTTTCTCCTTAGTGTATGGGTATGAAGCCATTCTACTATTAGAAGTCCAACTCCCATCACTAAGGATAGCTATGGATAGCAAGATCACAAAAAAGCAGAATGCCAAGTTGTGATTAGAAGAGCTCAAAGGATTGGAGGAGAGATGCCTATGGGCATGCCAAAACCTTGAGTTGTACAAAGCTAAAATGTTTCAAGATATCCATAAGTTGGTACTTCTTAGAGCTTTTCAAGTAGGAGAGCTTATTTTAATTCTAAGAAGGTTGATTGTTGCCCATTGTAAGATAGGAGGCATGTTTGAACCCACTTGAGAAGGACCTTTTTCCATAGAGAAGGCCTACCAAGTAGGATCTTATCAGCTTATTAATCATAAGTGAGAGTTTATAATGCTTCCAATCAATGGGCTTTGCTTAAAGAAATATTATAAATCATGTTAAAAAATAATTATCATCAATGAAAATTCCATTTTGAATTCAATCTCTTCCATGTTGAAAGTATTCTTGTTTGTGAAGGCCCAATGATGTGTATAAGGTAGGTGTAAAGAACTTCCCTCTTTCATCGACACAACACAAACACAAACTACATTAAAATATATAAAATAAACACATATATGTTGTCTCGGGCTACTCAAAGTTGAGATAACACTCTAGTGACACTTACTCATATGCTTTCTGGGTGATGCTTAAAAAGTGTCACCCCAATGGTCTTCTTGCTTTGGAGGATGTAAGTCTGCTATTGTTTCCTTCTTTACTTGGCCCATGCACATTGACGAGTGCCTTGTTAGTTTGGTAGACCTTATTGTGTGGCCGGTAAGCTACATCATGTTAGCTTTATTTAATAGAATGTGAGTCTGGTACACTTTCTTCTTGGATTAGCCTTTGTACACTAACTGATCTAGTATATTTGAGGTTTACGATAAATCCCCTTGCAGCTCCTTCCTTCCTGACTACTTCAAGTTAAGGTCCAGTCCTTCCTTAGGGCTCCTCTCTTAATAGTCGTTCTAAGTTAGATAGCAACTATCTCACTAATGAGAGACTATCCCAATGATCAATTTTGCTTGGAAAGTTCTAAGCCTACATGCTTTCCTTCGAGGTTAATCATTGCATACTAACGAGCTCCTTAGGTTTGTTGGTTATCACTATCTAATACATCACTCATTAGATACACCTTAGGTTAGTTCTCGCACCTTAGATACACCACTCATGGATGTAAGTCTATTATTTCTCCTGAGTTACCATTACATATAGCTTTCTTTTCGGCTTAGGATAATGCCTGCAGACCAACTGGGACACTATATTTGGATCACATCATTTGCAACCCCATTTAGACACTACCCAGATTACTATCGAATTGGATAGTTATCCTTTTGTAGTAACCATCCATATGGTTGGAGAATCCATCTTATGGTTATGCAGATTCTCTCTTGGTCTAGTAAATCTAAGATAGGTATTAATCAGGGTCCCTTGCACACCAACAGGTCCACACAAAATTTGGGGAAATAGTAACCTCATCCTAAATTTAGGGATTTTGAGGGCCAAAGCATCCTAAATCTAAGGAGATGGGTATACTATTTACCTCCATAAGGAGAGTACACCGACTACTGACTTATAACTACTGAGAGTGGTGTAGCTAACTCCTCCTACATTTAAAACCATGTAAGTCATATGTTTTGTAAGATGGTTAGGATGTTATTATTTAGAAAGAAACTAAAGTCTTTAAACCCACTCTAAGAGACTAGAGAGTAAATGAATGACTGTAATGCAAATTTTATCAATTTTATTTGATTTTGGACTCTTTATTTTGACACGCCATAGGATTTTATATGCCTAAATGCATGATGAAATAAGGTTATTAAATGAGAGAAAGAGGTGTTTTCCACCATAAGGGGTCAAGTATTCTCATATAATGGATGGAAACCCTCTCTAGTAAGAATGAAACAAGATGATATGCATGATATTAAACATACATCATTTAGCTAAGGGTTAAATCTTTTAATTATCTCGATTTAATGTCAGGCTTTAAATAAGGTTATGAGTTATTTTAGAAAATTTAGTTATATGATTGGGGTAAAAGTTCATTTTTTCCTTAAGAGCCTAAGGAGATCCACACATTAAGTCATCATATATAAAAAAAATAGAAAATACATGCCATTTCTATTACACAAATAAAGCATCAATCAATTTATAAACTCAACATGAAAGAATAGGCCGATATGGTTACCGCATAACCAAAAAAAGAGAAATGGATAGCCGAGATCTACCCTTATACATCTTGGTAATGTAGAAGAATAATTACAATTTTAAATGAATAAATGTTATAGGTGGTCTTCATATCTTGATATCTTTATATCTCCTCTATTTCATCATTTGGATTTACTTTGTTCAAAGGCATCATGGGGCCACCCAGGCCAAAGCCTTCTAGCCACCGCTCATCCTAATCCCCTCATAATACTTAACCAAATTCCTAATGCACAATTACATTAAAAATAAGAAAAGTAAATTTAACTACACCTCCAAAATAAGTATTAGCTAAATACACCATACAACCTAAGCAGTTATATGTTTAATTTAGACTTAGCATCCTGTACATGGGTAACCAAGTCCACCTGTCCTAGTATAGATTATGCTTAGGGGTTAAGTAACTTGCAAAAGAGAGTATTTTATATTTATTTTAAGCACCCCTTAAGCATAATCTGCTACAGAAAATATAATTATGCAAATCACGGACTAACATCCACTCTACGAGCATACACCCTAACATCTATTCTACAATAGTATATCATAAAACCAAACATACATCAAACCATGCACCACCCTAACATAAAACTAGAAGTGGTGACTTAATCTAATGTGTGTGTATTAAGGCTCGTGTGGTATGTTCTTACTAGGCTTTAGAGTTGTCATTCTCTAAGCATGAAGGACATTTAATTATAAATGGTGGTTTCAATTCAAATGATTTAATTGATTTGTAAATTTTACTTAATGTTTTATATTGTTTCATGTGTCTTATACTAAACAACTAAGAGTTATAAAAAGAAAAGAGAAGATCACTCTTCATCCCTACCTTAAGTCACATCTAAAACAAATTAATTAATCAATTCTCTTTAATGAATGGCTAATTTTTAATTAGTCCTATTTATGTTCACTTTAAATAATCCCATTCAATAAGAAAGGCATCTTAAGATTATTAGAATTAATTATTATCATCTAACACATGTTAGTTCATTTCTTTCCATCATATATGGCATGCATATGATTAAGTCCTAAACAAAACTATACAAGCAATTTATATCTTACCACTTAAATGATGAAAGTAAGCAATGACTTGAATTAATGTTTCATTTGGTTGAATTATTTATCATATTAATTTAAAGCTCTATCTAAATTCTTATACAAAAGCATAAGAGAAGAACTCTAAATCATATGACTAATCAACCCAACCACTTGAACAAAATATGAATGCATGAATTTTTAATAGAAAGAAGAGGTGGTTTTCATTCATTAGCTAAATACACATTCAAATGTATGAAAGTTATAAGTCGCTTGCCATTGTTATACTAGGGGAGTAAGGTAGGAACCTTACTACTTAAATATAAATGTCTAGACTATAATTAAATATTCAAACTTATGAAGTACAAGGAATGTAAGAAAATATATAAATAAGCCAACACATGCAAATTGACATAAAAGAAATCATCTTCATTTAATTAATTTGAAAGAAATGAATGCATGACTACAAGTGGCATACAATATTTTAACATGATTGAAAGAAATAAAATAACACAAGCATGTGATTTCATTCAATCCAACTAATTCTAAGGACAATCACATTAAACAAGCTTATTTAAAATAAACCAAAGTTTCTTAAAACCATTTTGATTTCATGTTTGATTTGATTTAAGAAATGTGAAAGAGGTAATCTTAATCCCATTCCCCATATGTGAGTTAAATTGATTTAATGAAAAGTAATTAGGTAGATTTTATGGCTTAATTAGGTTGAATATGAATTAAATCAATTAAATTACCTATATCACCTTAAGTTAAATAACTAATTAATGATGAGACAACATGATATGCAACAACATGAAAGTATATTAGCAATGCTCCTAAGAAATGAAAGGCTAATGCAATTGGGTCATAATTAAATGCTTAAATGATGTAATTAATCTTTTTATGATTTTCTAACATATATAAGCTAATCGATTTCATTAAATTTTAGACTATTAAACATCTAGAGAACTACCCAAGACATTAATCAAAGTTAGGAATGAATTGATTTTAAATTAATTTAATTATCCCATTAATTATTTAATTAAATCCTTTGATTATATTTTAGGATATAAAAACTAAGGGAAAGAGATCAAGAAAGAGGCCTCAATCTCAATCCCTAAGTCATTTCAAACAATTAGCTTAAAATAAAATTTTTTCTTTAATTAAGGTGGCTAATTAATTTATTAAACTTTAATTAATTTGAAATAAATGAAGAGGATTAATAAAATTGTAATAAAGAATAAACCCAAACCATTTAAGAATTTTCAATGTTAAAGATGGAAACAAGCTTTAATTAATTAATCCATGCTCATTTACTTAATTATCATTAATTAAGGTAGGAGAGTAATTAAGGCTTAATCAATCAATTTTCCAATTAACTATACAATAAATTCTAATAAAAATAGGGGAGCTAGAGGTCATCTCCGTAAACATCTCTGAAAAGTTTGAAATTAAGTGGATAATTAATTAGAGAGTAATTAGGCTAATTAAAATTTTAATTAAACCTTAATTAAGCATGAATTATTGTTCAAAATTAATTAATAATAATTTTCATGGATTTGAAATACCTTTAAATGAGCTCATTTATATTTTTTGATTTTAAGATTAGTTATTAGAAATTTTAGTCAAAATTGGTTTAATTAACTTCCTAATTTTATTGGTGCCATGTTTATAGGATCTTTTAATTCATGCTTTCCATGTGAATGGGATAGGCCATTTAAGTTGTCAAATCTGGATGCTGACTTAGATTGTGGTGGACGTGCTTTCTTGTGGACCATCTGATCTAAGTCAGATGACCATGATTAAATCCTAAAGTTAAGGAGGATTAAATTAAGGGTTTTGACATGATTTAATCATGGATATCTATTCCAATCACATGAAACGGATGGCGCGTGATCCTTCTTTTGAAGCGATAACATAGATCAATGGATCAATGAGTCATTGATCCACTTCAAACTCAACCCACACCTTCATGTGAAGGATCTACAAAGATCCAATGGCTGGGATGGGCTCAAATGTTCACTTTGAAAAGGACCAACATATTTTCATTTAAGGATCAGAAATTACCTATTGGAGCTTATGATGGCAATTTAATTGTAATTATTTGATGAAATGAATTTGACTGAGCTTTAATTTTGGTTTGCTTATGACCAAGATCCTTTGAGCATTGATCTTGATCAAAGTATGGCTTTTGGTGGCTTTGGAACTCAAGGGATAATTTGCTCTTTGATTAGTGGTGAAGGTGTGTGTTTAATTGATGTTTGGTGGATGGATGGGTTTGAATCAAGGGAGGTCTCAATATTTGCCACACAGAAGATCAAAGGGAGGTTTCAAAATGAGATTTTGCTCAATTGGGGCTTAGAGAAAATGGTGATGATCAATTGAGGGAGTATATCATATGTGTGATGGAGATGGGGTCCATCAAACTTATTGATTCATCATCATGAGTCAAAGGGGTCACTTTCATTCATGCATCTAGGGTTGAAGGAAGTTATGGTAGCTGGGTAAGATTTGCATGATTGGGTGTTTGGTCCTTTGGGTGCTTTTGGCATGGGAGGAGGTGAACTTTGGTTGGTGATCAAGGTGGTTGTATAATTTAGGCACAATCACATTTGGCAGGATGGCAAGTGATGGGAGAGGGACTTACTTTATAGAAAGAATAATGGGAGGTTTGTCCAATGGTTAATTCCATTATGTGGGGTCCACTTAGATTTTGGCAAGTTTAGGAGTGATTTAGGACTAGTTTGGGATTTAATATGGTTCCATGGGTTTGGCTTCATTTGGTCAAATGGTGAATGTTGGTTGACCAATTGGTCAAATTGGCGTCAAACTAAGCTTAAGTGGGGTTTAAATCATGATTTGAAGATGTTGGTTCAAGTGGTTTAGATTAATTTCATTAGCTTCAATTTTACTCATTTGATTCAAATAGATCAAATGGGCAAGGGACCAATTCAACAAATTTAACAAATTGGGTTGAGTGTTATTCATGTTCAATTGGTTGATTGAAAATGATTGTAGTTTTGGTTGGTTTGATTTGGGTTTAATTTGATTTTGGCCAATTTGATTTAGATCAATTTGGGCTAGGTTTGACCAATTGGTCAAATGGGGCTAATCATGGTTTTAGTCAATAAATGATTTGGAATGAACTTGGCATTTGTAATCAATTTGGATCAAATCATGATTTGACCTATTTTTGGCTTTAGAATTTGAATTGTCAAATTATGAATTGGACTTGGTCTCAATTGAGGGTTTTAATTTAATTCAATCATTGGAATTGGTTTGAATCAATGGACAATTAATTTGGTATATGGTGGGTTTTGGAGTTTATGTTTCTAAAAGGTTGACTTGGTCAAAGGAGTTGATTTGGTTTGGCCCAATTCAAGGTAGTCATTGATGATTGTATCATGATGATGTTTGGATGGGCTTGGTTTAATCTAATTTGGGTTGGATTAGAACTTAGCTCAACAAGGTCTTTTAGGTCATTTTGAAGTGGACCTAATTTTTGGTTTTACTTGATTCAAGTTTAGGAACTCATATGAGCCTAGATAGAAATATAAAATCCAATTGTAATTATTTTGGAGTCAAATGGATTTTGGTTCATTTGACAATTTCAAGTTTGGGGTCAAGATGGGTTTATTTTATTTTGACTTGGATTTGGTTTGATAATTATAGTTTATGTTTATATTTTTGATAGAAATGATTGATTTAGATAAAATCCATGGGTTTAGTTGATTTGGATATCATTTAGCTAGTTTAGGCTAAAATTGGAAATTTGATTTGATTTGTTTGGTTTGGCCATTTGGATTTATTTTATTTGTTGAATTTAAATGATGATATAAATTGGTTTTGAGAAAATCACTTGAGTTTAGGATTTGGCAAATTTGACAAGTTTAAGTTGTAGTCAAAAGTTTAAGTTTGATTTGGTTTATTTATTTTGGTAGGTTTTGATTTATTTTTTAATTAGGTAGGTTTCATTTATATTTGTATATTGAAGGAATAACTGATTTATAAAGAAATCAATTGAATTTGGTTTGAATTTGATTAAGCTTATGGATGTAAGTCTATTAGTTTAAGAAAGGTCTTGATTCATTTTTGATTTAGTTAGATTTATTTTGGCTCATTTGAATTTTATTTCATTTATATTTAATATAAATAGAATGATTGATCTATGAAATCAATCAAGTTTGATTGGTTTAAAATTTGGTTAAGCATAGAGGGTGGTTCATGGAAGGAATTTTGGAATTTGATTTATTTTGGGTTCTAGTCATTTGATTTGGAATTGATTTTTTGATTTAGATTGAATAGATATTTAGAAAATCAATTGAATTAGGGTTGATTTGAATTTAGTTCTAAGTCCATAAGATAATAAAGGGCTTAGAAAGGTTTTTTTAGTTTTGGGTTTGATTTTTTCAATCATTTGATTTGGAATTGATTTATATTTGGATTTGAATTTAGTTTGCTGAGTTAAGGTTTGAATAATGATATAGGTAGGCAAGTTTTAAATACCTAAGGCATGATCATTCTTGTTAAGTTGTAGTAAGTCAATATGGGGAATTGATTTGGTTTTTTATTTATTTTTGGTCATTAGAGGTAGGTTTCATTTATATTTGTAGATGTAAATGAAGGAATAATTGATTTATAAAGAAATCAATTAAATTTGGTTGAGATTTGATTAAGCTTATGGATGTAAGTCTATATGGCTTAAGAAAGGTCTTGAATTGATTTAGTTAGATTTGGTTTGCTCATTTGAATTTGGATTTCATTTATATGTGAATATAAATGAAATTGATTTATAAAGAAATCAATCAAGTTTTATTTGGTTTAAAAGGGGTTTTGCTAAGCATATGAGGGTGGTTCATGGAAGGAATTTTGGAATTTGAATTTTATTTTGGGTTCTACTCATTTGATTTGGAATTGATTTAAAATTTGATTTGAGATTGAATAGATATTTGAGAAAATCAATTGAATTGGGGTTGATTTGAATTTGGTTAAGGCTAAGTCCATAAGATAAAATTAAAGGGCTTAGAAAGGTTTTTTGGAATTTGATTATGGATTTCAATCATTTGATTTGGAATTGATTTATGATTTGGATTTGAATTGGTAGTTTGGTTTGAGGAATGGAAAACCAAGATATTAAAGGCAAGTTTTCCTAAATCCCTAAGGCATGATCTATTCTTGTGGCTAATCCTTCTAAGTCTCTAGTCTTAGGTTAAGTGTTCACCTAATCACTAGAAGTGTCTTAAGACTAAGGAACTCTTGATGTCTATAAGAGTCCTAGATCTATGATGAGGAAGTTGAGAACTCACTCCAAAAGTGAGGTCAATAGGATTTTTTAGGGTTAGCTTTAGGGTTTAGGATTTAGGATTTAGGGTTTAGGGTTTAGCGTTTAGGTAATTTTTTATAAAATTAAAACCAAAATAGGTGGTATTTAGTTTATTTAGATTATTTTTATTTATTTTAGTTTATTTAGTTTTTTATTTTATTTAGGTCTATTTTTTATTTTATTTAGTTTTTGATTTTAGATTTAGGTTTTTTATTTTAGTTTATTTGTTAGGTTTATGTTTAGGATTTAGTTTAGTTTTATATTTATTTTATTTAGGTTTATTTTATATTTTATTTAGGTTTAGGTTTAGGTTTTATTTTATTAAGTTTAAGTTTTTTATTTTAGATTTATTTTTATTTAGTTTAGGTTTATTTGTTTACTTTATTTTATTTAGTTTAGGTTTAGGTTTAGGTTTAGGTTTACTTATTTTAGTTTAGTTTAATTTAGTTTAGGTTTATGTTTATTTTATTTTGTTTATTTTTGGTTTAGGGTTTAGGTTTTTATTTTATTTATTTATAGGTTTAGGTTTTATTTAGTTTTATTTTATTTTATTTTGTTTACTTTATTTTGTACATTTAGTTTTATTTTATTTGGGCTTTTATTTTAGGTTTATTTTATTTTTAGTTTATGAGGTTTTATTTATTTTATTTTATTTTAGTTTTATTTTATATTTATTATTTTTTAGAGTTTAGGTTTAGGTTTTATTTATCTAGTTTTTATTTTATTTAGGTTTAGATATTTTATTTTATTTTTATGTTTTATTTATTTAGGTTTATGTTTTGATTTAGGTTTAGGTTTAGGTTTGGGTTTGGGTTGTAGGGTTTAGGGTTTAGGAAATTTTGGGTTTAGGGTTTAGGGTTTAGATTTTTAGTTTAGGGTCAGGTTTTAGTTTAGGGTTTAGGGTTTTTGGATTTTTTTTTTAACGGAGAACAAATTCAGATTCAACATCTCTTCTTTTTGATTTCATCAACCAAGAAATAAACCAGGGAAGTGAGGTAATCAAATGATCTCCTTGGGGCTAACTAAGCATCGTGTTCCCAGGATGTCCAGACTATATACCCATTACCATTCAATGTTATATAAGTCAACACATGAATAAAGGAAAGAGAACACAACCTTCATACACTAAGCTATAAGCACATGCATTTCTTATGTATTTATAACTAGCATCATAAAACATATTATTATTCATTTATAAGCTTTTGAAAAATACATTTGGATTTAATAGTGATAATACCAATGCATATATTAAATTAAATCAACACATGTAAGCTTACATAAAGGAAATCCATTTTATTTTACCTGATTTTGAAAAGATGGATGCATGAATTCAAATTACACATACCATTTAACATGATTGGAAAGAGGACAATCAAATATAAGCATGTGATTCATTCAACCAAACTAGTTCTTAAAGATAATTAAATTAAGATTTTAAAGCAAACCAAAGCTTCTTTTAATTAAGTTTTGGATTTGATTTGATTTAAAGAGAAGAGAAATAATCACTTGCTATTTTAAACCCATTTCGACATAAGTGATTTGATTTCATTTAAGGAAATGTAATTAAGTTGATTTTATGGGTTAATTAAGTTGAACCCCAAATTAGATGAATTAATTACCCTAACCTATGTCACCTTAAAGTAATTAACTAAATAATTATGAGCCAACATGATATGCATGGAAAATAAAATTGCAATGATCTTAGGAAATAAAAGGGGCCTAATGCAATTGGCTCATGAATAATAGTTAATAAGATTAAGGGACTTAATTAATTACTCTTATTTTCCACACATGTGGACTAACCAATTTTATTAAACTCCTTTAGTTTATTAAACACCAAAGATCTACCCCATGATTTAATTTAATAAGGTATAATGTGATTTCAATTTGATTAAGTGATTTAATTAATTAGCTAAATCTTAATTTCATTTTAAAAGGGTGAAATGAACATGGAAAGGGGTCCAAACCTTAAGTTCACTTACAACAATGATTAATAAACTTAATTAACCAATTTGTTATTGTTCATGGGATTAATTAATCATTAATTAACTTAAAAGAAGTTAAAGTTTAATTAGTCAATTTTCCTAATTAAGTGAGGAATAAATCCCAAGAAAATCATGGGAGAGGTCATCCCATTAAATTGACCCACAAAATTTGGGATTAATTCTCGTGTAATTCAAAAGTAATTATGCTAATTAATTATAATTAAACCTTAATTGTCAAATTAGTTAAGATCATTTTAATTAATTCTCTTAATACCTTTAAGTGTATTTATTTGCATTTTTTTATTTCTATGATGTTTTATGATTTTAGAAATCTTAAAAATGATTAATTGAATTAAAGCCTAATCATGAACATGTTGCAAGACTTTCAACGCCAATGGGATTGGCTACTTAGAAGTTATCTGACTCAACACCTACGTGGAGGCGACGGACGTGATTTTTTGTCCGCTGTCCAATCTAAGATCGGATGATTATGATTAATCCCATAGCTTAATAAGATTAAATCATATCGATCTAGTAGTTGTAATCATGACTATACATTTCGATCACGCGATAAGATAAAACTTCAATGAGAGGAAAATAATTGTCCATTTTGCTCACTTGATGATTGAGCTCAAATCAACCCAAAAGGATCCCACACCTTCATGACATCCAGGAGGGGATCTAATGGTCAACATCACGAGATGTAAGTTTTCTTCAAAAGCTCTAACCCATTTTTTTGCCTAAGGATTGGTTTTGGAAGCATATGAGCTCAAGACGGTGGTTTGAACAATTAAGGAAGTTTTGAGTGGAGATGAAGCCTTGGATGTAATTGGATCATTACTCAACATTCACTCAAGGCCATAAAATGATTTGGAGATCAACATTTGATTTGAGGTCCCATGGTGCTTTTTGGGAAGAAATGATTCTTTATGAGAGTGGGAAGGTTTGTGCAAGTTAATTTGAGTTTGAGAAAATCAAGTTAGAAATAGGAGTCATGTTTGAGAAGAGAATGACATTTTTTTGATGAGGAATGATCAGAGCTTTGGAATGGGTTTTTGGCTTTCTTGGTAGTTAGTTTAAGGAATGATTTTGGGTGTGTGTTTGAGTGGAAACATGATATCATTTGATTCATAAGGATCGATTTTGGTTCATGAATAATCCATTTGGGAGTGGTAATAAATTGACCAGTTGATTGGTAATCTATTTCCAAGGAGGAATCAAGTGTTAACATGGGTTTAAATTTAAGGTAGGGTGATGATTTAAATTTGGGTTTGAATCTCAAACCATCTTGGGTCTCTGTTAGGTTGGGTCAATTACTAGAAAATTGGAAAAGAATGAAAAGAATAAATGTAGATGAGAGGGGGAAAATAAAGACAACCACAAGTAAGGTGATTTGTTAAAATGAAGATGATTTGGCTTGGTATGGATTTGATTTAGGCCAAATTTTAGGTCTCCAATAAGGGTCAATTCCCCAATCTTAACTTTGGTCAAGTTTAACTATCAATTTGGAATGAACTTGAGCCATTGGTTACAATCAATTTGGTTTTTGTTTTGATTTGACCCAATTTGATTGGTTATAATCAATTTGGGTGGGTTAAGAGGGCCAATTGGATTTGGTTTGACTTAATTGAAGGTCAAGTCATATTCAAATATTGATTTTGATTTGGTATGAATCATTAGTTTCAAGGGATTTAGCATAGGTTGCAATTTGGGTTTTGTTCATATGGGTTAGTTGACTTGGTCAAATGACCAAGTTGACTTGGTTTGACCCAATTTATGATAATTGATCAACTTAGATTGATCAACAATCATGATGAGGTTTTGATGGGCTTGGTTCAATCCAATTTGGGTAAGATTAGAACTTATCTGGTCAAATTGGCGCTTTGGGTCAAGTGGACCAATTGAAGTTTTAATTTATTGAGATTGATTTAATTGAATTTATATAAGATTTGAGATTGATATATAAATTTAATTGCAAGCTCGTTCAAATGTTTTGGTTTATTTGAACATTTCAAGTCAAAAGGGTTAAGTTGGCTTCACTTGATGATTGTAGATTTCATTTATATTTGTGAATATGATTGAAGGTATTATTGATTCATGAAAAATCAATTGAATCTGGATTTTGGAATGAAGGAATTTGGCTAAGTCCATGGAGTTGAGTCATGTGGCTTAAGTTTGGATTTTGATTTGGTTTAATTTAGTTTTGATGATTTAATTGTATATTTCATTTAAATTTGTGAAGATGATTTAAAATATGAATGATTTGTGAGAAAATCAATTGAGTTTGACTTGATTTGGATTAAGATTTGGCTAAGTCCATGGGATAGGTCATATGGCTTAGGATTTGATTTAATTTCATTTAGTTTGATTTTGATCATTTAAATGTAGATTTGATTTTATTTAGGAAGATGATTGAAGATATAAATTGATTATGAGAAAATCAATTGATTTTTGATTGATTTGGATTAATATTTGCTATGTCCATGGGATAGGTCATATGACTGAAAGGTTTCAAGTTTGATTTGATAATGGGCTTCAATCATTTGATTTTGAATTTTGGGTTTGGATTTGGGTTTGAATTTGATGTTTAAAATTGAACTTGAGGTTTGGTTTGAGAAGGTGAACATGGATTGATTTGTAGGTAGGTGGATTACTAATCCTAAGGCATAACCTAATCTTATGGTTAACCCTACCGTTAGCTGGCCATCCTAGTTAAAAAAATAATGGTCAAATTCACATATAACCAAATAAAGATTTAAATAAGACATGTCGAAAGATGAATTCCACTACCAATCCAAGTCGATGGTGGACATTGCCTCATCTCATGCTTCTCTTTCATGGATGGCTCATCCGGATATAACCAAATAAAGATGTCCAAAATGAAAGAAACACGCTTTTAAAACCCCGATCAAATCTATTTCTATAAGGTCATGCCTTCACTTAAAATGTCGGTGCTACATACTAGCGGGCTATGACTTAAATCTTCAATAAACTAATTCATCATCAAGTCGAGTTCTATGTCGATGATGTCATGGTCAAAAGTAGAGAAAAGGAAGACCATCTCTTTAACTTGAGAGTAGTTTTCAAACATTTAAGATAATTTAACCTCAAAATGAACCCCCTGAAGTGTGCATTCAGAGTTGCTTCATGGAAATTTGTTGGTTTTGTTATCTAACACTAGGGAATCGAAATCGATTCGGAGAAGATCAAGGCGATATTAGAAAAGCCACCATAAAAAGTTTATCTCAAGTCAGATCATTCCAAGGGTGGTTGCATATCTAAGACACTTTATATCCAACCTATCTGGAAGATGTCAGCCATTCTCAACACTTATCAAAATGGATGCCAAGTTCAAGTGGGATGCCAAGTTCAAGTGGGATGACAAGTGTGAGTATGCCTTCAAAGACATTAAGAATTACCTGATGGCGTTGCCAATTCTAGTAGCCCTTATCCAGGGCAAGCCACTCATACTTTACACTACTACGTTAGGCGACTCCCTTGGTATTTTGTTGGCCCAAACCAATGAAAGGAAAGGAAAACACACTCTACTACCATAGTTGTCGTCTAATCCCTGTTGAGGCTAATTATCCACTTATTGAGAAGCATTGCCTAGATAAAATCTTTGCATCCCAAAAGTTAAAACACTACATGCTTCCTCATAAGGTGAAATTAATCTTTAGGATCAATCCACTACAATATCTCATGATGCGGCCGATGCTATCTGGACAGTTGGCATGATGGTCCATGATCCTCTCATAGTTTGATAAGTGCTATCGAATTTCCTAGCAGCACACCCACTTCCCGCTGACTCTCATCTTAGTGATGATCTCCATGATGAACAAATCATAAACTTAGGGGGTACTAACATTCACCATTGGGAGATGTACTTTGATGGCGCGGCTTCCTCTCAAAGAGGAGAAGAACCACAATCTACTATTTCAAGAAAGGCAGGGATAGGAATTCTCGTAACTCCGCATGTGATGAGATTCTCATCCTGTCTAATCCTTGCACCAATAATCAAGCTGAATGTGATGCTCTGATTGTCAGTCTAGAGTTAGTCATTACTCTAAGCATCCATAACATCAATATCTTTGGGGATTCTCAGCTAGTTATCAATAAAATTGCTGGGTCCTATAAGGTTATAAAGCCCAAGCTCCATCACTACCATAAGTACACTATGGAGTTATTGGCCAAAATCCCAAAGGCTACCATTTGTAAGATTTCTCGAGGAGAGAATGTCATAGAGTATGCTTTAGCCAAGCTTTTTGAAGAGTTGGCATGTCAGGAGGATGAGTCCAGATCAATAAAGGTCCAAAATAGATAAGTCTTATTCCTTATTTATATTGAACTCATCAAAAAGTACTCTCTTGAAGGGGAGGTTGCCATTGCCAAGAAGAATGAGGAGTTAGATTGCAGGCAACCATTCATGGATTACCTAAATAAAGAAAAACTACCTCAAGAGAAGTCCCAAGCCCATCAGATGAAGTAGAGAGCACTTTCCTATGCTCTTGTGGATGGTGTCTTGTACTAGCAGTCTTTTGATCATATGTGGTTACATTGTTTAGACAATCATGAAGCCCATAAGATCATGACTGAGGTACACTTAGGATTATGTGGAGCCAACCATTCTGGTTTGAAGATGAAAGCCAATATCAAGAGGCTAGGATACTACTGGTTATCGATGATCAAAGATTACATTGATACAACTAAGCGATGCCACCAATGTCAAATACACAGTGTGGTCCTACACCAACCACCCAACATTCTACATCCTACATTGGTCCAGGGCCATTCGAGTGTTAGGGTATCGACATAGTGGGTTTGATTGATCCTCCTTCTTCCAAGGGTCATCAGTTCATCTTAGCTGATATAGACTAATTTCACAAATGAGTGAAGGTGATTCCTCTTATAGAGGTCACAACTCAGCAATGCTACTACATGTACTCTAGTTTCTTAGGAATCATATTGTATATAGGTTCGGAGTGCCTTGATGAATTATATCTCATAATTATATGACATTCAGGAGAACCAAGATCAACAACTTTTCCCATAGACAAAGCATAGATTGGAGATATTCTACCATCACCTATTTGAGGGTAAACAGCTTAATAGAAGCCTTTAACAAAACTCTCATCCAAATATTGAAAAAGACACTCAATAATAATAAGAAATAGCATGAGCAGTTAGTTGAAGCCTTGTAGGGTCTACCACACCAGATATAGAACTCTAACTCAGTCTACTTCTTTCTCCTTAGTGTATGGGTCCAAAGCCACTCTACCATTAGAAGTCCAATTCCCATCACTAATGATAGTTGTGGGTAAGATCAAACATAGCAAAATGCCAAGTTGTGGTTAGAAGAGCTAAAAAGTTTGGAGAGGAGCCGAGGGCATGCCAAAACCGAGTTGTACAAAGCTAAAATGATTCAAGCTCACAACAAGTATGTCCTAGAGATTTTCAAGTAGGAGAGCCCATTTGTTCTAAGGAGACTGATTGTTGCCCATCATAAGATGGGAGGCAAGTTTGAATCCACTTGGGAAGGCCCTTTTTTACCATAGAGAAGACCTACCAAGGAGGATCTTATCTGCTTATTAATCATAAGGGAGAGCCCAATGCTTAATCAATGGGCTCACCTAAAAGAAATATTTTAAATCATATTTGAAAATAATTATCATCAATGAAAATTCTATTTTGAATTCAATTTCTTCCATGTTGAAAGTATTCTTATTTGTGAATCTACTACGATGTATTTAAGGTAGGTGTAAGAAACCTGAGTGGCATCCTATCTCTCATCGATATAACACAAACACAAAGTACACACAAACATATAAATATACACTTTTATTTTAGGCTACTTTGAGTTGAGATAACATCCCCAAAGACTCACTCAATAGTCGCTTTAGGTCGTGACGCTACCCTACTAGTGTGTCACCGCTTTTTCTTACTTTGGAGGATGAATTTTTCCTTCCTTGGCCATTACACCAATGAGCACCTTTTAGTTTGGTAGGCATTGTATTGGTAAACTACCTCATGTTAGCTTCATTTAAGAGGATGTGAGTCTACTACACTTTCTTCTTGGATTAGCCTTCGTGTACTGACTAAGAAGTATATTTGAAGTTTAGGATAAGCACCCTAGCAGCTCCTTCCCTCCTGACTGTTTCAAGTCTGGGTCAAGTCCTTCCTCAGGGCTCCCTGCTTAGTAGTCGCTCTAGGTCAGATAGCATCTATCTCTCCAATGATAGACTATCCCGATGATCAGTTCTGCTTAAAAAGTTGTAAGCATACACTCTTTCTTTCTAGATTGATCTTTGCACACCGACGAGCACCTTAGATTAGTTGGTTCTCACTTTGTTAATGGATACAACACTCATACTTTTGGATACACCTTAGGTTGATTGGTTCTCGCACCTTAGGATATATCACTCATGGTAGATGTAAGTCTGCTATGCTTTCTCTTTGAGTTGGCCACCATACGCCAATATGCTTTCTTCTCAAAGGATCAAGAAAAAGCCTCTAGTAGCACCTCCCCTCCACTATTTGGATCACATCCTTGAGATCCTATTTAGACACTACCCGTTACTATCAAATTAGACTTCATTTTCTAGTAACCACGTGGTTGGAGAATCCATTTTGTGGATGTGTAGATTCTCCTTGGTCCAAAAAGATAAATATATCCCCTTCTTAGTGTGGTCCCTCACACACCAAAATATATATATATATATATATATATATATAAATAAAATATATATTCACTTATGGATTAGAGGACACCTACCTTTTCCCAAGCAGTGCATCTATCTTTAAAATGCCAAGAAACTCCCTATAGGAATCACTTGAATACTCTTGAGTTGATATAAGTCCCCAGTGGCATTCACTCAGTAGTTGCCCCTAAGTTGAGTTCAATTTATTATGCTACCAACAAGTCACCCCATCAGTTGTTCCTTACTTTAGAAGATGTAAGTCTATTATGCTTTCTTCTTAACAACCATTGCACAAAGGCAACCCCTTAGGTTGGCTAACTCTACCCCCACCAGTAGACTATCCCTTTGGATTTATAAATCTGAGGTATGACAAGTTTGATACAACCCCTTCTCAGTGGGCCCATTGCACACTGACATGGACCATAAATTAAATCTATCAAATTTGATCGAGCTCACATCCCTAGTAGATATGCCCTCAATTCAAAATCTAACTAAACCAAATAAACCATATCAAATCTGATGAAATTTGGATAAAATTAATCTTGACTACTTTTGAGTTGACATAAGTCCCCATTCACTCATACCCCAAAGGTTTGATTTGTGCATCAAATAGGTCACCCCAACAGTTGTTCCTCGCTTTGGAAGATGTAAGTCTACTATGACTTCTTCCTTGCATAACTACTGCACACTGAAAGACAACCCCTTAGGTAGCTCTACCCCACAGCCAGTAGACTATACCTTTGGATTTGTAAACTTGAGGTAGGTCAAGGCTGATATAGCCACTTCTCAATGGGTCCATCACACGCCAATAGGGTGCATACATTAACTCAGATTAAATTAAACCCAATCTGATTTTCCCCAGTGGAGTTAAATCACACCCTTCTCCCCAATGGAGCCCCAAATCATATATAAACAAGTCAAGCAAATAAATCAAATTCAAAACTAGCCTCTATAGTGGAGCCAAATTAAATCAACTCCCCTAGTAGAGTCTAAATTAAAGAAATCCAACCAAACTCTTATCCCCAGTGGATACATCCCCAATCAAATCTATGAAATCAAACTAAAATCCCAATCTCCCTTGAAAACCGCTTCCCTAGTTGAAGGTTCATATTCCCATCCCAGCGGACTCGAGCCTATATCTTTAGCAAATATGCTTCCACAACAATTAAAATAAAAAAAAATTAAAGTTGATTTGATCTTAATCCCCAATGGGTCTTCTTTCCACAAATTATATAATCAAATCAAATTCAAACCTTATCCCCAGTAGATTCTCTTCTTTTATGCCTTCGACATAGACTGCTCATATGTCATGTCCAATACATGTGTGATCCCCTAACAGATCTCCCTCCATGTCTTTGACATGGAATTCTCATCAAATCTTATTTCTTCTCTTATACACACCTTTAATACCTCAACCAACAGCCTAACAATGTATTTGTTCAAATTACATCATCTTGACATTGTAATCACATTTTATGATTTGTGATGGTTCAAGCTAAAACTAACTATACAATATCATGCTAAACATATTATAGTGTGAATTAACACACTATATTATATTATAATATATGATGTTATATTATAATTTGCTATAATATAATATATTGTCTAACATTACACCTCATTAGAATCACTTAAAAGGAACAAATAACAAAATTTTCCCAAAATATGAATAATGCTCATTTTGGATGTAAAATTATTATTTTTCTACTAGAAATGGTACAAAATAGCATAATTTTGGTGTTGCTTCTTAGTGTGTGCCATGAATTTGGCCAAATTCTTCCATCTCAACCTTCAAATTAACATTTTTGTGAGTTTTGACCCAATGTATTATAACAAAAGTAAAACATACTAAAATGTACAATAACATTTAGTAACACACCACCACATTTATATATATGTGAAGTTATATTGTTATGTACATTATATTTTAATATGCTTTCATATAATATATTATCTTACATTACACCTTAAAATGAATCACTTTAAGCAAAAAAATTATAAAATTTGGTTGAAAAATTAACATTTATTTTGGATGCAAAATTCCATTCTTTTGATTAAGTGACACACCATAGCACACCCCCAATGATGTTCCCTAAAGCTTACCTTAAATTTGGCCAAATCCCATCATCCGAGACTATAAATCAGTATTTTTATGAGTTAGACCACTACGAACTCTACTACATCATACTATAACAAACTAAAATATGCTAAAAACCAAGTAGTAATACACAATAGTATACTATAATGAATGATGCTACACTATGTTATGGCATCCTATATTATAATACACTATAACATATTATATTATATATATATATCACATCACAAGGGATTGCTTAAGATAAAAATTCATAAAATTAGTCTAAACAATAAAAAACTATATATTGTAATCATATCACTTACATATTTTAAATTGAAATAATACATTATGATGCCATGCTCTACCTATTATGAATTTAGAAAAATTCCACTACTTTAAAGTATAATCAATAGTTCTATAAATAATGCTAGTGTAGGCTTGATTGCATGATTATAAAATACTAAAAGAATTTAAAATGTGTAGAATAATATATTATGATATATGATGCTATACTATGCTACAACATATAATATTTATTTTGAACATAAAATCTTACTTTTAGACTATAATCATAGCACACCTTTACTACAACCTAATTCTCACTTCAAATTCAATAAATTTCATCATCTAATTTATTAAATCAATATTTTTATGATTTATATTAATATAGACTATAAGGCACAATACCATAATATACTAAAACATTTTAAAATATCTAATAACATCTAAAAACACATCACTACATGCCCAATATATGATGCTACATTATACCATAATATATGGTATTATAATATGATAGGTGTTAGGGCAAAATCCCTAATGGTCAAGGAAAGTCCCAAAGACATTTTCTTTAGCCACCATAACCATGCATCTTTAGATCCACCCCAATGACATCTCTATCCGCCAGGGCCTAGGGCCTAGTCAGGCTGGAGGCCTAGGCTCTGGGGCTGGGCCTTTGGGGCTCTAGGGCTTCAGCTCTAGGCTCTGGCCTAGGGCTCAGGGCCAGTTTGTGGCCAGGCTGGCCTGTGGCTGGCTCAGCCATCAGTGGCCTGGGATCAGGGCTTCAGGGTGGCTCTGTGGCCTGGGCCTGTGGCTCAGTGGCCTAGGCTGGCCTAGTTTGTGGCCTAGGGTCTAAGCTCCTTGTGGCCTGTGGCCTAGGCCTAGTTTTAGGTTTAGTTTAGTTTTAGTTTAGGTTTAGGGTTTAGGCTTAAGGTTTTTTTAATAGAGAATAAATTGATTTCTTCTTTTCAAGTTCATCAACCAAGTAGCACCTCAAGTATTCTAAGACAAGGCTTTCATTTCTCTTCTTTTCTTCTCTCTCTTGATTTCTAGTGAGAGAAGCCTGAGTGACCATGAGTCCCTCACTCAAGGAGTGGGGTGGTGGTAGCAAAGAGGCGGCCACATGGTGGTGGTGGTGGTGGCTTGAGGTGAGGCCTCATGAAGGGAGGTGGAGGTGGTTAGAGCTGACCAGAAGCTCAAGGGAGGTTTACACACGCTCCTTGGTGGAGGATGAAAGCAATGGAAAGCAAGGAGGTGAAGGTCGGCCTCATGACAGGAAGACCTAGGCTCGATTTCCACAAGGAGGGCAGGATGGGCTTGACACTGAGGGAGCGGAGGAGAAGTCGAGAGGCGGTCCCCATGATAGAGGTGGAATGCCTCTCGATCCAATGGAACAACTCCATGTGGAGGAGCAAACACCTGGCGAAGTGCGGGCAATGGAAGTAACTATGGCGTTGCTTCCTCGGATGGCATCAATTCCTGCGCGAGCCACTCCGGCTACTTGTGCGACGGGGATATGGAACTTGATTCCCATGCATCTGCTATGACACCGCTCTTTATCGGCGGCTAACAGGTATGGAGATAGTGGGCTACCGACATTCTTGGTAATTACAATGCAATTGGGAATGGAATTGCGGTGCGCAATTCCTAACTCTGCTCATATCGAGCACCCCTTCCATTGGCCGCAGGCGAGACGCGGCGGTGAGGCATTGCGGCGACGGACAAGTCTAGAGGAGGCGAATTGGAGTGCAAATTGGATCGATTGTAATTGCTGATCGGGAAGTCGGCCAACCCAGTTCAATCGGCAACATAATGCGGGTATGCACCATGTGATCTCCCAGAGTCTGGTGAGTCGATCGGCTTTAGAGGAAGGCATCTCTTGCGGTTTTGAGATGGACACCTGGTAGATACAAGCTATGGCAATTATGTACTCCATGCCGGCGAGAATTAGGAGGAAACCCCATATCTCGACTCCTTGAATCAGCAACTGTTTGTCGAAATTTAAAAATTTCCAAGGGGTTTGGCCAAACAAAACAACTCTTTGTCCCTATGCATGAGGGTCTCCATCCACGCCCTCCCTCGGTGAAGTCAACACGACCATTTATTTCCAATTCAAGGGATCGGTTTTCCCAAAGCCACCAAAGCAATTTCAGCTCAAGGACATGGCAAGTTTAGCTTCCCAAAACAAGCCTCTCTACCACAAGACAAAAGGGGTCGGTATAACAATGCTTAGCGACCAGTGGTCCCACTTGCAAAATTCAGCTTTGAAGAAGTTAAAGACAAGGATGGGGTGGGAGTGACACTTGACAACCACTCTATGCACAACAACATTAAGAGGTTGGAGTTGTTGGAAGATTATTAGGCAAAAAATACCCTTCTACTTCCTCAACATTGACTGGAAATGGAGTCGTGGGGACTTTGAGTTGGTTCTTGTTGGGCGGATTGCTTTTTTATGCATTTTTTTGGTCGATTACGTGCATTCTTAGTAATGGACCGTGGTTTATCGAGCGTCATTTTGGACGGATGGACCCCACCTTCACTCGATTAGCTTTCGGTTTGACCACACCTTTATGGATGCGACTACTACCACTCATATATTGGGATGACAACAACTTAGCTCGAATAGCTTCATTCGTTGGTGAACCAATGTGGATGGATAACCAAACAAGCAAGTGGGGGCAAAGCACATATGCTAGAATTTGTGTCAAAATTGACCTATCAAAGCGACTTCCTCCAGGAATATGGATCAATGGTTACAACGGCCATTTTTTTCAAAAGGTTGAATATGAAGGGATTACACAACTTTGTTTTCATTGTGGCAAAGTTGGTCATAAAATTGAAACATGTCCAAATGGCCAACTTACATGTCTCTACTAAACCTTCCGATCCCAACTTCTCCACCAACCCATTTTCCAACTATAACACTTCCAAGACACCTCAAGGCGGAAAAATTGGTATGTAGAAAAGGTTCTACATCAACACAAGCCACTCCTCCATGGATAGAGGGGCTGTCATTCCCTCTTGAACAAGAACAATACATAGCTAGAAACAACACCAATAGAGTCGAACCAACACCCTTCCTATCAAACAAACCAACCAATCCAGTAGCTGGGTTTTTTTACCACTGCAGTTGCACCTTATTGGCACCACAAACCAAAGGAAAGGCGATTAATGATGCTACAACTCATATTGAGTTGGATAAGTCATATGGACCATGGACATTGGTCACAAGGAAGAAGGCTAGGCCTCCCAAAGCGAGAAAATCGAGCAAGGGAGTCTTCAAAGGAAATTCATGACAAAAGCAATTTAGGAGGAAGTGATAACAACCATTCTAAAGACCCCAAAGACTCCACAAATCATGAGGACCTCATTGCAAACTCACCATGACAAGGGCAAGGGGAGGCATCCACACCTCATATACAAACAACTTTTCGCAACCAAGGAAAGCAAGAAGCCACCACTTTTTCAAACACAACAAGAGTGGACAAGTGGGTGTCTAAAGCTCATTTACGAGGGAGGCGGGGGGCGATCAAAGCAACACCACGGAGAAAGAGTGAATTCCATATCGACGGAGACCTCCAAACGTCCACCCATGACTCGTTATAATATGGAATTGTGGAGTCCGTAAGAAGGCGCAATTATCTCAAATTCTTGAGAGCACCATGCTCTCTTCATAGGCCTTGTAGAAACCAAAGTGGAGGAAGTCACAAGGAAGGAAATTGATAATGCGTATGGCGGATTTTCTACACCAACCGGTAGGAATATCCAGGTATCCTTGCTCTTTAGAAGTGACTTAATCACTTTCTCTCTATTGTGCAAAATGAACAATGCATTGTTGGACATACTGGATAAAGCTATATGGAGGCGACCATTTGTTATGCTAACAAAGACTATCACACTCGTAGACTTTGGGACACCTTAACTCCTTCTTTGAATACCTTTTGCCATTGTGAGGAGATTTTAAGCATCTAAAGACAAAAAAAAAGCGGTTTAAAAGCCGTTATGAGATGATGGAGTTCCTCACCAATGGGGACTTACATGGTGACTTTTCCCTAGATTCACATGGACCAACAACAAAGATAAAAGGTATATGGGTTGATCGCCTTATCAACTCCATTGCTTCCAACCTCCTCCCTTGCACAAACTAAACACCTTCCAAGGATTGCATCGATCATTGCCCCATTCTTCTCCAAATCAGTTAAGGAGTTTGGAAATCACAAGGTGTGAAATTTGAAGACACGGCTCTTATCCTATGGCTTGAAATTAGTGTGGAAAAGTTGGCAAAGCAACTATGAAGGGTCCGGCTGAAAACTTGGACGAAAATGCAGTACATTAAGGAACTTATTCTCTGGGTAAAACAAGCTCAAAGATTTGAGTAAGCAAAGGGACACCCTCCAAGAAGAAATTCTGATAGAGGCGATTGCTCTCCTCAAGGGATGAGAGAAAGAGACCTCGCCTCAAAGCAAATGAGCTGAACTCTACCCTTGCGTTTATCTTGTTGGTGGCAAAGAGCTAAAACTAGGTGGGGTGAAGAGGGATGCCAACACACATTACTTTCATCTTGTGGCAATTTGCTAGAAAGAGGTCCAATAGAATTAACACCCTCAAACTTGATGATGGCGGTTACGGAGGACCCGGTTTAATCAACCAAGCTTTTATGAACTTCTTTCAGCAGTGGAGGGCACATCCTATTACCACCAACAATTGGCCTTCCTTTCTTTGAAATTTCATCTCACCTCAGTCAGTGATCTCGGATGAGGATACTAATGAGGTTGAAATATGGGAGGTGGTCAAATTGATGGAGCTAATCGTGCACTTATTGATGGCATCACAACATCCTTTACAAACACTTTTGGAGGATTATTGGCCAAGATGTTGTGGCGGCTATCAAGGAGTTTTGTAGTGGCACTATGATTCTCAATGGAAGGAAACCTTGGTTGTTCTTATACCAAAGTCCTCCAATGCTGATTGTCCGCAAAATATAGACCCATAAGCCTTTGTAGAACGCTTACAAAGTCATAGCAAAGATCCTTGTACAGAAAAACATTCTACCAAATCTCATCTCAAGAGCGGTGCATTTGTGCCTTCTAGATCTATCTCCCACCGCTTGCCCAAGAAATCATGAATAAATTCCAACACTCCACCTCAAAGGAAGGTTTTATGGCAATTAAAATTGACATGGAACAAGCATTGACAAAATGAGTTGGAAACCTTAGCCATCATCCTAGATTTGGATTACCTATGAAGTTTGAATTGGCTCCTCCGTGCATTTCCTCTTCCTTCTTCCTCTTGTTAAATGGGCAAAGAACCGTGGATACAAGCGAGTGGCCTTAGACAAGGGTGCCCGTTATCTCCCTATCTTTTATCCTTGCTTTAGGCGCTTTCTTTAGCCATCAAGCAACATGGTCTGAATTTGGTGTGCCTATTAATGGGAACACGATATCACACCTTCTCTATGAGATGACATTTTATTGCCACCAAAGCTTCCATGGCTCAAAAGGTGTCCTCCATATTCAAAAAAAATTACTGATTTGGGCAGGCGTATCAATGCAACCAAAACCGTCATAGTTTTAGAAAGCACACATAGATGGAAGGCCAAGCGAGAATCACCAGCTCAGGCTTCGGAAGAGTGGAGGAGCTTGATTACTTGGGCATCAAGCTTGCCATGAGGAAGTTAAAAGCTGTGATTTTCATCAACTCCTCCAAAGGCTAGAGACAAAATCAGCTCTTGGGGAGTTAGACACCTTTCTGAGACTTACACTCATAAGGACATCCTTCGTGCATCTCTATGTACCAAACAACCCCACAGTAATTCCCAAGGGAATTCTAGGGATTGAAAAGCTTGCTAGGAACTTCCTTTGGCAAGGAAACAACAACCATCATTGCATACACTATGTTGCTTGGAACAAAATCTGCATGCCAACCAACAAAGGAGGCCTTGGACTACACATGGTGAAAGGCGGAATGGACCCTTAAGGGCTAGAATGGCTTGGGAATTCCTCTCTAAACCCGAAGGCTCCACAAGTGTTTGATCGAGAAGTATGGGTTGGACCCATGGCATAGGGAACCCAAGGGAGACTCCAATTCTTTGGAAAAGAATGGTGCTTCCACCGAGGAATTTAAAATGGAGAATTTGCAATGGCAAAGAGGTGGACTTTCTAAACTCCATTTGGATATCCACCTACCTGTCCAAATGGTACATTTCTCAACATGGAGTGCATGGAGGAATGGAAGGTGGAAGAGCGATTTTCAACGGAAAAGCGAAAATCTGCATCCTTTTTGGAATGGAGCTTTTGAACTCATCTCCAACATTTCCATTGAAGAGGAACATCAACATGACATCCCAGCTCATCAAGGCACCTATGGGGACAACTCTCACATCCATTTTATACAAAATGCTTTGCTGAAATTTATTATTTTACACCATGCAGATTTGAAACTCCCACCAGGAAAAGGCTGTTACGGTGGCGGCTCATCAACGACTCCTTGCCAAACAACACGCTTGCTGAGGTTTAACTCACACCACCCTTTGCCCTTGGGGTGTAATCAAGATGAGACACTGAACACATTGCTTCCAATGCTGTCACGACAACATTATCCAGATTTTTGCAACATGGGTTTCAATCCCAATTTTCAGCAATTTGCAAAATTTACTCCAAGCTCTCACTAAGGTTGACAACTTATGTTGGGCTAGAATGTATTGTGCAATTGTGTAGTGTGGATAAGTCGCCGCCAAGACTCACGGTGTAGCCATGGTACCAAGACTATTTTGCCTGATTCTAAGCTCTATCACACATTCTTCCTCTTATCCTATCCGTAAGCAATGGGACATCACCACCTTATGGGTGATCAAACTAAATTTGTGGTGTCCTCCCCTCAGGATCAAGGCTAGCTCACTCCTTCCCAATGGGGTGGCGGTATTGCATGGTGCTAAGGGATGCAAATGGCAACTTCCTCAAAGCCATGGGTCATTGTTTTCAGATTGGGACACATCTGTTGAACGGAGGCTATGCTCTACACTAGCAAAATTATTGAACCGTGGATGGTGAATACAAGGGCATTATCATTGAAGGAGATAATAAAGGTGTGGTGGATCACCTCAAACTTTCTCTTAACAATGAAATATGGCGAGCGACTTGGATGCTCCGACATCGACTTTCAAGAACTTCCACCGTTATTTTGTATACACAAATAGATCTAACAACACTCTTGCGACTTTTTTTGTGCAGATATACTAGCTTTGATTTTGTATGGCATAGTCTAGATAATCACACTATTCCTCCACGCTTTTTGCTCTTTTGGAGGAGGATAGGAAATATCTTTGTTAGTAGCTAGTTTTTGCTTTCTTTAGCAGTTTTTTCTACATTGTAATCAGTTTTTTTTATTATCAATGCAAATGCATCTTTTCAGCAAGTATTCTAAGACATAAGTGATGACATAAAACAAAAAATGAGCTCCCATAGAGCAAACCAAAAACCCAAGATAAGTAGAACCATCTATAGTATAAAGACACAATTCCATAAGCAGTAGATCGGATCATCAATTCTTCAGTTTCTCCAGTTCCCATCAGAACCACCCCCGCCTCTTGAGTAGCGGGATCCACCATCATATCCTCAATCTCTCCCTCCACCACCACCACGGATGTAACCTCCATCGCTCCTCCCGCTCCATAACCACACTGCTATGACAACCACCTCCATATCCACCAGAACCTCAAGATCCCCGCATGATAGTAGCCTCTTGGCCTCCCATTGGATAGCTAGTTGATGGCGATGTTCCTACCATCAAGATTTTGCCCACTCTTAGGGTTTAGGTTTTAGGGCTAGTCTAGGGTTTAGGGTTTCAATTTTAGTGTTTAGGGTTGTAAGTTTTAGGGTTTAGGGTTTAAGGTTTAGGGTTTAGGTTTTAGGGTTTAGGGTTTAGGGTTTAGGGTTTAGGGTTTTAGGGTCATAGGGTTTAGGGTTTAGGGTTTAGGGTTTAGAATTTAGGGTTTTATGGTTTAGGGTTTAGAGTTTAAGGTTGTAGGTTTAGGGTTGTAGGTTTACGGTTTAAGGTTTCGGATTTAGGTTTTAGGGTTTTTTTTAAATTAAGTAAACTAGTAGGTTTAGGTTTATTTAGTTTATTTTTTATTTATTTGAGTTTATTTTATTTTTTTTATTTAGGTTTATTTTTATTTTATTTAGTTTAGCTTATTTATTTTAGGTTTATTTAACTTAGTTTATATTTTTTTAGGTTTTAGTTTATTAATTTATTGGGTTTTATTTTTATTTTACTTTTTGGGATTAGGTTTTATTTTTTATTTTTAGGTTTACGTTTAGGTTTTTAGTTTATTTTTATAGGTTTAAGTTTTAGGTTTTTATTTTAGGTTTATTTTTAAGTTTTATTTTTTAGTTTAGGTTTAGGTTTATTTTAAGTTTCTTTTATTTTATTTAGTTTAACTTTATGTTTACGTTTAATTTATTTTAGGTTTAATATTTTTTAGTTTATGTTTAGGTTTATTTTATATTACTTATTTTAGTTTTATTTTAAGTTTAAGTTTTTTTTTTAGTTTAGGGTTTAGGTTTAATTTTTATTTTTTATAGGTTTAGGTTTTTATATAGTTTTTATTTATTTTATTTTAGATTTATTATTTTTTTGTTTTTATTTTATTTAGGTTTTTAAATTTTTAGTTTAGTTTAGGTTTTATTTATTTTATTTTAGTTTATTTTTATTTTTTATTTTATGTTATTTTTGGGTTTAGGTTTAGATTTTAGTTTAAGTTTTTAGGGTTTAGGGTTTAGGGTTTAGGTTCTAATGTTTAGGGTTTAGGGTTTTGGTTCTGGTTATAGTTAGGGTTTTAGAGTTTATAGTTTATGATTAGGGTTTAGGGTTTAGGGTTTAGGTTTAGTGTTGAGCTTTAGGTTTAGTTTTGAGGTTTAATATTTAGGGTTTAAACTTTAGGGTTTAGATTTTAGGTTTAGGTTTAGGTTTAGGTTAGTTTAATGTTAGGGTTTTTTAGGGTTAAAGTTTATAGTTTAGGTTAGGATGGTTAGGTTTAGGAATAGGTTTAGTTTAGGTTAGGTTTTTAGGTTTAGGGTTTAGTTTGTTTATTTAGGTTATGGGTTTATAGTTTAGTTTTAGTTTAGGGTTTAATTAGGTTTAGGTTTAGGTTTTTTTTTTAAAAAAATTAAGTAAACTGATAGGTTTAGGTTTATTTAGTTTATTTTTAATTTATTTTATTTGATTTATTTTTTTATTTTTATTTAGGTTTATTTTTTTTATTTAGATTAGTTTATTTATTTTTTGTTTAATTATTTTAGTTTGGGTTTTTTATTTTAGTTTCTTTTTTATGTTTAGGTTTAGGTTTATGTTTATTTTTAGTTTAGTTTTATTTTTATTTTTATTTTATTTTTTAGGTTTAGGTTTTATTTATTATTCTTAGGTTTAGGTTTAATTTTTTTAGGTTTAAGTTTTAGGTTTTTAATTTAGGTTTATTTTTAGGTTTAGGTTTATTTTTATTTTATTTAGTTTATGGATTAGGTTTAGTTTATTTCAGGTTTAGGTATAGGTTTTGTTTATTTTAGTTTAGGTTTAGGTTTATTTTATATTGTTTATTTTAGGTTTTTTTTTTTAGTTTAGGGTTTAGGTTTTATTTTTAGGTTTATTTTTTAGGTTTAGGTTTTTATTTTTTATTTTATTTTATTTTAGTTAATTTAAGCTTTTTATTTTTAGGTTTATTTTATTTTTAATTTAGTTTAGGTTTTAATTTATTTTATTTTAGCTTAGTTTTTATTTTTTATTTTATTTTTATGTTTAGGTTTAGGTTCTAGTTTAGGTTTTTTATTTTTTATTTTTTATTTTATTTAGCTTTAGATTTTTTCATTTATTTTATTTTTAGGTTTTATTTAGGCTTAGGGTTTAGGGTTTAGGGTTGTAGGTTTTATGGTTTAGGGTTTAGGGTTTATGGTTTATGGTTTTAGGGTTTAGGGTTTAAGGTTTAGGGTTTAGGGATTAGCGTTTAGGGTTTAGGGTTCTAAGGTTTAGGGTTTAGGGTTTAGGGTTAAAGGTTTAGGATTTACGATTAGTTTGAGGATTTAGGGTTGTAGGTTTAGGGTTTACGGTTAGTTTTAGGGTTTATGGTTAGGATTTTTTTATTTTTGTTATTTTTATTATTTTTTTAATAAGTAAACTAGTAGGTTTAAGTTTATGTAGTTTATTTAGTATATTTTTCATTTATTTGCATTTATTTTATTATTTTTATTTAGGTTTACTTTTATTTTTTATTTAATTTAGTTTATTTATTTTAGTTTAGGTTTTTTATTTTAATTTTTTTTTAAGTTTAGGATTAGCTTTAAGTTTACTTTTTTGGTTTTATTTTTTTTTATTTTATTTTTTAGGTTTAAGTTTTATTTTTTATCTTTAGGTTTAGGTTTAGGTTTTTATTTTAAGTTTATTTTTAGGTTTTACTTTTTAGTTTAGGTTTAGGTTTATTTTTAGTTTATTTTGTTTTATTCAGGGTTTAGGTTTAGGTTTAGGTTTAGTTTATTTTAAGTTTAGGGTTAGGTTTTATTTATTTTAGTTTAGGTTTAGGTTTAGGTTTATTTTATTTTAGGTTTAGGGTTTATGTTTTATCTTTTATTTAATTTTTATTTTATTTTTAGGTTTATTTTTTTACATTTAGGGTTTTATTTAGTTTTTATTTTATTTTATTTTAGGTTTATTTTATTTTTATTTTAGGTTCAGTTTTTATTTTATTTAGTTATTTTAGTTTTTAGTTTAGTTTATGTTTTTATATCTTTTATTTTAGTTTAGTTTTTAATTTTTATTTTATTTTTTTAGGTCTATGTTTAGGTTTAGGTTTTTTTATTTTATTTATTTATTATATTTTAATTTAGGTTTATTTACTAATTTTATTTTTAGGTTTTATTTAGTTTATGTTTAGGTTTTTTAGGCTATTAGGGTTTAGGGTTTAGGGTTTAGGATTATAGGTTTTAGGTTTTAGAGTTTAGGGTTTAGGGTTTAGTGTTTATTATTTAGGGTTTATTGTTTAGGGTTTATGCTTAGGGTTTTAGGGTTAGGAGTTTAGTGTTTAGGGTTTTAGGGTTTTGGGTTTTATTTTATTTTTATAAATTTTTTTATTTTTTATTTAAATTAAGTAAACTAGTAGGTTTTGGTTTATTTAGTTTAGTTTATTTTATTTTTATTTTTATTTAAACTTATTTTTTTTTATTTAAGTTACTTTATTTATTTTAGGTTTATTTATTTTAGTTTATTTTTTAAGTTTATGTTTAAGTTTAGGTTTACTTTTTAGTTTAGTTTTCTTATTATTTTATATTTTAGGTTTTGGTCTTATTTTTTAATTTTAGGTTTAGGTTTACGTTTTTATTTTATTCTTTTAGGTTTAGGTTTTAGGTTTTTATTTTAGGTTTATTTTTAGACATTATTTTTTAGTTTAGGTTTAGGTTTATTTTTAGTTTATTTTATTTTATTTAAGGTTTATATTTAGGTTTAGGTTTAGTTTATTCTAAGTTTAGGTTTAGGTTTTATTTATTTTAGTTTAGGATTAGGTTTATTTTATTTTATTTATTTTATTTAGGTTTAGGATTTTTTAGGGTTTAGGGTTTAGGGTTTAGGGTTAGTTAAAGTTTTAGGATTTGGGTTTTTAGATTTAAGGTTTAGGGTTTAAAGTTTAGGGTTACAGTTAGGGTTTAGAGTTTTGGGTTTAGGGTTTAGGGTTTAGATTTTAGGGTTAAGGGTTAGTTTAGGGTTTAGTTTAGGGTTTAGTGTTTAGGTTTGGGTTTAGTTTAGTTGGGTTTATTTATTTAGTGTTTAGGGTTTAGGGTTTAGGGTTTAGGGTTTCGAGCTTTTTTTTTTAAAAAATTAAGTAAACTAGCAGGTTTAGGTCGATTGAGATTATTTTTTATTTATTTTATTTGATTTAATTTTTTTTTAGGTTTATTTTTTATTTTATTTGGTTTAGTTTATTTATTTTAGTTTAGGTTTTTTATTTTAGATTATTTTTTAAGCTTAGGTTTAGGTTTATGTTTATTTTTTAGTTTAGTTTTATATTTATTTTATTTTTTAGGTTTAAGTTTTATTTGTTATTTTTAGGTTTAGATTTAGGTTTTTACTTTATTTTTTTAGGTTTAAGTTTTAGGTTTTTATTTTAGGTTTATTTTTAGGTTTTCATTTTTAGTTTAGGTTTAGGTTTATTTTTAGTTTATATTATTTTATTTAGTTTAGGGTTTAAGTTTAGTTTATTTTAGGTGTTTAAGGTTTAGGGTTTAGTGTTTAGGGTTTAGGGTTTAGGGTTTAGGGTTATAGGTTTTAGGATTTTGGGTTTAGGGTTTAGGGTTTAGGGTTTTGGGGTTTAGGGTTTACGGTTTAGGGTTTAGGGTTTTAAGGTTTCGAGTTTAGGGTTTAGGGTTGTAGGTTTAGGGTTAGGGTTTTTTTATTAATATTATTTATATTATTTTTTTATTTCTTTAAATTAAGTAAACTAGTAGGTTTTGGTTTATTTAGTTTATTTTTCATTTATTTTATTTTATGTTATTTTATTTTTTATTTAAGTTTATTTTTATTTTTTAATTATTTTAGTTTATTTATTTTAGGTTTAATTATTTTATTTTAGGTTTTTTATTTTAGTTTATTTTTTAGAATTAGGTTTAGCTTTAAGTTTATATTTTAGTTTTGTTTTATTTTTATTTTTTTTTATGTTTAGGTTTTATGTTTTATTTTTAGGTTTTGGTTTAGGTTTTGATTTTAGGTTTATTTTTAGGTTTTATCTTTTAGTTTAGGTTTAAGTTCATTTTTAGTTTATTTTATTTTATTTAGGATTTAGGTTTCGGTTTAGGTTTAATTTATTTTAAGCTTAGGTTTAGGTTTTACTTATTTTAGTTTAGGTTTAGGTTTATTTTATTTTTATTTTAGGTTTAGGTTTTTTTTAGTTTAGGGCTTAGGTTTTATTTTTTATTTAATTTTAGGTTTTATTTTTAGGTTTATTTTTTGGTTTAGGGTTTTATTTAGTTTTTATTTTATTTTATTTTAGGTTTATTTTATTTTATTTTAGGTTTAACTTTTATTTTATTTAAGTATTTTACTTTTTAGTTTAGTTTAGGATTTTATATATTTTATTTAGTTAACTTTTTATTTATATTTAGGTTTATTTATTTATTTTATTTATGTTTAGGTTTATTTATTTATTTTATTTTTAGGTTTTATTAAGTTTAGATTTAGGTTTTTAAGGTTTTTATGGTTTAGGGTTTATGGTTTAGGGTTTGGGGTTTAGGTTTTAGGGTTTAGGGTTGTAGGTTTTAGGGTTTAGAGTTTAGGTTTAGGGTTTAGGGTTTAGGGTTTTTGGTTTATGATTTTAGGGTTTAGAGTTTAGGGTTTAGAGTTTTGGGTTAGGGTTTTAGGGTGTAGGGTTTAGGGTTTAGGTTTTTTTTTTTTTAATTTTTTAATTTTCAAAAATTAAGTGAACTAGTAGGTTTTGGTTTATTTAGTTTATTTTTTATTTAATTTAGTTTCTTTTATTTTTTATTTTTATTTAGGCTTATTTTTATTTTTATTTAGTTTAGTTTATTTATTTTAGTTTATTTTTTAGGTTTACGTCTAGGTTTTGGATTATTTTTTTATTTTAGTTTTATTTTTATTTTATAATTTAGGTTTAAGTTTTATTTTTTAATTTTAGGTTTAGGTTTAGATTTTTATTTTATTTTTAGGTTTAAGTTTTATTTTTTAATTTTTTAATTTTTTAAGTTTAGGATGACCTGATCTCCACGAGGCAGAGGAAGAGGCTAGTTCATAGGCAATCCTAGGGTGGAAAACCTCCTTATTGGCCATCCAATAGAAGATATGTCATAGCTACAAGGAGTACACCTGTTATCCTTATAGACTTAGAATCTAGTTCATAGGTTGAGTCTTATATGGTTAGAACACCAGCCTGCTCTTCTCAGCAGTAGATTCCCTTGGAGGTGACACTTAAGCAAGATAGCGATGAAGATCGGGCTCCAAAGCAAAGCATATGTGTATCCAAGTCTCCATGTGAAATAGTTAGGCATCAGTTGGGAACATTAGTTCTAACTCTACTTTCCTCTCAAAAAGCTGAGGGTTTGGTAGTTAAGGAAGCCCCTAATTCATCCACAAGTGTGAAGACTCAGAGGTTCTTTTTGGGAGCTTCATCCTCAAGATATGAAGTTGATGTAGAACCTGAGGACTATTCATATAAAGATTTAATAGAATTACCTTTTGATTGGTACTTGCCTTGTTTTAATAATTTAGCAAAGAAAGGGTTAATCCCACATACTTGGTCAAAGCATAGGTCAAACTACTTAGAAAGAATATGGAAGAACAAATGCAATAGCTCTCAATCAAGACCAGGACTAGGGTTTGGTATAGTGGGTCCATTCGATGATGAAGATTATTGCTTAGTTAACTCTAATCATTTGAAATCTAATATGTTCTTTTCAAATCATATTAACTCATATGAAGAGCTGTGCTTAGAAACTTTAGATGATCCAAATGATTTTGAAGTCAAAGATGCACTGCTAGAGTTTGAAGAAGAGATCCAGTCAACCATCAACGAGATCAAGGAAATCAACTTAGGAACTGAAGAAGATCCACGCACGACATACATCAATTTTTTGTTGAATGAAATTGAATCCAATGACTTAGTTAGACTATTGGTAGGTTTAACTTTGGATGGTGTTATTAAGAGACACCTATATTGGCTCCTGATGTAGTGGTCCATAAACTAGTAATAGAGCCTACTTTTAACCCTATCAAACAAGCTTCTAGAAACATGCAATTAGACATGGAACAACATGTAATTTATGAAGTCAAGAAACTGATCAATGCTGGGTTCATTCGGGAAGGAAAATACCCTACCTGGTTAGCCAACATCATCCCAGTTAAGGAAAATAATGGCAAAATTCACATATGCATCAATTTTAGGGATTTCAATAAGGCATGTCCAAAAGATGAATTTCCACAACCAATCCCCAAGATGATGGTAGACATTGCCTCATCTCATACAATCTTTGCTTTCATGGATGGCTCATCTAGATATAACCAAATAAAGATTGCCCCTGAAGATGAAAGAAACACTGCTTTTAGAATCCCGATCAGAATCTATTGCTATAATGTCATGCCTTTCAGCCTTAAAAATGCTAGTGCTACATACTAGTAAACTATGACTTGAATCTTTGATGAACTTATTCATCATCAAGTTGAGTGCTATGTGGATGATCTCATGGTTAAAAGTAGAGAAAAGGAATACCATCTCTTTGACTTAAGAGTAGTTTTCGAATACTTAATATAATTTAACCTCAAAATGAACCTCAAAAGTATGCATTCATAGTAGTTTCAAAGGAAATTCCTTGGGTTTATTGTTTGACACTAAAGAATTGAAATCGATCTGGAGAAGATTAAGGTGATATTAGAAATGCCACCCCCTAAAAGTTTAACAAAACTCTGATCACTCTAAGGGCGGTTGGCATATCTAAGAAACTTTATATCCAACCTATCAGGAAGATGTTAGGCCTTCTTAGTACTTGCCAAAGAGGTTTCCAAGTTCAAGTGGGATGATAAGTATGAGCATGCCTTCAAAGACAGCAAGCATTACCTGATGACGCCATCAGTTCTATCAGCCCCTATCTAGGGTAAGCCGCTCATACTTTACGTTGCTATGTTAGATGACTCCCTTGGTGCTTTGTTGGCCCAAGCCAACAACGAAGGAAAGAAAAATGCACTCTACTACCTCAACCATCGTCTAACCCTACTGAGGCTAATCATCTACTCATTGCGAAGCATTGCCTAGCTTTAATCTTTGCATCCCAAAAGCTACAACACTACATACTTCCTCATAAGGTAAACTTAATCTCTAGGATCAATCCACTACAGTATCTCATGCCATGACCGAAGCTATCCACTACAGTATCTCATTAAGTTCATACTTCTCTGTGTGGTGAAAGGACAAGCGCTAGTGGATTTCTTAGCAGCACACCCAGTTCTTGCTGACTCTCTGCTTAGTGATTGTCTCCTTGATGAACAAATCATGAACTTAGGGGATACTAGTATTCACCACTAGGAGATGTAATTTGAGGGTGCAGCTTCCTCTCAAAGAGGAGATGAGCCATAATCTACTATTCCAGGAAAGGCAGAGGAAGAAATAGTTCTCTTAACTCTAGACTGTGATGTGATGAGATTCTCATATCATCAGTCTAATCCTTGTACCAACAACGAAGCTGAATTTGAGGCTCTGATTATCGATATAGAGTTAGCCATTACTCTAAGCATCAAGAACATCAACATCTAATTATCAACCAAATCGTTGGGTCCTATAAAATTATAAATCCCAAGATCCATCACTACCATAAGTACACCATGGAGTTGTTGGCCAAAATCCTAGAGGTTATAATTTAAAAGATTCCTCAAGGAGAGAATGTCATAGTGTATGCTTTAGCCAAGCTTTCCAAGGAGTTGGCATTTTCGGAGGATGAGTCCATATCAATAAAGGTCCAAAATAAGCTAGTCTTATCCCTTATTGATATAAAACTCATCAAAAAGTACTCTTTTGATGGTGAGGTTTCCATTCCTATGAAGGAAGAGGAGTTAGATTGGAGGCAACCATTCATGGATTACCTAAATAAAGGCAAAGAACCTTAAGAGAAGTCCCAAGCCCATCAGATGAAGCAGAGAGTACTTCCCTATACTCTTATGGATGGTGCCTTGAACCAGCGGTCTTTCGATCTTATGTGTTTATGTTGTTTAGACTAGCACAAAGCCTGTAAGATCGTGATCGAAGTACACTCAAGATTATGTGGAGCCAACCAATCTGGTCCGAAGATGATAGCCAAGATTAAGAGACTATGATACTATTGGCCATCAATGATCAAAGATTGTATGTATCTGACCAAAATACAAATACGGTGTGGTCCTACACCAACCACCCAATATTATGTATCCTACATTGCCTCATGGCCATTTGAGTGTTGGGGTATTGACATAGTGGGTCTGATTGATCCTCCTTCTTCCAAGGGTCATCGGTTCAGCTTAGCTGCTACTAACTACTTTTCCAAATGGGTGAAGGTGATTTTGCTCAGGGAGGTTACAACTCATGCTCTAGTTTTTTAGTAACCATAACGTATATAGGTTCGGAGTGTCTCGATGAATTTTATGTGATAATGGTAGTGCATTCAAGAGCATCAAGATCAACAACTTTTCCTAGGGATACAACATAAATTGGAGGTATTCTACCATCAACTACCCAAGGGCAAACAGCTTAGTAAAAGTCTTCAACAAAACTCTCATCCAAATACCAAAGAAGACACTCGATAATAAGTACAAGTGCAGGTGCATAGTTGTGGTCCTACCGCACCACATGTAGAACTCCAACTTAGTTTACTCCTTCCTCCTTAGTGTATGGGTATGAAGCCTTTCTACTATTAGAAGTCCAACTCCCATCATTAAGGATAGCTGTGGATAGCAAGATCACAAAAGAGCAGAATGCCAAGTTGTGATTAGAAGAGCTTAAAGGATTGGAGGAGAGTCACCTATGGGCATGCCAAAACCTTGAGTTGTACAAAGCTAAAATGTTTCAAGATATCCATAAGTTTGTACTTCTTAGAGCTTTTCAAGTAGGAGAGCTTATTTTAATTCTAAGAAGGTTGATTGTTGCCCATTGTAAGATAGGAGGCATGTTTGAACCCACTTGAGAAGGACCTTTGCCATAGAGAAGGCCTACCAAGTAGGATCTTATCAGCTTATTAATCATAAGTAGAGTTTATAATGCTTCCAATCAATGGGCTTTGCTTAAAGAAATATTATAAATCATGTTAAAAAATAATTATCATCAATGAAAATTCCATTTTGAATTCAATCTCTTCCATGTTGAAAGTATTCTTATTTGTGAAGGCCCAACGATGTGTTTAAGGTAGGTGTAAAGAACTCAGGTGGCCTCCTATCTTTCATCGACACAACACAAACACAAACTACATGAAAATATATAAAATAAACACATATATGTTGTCTCGGGCTACTCAAAGTTGAGATAACACTCTAGTGACACTTACTCAGCAGCTGCTTTGGGTCGGGTTGACGTGCTACCCTGCTAGTGTGCCACCCCAGTGGTCTTCTTGCTTTGGAGGATGTAAGTCTGCAATGCTTTCCTTCTTTACTTGGCCCCTGCGCACTGACGAGTGCCTTGTTAGTTTGGTAGACCTTATTGTATGGCCGGTAAGCTACATCATGTTGGCTTTGTTTAATAGAATGTGAGTCTGGTACACTTTCTTCTTGGATTAGCCTTTGTGCACTGATTGATCTAGTATATTTGAGGTTTACGATAAATCCCCTAGCAGCTCCTTCCCTCCTGACTTCTTCAAGTCAAGGTCCAGTCCTTCCTTGGGGCTCCTCTCTTATTAGTCGCTCTAAGTTAGATAACATCTATCCCACTAATGATAGACTATCCCAATGATCAATTCTGCTTGGAAAGTTCTAAGCCTACACGCTTTCCTTCCAGGTTAATCATTGCACACTGATGAGCTCCTTAGGTTTGTTGGTTATCACTATGATGACGGATACATCACTCATGTTTATAGATACACCTTAGGTTGGTTAGTTCTCGCACCTTAAGATACACAACTCATGGCAGATGTAAGTCTGCTATGATTTCTCCTTGAGTTAGCCACCGTACACCTATAGGCTTTCTCTTCCAGGGCTTAGGATAATGCCCCTAGCAGCACCAACCCTGTGGGCACTATATTTGGATCACAACATTTGCAACCCCATTTAGAAACTACCCAGATTGCTATCAGATTGGATAGTTCTCCTTTTATAGTAACCATCTATATGGTTGGAGAATCCATCCTGTGGTTGTGTAGATTCTCCCTTGGTCCAGTAAATCTAAGATAGGTCAAGTGACATAGTTCTTCTGTGGTCCCTTGCACACCAATAGGGTCCACACATTTTAGGGAAATAGTAACCTGATCCTAAATTTAGGGATCTTTGGCGAGGGCCAAAGCACGTCCTAAATCTAAGGAGAAAAGTGGGTATACTATTTACCTCCATAAGAGAGAGTAAATCACTCGACTACTGGCCTTATAACTGCCTGGAGTGGTAGCTAGCTAACTCCTCCTACATTTTAAAACCATGTGGTCAAGTCATATGTTTTGTAAGATGGTTAGGATGTTATTATTTAGAAAGAAACTAAAGTCTTTAAACCTACTCTAAGAGACTAGAGCATGTGTAGTATGAATAATGACTTTGTCTAATGCAAATTTTATCAATTTTTATTTGATTTTGGACTCTTATTTTGACACAGGCCATAGGATTTTATATGCCTAAATGCATGATGAAATAGGGTTATTGGCTAAATCAGAGAGAAAGAGGTGTTTTCCACCATAAGGGGGTCAAGTATTCCCATATCGGGCAAGGATGGAAACCCTCTCTTAGTAAGAATGAAACAAGATGATATGCATGATATTAAACATACATCATTTAGCTAAGGGGTTGCTAAATCTTTTAATTATATCGATTTAATACCTAGCTTTAAATAAGGTTATGAGTTGTTTTAGAAAATTTAGTTATGAGTTATGATTGGGGTAAAAAGTTCATTTTTCCTTAAGAGCCTAAGTAGATCCAGGCCACACATTAAGTCATCATGTATGAAAAAACTAGGAAAATATATGCCATTTCTATTACACAATTGTAAACAAAGCATCAATTAATTTATAAACTCAACATGAAAGAATAATAGAATGCTACTGCATAACCAAAGAGAAATGGATAGCCAAGATCTACCCTTATTCATCATGGTAATGTAGAAGAATAATTACAATTTCAAATGAATAAATGTTATAGGGGGTCTTCATATCTTCATATCTTCATATCTCCTCTATTTCATCATTTGGATTATTTTGTTCAAAGGCATCATGAGGCCTCCCAGGCCAAAGCCTTCTAGCCTCCGCTCATCCTAATCCCCTCATAATACTTAACCAAATTCCTAATGCACAATTACATTAAAAATAAGAAAAGTAAATCTAACTACACCTCCAAAATAAGTGTTAGCTAAACACACCATACAACCCAAGCAGTTATATGTTTAATTTAGACTTAGCATCTTGTACATGGGTAACCAAGTCCACCTGTCCTAGTATAGATTATGCTTAGGGGTTAAGTAACTTGCAAAAGAGAGCATTTTATATTTATTTTAAGCACCCCTTAACCATAATCTCCTACAGAAGGCTAATCACGGTCTAACATCTACTCTACGAGCATACACCCTAACATCTAGTCTATAATAGTATATCATAAAACCAAACATACATCAAACCATGCACCACCCTAACATAAAACTAGAAGTGGTGACTTAATCTAATGTGTTTGTATTAAGGCTTGTGTGGTATGTTCTTACTAGGCTTTAGAGTTGTCATTCTCTAAGCATGAAGGACATTAAATTATAAATGGTGGTTTCAATTCAAATGATTTAATTGATTTGTAAATTTTACTTAATGTTTTATATTATTTCATGTGTCTTATACTAAACAACTGAGAGTTATTAAGGAAAGAAAAGAGAGGATCACTCTCTTTCATCCCTACCTTAAGTCACATCTAAAATAAATTAATTAATCAATTCTCTTTAATGAATGGCTAATTACATATTTTAGTTAGTCCTAGGTTTATGTTCACTTCAAATAATCCCATTAAATAAGAAAGGCATCTTAAGATTATTAGAATTAATTATTAGCACCTAACACATGTTTGTTCATTTCTTTCCATCATATATGGCATGCATATGATTAAGTCCTAAACATAACTATACAAGCAATTTATATCTTACCACACTTAAATGATGAAAGTAAGCAACTGTACTTGGAATTAATGTCTCATTTGGTTGAATTATTTATCATATTAATTTAAAGCTCTATCTAAATTCTTATACAAAAGCATAAGAAAAGAACTCTAAATCATATGACTAATCAACCCAACCACTTGAACAAAATATGAATGCATGACTTTTTAATAGAAACAAGAGGGGGTTTTCATTCATTAGCTAAATACACATTCAAATGTATGAAAGTTTTAAGCAAGTACGTTGCCATTGTTCGGCACTAGGGGAGTGAGGTAGGAACCTCTTTGGGGCTACCTAAAGCCATCCGTCCCCAAAATGTTCAGACTAATATACTTGCTATTCTTAAATACATATGGATGTATAAATAACTATAATAATAGAAAACACCATGCAAAAATAGAGTTTAATTTATTTATTCTATTTGTGTAAATGAATTAAGCTCTATCTAAATTATAATGTTAAAGTGCATAAGAATGAAACAAACAGGTACGTCACCATTATTCTACACTAGGGGAGTGAGGTAGGAACCTTCTTTGGGCTACTTAAAGCCATGCATCCCCGAAATGTCTTGACTAATATACCCATTAACATTCAAACTTATGCAAGTCAACATATGAATGTAAGAAAGAGACTTCACTTCATACACTAAGCATATATTCACATGCATCTCCTACATATGTGTAATTATAATCACAATATATATATATATATATATATATATATATATATATATATATATATATATATATATATATATATATATATATATATATATATATATATATATATATATATATATATATATATATATATATATATATATATATATATATATATATATATATATATATATATATCATTATTCATTAATAAGCTTTTGAAATTACATTTGAGATTTAATAGTTGTAATAGCCAAATATTTTTAATTAAGCCAACACATGCAAATTGACATAAAGGAAATCATCTTCATTTAATTAATTTGAAAGAAATGAATGCATGACTACAAGTGGAATACAATATTTTAACATGATTGGAAAGAAATAAAATAACACAAGCATGTGATTTCATTCAATCCAACTAATTCCTAAGGACAATCACATTAAACAAGCTTATTTAAAATAAACCAAAGTTTCTTAAAACCATTTTTGATTTCATGTTTGATTTTATTTAGGAAATGTGAAAGAGGTTTGGTAATCTTCATCCCATTCCCCATATGTGTGAGTTAAATTGATTTAATGAAAAGTAATTAGGTTGATTTTATGGTTTAATTAGGTTGGGTATAAATTAAATCAATTAATTAAACCCTTACCTATATCACCTTAAGTTAAATAACTAATTAATGATGAGACAACATGATATGCAACAATATGAAAAGTATATTAGCAATGCTCCTAAGAAATGAAAGGGGCCTAATGCAATTGGCTCATAATTAATAATTAATTAAGCTTAAGTAATGTAATTAATCTCTTTTATGATTTTCTCACATAAATAAGCTAATCATACTTTCATTAAATTTCTTTAGACTATTAAACATCTAGATAACTACCCAAGATTGATTAATCAAAGTTAGGAATGAATTTGATTTTAAATTAATTTAATTATCCCATTAATTAGTTAATTAAATCCTTTGATTATATTTTAATTAGGATAATTAAATTAACTAAGGGAAAGAGATCAAGAGAGAGGCCTCAATCTCCATCCCTAAGTCATTTCAAATAATTAGGCTCTAAAATAATTAAATTCCCTTTTCTTTTAATTGATTAATTAAGTGGCTAATTAATTTATTAAAATTTAATTAATTTGAAATAATTGAAGAGGATTAATAAAATGGTCATAAAGAATAAACCTAAACCATTTCCCTAAGAATTTTCAATGTTAACAGATGGCAATAAGCTTAATTAATTAATTAATCCACTATTCATTTACTTAATTATCATTAATTAAGGTAAGAGAGTAATTAAGGCTTAATTAATCAATTTTCCTAATTAACTATACAATAAATTCTAATAAAAAATAGGGTGAGGTCATCCCCTCAAACATCTCCTCAAAAAAGAAGTTTGAAATTAAGTGGATAATTAATTAGAGAGTGATTAAGCTAATTAAAATTTTAATTAAACTTTAATTAAGCATGAATTATTGTTCAAAATTAATTAATAATAATTTTCATGGATTCCCCTTTGAAATACCTTTAAATGAGCCCTCATTTATATTTTTTGGATTTTTCTAAGATTAGTTATGAATTTTAGAAATTTTAGCCTCAAAATTGGTTTAATTAAACTTAATTAACTTCCTAACTTCATCGGCGCCATGTGGCTGCTGAGGCGGTGCTCTGACACGGTATGCTTTCCATGTGGTACAATGGGATAGGCCATTTAAGTTGTCAAATCTGGATGCTAATTCAGATTGTGGTGGACGTGCTTTCTTATGGACCATCTGATCTAAGTTAGATGACCATGATTAAATCCTATAGTTAAGGAGGATTAAATTAAGGGTTTTGACATGATTTGATCGGGACTATCTATTCCAATCACACGGAACGGATGGCACATGATCCATCTTTATATGAGCGATTAATGATAGATCTCGTCAGCCATGGATCAGTCGATCTGAGCTCACCCAAGCTCAGATCCACTTCAAACTCAACCCACACCTTCATGTGAAGGATCCATAAGGATCCAACGGCTAGGATGGGCTCAATTGTAAGTTCGCTTTGAAAAGGACTAACATATTTTTATTTAAGGAACAATTTTAAAAAATTACCTCATCAGAGCTTATGATCGGTGATTCTAATGATTGAGGTAATTTCATTTGGTAGAAATGAAGCCATGTTGAGCCACACGAGCTTTAATTTAAGGTAGTTTGCTCTATGGACCAAGGCCCTCCCTTTGAGCGTTCAATCTTGATCAAAGTATGGCTTTCGGTGGCTTTGGAACTCGAGGGATGATTTGCTTGGCTCCGATTAGTTGTGGTGAAGGTGTGTACAAGTTTAATTGATGTTTGGTTAAGGGATGGATGGGTTTGAATCAAGGGAGGTCTCCCTTATTTCAATTTCACACACAAAGAAGAATGGCCGATCGAGGGAGGTTTAAAAATGCTCTGAGGGATTTTGTTTCTCACTTGGGGGCTCAGAGAGTGTAAATGGTGATGAATCCTGCTCGAATTGAGGGAGTATACCCCTCAATTATGTGTGATGGATAGATGGGGTCCATACTTGAATTTCTATCAATTCATCAACATCGAGGCATTGAAGGGGTCACCGTCAGCTCCACATGGCATCCTAAGGTTGAAGGAAGTTATGGTAGGGAGCTTAAGGTAATATTTAGCATGATTGGGTTGGCTTAGTTTTTTGGGTGCTCGATCTGGCTTGAGATGGGAGGAGGTGAACTCCCCTTGGTCCATGGCTGATCTTAGCTATTCTAGGGTTGGATAGAAAGCTTAGGCACACCACATTTGGCAATAGGATGGCTGCCCAAGTGATGGGAGAGTGGATTTTACTTCTTATGGAAAGAATCTAATGTGGGGAGGTTTGTCTAATGGATAATTCCATTGTGTGGGGTCCACTTGGATTTTGGCTTGTTTGGGAGTGATCTAGGACTAGTTTTGGTCAGGTTTGGCCAATTCCTATGGTCCCATGGGTTGGTTTGGGGTGGTTTGGCTTCATTTGGTCAAATGGGCTCTTATGGGTTCATGTTGGGTTAGGTTGACCAATTAGTCAAATTGGGTCAAACCAAGGCTTGGGTTAGGTTTAAATGATGATTTGAAGAGTTTTGGTTCAAGTGGTTAGATTAATGTAGCTTAGCTTCGATTTTTGGCTCATTTGGATTCAAATAGATCAAATGGGCAAAGTTGACCAATTCAACAAATTTGACCAAATTGGGTTGGGTTAGGTGTTGGTTCATGTTCAATTGGTTGATTGAAAATGATTGTAGGCTTTGGTTTGGTTTGATTTGGGTTTAATTTGGATTTTGGCCAATTTGACCTTTTAGATCAATTTGGGCTAGGTTGGGTCAAGTTGACCAATTGGTCAAATTAGGCTCAATCATGGATTTGGTCAGGTTCAATAAATGATTTGGAATGAACTGGAGCCATTTCTTGCAATCAATTTGGATCAAATCATGATTTGACCTCTTTTGGCTTTTTAGGCCAATTTGGGTCAACTTAGGTCAAATTATCAATTGGACTTGGTTTGTCTCAATTAAGGGTTTGATCATGTTCAATCATTGATTTGAATTGGTTTGAATCAATTGTTTCAATTAATTTGGTATATGGTGGGTTTTAGTTAGTTTAGGTTTTGTTTAGGCTAAAAGTTGACTTGGTCAAAGGACCAAGTTGACTTGGTTTGACCCAATTCAAAGTAGTTAATCACCCTAAGATGATTGTTGATCATGATATGAAGTTTGGATGGGCTTGATTTAATCCAATTTGGGTTGGATTAAAACTTGGCTCAAAAGAGTCTTTTAGGTCATTTTGGGTCAAGTGGACCTAAATGGGTCAATTGGTTTGGTTTAGGCTTGATTCAAGTTTAGTTGAACTCACATATGAGTGCAGGATGAAAATATAAATCTAATTGCAATTGGTTTGGAGTCAAATGAATTTTTGGTTCATTTGACAATTTCAAGTCAGAAGGGGTCAACATGGGCTTAACTTGAGTTGACTTGGATTTGGTTTGATAATTGTAGTTTATGTTTATATTCGGGTAACTGATTGAAGGAATGATTGATTCATAAAGAAATCCATGGGTTTGGGTTGATTTGGATATCATTTAGCTAAGTTTAAGAAATTGGCTAAAAAGGCTAAAATTGGAAATTTAATTTGATTTGGGTTTGGTTTTGGCCATTTGGATTTATATTTTATTTATATTTGTGAATTTAACTGATGATATAAATGGGTTTTGAGAAAATCACTTGAGTTTGGAGTGATTTGGAAGAAAATTTGACCAAGTTTAAGGTTGTAAGTAAGTGGGGAATTGATTTGGTTTGATTTATTTTTGGTCATTAGAGGGTAGGTTTCATTTATATTTGTAGATGTAAATGAAGGAATAATTGATTTATAAAGAAATCAATTAAATTTGGGTTGAGATTTGATTAAGCTTATGGATGTAAGTCTATATGGCTTAAGAAAGGTCTTGATTCAGTTTGATTTAGTTAGATTTGGTTTGGCTCATTTGAATTTGGATTTCATTTATATTTGTGAATATAAATGAAAGAATGATTGATTTATAAAGAAATCAATCAAGTTTTATTTGGTTTAAAGGGGTTTTGGTTAAGCATATGAGGGTGGTTCATGGAAGGAATTTTGGAATTTGAATTTTATTTTGGGTTCTAGTCATTTGATTTGGAATTGATTTAAAATTTGATTTGAGATTGAATAGATATTTGAGAAAATCAATTGAATTAGGATTGATTTGAATTTAGTTAAGGCTAAGTCCATAAGATAAAATCAAAGGGCTTAGAAAGGTTTTTTTTAGTTTGAATTTGATTATGGGTTTCAATCATTTGATTTGGAATTGATTTATGATTTGGATTTGAATTGGTAGTTTGCTTTGAGTAAGGAAGCATGATTAGGAATAAGGATATAGGGTAGGCAAGTTTTCCTAAATACCTAAGGCATGATCTATTCTTGTGGCTAATCTTTCTAAGTCTCTAACCTTAGGTTAAGTGTTCACCTAATCACTAGAAGTGTCTTAAGACTAATGAACTCTTGATGTCTATAAGAGTCCTAGATTTATGATGAGGAAGTTGAGAACTCACTCCAAAAGTGAGGTCAATAGGGTTTTTTAGGGTTAGTTTTAGGATTTAGGGTTTAGGATTTAGGGTTTAGGGTTTAGCGTTTAGGTTGTATTTCATAAAATTAAGTAAACTGGTAGGTTTAGGTTTATTTAATTTATTTAAATTATTATTTATTTATTTTTTTATTTTTATTTAGGTCTATTTTTTAGTTTTATTTAGTTTTGTTTATTTATTTAGATTTATGTTTTTTATTTTAGTTTATTTTTTAGGTTTAGGTTTAGGTTTAGGTTTATTTTTAGTTTAGTTTTATTTTTATTTTATTTTTTAGGTTTATGATTTATTTTTTATTTTTAGGTTTAGGTTTAGGTTTTTATTTTATTTTCTTAAGTTTAGGTTTTAAGTTTTTATTTTAGATTTATTTTTAGGTTTCTATTTTTAGTTTAGGTTTAGGTTTATTTTTAGTTTATTTTATTTTATTTAGTTTAGGGTTTAGGTTTAGGTTTAGGTTTTACTTATTTTAGTTTAGTTTAATTTAGTTTAGGTTTATGTTTATTTTATTTTGTTTATTTTAGATTTAAGTTTTTTTTTAGTTTAGGGTTTACGTTTTATATTTTATTTATTTTTATGTTTAGGTTTTTATTTATTTCTATTTTATTTTATTTTTGGTTTACTTTATTTTTATTGTACATTTACTTTTTATTTTATTTGGGCTTTTTAATTTTAGGTTTATTTTAATTTTTAGTTTAGTTGATGTTTTTATTTCTTTTATATTATTTTAGTTTTTATTTTTTATTTTATTTTATTTTTAAGTTTAGGTTTAGGTTTATGTTTAAGTTTAGGTTTTGGTTTAAGTTTTTATTTATTTTAGTTTTTTATTTTATTTAGGTTTAGATATTTTTTATTTTATTTTTATGTTTTATTTTATTTAGGTTTATGTTTTTTGGTTTTAGGGTTTATGATTTAAGGTTTAGGGTTTAAGGTTTAGGGTTTAGGGCTTAGGGTTTAGGGTTTAGGATATTTTGGGTTTAGGGTTTAGATTTTTAGTGTGGGGTCAAGTTTTAGTTTAGAGTTTAGGGTTTTTGGATTTTTTTTTTAATGGAGAAAAAATTTAGATTCAACATCTCTTCTTTTTGATTTCATCAACCAAGAAATAATCCAGGGAAGTGAGGTAATCAAATGACCTCCTTGGGGCTAACTAAGCATCGTGTTCCCAGGATGTCCAGACTATATACCCATTACCATTCAATGTTATGTAAGTCAACACATGAATAAAGGAAAGAGAACTCAACCTTCATGCACTTAAGCTATAAGCACATGCATTTCTTATGTATTTATAATTGGCATCATAACACATATTATTATTCATTTATAAGCTTTTAAAAATACATTTGGATTTAATAGTGATAATATAAATGCATATATTAAATTAAATCAACACATGCAAGCTTACATAAAAGAAATCCATTTTATTTTACCTAATTTTGAAAAGATGGATGCATGAATTCAAATGACATACCAAATTTAACATGATTGGAAAGAGGACAATCAAATATAAGGATGTGATTCATTCAACCAAACTAGTTCTTAAAGATAATTAAATCAAATAAGATTTTTTAAAGCAAACCAAAGCTTCTTTTTTAATAAGTTTTGGATTTGATTTGATTTAAAGAGGAGAAGAGAAATAATCACTTGCTATTTTAAACCCATTTTGACATAAGTGATTTGATTTCATTTAAGGAAATGTAATTAAGTTGATTTTATGGGTTAATTAAGTTGAACCCCTAATTAGATGAATTAATTACCCTTACTGATGTCACCTTAAAGTAATTAACTAAATAATTATGAGCCAACATGATATGCATGGAAAATAAACTTGCAATGATCTTAGGAAATAAAAGGGGCCTAATGCAATTGGCTCATGAATAATAGTTAATAAGATTAAGGGACTTAATTAATTACTCTTATGGTTTTCCCACACATGTGGACTAACCATAATTTTATTAAACTCCTTTAGTTTATCAAACACCCAATGAACTACCCCATGATTTAATTAATTAAGGTCTAATGTGATTATGATTTCAATTTGATTAAGTGATTTAATTAATTAGCTATATCTTAATTAATTTCATTTTAAAAAAGGGTGAAATGAACTTAGGGAAAGGGGTCCCAACCTTATTCCTTAGTTCACTTACTATTGAACAATGATTAATAAACTTAATTAACCAATTTATTATTGTTCATAGGATTAATTAATCATTAATTAACTTAAAAGAGTAGTTAAAGTTTAATTAGTCAATTTTCCTAATTATGTGAGGAATAAATCCCAAGAAAATCATGGACGGCAGAGGTCATCCCATTAAATTGACCCACAAAATTTGGGATTAATTGCTCAGGAAATTAAAAAGTAATTATGCTAATTAATTATGTAATTAAACATTAATTACTGTTCAAAATTAGTTAAGATCATTTTTAATTAATTCTCTTATGAAATACCTTTAAAATGAGTATTTATTGCATTTTTTTTATTTCTCTATGATGTTTTATGATTTTTAGAAATTTCAATCATTAAAAATGATTAATTAAGCCTAATTAAAGCCTAATCATGTTGGCGCCACGTGACGCGCTGATGCAGCGCACTTTCAACGTGGCATCACGGGATTGGCTATTTAGAAGTTATCTGACTCAACACGTACGTGGTGGCGGTGGACGTGATTTCTTGTATGCTGTCCAATCTATGATCGGATGATTATGATTAATCCCACAACTTAATAAGATTAAATCATATCAATCTAGTAGTTCTAATCATGATAATACATTTCGATCATGTGGAATGTTCAGTACATGCTATAACTTCACTCGAGTGAGGAAAAATGTAGTCAGTCCATCATTGCTCACTTGATCCGAGCTTACCCGAGCTCAAATCAACTCCAAAAGGATCCAACACCATCATGACATCCATCGAAGGGGATCCAATGGTCAACATCACACGAGATGTAAGTTTTCTTTAAAAAGCTCTGACCCATTTCTTTTCCTAAGGATTGGTTTTGGAAGCATACCTCGCTGGAGCTCAAGACTGGTGGCTTGAATAATTAAGGAAGTTTCATCTAGTGGAGATGAAGCCATGTTGAGCAGGTAATTGGATCAATTACTCAACATTCACTCAGGCCACAAACTGATGATTTGGAGCTCAACATCGATCGAAGTCCCACCTCCGGTGCTTGGGAAGCTTGGGAAATGATTCATTCTTACTCGAGAGGCCTAGGGAAGGTTCGTGCAAAGTTAATTTGAGTTTGATGGTGAAATGGGGAAGTTAAGTCAGAAATATGAGTGTCATGTTCCAGGACAAACGGGAATGACATTTTTTGATTGAGGAACGAGCTTGAGAGCTTAGGGAATGGCTCTAGTGGCTCTTCTTAGGTAGCTAGGGCTTTAATGAATGATTTTCGTGTGTGTTTGAGTGGAAATGAGGGGGTGTATACCCCCCTTCATCTTGATCAGATAGTGGGATCAATTTTGGCTTCTAGTAGCCATCCGACCATCTTAGGGAGTCGTGGGTGGTACGGAGGAGGTGAGTTGGCTCGGCTTGGTTGGTTGAAGGTGTGGAGGTGGCTGCCAAGGAGGAAACATGGGTGTCATATGGGTTTCAAATTCTATAATGGTGAGGGTGAGGTGATTTCACCTCCCATGGGTCATAATGACCACCACTTGGGTCAGGTTAGCGTGTTCTAGGTGCTTAGGTGGACCATTGGGAGAGTACCAAGTGGCCAAAGAATGGAAATGACCACTTACATGGGTGATTTGTCTTATGTGATGCATTTGACCCAAGGATAGAATGATCATTTAGCATTATATTTGATTTGGGTAGATTTGAAATGAGCCAAAAGTGGGTTAACCCAAATATCAAGTCAATTGGAGTTTATTTGGTTAGGTTTGGCTCAATTTGACTCATTTAAGTCAAATTGGGTTAGGTTGGATCAAGTTGACCAATTGGTCAAATTGGGTCAAACCAAGTGTTGGGTCAAGTTCATATGATCATTTAGGAAGTGTTGGTTCAATTGGTTTGGTTTAGTTTGGCTCAGATTTGATTTTATCTCATTTGAATTCATTTGGGTCAAATGGGTTAAATTTACCAATTTGACCAAGTTGGCCAAATTGGCTTAGGTTGGGTGTTGGTTTGGGTTTAGTTGACCAAATGAAGATGATTATAGGCTTTGGTTTAAATTAATTTGGATTTGGTTTTGATTTAGGCCAACTTGAACCTTTAGGTCAATTTAGGCTAAGTAGGTCAATTGGGTTCAATTGGGCCCAATCTTAACTTTGGTCAAGTTTAACAATCAATTTGGAATGAACTTGAGCCTTTGGTTATAATTAATTTGGTTTATGTTTTGATTTGACCCAATTTGATTGGTTATAATCAATTTGGGTATACTTGGGTCAAGAGGGCCAATTGGGTTTAGTTTAACTCAATTGAAGGTCAAGTCATATTCAAATATTGATTTTGATTTGGTATGAATCGTTAGTTTCAAGGGATTTAGCATAGGTTGCGATTTGGCTAGTTTTTGTTAATATGGGTTAAGGGGCTGACTTGGTCAAATGACCAAGTTGACTTGGTTTGACCTAATTTATGATAATTGATCAACTTAGATTGATCAACAATCATGATGGGAGGTTTTGATGGGCTTGGTTCAATCCAATTTGGGTAAGATTAGAACTTAGCTGAAATAGGTCAAATTGTCCAGTTTGGGTCAAGTGGACCAATTGGGTTTAGTTGGCTTGATTTTGGGTTGACATTTACTTAATTGAATCTATATAAGGATTTGAGATTGATATATAAATTCAATTACAATTGCCTTCGGTTCAAACGGGTTTTGGTTTATTTGAACATTTCAAGTCAAAAGGGTTAAGTTGGGTTTCACTTGATGATTGTAGATTTCATTTATATTTGTGAATATGATTGAAGGTATTATTGATTCATGAAAAATCAATTGAATCTGGATTTTGGAATGAAGGAATTTGGCTAAGTCCATGGAGTTGAGTCATGTGGCTTAAGTTTGGATTTTGATTTGGTTTAATTTAGCTTTGATGATTTAAATGTATATTTCATTTAAATTTGTGAAGATGATTTAAAATATGAATGATTTGTGAGAAAATCAATTGAGTTTGACTTGATTTGGATTAAGATTTGGCTAAGTCCATGGGATAGGTCATATGGCTTAGGAAGGGTTTTGATTTAATTTGATTTAGTTTGATTTAGTTTTGATCATTTAAATGTAGATTTGATTTTTATTTAGGAAGATGATTGAAGATATAAATTGATTATGAGAAAATCAATTATTTTTTGATTGATTTGGATTAATATTTGGCTATGTCCATGGGATAGGTCATATGACTTAGGAAAGGTTTCAAGTTTGGATTTGATAATGGGCTTCAATCATTTAATTTTTGAATTTGGGTTTGGATTTGGGTTTGAATTTGATGTTTGAATTGAACTTGAGGTTTGGTTTGAGAAGGTGAACATGGATTGGATTTGGGTTGTAGGGTAGGTGGATTACCCTAATCCCTAAGGCATAACCTAATCTTATGGTTAACCCTACTTGGTTAGCCAGCGTCATCCTAGTTAAAAAAAATAATGGTCAAATTCACATATAACCAAATAAAGATTTAAATAAGACATGTCTGAAAGATGAATTCCACTACCAATCCCGAAGCTGATGGTGGACATTGCCTCATCTCATGTAGTCTTCTCTTTCATGGATGGCTCATCTGGATATAACCAAATAAAGATTGCCCCTGAAAATGAAAGAAACACTGCTTTTAAAACCCTGATCGGAATCTATTTCTATAAGGTCATTCCTTTGCTTAAAATCTTTTATACATACTAGCAGGCTATGACTTGAATCTTCAACAAACTGATTCATCATCAAGTCGAGTTCTATGTCGATGATGTCATGGTCAAATGTAGAGAAAAGGAAGACCATCTCTTTAACTTTAGAATAGTTTTCAAACATTTAAGATAATTTAACCTCAAAATGAACCCCCTGAAGTGTGCATCCAGAGTTGCATCTTGGAAATTTGTTGGTTTTGTTGTCTAACACTAGGGAATCAAAATCAATTCGGAGAAGATTAAGGCGATATTAGAAAGGCCACCCCAAAAAGTTGATCTCAACTCAGATCATTCCAAGGGTGGTTGCATATCTAAGACGCTTTGTATCCAACCTATCGGGAAGATGTCAGCCATTCTCAACACTTATCAAAATGGATGCCAAGTTCAAGTGGGATGCCAAGTTCAAGTGGGATGACAAGTGTGAGTATGCCTTCAAAGACATCAAGCATTACCTGATGGCGCCGCCAATTCCAGCAGCCCTTATTTAGGGCAAGCCACTCATACTTTACACTACTGTGTTAGGCGACTCCCTTGGTACTTTGTTGGCCCAAACCAATGAAAGGAAAGGAAAACACACTATACTATCTTAGTCGTCGTCTAATCCCTATTGAGGTTAATTATCCACATATTGGGAAGCATTGCCTAGATTTAATCTTTGCATCCCAAAATTTATAGCACTACATGCATCCTCATAAGGTGAACTTAATCTTTAGGATCAATCCACTAGAATATCTCATGATGCGGCTGACACTATCTGGACAGTTGGCATGATGGTCCATGATCTTCTCGTAGTTTGACAAGTGCTATCAGATTTCCTAGCAGCACACCCACTTCCTGTTGACTCTCTTCTTAGTGATGATCTCCCTGATGAACAAATCATAAACTTAGGGGATACTATCATTCACCATTGGGAGATGTACTTTGATGGTGTGGCTTCCTCTCAAAGAGGAGAAGAACCACAATCTACTATTCCAAGAAAGGCAGGGATAGGAATAATTCTCGTAACTCTGGATTGCAATGTGATGAGATTCTCATATCATCTGTCTAATCCTTGCACCAATAATCAAGCTAAATTTGATGCTCTGATTGTCAGTCTAGAGTTAGCCATTACTCTAAGCATCCATAACATCAACATCTTTGGGGATTCTCAGCTAGTTATCAACAAAATTGCTGGGTCCTATTAGGTTATAAAGCCCAAGCTCCATCACTACCATAAGTACACTATGGAGTTGTTGGCCCAAATCCTAAAGGCTACCATTTATAAGATTCTTTGAGGAGAGAATGTCATAGCGTATGCTTTAGCCAAGCTTTCTAAAGAGTTGGTATGTCCGGAGGATGTGTCCAGATCAATAAAGGTCCAAAATAGACAAGTCTTATTCCTTATTTATATTGAACTCATCAAAAAGTACTCTCTTGAAGGGGAGGTTGCCATTGCCAAGAAGAATTAGGAGTTAGATTGGAGGAAACCATTCATGGATTACCTAAATAAAGAAAAACTACCTCAAGAGAAGTTCCAAGCCCATCAGATGAAGTAGAGAGCACTTTCCTACGCTCTTGTGGATGGTGTCTTGTACCAGCAGTTTTTTGATCATATGTGGTTACGTTGTTTAGACAATCATGAAGCCCATAAGATAAGTAGATTATGTGGAGCCAACCATTCTGGTTTGAAGATGAAAGCCAATATCAAGAGGCTAGGGTACTAATGGTTACAGATGATCAAAGATTACATTGATACAGCTAAGCGATGCCACTAATGTCAAATACACAGTGTGGTCCTACACCAACCACCCAACATTCTACATCCTACATTGGTCCAGGGTATTCGAAATGGGGTACGACATAGTGAGTTTGATTGATCCTCCTTCTTCTAATGGTCATCAGTTCATCTTAACTGCTATAGACTAATTTTCCAAATGGGTGATGGTGATTTCTCTTAGAGAGGTCACAACTCAGCAATGCTGCTACATGTACTCCGGTTTCTTAGGAATCATATCGTATATCAGTTCAAAGTGCTTTGATGAATTATATATCACAATTATGCGGCATTCAGGAGAACCAAGATCAACAACTTTTCTCATAGACAAAGCATAGATTGGAGATATTCTACCATCACCTATTCGAGGGTAAATAGCTTAGTAGAAGCCTTTTAAAAAGACACTCTTGAAAAAGACACTCAATAATAATAAGCAATAGTAGCATGAGCAGTTAGTTGAAGCCTTGTTGGGTCTACCACACTAGATATAGAACTCTAACTCAGTCTACTCCTTTCTCCTTAGTGTATGGGTCCAATGCCACTCTACCATCAGAAGTTCAATTCCCATCACTAATGATAGTTGTGGGTAACAAGATCATAACATAGCGGAATGCCAAGTTGTGGTTAGAAGAGCTAAAATGTTTGGAGAGGAGACGCCTGAGGGCATGCCAAAAGCTCAAGTTGTACAAAGCTAAAATGATTCAAGCTCACAACAAGTTGGTATGTCCTAGAGATTTTCAAGTAGGAGAGCCTACTTTTGTTCTAAGGAGACTGATTGTTGCCCGTCATAAGATGGGAGGCAAGTTTGAATCCACTTGGAAGGCCCTTTTACCATACAGAAGATCTACCAAGGAGGATCTTATCAGCTTATTAATCATAAGGGAGAGCACCCAATGCTTCTAATCAATGGGCTCACCTAAAAGAAATATTATAAGTCATATTTGAAAATAATTATCATCAATGAAAATTCTATTTTGAATTCAATTTCTTCCATGTTGAAAGTATTCTTGTTTGTGAATCACTGATGTGTTTAAGGTAGGTGTAAGAAACCTGAGTGGCATCCTATCTCTCATCGACAAATACAACACACAAAGTACACACAAACATATAAAATAAACACATATGTTTTATTTTTTACTTTGAATTGAGATAACATTCCAGAGCACTCATTCATATAGGTCTGAGTTGACGTCTACTAGTGTGTCACCCAGTGATTTTCTTACTTTGGAGGATGTAAGTCTGCTATGCTTTCCTTCCTTACTTGGCCATTACACACCAATGAGTGCCTTTTAGTTTGGTAGGCCTTATTGCATGGCTTGTAAACTACCTCATGTTGGCTATGTTTAAGAGGATGTGAATCTACTACACTTTCTTCTTGGATTAGCCTTTGTGCACTAACTGAGTCAAGTATATTTGAAGTTTAGGATAAGCACCCAAGTGGGTCCTTCCGTCCTGACAGTTTCAAGTCTAGGTCAAGTTCTTCCTCAGGGCTCCCTGCTTAGTAGTTGCTCTAGGTCAGATAGCATCTATCTCGCCAATGATAGACTATCCCGATGATCAGTTCTACTTAAAAAGTTGTAAGCATACACTCTTTCTTTCCAGATTGATCATTGCACACCGATGGGCACCCTAGATTAGTTGGTTCTCACTATGTTAATGGATACACCACTCATATTATTGGATACACCTTAGGTTGATTGGTTCTTGCACCTTAAGATATACCACTCATGGCAGATGTAAGTTTGCTATGCTTTCTCTTTGAGTTGGCCACCATACACCTATATGCTTTCTTTTCCAAGGATCAAGAAAAAGCCTCTAGCAGCACCTCCCTTGTGGGCACTATATTTGGATTACATCCTTGAAGATCCTATTTAGACACTACCCAGGTTACTATCAAATTAGACAGTTCCCATTTTCTAGTAACCACCCCTGTGGATGGAGAAACCATTTTGTGGATGTGTAGATTCTTCCTTGGTCCAATAAATCTGAGATATGTCAAGGCCAATATATCCCCTTCTTAGTGTGGTCCCTCGCACACTAAGAAGATCCACATAAACATATAAATAAAATATATATTAACTTATGGATTAGAAGGACACCTCTAGTGGTACCTTTTCCCAAGCAGGCATCCTATCTTTAGGGGACTGCCAGCAAAACTCCCTATAGGAATCACTTGACTACTCTTGAGTTGATATAAGTCCCCAACGACATTCACTCAATAGTTGCCCCTAAGTTGAGTTCAATTTATTATGCTACCAACAAGTCACCCCAGCAGTTGTTCCTTACTTTAGAAGATGTAAGTATGTTATGCTTTCTTCTTAGCACAACCATTGAACACCGAAAGGCAACCCCTTAGGTTGGCTAGTTCTACCCCCACAACCAGTAGACTATCCCTTTGGATTTATAAATCTGAGGTATGACAAGTTTGATACCCTTCTCAGTGGGCCCATTGCACAACATAAATTAAATCTATCAAATTTGATCGAGCTCACATCCCTAGTAGATATGCCCTCCATTCAAAATCTAACTAAACGAAACAAACCATATCAAATCTGATGAAATTTGGATAAAATTAATCTTGACTACTTTTGAGTTGACATAAGTCCCCAGTGACATTCACTCAGTAGTAACCCTAGGTCAGGTTTTATTTGTTGTGCATCCAATAGGTCACCCCAACAGTTGTTCCTCACTTTAAAAGATGTAAGTCTGCTATGCCTTCTTTCTTGCATAGTTGTTGCACACCGAAAGATAACCCCCTAGGTTGGGCTATACCCTGCAGCCAGTAGACTATTCCTTTGGATTTGTAAACTTGAGGTAGGTCAAGGCTGATATAGCCACTTCTCAGTGGATCCATCACACACCAATAGGTGCATACATTAACTCATATTAAATTAAACCCAATCTAATTTTACCCATTGGAGTTAAATCACACCCTTCTCCCCAATGGAGCCCCAAATCATATATAAATAAGTCAAACAAATAAATCAAATTCAAAACTAACCTCTATAGTGGAGCCAAATTAAACCAACTCCCCTAGTAGAGTCTAAATTAAAGAAATCCAACTAAACTCTTATCCCCAGTGGATACATCCCCAATCAAATCTATGAAATCAAACTCAAATCCCAATCCCCTACGGATAACTTGAACTTACTTCCCTATTTGAAGGTTCATATTCTCGATCCCAAGCAGACTCGAGTCTATATCTTTAGCAAATATGCTTCCACTTCAATTAAAAAAAAAAAATAAAGTTGATTTGATCTTAATCCCCAACGGGTTTTCTTTCCACAAATTATATAATCAAATCAAATTCAAACCTTATCCCCAACATATTCTCTTCTTTTATGCCTTTGACATAGACTGCTCATATGTCATGTCCAATACATGTGTGATCCCTAGTAGATCTCCCTCCATGTCTTTGACATGAAATTCTCATCAAATCTTATTTCTTTTCTTATACACACCTTTAATACCTCAACCAACAGCCTAACAATGTATTTGTTCAAATTACATCATCTTCACATTGTAATCACATTTTATGATTTGTGATGGTTCAAGCTAAAACTAACTATACAATATTAGGCTAAACATATTGTAGTGTGAATTAACACACTATATTATATTATAATATATGATGTTATATTATAATTTGCTATAATATAATATATTATCTAACATTACACCTCATTAGAATCACTTAAAAGGAACAAATAACAAAATTTTCCCAAAATATGATTAATGCTCATTTTGGATGTAAAATTATTATTTTTCTACTAGAAATGGTACAAAAATAGCATAATTTTGGTGTTGCTTCTTAGTGTGTGCCATGAATTTGGCCAAATTCTTCCATCTCAACCATCAAATTAACATTTTGTGAGTTTTGACCCAATGTATTATAACAAAAGTAAAACATACTAAAATGTACAATAACATTTAGTAACACACCACCACATTTATATATATGTGAAGTTATATATTATTATGTACATTATATTTTAATATGCTTTCATATAATATATTATCGACATTACACCTTAAAATGAATCACTTTAAGCAAAAAAATTATAAAATTTGGTTGAAAAATTAACATTTATTTTGGATGCAAAATTCCATTCTTTTGATTAAGTGACACACCATAGCACACCCCCAATGATGTTCTCTAAAGCTTACCTTAAATTTGGCTAAATCCCATCATCTAAGCTTATAAATCAGTATTTTTATGAGTTATACCACTACAAACTCTACTACATCATACTATAACAAACTAAAATATGCTAAAAACCAAGTAGTAATACACAATAGTATGCTATAATGAATGATGCTACACTATGTTATGGCATCCTATATTATAATACACTATAACATATTATATTATATTATATTGCATATCATATCACAAGGGATTGCTTAAGATAAAAATTCATAAAATTAGTCTAAACAATAAAAAACTATATATTTTAATCATATCACTTACATATTTTAAATTGAAATAATATATTATGATGCCATGCTCTACCTATTATGAATTTGGTTCCACCATTTTAAAGTATAATCAATAGTTCTATAAATAATGCTAGTGTAGGCTTGATTGCATGATTATAAAATACTAAAAGAATTTAAAATGTATAGAATAATATATTATGATATATGATGCTATACTATGCTACAACATATAATATTTATTTTGAACATAAAATCTTACTTTTTAGACTATAATTGGCATAGCACACCTTTAGTACTACAACCTAATTCCCACTTCAAATTTAATAAATTTCATCATCTAATTTATTGAATCAATATTTTTATGATTTATATTAATATAGACTATAGGGCACAATACCATAATATACTAAAACATTTTAAAATATCTTATAACATCTAAAAACACATCACTACATGCCAAATATATGATGCTACATTATACTATAATATATGGTATTATAATATGATTTAGGGTTAGGGTTTAGGGTATTCAAATCTCTAATGGTCAAGGAAAGTCTCTTGAAGACATTTTCTTTAGCTACCATAACTATGTCAGGATTAGGTCATTCTTTAGATCTACTCCTAATGACATCTTTATTCAAGATTTAGGGTTTAGGGTTTACGGTTAGTTTAAGGTTTATGGTTTAGAATTAGTTTAGGGTTTATGGTTTAGGGTTTAGGGTTTGGGGTTTAGGGTTTAGGTTTTAGGGTTGTATGCTTTAGGGTTTAGGGTTTTAGGGTTTAGGGTTTAGGGTTTTAGGGTTTAAGGTTTAGGTTTAAGGTTTAGGTTTTAGGGTTTAGGGTTTAAGGTTTAGGGTTTAGTGTTTAGGGTTTAGGGCTTAAGGTTTTTTTAATAGAGAATAAATTCAGATTCAATATTTCTTCTTTTCAAGTTCATTAACCAAGTAGCACCTCAAGTATTCTAAGACATAAGTGATGACATAAAAAAAAATGAGCTCCCACCGAGCAAACCAAAAACTGTCTATACTATAAAGATAAAATTCCATAAGCAGTAGATCGGATCATCAATTCTTTAGTTTCTCCAGTTCCCATCAGAACCACCCCTGCCTCTTGAGTAACCGGATCCACCATCATATCCTTGATCTCTCCCTTCACCACCACCACGGATGTAACCTCCATCGCTCCTCCCACTCCATAACCACCACTACTATGACAACCACCTCCATATCCACCAGATCCCCAAAGACCACTGATAACGCCGCCCACCTTCCACCCTAAGATCTAGACTGTCAATTGATGGTGATATTCCTACCATCAAGATTTTGCCCATTCTTAGGGTTTAGGGTTTACGGCTAGTCTAAGGTTTAGGGTTTCAATTTTAGTGTTTAGGGTTGTAAGTTTTAGGGTTTAGGATTTAAGATTTAGGGTTTAAGGTTTTAGGGTTTAGGGTTTAAGGTTTAGGGTTTTAGGGTTATACGGTTTAGGGTTTAGGGTTTAGGATTTAGGGTTTAGGGTTTAGGGTTTAAAATTTAGGGTTTTATGGTTTAGGGTTTAGAGTTTAGGGTTGTAGGTTTATGGTTTAAGGTTTAGGATTTAGATTTTAGGGTTTTTTTTAAAATTAAGTAAACCAGTAAGTTTAGTTTATTTAGTTTATTTTTTATTTATTTGAGTTTATTTTATTTTTTATTTTTATTTAGTTTAGCTTATTTATTTTAAGTTTATTTAACTTAGTTTATATTTTTTTAGGTTTAGGTTTATTTATTAGTTGGGTTTTATTTTTATTTTACTTTTTAGGTTTAGGTTTTATTTTTTATTTTTTAGGTTTTCGTTTAGGTTTTTAGTTTATTTTTATAGGTTTAGGTTTATTTTTAGGTTTTATTTTTAGTTTAGGTTTAGGTTTATTTTAAGTTTCTTTTATTTTATTTAGTTTAACTTTAGGTTTAGGTTTAATTTATTTTAGTTTTGGTTTAGGTTTATTTTATATTACTTATTTTAGTTTTATTTTAAGTTTAGGTTTTTTTTTAGTTTAGGGTTTAGGTTTTATTTTTTATTTTTTTTAAGTTTAGGTTTTTATCTAGTTTTTATTTATTTTATTTTAGATTTGTTTTATTTTTTATTTTTTATTTTATTTAGGTTTTTTAATTTTTAACTTAGTTTAGGTTTTATTCATTTTATTTTAGTTTATTTTTATTTTTTATTTTATGTTATTTTTGTGTTTAGGTTTAGGTTTTAGTTTAAGTTTTTAGGGTTTAGGGTTTAGGTTTTAATGTTTAGGGTTTAGGGTTTTGGGGTTTCAGTTTATGGTTAGGGTTTTGGGGTTTATAGTTTATGATTAGGGTTTAGGGTTTATGGTTTAGGGTTTAGTGTTGAGGCTTTAGGGTTTGGAGTTTTGAGGGTTTAAGATTTAGGGTTTAGGCTTCAAGGTTTAGGATTTTTAGGGTTTAGGGTTTAGGGTTTAATGTTTATGATTAAGTGTTTTAGGGTTTAGGTAGGAGTTAAGGTTTATAGTTTAGGTTAGGATAGGGTTTAGGGTTAGGCATAGGGTTTTAGTTTTAGGAGTTAAGGTTGAATTTAGGGTTTAGGGTTTAATGTTTAGCTATAGGTTTTAGGAGTTTAGGTTTTAGTTTTAGGGTTTAGGATTTAGGAGTTTAGGTTTAGGGTTTAGGGTTTATGTTTTTAAGAATTAACTTAAAACAGATAGTTTAAATTTATTTAGTTTATTTTTTATTTATTTTATTTAATTTATATTTTATTTTTATTTAGGTTTATTTATTTTCAGTTTAATTATTTTATTTTAGGTTTTTTTATTTTAGTTTCTTCTTTATGTTTAGGTTAGGTTTATGTTTATTTTTAGTTTAGTTTTATTTACTATTTTTAGGTTTACGTTTAATTTTTTTAGGTTTAAGTTTTAGGTTTTTAATTTAGGTTTATTTTTAGGTTTAGGTATATTTTTATGTTATTTTATTTTATTTAGTTTATGGTTTAGGTTTAGTTTATTTTAGGTTTAGGTATAGGTTTTGTTTATTTTAGTTTAGGTTTAGGTTTATTTTATATTGTTTATTTTAGATTTTTTTTGGTTTTGGGTTTAGGTTTTATTTTTAGGTTTATTTTTTAGGTTTAGGTTTTTATTTTGTTTTTATTTTATTTTAGTTAATTTAAGTTTCTTATTTTTTAGGTTTATTTTTTTTAATTTAGTTTAGGTTTTAATTTATTTTATTTTAGCTTAGTTTTTATTTTTTATTTTATTTTTATTTTTAGGTTTCGGTTTTAGTTTAGGTTATTTTATTTTATTTTATTTAGCTTTAAGTTTTTTCATTTATTTTATTTTTAGGTTTTATTTAGGTTTATGGTTTAGGGTTTAGGGTTTAAGGTTGTATGTTTTAGGGTTTAGGGTTTAGGGTTTATGGTTTATGGTTTTAGGGTTTAGGGTTTAAGGTTTAGGGTTTAGGGAGTAGGGTTTAGGGTTCTAAGGTTTAGGGTTTAAGGTTGATGGTTTAGGATTTACGATTAGTTTTAGGGTTTAGGGTTTGTGGTTAGGATTTTTTTTATTTTTATTATTTTTATAATTTTTTTAATAAGTAAACTAATAGATTTAGGTTTATTTAATTTATTTAGTATATTTTTCATTTATTTGCATTTATTTTATTATTTTTATTTAGGTTTATTTTTATTTTTTATTTAGTTTAGTTTATTTATTTTAGTTTAGGTTTTTTATTTTAATTTTTTTTAGGTTTAGGATTAGCTTTAAGTTTACTTTTTTGGTTTTATTTTATTTTTTAGGTTTAGGTTTTATATTTTATTTTTAGGTCTAGGTTTAGGTTTTTATTTTAGATTTATTTTTAGGTTTTATTTTTTAGTTTAGGTTTAGGTTTATTTTTAGTTTATTTTATTTTATTTAAGGATTAGGTTTAAGTTTAGGTTTAGTTTATTTTAAGTTTACAGTTAGGTTTTATTTATTTTAGTTTAGGTTTAGGTTTAGGTTTATTTTATTTTAGGTTTAGGGTTTAGGTTTTATCTTTTATTTAATTTTGGTTTTATTTTTAGGTTTATTTTTTTACATTTAGGGTTTTATTTAGTTTTTATTTTAGGTTTATTTTATTTTTATTTTAGGTTTAGTTTTTATTTTATTTAGGTATTTTAGTTTTTAGTTTAGTTTAAGTTTAGGTTTTATTTATTTTAGTTTAGGATTAGGTTTATTTTATTTTATTTATGTTTAAGATTTTTAGGGTTTACCATTTAGGGTTTGGGGTTTAGGGTTAGTTAAAGTTTTAGGGTTTGGGTTTTTAGATTTAAGGTTTAGGGTTTAAGGTTTATGATTTAGGGTTATAGTTAGGGTTTAGAGTTTAGGGTTTAGGGTTTAAATTTTAGGGTTACGGGTTAGTTTAGGGTTTAGGGTTTAGGGTTTAGTGTTTAGGGTGGTAGGTTTAGGGTTTAGGGTTTTGGGTTTAGGATTTAGGGTTTAGGGTTTAGGGTTTAGGGTTTAGGGTTTCAAGCTTTTTTTTTAAAATTAAGTAAACTAGTAGGTTTAGGTTGATTTAGATTATTTTTTATTTATTTTATTTGATATAATTTTTAGTTTTTTAGGTTTATTTTTTATTATATTTTGTTTAGTTTATTTATTTTAATTTATGTTTTTTATTTTAGTTTTTTTTTTTAGGCTTAGGTTTAGGTTTATGTTTATTTTTAAGTTTAGTTTTATATTTATTTTATTTTTTAGGTTTAAGTTTTATTTATTATTTTTAGGTTTTGATTTATGTTTTTACTTTATTTTTTTAGGTTTAAGTTTTAGGTTTTTATTTTAGGTTTATTTTTAGGCTTTCATTTTTAGTTTAGGTTTAGGTTTATTTTTAGTTTATATTATTTTATTTAGTTTAGGGTTTAAGTTTAGTTTATTTTATGTGTTTAAGGTTTAAGGTTTAGTGTTTAGGGTTTAGGGTTTAGGGTTATAGGTTTTAGGGTTTTGGGTTTATGGTTTAGGGTTTAGAGTTTAGGGTTTAGGGTTTTAAGGTTTCGAGTTTAGGGTTTAGGGTTATATGTTTAGGGTTAGGGTTTTTTTATTAATATTATTAATATTATGTTTTTATTTTTTTAAATTAAGTAAATTGGTAGGTTTTGGTTTATTTAGTTTATTTTTCATTTATTTTAGTTTATTTTATTTTTATTTTTATTTAAGTTTATTTTTATTTTTAATTATTTTAGTTTATTTATTTTAGGTTTAATTATTTTATTTTAGGTTTTTTATTTTAGTTTATTTTTTAGAATTAGGTTTAGCTTTAAGTTTATATTTTAGTTTTATTTTTTTTTTTTATTTTTTATGTTTAGGTTTTATGTTTTATTTTTAAGTTAGGTTTAGGTTTTGATTTTAGGTTTATTTTTAGGTTTTATCTTTTAGTTTAGGTTTAAGTTTATTTTTATTTTATTATATTTTATTTAGGGTTTAGGTTTCGGTTTAGGTTTAATTTATTTTAAGCTTAGGTTTAGGTTTTACTTATTTTAATTTAGGTATAGGTTTATCTATTTTTTATTTTAGGTTTAGGTTTTTTTTAGTTTAGGGTTTAGGTTTTATTTTTTATTTAATTTTAGGTTTTATTTTTAGGTTTATTTTTTTGGTTTAGGGTTTTATTTAGTTTTTATTTTATTTTATTTTAGGTTTATTTTATTTTTATTTTATGTTTAGCTTTTATTTTATTTAGGTATTTTATTTTTTAGTTTAGTTTAGGATTTTATATATTTTATTTAGTTCAATTTTTATTTATATTTAGGTTTATTTATTTATTTTATTTATGTTTAGGTTTATCTATTTATTTTATTTTTAGGTTTTATTAAGTTTAGATTTAGGTTTTTTAGGTTTTTATGGTTTAGTGTTCAGGGTTTAGGGTTTGGGGTTTAGGTTTTAGGGTTTAGGGTTAAAGGTTTTAGGGTTTAGGTTTTAGGGTTTAGGGTTTAGGGTTTAGGGTTTATGGTTTATGGTTTTAGGGTTTAGAGTTTAGGGTTTAGAGTTTTGGGTTAGGGTTTTAGGGTTTAGGGTTTAGGGTTGTAAGTTTAGGGTTTTGGGATTTTTTTTTAATTTTTTAATTTTTAAAAATTAAGTGAACTAGTAGGTTTTGGTTTATTTAGTTAATTTTTTTATTTAATTTAGTTTCTTTTATTTTTTATTTTTATTTAGGCTCATTTTTATTTTATTTAGTTTAGTTTATTTATTTTAGGTTTATTTATTTTAGTTTATTTTTTTAGGTTTACGTCTAGGTTTAGGTTTATTTTTTTAGTTTTGTTTTATTTTTATTTTATATTTTAGGTTTAAGTTTTATTTTTTAATTTTAGGTTTAGGTTTAGGTTTTTATTTTATTATTTTAACTTTAGGTTTTAGATTTTTATTTCAGGTTTATTTTTAGGTATTATTTTTTAGTTTAGGCTAAGGTTTATTTTAATTTATTTTAAATTTAGGTTTAAGTTTAGGTTTAGTTTATTTTATTTTTAGTATTATGTTTTATTTATTTTAGTTTAAGATTAGGTTTTATTTAGATTTTATTTTATTTTATTTTAGGTTTATTTTATTTTTATTTTAAGTTTAGTTTATATTTTATTTAGGATTTTTATTTTTAGGTTTATTTTATTTTTAATTAAGTTTAGGTTTTTATTTATTTTATTTTAGTTTAGTTTTAAAATTTTTTTTATTTTTTATTTTTAAGTTTAGGATTAGGTTTATTTTAGGTTTTTTATTTTATTTTATTTTATTTAGGTTTAGGTTTTTTATTTAATTTATTTTTAGACTTTATTTAGTTTAGCTTTTAGTTTTTTGGTTTTTAGAGTTGTGGGTTTAGGGTTTAGGGTTTATTATTTAGGGTTTAGGGTTTAGGGTTTTAGGGTTTAGGGTTTAGGGTTTAGGGTTAGCTTAGGGTTTAGGGTTAGTTTAGGGTTTATTGTTTTTTTAGCGTTTGGGGTTTAGGGTTTAGTGTTAGCTTAAGGTTTAAGGTTAATTTAGGGTTTAGGGTTTAGTATTGAGGGTTTAAGGTTTTTAGGGTTTAAGGTTTAAGGTTTAGGGTTAATTAAGGGTTTAAGGTTTAGGGTTTTAGGGTTCAGTGTTTAGGTATTAGGGTTTAGGGTTTAGTTTTAAGGTTAGGGTTTAGGGTTTAGCGTTTAGGGTTTAGGGCTTAGGTGTTTTTAGGGTTTAGGATTTAGGGTTTAGGGTTGTAGGCATATGGTTTATGGTTTTGGGTTAGTTTTAGGGTTTAGGGTTTAGGGTTTAAGGTTTAGGATTTAGGGTTTAGGGTTTAGGGTTTTTAAAAAAAATAATCAATTAAACTGGTAGGTTTAGGTTTATCTAGTTCATTTATTATGTATTTTAGTTTATTTTATTTGTTATTTTTATTTAGGTTTATTTTTTATTTTAATTTAGTTCAATTTATTTATTTTAAGTTTATTTTTTTTTTAGTTTCGGTTTATTATTTTAGTTCATTTTTTAGGTTTAGGTTTAGGCTTATATTTATAATTTAGTTTAGTTTTATTCTTAGTTTATTTTTTAGGCTTAGGTTTTATTTTTTATTTTTAGGTTTAGGTTTATATTTTTATTTTATTTTTTTAAGTTTAGCTTTTAAGTTTTTATTTTAAGTTTTATTTTTTAGTTTAGTTTTAGGTTTATTTTTAGTTTATTCTATTTTATTTAGTTTAAGGTTTAGGTTTAGGTTTTATTTATTTTAGTTTAGTTTTTGTAGTTTAGGTTTAGGTTTATTTTATTTTATTTATTTTAGGTTTAGTTATTTTTAGTTTAGGGTTTAAGTTTTACTATTTATTTATTTTTAGGTTTATTATTTAGGTTTAGGTTTTTATTTAGTTTTTATTTTATTTTAGATTTATTTTATTTTTATTTTACATTTAGTTTTTATTTTATTTAGGCTTTTTATTCTTAGGTTTATTTTATTTTTTAGTGAAGTTTAGGTTTTTATTTATCTTATTTTAGTTTAGTTTTTATTTTTTTATTTAATAATATTTTTAAGTTTAGGTTTAGGTTTAGGTTTTAGTTCAGGTTTTAATTTAATTTAATTTTTATTTTATTTTATTTTATTTAGGTTTAGGTTTTTTATTTATTTTATATTTAGGTTTTATTTAGTTTAGGTTTAGGTTTTTATATTTTTAGGGTTTAGGGTTTGGGGTTTAGGGTTTAGGGTTTAGGGTTTTTTAGGGTTGAGGGATGTAGGTTTAGGATTTAGGGTTTAGAGCTTATTTTAGGGTTTAAAGTTTAGGGTTTAGGGTTTAGGATTTAGGGTTTAGGGTTTAGGGTTTAGGATTTTGGGTTAGTTTTGGGTTTAGGGTTTAGAGTTTAAGTTTTAGGGTCCAGGGTTTAGGGTTTAGTGTTTAGCATTTCAGGTTAATTTAAGGTTTAGGGTTTTTTTTTTAAATTATGTAATCCAATGCATTTAGGTTTATCTTTATTTTTTTATTTATTTTAGTTTATATTATTTTTTATTTTTATTTAGGTTATTTTATTTATTTTAGTTTAGTTTTTTTATTTTAGTTTATATTTTAGGTTTAAGTTTATTTTCTAGTTGAGTTTTATTTTAATTTTAAATTTTAATTTTAGGTTTAGGTTTTTATTTTATTTTTTTTAGGTTTAGGTTTTATGTTTTTATTTTAGATTTATTTTTAGGTTTTATTTATTAATTTTGGTTTAGGTTTATTTTTAGCTTAATTTATTTTATTTTGTTTAAGTTTTAAGTTTAGTTTCTTTTAGGTTTAGGTTTAGGTTTATTTATTTTACTTTAGTTTATTTTAGTTTTGGTTTAGGTTTATTTTGTTTTGTTTATTTTAGGTTTAGTTTTTTTTTTTAGTTTAGGGTTTAGGTTTTATTTTTTATTTATTTTTTGGGTTTAAGTTTTTATTTAGTTTTTATTTTATTTTATTTTAGGTTTATTTTATTTTTATTTTATGTTTAGTTTTTATTTTATTTAATTTTTTTTTATTTTGAGGTTTATTTTATTTTATTTAGTTTAGCTTAGGTTTTTATTTATTTTATTTTATTTTAGTTTTTATTTTATATTTTATTTTATTTTTAGGTTTAGGATTATGTTTTAGTTTAAGTTTTTTATGTATTTTCTTTTTAATTATATTTAGGTTTAGGCTTTTTAATTTATTTTATTTTTTGGTTTTATTTAGTTTAGGTTCAGGTTTTTAGGATGTTTTTTTAATCTAGGTTTAGGTATAGGTTTTATTTATTTTAGTTTAGGTTTTGGTTTAGTTTTTTTTCGTTTAGGGTTTAGGATTTATTTTTTTATTAGTTTTTATGTTTTATTTTTAGGTTTCTTTTTTAGGTTTAGGTTTTTATTTAGTTTTTATTTCATTTTATTTTATTTAAAGTTAATTTTTTTATTTTATGTTTAGTTTTTTTTTTATTTAGGTTTTTATTCTTAGGTTTATTTTATTTTTTAGTTTAGTTTAAGTTTTTATTTATTTATCAACACTACCATTGCCGGTCCCAAGTCTGGATGTGAAAAGTGGAGGGTTACGTTAGGTAGTCGACAGCCAGCGTAAAACTTGTCGAAATAATCATGACATGAATCCTTTAAATCATTGTGTTAATGCTAGGGCGTCCCCTAGAAGCGATGCACTGTATGGTTTGAATATAGTGAAAAATGTGCTAGAGTCGCTACATCGACGCCTGGGTGCAGTGTTAAAGAAGCAAGGGTTCCCACATTATGGATGGATGCGGGCAAAGAAGTTAGTCCATGAAACTAGAATTAGGTTAGGATCCGGGAATATAGGTACTCTTATAGGTAAATTAATGGAATTAATAAAAATTATGGTTCATGGAAAGATAAATATTTTATGTGTTCAAGAAACTAAAAGGGTTGGGGAGAAGGCCAAGGAGATTGATAGTTTAGGTTTTAAACTTTGGTATTCAGGTAAAAGTTGAACTAGAAATGGTGTAGGTGTGATTATAGATAAAAGTTTGAAGGATAATGTTATAAATATTAATAGATGTGGAGATAGAATTATAGCTTTAAAGGTTATTGTTGATACTAAGATTATCAATGTTATAAGTGTCTATGCTCCTTAAGTAGGTTTGGAGGTAAGCAGAAAAATTTTGGAATGAATTAGAGGGATTAATACAAAAGATACCTCTTGAAGAAAAAGTATTTATTGGAGGAGATTTAAATGGACATGTTGGTAGAGTGGTAGAAGATTTTAAAAGTATTCATGGTGGTTATGGATTTAGAGTGACTAATGAAGAAGGTAGGACTATATTAGATTTTGTAGTTGCTAACACTTTATTTAAGAAAAGAGACGAACATATTATTACTTATAAAAATGGATCTAGTAAAACACAAATTGATTATTTTCTGATAAGAAAAATAGATCATTTAGATTGTAAAGATTGTAAGGTCATTCCAAGTGAAAATCTAAGTACCCAAAGATCGATTGTTAGTTTTAGATTTTAAGATGAAAGGTTGTAAGAGAAAAAATAAACCAAATTATTGTCCTAGAATTAGATGGGGACACTTAAAGAACATAAATAAAAATATTTTTAAGAACAAGCTACAAGAGATTAGAATTTAGGATGTTCATGAGGAAGCTAATATTATGTGGGAAAAAAAAGCAAGTAAAATTAAGCAAGTATTGTTATAAAACTTTGTTTAGATGTAAAAACTCAGAGAATTGGGAAAGATATAAAGTGGCCTGTAGAGATTCTAAGAAAGCAGTATATGATGCAAAAAAATACAGTAGATTAGATACCAAAGAAGGTGAAAGATGTATGTATAAGTTAGCCAACCAAAGAGATAGGAGAAGTAAAGACATAGTTCAAGTGAGGTGTATTAAGGATGAAAATAATAAAATGCTTTTTTTAGAAAAGGATATTGAAAATAGGTGGATGAGGTATTTTGATAAACTTTTCAATGAAGGATCTGAAAGTACGATTGATTTTAGCAACCTTAATACCTTAAAAAAAATAGAAATTTTCATTTTTATCATCGTATTATTAAATCTGAAGTTAGTGAAGCTTTAAAGAAAATGAAATGTGGAAAAATAGTAGGACCGAATAATATTCCAATATAAGTGTTGAAATGTTTAGGAGATCAATGAATTTATTGGCTTACAAATCTTTTTAATGTCATTTTAAATACTAAAAAGATGCCAGATGAGTGGAGAAAGAGTTTGTTGGTTCCAATATTTAAGAATAAAGGTGATGCACAAGAGTGTGAAAATTATAGAGGAATTAAGTTAATGTGCCATACATTAAAATTATGGGAGAGAGTAATTGAGCATAGGTTATGATGTGATACAAAAGTTTCTCACAATCAATTTAGTTTCATGCCAGGTAGATCTACTATGGATGCTATACATTTGTTAAGGGGTTTGATGGAGAAGCATAGAGAAAGTAAGGAGGATCTACATATGATATTTATTGATTTAGAGAAAGCTTATGATAAAGTTTCAAGAGATGTTCTTTGGCGAGTTCTAGAAAGGAGTTAATATTGGTTATATTCAAGTCATTAAGGATATGTATACTAAAGTCATACTTGTGTCCAAACACAAGGAGGATTGATAAAATATTTTCCTATTTCAGTTGGATTACATCAAGGATCAGCTTTAGGCCCTTATCTTTTTTACTTTAGTTATGGATGTTCTTACTAGGTATTTACAAGAAGATGTACCTTGGTGTATGATTTTTGTTGATGACATTCTTCTTGTTGATAAGACTAGAGAGGGAGTCCAACAGAAACTTGAATTATGGAGGTCAACTCTAGAGTCTAAAGGTTTTTGTTTAAGTAGATCTAAAATTGAATATATGGAGTGTAATTTTAGTTGTAGAAGTTCTAGTGGTAGTGTTGTGACAATAGGTGAACAAGTCATTAATAAGAGTGAACGTTTTAGATATTTAGGCTCTATTGTTCAAAATGATGGTGAAATAGATGGAGATGTTATTAGTAGAATTCAAGTTGGATGGTTGAAGTGGAGGAATGCATCCTATTATGTGATAGAAAATTTCCACGAAATTTAAGGGAAAATTTTATAAGATGGTGGTAAGACTGCGTGACTTAATGCAGAATGTTGGCCAATAAAAGAGAAGCATAAGACTAAGTTAAGTGTTTTAAAGATGTGGATGCTTAGGAGGATGAGTGGCTTTACTCTTAGAGATAGAATGCAAAATGAGTATATTCAGAAAAAGTTGGAGTAAAAGGTGATAAGATTAAGATTGAGAGTCGCCTTAGATGGTTTGGCCACATAAAGCGCCAGCCGTCCGATGACCCGATTAGGAAAGTAGATGCATTAGATTTGCCTTATGTTAGGAAAGGTAGAGGTAGACCTAAAAAGACTTGGTTAAGATGTATAAAAAATGATCTTAGTATACTTGATCTAAATGAGAATTTTACACATAATAGGACACAATGGAGACGAAGGATTCATGTAGCAAACCCCACCTAGTGGGAGTAAGGGTTGTTATTATTATTGTTGTTGTTGTTTTATTTTATTTTATGTTTAGGTTTAGGGTTAGGTTTGGGTTTTATTTTATTTTATTTAGATTTAGGTTTTCTAATTTATTTTATTTTGAGGTTATATTTAGTTTATGTTTAGGTTTTTAGGTTTTTAGGTTTTTAGTGTTTAGGGCTTAGGGTTTAGGGTTTAGGGTTTAGACTTTTAGGGTTTAGTGTTTAGGGTTTACGGTTTAGGATTTATGGTTAGTGTTTAGGGTTTATGGTTTAAGGCTTTAGGGTTAAGGGTTTAGGGTTTGGGGTTTAGGGATGTAGGTTTAGAGTTTAAGGTTTAGGGTTAGTTTTTGGGTTGGTTCAGGGTTTAGGATTTAGGGTTTCGGGCTTAGGACTTAGGGTTCAGGGTTTTTTATTTAAAAAAAAATTAAGTAAACCAGTAGGTTTAGGTTCATTTAATTTATTTTTTATTTATTTTAGTTTATTTTATTATTTTTATTTAGTTTGGTTTATTTATTTTAAGTTTATTTATTTTAGTTTAAGTTTATTTTATTTTAATTTATTTTTTTGGTTTATGTTTTATATTTATTTTTTAGTTTAGTTTTATTTTTATTTTATTTTTAAGTTTAGGTTTTATTTTTTCTTTTTAGGTTTAGGTTTAGGTTTTTATTTTATTTTTTTAGGTTTAAGTTTTAGGTTCTTATTTTCAATTTATTTTTAGGTTTTATTTATTTTAGTTTCGTTAATTTTAGTTTAGGTTTATGTTTATTTTATTTTGTTTATTTTAGGTTTAGGTTTTTTTTTAGTTTAGGGTTTAGGTTTTATTTTTTATTTATTTAATGTTTATTTTCTAAGTTTAGGTTTTTATTTAGTTTTTACTTTATTTTATTTTAGGTTTATTTTATTTTTATTTTACGTTTAGTTTTTTGTTTTATTCAATTTTTTATTTTGAGGTTTATTTTATTTTTTTGGTTTAGTTTAGGTTTTTATTTATTTTATTTCATTTTTATTTTTTTTATTTCATTTTTAGGTTTAGTATTAGGTTTTTATTTTATTTTATTATTTTATTATAGTTAGGTTTAAATTTATTTATTTATTTTATTTTTTGGTTTTATTTAGTTTAGGTTTAGGTTTTTTTTAGGGAAATCCCATGTAGGGGGTATTTTATTGCCACAAAAAGAGGGTTACAAGGTCCTTAAAGGGGATAAACTCTAGAACTACTGCTCAAAGAGCTACAATTAGCCTAAGGCGTAAATCCCCTATCTAAGTACATCCAAAAGCAAAAGAAGACATTAAAGCAATCAAAAGATACAAATTGATTAACATAATAAGCCAATGGTAGATTAGGGCCAATGCTCAAGACGGAGAATGCATGACACTATGGAGCAAACTCCAAGAGGACAAGAGAGAAGCACACCGCAAAAATGTAAAGAAGAGATTAGAGCGCTAAGGTAATACGTACAAAAAAGATAAATGAAAACAAAGATAATTTGAGAATGATAGTAAAGAATTGTGATAGAAGGCTCAGCTCAGTCACCAAGGCGGATGCAAATATGAGCATCCAAACTTAGGGTTACATCACAAGAGTTACTACCAAACCAAAAGAGAGTGAAATCATCACGACCATCATAGCCGAAAACACAGAAGATAGCAGCCAGTTATTGAAAGTCTTATGGGCTTTATTACTTGCAAACCTAAACAAAACCATATATAATATAGAGAGGAAATTGCAAAAGGCAGAAGGATAAGGGGTCCCATGCAAGAAAAGTATCATCAATGTAGTCACCCTGACATGAGAATACTTATACATATGAGAATGAGCCACCTTTGCTAGAACCTCATGAAAAGCATATCCAAGAAGAGAAATAGGCCAGCATATAAACCCTCCACAAGAAAATAGTAGAGGAGGTAGCCTGCTGAAATCTTGCTAAGCAAGTCAATGAGCCTATAAATAACACCATCCTAAACAAATGATATATATATGAATCTTTCAGGCCAGGAGGACAGCCTAGAAGTAAAGGCCAGAAAATGAACCCAATCATAATGATGAATGCAGATGTGAACAACCCCCTTATTAATATCCATATCGAAGTTAGCAAAAAAGCAATCAGAAGGAAGGCAAAGATAACCCAACACAAGAAATAGATGACAACCTACCAAAAATAGCACCAAATAAAGACAGTCAGAGCTACAGCTCTAGTAGCAGCATTTAGGACCAAAAATTAGATAATCTAGATCAACAAACAACCAAGACAACAAGATAGCAAAAAAAGCAGCTGTCTATAGTACCACCCATTCAGAATAGATGGTGCATACCAAGAAGATAGTTGCACAAACCTAACTGAACCCAGATGGGAATAGAGAAAGCAGCAGATAATGTAGATCACAACTATCAGAAGATGAACAACAGCCCAGACATAAATAGCAAGGGCAATCAGAAAGACAACCCCAATAACAAAATAATTAATGCAACATTGGAATCCACCAGAAGATAAATCAAAAAGGCGATTCAAATGAGGGTCAACATTAGAATCCAGAAAAAACAAGACAATAGATAACCAAGACAAAAAATAGCCAAGACAGCAAGGGATGATAAGTTGGCCATAAAACCTCTCATTCAGAGTATACATTGCAGTAGTTAGTAACCAAATAGACAAAGCATAAAAATAAGGATCTGGAAGGCAGTAGCCCAGACACCAATCACCCAAAATAATCAGAACAACAATGTCAGAAATAGCTTGCTAAACATAGGACCCTGAAGTCCTATAGCCAACAAAGATGGAGCCAACATAGGAATCCAGAAAAACCAAGACATCAAATATCTAAGGCAACAAAAAACCAAGATAACTAAAAAAACCTAGTCCATAAAGCCCCATCCGTAATAAACAAAGGTAATAGATACAAGTTTAACTAAAAGAAGATGGAGAATACATCAGTAGATAAAGTAGACCATTGAATTTAGATGATATGTATATAATAAACCAATAAGGGGGTTCAAAGCAACAGACACCAAGCAATCAACAACTTCAATAGAGGCTTGCAGAACAAAACAAACCAAAACCCCAGAGATAGCATGTAGAGTATTAATCTAGTTCAGCCAACAACCAAGACAGTTAATACCAACAAGCTGGCCAAGAGTCCACCCAATCAGAGTAAACAAAGCATATGTAAAGATCCAAATAATCAGATGGATAATCATAGGGATCTGCATAATTTTAACAGAACCAAGTGGGTTAAAATTGCAATAGGAGAAATCAGCAGTTGCCCAATTGTTAACAGCAAAAATAGTTAGAAAAATAAAAGGCAGGAAACAGATAATAACCACAAAGTCAACCTGCTGGACAAAGAACCCTAAAATCCAAAAGCCAACAGTGGTAGCAATAAAACAAAAATTTCACCCACCATATAAAACTCCAATAAAAAGCAGAGATGTAAAATAACAATAGAAAGGGTTCAAAGGATAATCAATAGAAAAACCTTCCGTGATAAAGTCGATCAAAGCTAGTAAACCCACAACCACAGTAAAGGCAAACTAAGAAGCCATTAAGGAAATCCAAACCAGCAAGGAAATAATAAAATTGAATAGAAAATTGCAAAATCTCTCTTGGCAGATAGGGAATATGAGGTTGTCAAAGATAATCAACAAGACAACACCAAAAGTACCCTACTGAACCAGATAAACAACCCTAGCAGCAGCTTGCTGGATATAAGACTCATATATCCAGACCATCCAACAACCAAGAAAGAAAATAATAATAAGTTGGCCATAAAACCAACCATTCAAATTATATAATGCATAAGTTAAATCCTAGATAGTTAAGGAAGTGGTCTTGCCAAGAGTAGCTGAGCTAGGAAGTAAAAAATAGCAGTAGGTGAAAACAGCATCATCCCAGATGTTAATAGCACAAACATTCAGAGAAACGAGAGGTAAGAAGCAGCCAAGTAGAAAAATAAAAGCCATCATGCAGTCCACAACCTCAAGAGAGGCCAATAACAAAATAAAATAAACCCCGTAAGCAAAGATGAAGAGCAATAGGATAGTAATTACCAACAAGACACAATTTTAATAGAGCCAAAAGTTAAAAAATAACAGATAAAATGACAAGCATTAGCCTGGATGAGAATCAAAAAGACATTCAGAAGAACACCAGGCAATAAATAGCTAACAAACACAAGGTTAGCCTGCAGGACAGTGAATCCAGAAATCCAACAACCATAGAATAAAACAACACTACAATTATTACAACCATAGGATAAGCCAATAAAAAGCAATGGGGCAACAAATCCACAATAGGGGTTCAAAAGGGTCTCATCAATGAAATCCTTTAGGACAAAGGAGAACAGGCTAGCAAAAGAACTATCATCCTCAAAGAAATCATACTGAAAAGAAGTCATTAAACAATTCCAAACCTGCAAACAATCATTAATAATAACAAGGGTATTGCAGATTCTTTCCTTACAGGTTTGCAAGCTGGGGTTAGTAATGACATTCAGCAGATACATTAAACCAACTCCAAGTGTAGCCTACTGGACAAAAGGCCCAAAAATTTAACAGCCAATAATTAAACCTTCAACATAGATGTTGCATCCTACATAAGACAAACCATTAAAGAGCAAAGGAAAATAAAGAATCAGACCAGGAGCTAATCCCACAGCATTAGGAATATTGGAATTCAAGAAATAATTCCAAATCTACAGAAAAAAAGTAATAGCCAGGATATTGCAAGATCTCTCCTTATAGGTTGTGAAGGTAAGGTTATGGAGCATAGGAGAGGCAAAAACAATAAGACCCCAAACAAGGTTGGGATAATTAAACCAACAACATATGCCACTTAGCTCAGAAAGGGCTAGCAAGGAGTAATATGATGATGCATCAACAAATTCCAAAGGAGCAGCAGCACATTAATAGTAAAAATAATAGAAGCAGTAAGCTCCCAATTAAAGTTAATACAATTATACCAACAGGACATGCCACAGAGATTGACATGTAAACAACAAGGGATATCAAGTTGATGCATCAGCAAAGACCAAAGAAGTAACAACAGTAAATAGAAAATGAACATGCAGTAAAAGAGGTATTGAAACAGGTGAATCCAATAGATTAGATTAATTTTTGAGATAAGGAAGTTTTTAGGGTTTAGGGCTTAAGGTTTGGGGTTTAATTTTTAAGGTTTAGGGTTGTAGGTTTTAGGGTTTAAGGTTTGAGGTTTAGGATTTTAGGGTTTAGGGTTTAGTTTTTTTTTTTAATTTCTTTTTATTTTTTATTTATTTTTTAAATTAAGTAAACTAGTTGGTTTAGTTTTATTTACTTTATTTTTTATTAATTTTAATTTATTTTATTTTTTAATTTTATGTAGGTTTATTTTTATTTTTATTTAATTTAGTTTAGTTTTTTTTAGGTTCAAGTTTAAGTTTAGGGTTATTTTTTAGTTTAGTTTTATTTTCATTTTAATTTTTATTTAGGTTTATTTTTATTTTAGTTTAGTTTAGTTTATTTATTTAAGGTTTATTTATTTTGGTTTATTTTTTAGGTTTAGGTTTAGGTTTAAGTTTATATTTAGTTTACTTTTATTTTTATTTTATTTTATTTTTTAGTTTAGTTTATTTTAGTTTAGGTTTAGGTTTATTTTATTTTTATTTTAGGTTTAGGTTTTTTTTTAGTTTAGGGCTTTGTTATTATTTTTTATTTATTTTTAGGTTTTATTTTTAGGTTTATTTTTTAGGTTTAGGTTTTTATTTAATTTTTATTTAATATTATTTTTGGTTTATTTTATTTTTATCTTTGGTTTAGTTTTTATTTTATTTAGGTTTTTTATTTTTTTAGTTTAGTTTAGGTTTTTATTTAAATTATTTTATTTTACTTTTTATTTTTTATTTTATTTTGTATTTTAGTTTAGGTTATGGTTTAGGTTTTCATTTATGTTTTATTTTTATATTTTTTATTTTATTTTTGTTTAGGTTTACATTTTTAGCATTTTTGGGTTTAGTGTTTAGGTTTTAGGTTTTTATTTTAGGTTTACTTTTAGGCTTTACTTTATAATTTATTATATTTTATTTAGTTTAGGGTTTATGTTTAGTTTATTTTAGGTTCAAGTTTAGGTTTAATTTATCTTAGTTTAGTTTAAGTTTATATTATTTTATTTTATTTATTTTATTTTTATTTTAATTTTAGGTTTTATTTTTAGTTTAGGGTTTGGGTTTTATTTTTTATTTATTTTTAGGTTTATTTTTTTAGGTTTAGGTTTTTATTTAGTTTTTATTTTACATTTAATTTTTATTTTATTTAGGAATTTTATTTTTAGGTTTATTTTATTATTTTAGTTTAAGTTTTTATTTATTTTTTGTAGTTTATTTTGATTTTTTTTAGGTTTAGGGTTAGATTTTATTTATTTATTTTTAGGTTTAGGTTTTGGTTTTGATAAAAAATGAGCACGCATAAATCAAAAGCCTTAGATAAGTAGAGCCATCACTACTATAAAGACACAGTTCCATAAGCAACAGATTGGATCGACCGTTCTTCAATTTCTCTAGTTCTCATCAGAACCACTCCCACCTCTTGAGTAGCGGGATCTGGCATCATATCCTGATCTCTTCCTCCACCACCACCATGACTATAAGCTCCATCTCTCTTTCCGCCTCCATAACCATCACTGCTCCTACCACTAACTCCATATCCACCAACAGCTCCAGATCCCTCACCACCACTACGATAATTGCTGCCTCTTCCTTTGCCTCCACCACCAGATCTAGACTGAGCCTAGTTGAGGGTGATGTTCCTGCCTTCAAGGCTCTACCCATTCTTAAGTTTCAGGGTTAGTTTAGGGTTTAGGGTTTAGGGTTTAGGCTTTGGGGTTTAAGGTTTAGGGTTTGGGGTTTAAGGTTTAGGGTTCTATATTTTAGAGTTTAGGGTTTAGGGTTTTAGGGTTTACGATTTAGGGTTTAAAGTTGTAGGTTTTGGGTTGTTGGTTTAGGGTTGTAGGTTTAGGGTTTGGGGTTTAGGGTTAGTTTTAGGGTTTAGGGTTTAGGATTTTTTATTTTAAATTAAGTAAACTGGTAGGTTTAAGTTTATTTAATTTTTTTAATTATTTGAGTTTATTTCAATTTATTTTATTTTTTAATTTTATTTAGGTTTATGTTTTATTTTTAGTTCGTTTAGTTTATTTATTTTAGTTTAGGTTTTTCATTTTAGTTTTTTTACCTTTATTTTTTAATTGAGTTTTATTTTTATTTTATTTTTTAGGTTTAGGTTTTATTTCTATTTTTAGTTTTAGGTTTAAATTTTAAATTTATTTTTTTTAGGTTTAGGTTTTTAGTTTTTATTTTAGGCTTATTTTTAGGTTTTATTTTTTAGTGTAGGCTTAGGTTTATTTTTAGTTTATTTTATTTTATTTAGTTTAAGGTTTAGGTTTAGTTTATTTTATGTTTAGGTTTAGGTTTTATTTATTTTAGTTCAGTTTATTTTAGTTTAAGTTTAGGTTAATTTAATTTTGTTTATTTTAGGTTTAGGTTTTCTTTTGTATTCATTTTTAGGTTTATTTTTTAGTTTAAGTTTTTTATTTAGTTTTTATTTTATTTTATATTTATATTATTTTATTTTCATTTGGGATTTATTTTATTTAGGTTTTATTCTTAGGTTTATTTTATTTTTTGTAGATTAGGTTTTATTAATTTTAGTTTAGTTTTATTTTATTTTATTTTATTTTGATTTAAGTTTAGGTTTATGGTTTAGGTTTTAGTTTAAGTTTTATTTTATCTTAAATTTAAGTTTTTTATTTAATTTATTTTTAATTTAGTTTAGGTTTAGGTTTCGTTTTAGGTTTAGGGGGTTTAGGGTTTAGGGTTTGGGGTCAGGGTTGGGGTTTAGAGAGGGTTTATGGTCAGGATTTTTTTGTATTTATATTTGGGAGGCTTAGTGGTTAGGTTATAGGGTTTAGAGGGTGGGTTGGTAGGGCTGGTTTAGTGTTCAAGTTTTTTTTAAATTAAACCAAACAGGTTTAGGTTTATTTAGTTTATTTAGTTTATTTTTTATTTGTATATTTAGGTTTTGTTTTTATTTTTATTTAGTTTAGTTAATTTATTTTAAGTTTACTTATTTATTTTTGTTTAGGTTTTTTTATTTTAGTTTTTATTTTTTTAGGTTTAGGTTTATGTTTATTTTTTAATTTATTTAATTTATTTAGGTTTACATTTTAATTTTTATTTTTAGGTTTAGGTTGAGGTTTTTATTTTATTTTTTTAGGTTTATGTTTTAGGTTTTTATTTTAGGTTTATTTTTATGTTTTATTTTTAGTTTATGTTTAGGTTTAGTTTTATTTTATTTTATTTTATTTAGTTTATGGTTTAGGTTTAGTTTATTTTTGGTTTAGGTTTAGGTTTATATTTTATTTATCTTAGTTTAGTTTATTTTAGTTTATGTTTTGGTTTATTTTATATTATTTATTTTAAGTTTAGGTGTTTCTTTTAGTTTAGGGTTTAGGTTTTATTTTTTATTTATTTTTAAGTTTTATTTTAGTTTTACTTTTAGGTTTAGGTTTTATTTAGTTATTATTTTATTATATTAGGTTTATTTTATTTTCTTTATAGTTAGTTTTATTTTTTAGTTTTATTTTATGATTTTATTAGTTTAGGTTTTATTTATTTTATTTTGTTTTAGTTTTATTTTTAAAGGTTTAGTTTAGGTTTAGGTTAACGACTTTAAGTTTTATTTTATTTCATTTTATATAATTTAGGTTTAGGTTTTAATTTGTTTTATTTTCAACATTATTTAGTTTAGTTTAGGTTTTGGTCTTAGGTTTGAAGATTTAGGGTTTAGGGTAGGAATGTAGCTTTTGTGTTTGGGTTTCAGTTAGCTTGGGGAATATGGATTAGGGTTTAGAGTTTTAGGGTTTAGGGTTTAGGGTTTAGGGTTTAGGGTGCAGGTTGTAAGGTAGGGTTTAGGGTTTAGGGTTAGCATTTATTATTTTTATTTATTTTATTATTTAATTTTTTTAAATTAAGTAAATTAGTTTAGGTTTACATAGTTTATTTTTTTATTTATTTTAGTTTATTTTATTTTTTATTTTCATTTAGGTTTATTTTATTTTATTATTTAGATTATGTTTTATTTTTTATTTTTAGGTTTAGGTTTAGGTTTTTATTTTATTTTTTTAGGTTTAGGTTTAGGTTTTTATTTTAGGTTTATTTTTAGGTTTTATTTTTTTTAGTTATGTTTTAGGTTTATCTTTAGTTTAGTTTATTTTATGTTGTTTATATTTAGGTTTGGGTTTAGTTTATTTTAGGTTTAGATTTAGGTTTTATTTATTTTAATTAACTTTATTTTAGGTTTATTTTATTTTATTTTAGGTTTAGCTTTTTCTTTTTTTTTTAGGGTTTAGGTTTTATTTTTTACTTATTTTTAGGTTTATTTATTATGTTTAGGTTTCTATTTAGTTTTTGTTTTATTTTATGTTAAGTTTATTTTATTTTTATTTTAACTTTAGTTTTTATTTTATTTAAGCCTTTTATTTTTTATTTTAGTTTAAATTTTTATTTATTTTATTTTAGTTTAGTTTTTATTATTTATTTTATTTTATTTTTAGGTTTAGGCTTAGGTTTAGGTTCAGGTTTTAGTTTATGATTTAGGCTTATTTTTAGGTTTTATTTTTTAGTGTAGGCTTAGGTTTATTTTTAGTTTATTTTATTTTATTTAGTTTAAGGTTTAGGTTTAGTTTATTTTATGTTTAGGTTTAGGTTTTTTTATTTTAGTTCAGTTTATTTTAGTTTAAGTTTAGGTTAATTTAATTTTGTTTATTTTAGGTTTAGGTTTTCTTTTGTATTCATTTTTAGGTTTATTTTTTAGTTTAAGTTTTTTATTTAGTTTTTATTTTATTTTATATTTATATTATTTTTATTTTTCATTTGGGATTTATTTTATTTAGGTTTTTTATTCTTAGGTTTATTTTATTTTTTTGGTGTAGATTAGGTTTTTATTAATTTTATTTTAGTTTAGTTTTTATTTTTTATTTTATTTTATTTTTTGATTTATGTTTAGGTTTATGTTTAGGTTTAGGTTTTAGTTTAAGTTTTTATTTTATTTTATTAAATTTAAGTTTTTTTTATTTAATTTATTTTTAGTCTTTATTTAGTTTAGGAGGGTTTTGTGGTTTAGGGTTTAGGGTGTGGTGGGTTTAGGTGGTTTATGATTTAGGGTTTGGGAGTTGTAGGAGGGTTTAGAGGGTTTATGGTTAGGATTTTTTTTGTATTTTTATATTTGGGATTTTGGGTTTAGGGTTTAGGGTTAAAGGGTTATAGGTTTAGGGTTTAGGTTTAGGGTTTAGGAGTTAAGGTTTAGGGCTTAAGGTTTAGTGTTCAAGTTTTTTTTTTTAAATTAAGTAAACCAGTAGGTTTAGGTTTATTTAGTTTATTTAGTTTATTTTTTATTTGTATATTTAGGTTTTGTTTTTATTTTTATTTAGTTTAGTTAATTTTTTAAGTTTACTTATTTATTTTGTTTAGGTTTTATTTTAGTTTTATTTTTTTAGGTTTAGGTTTATGTTTTTTAATTTATTTAATTTATTTAGGTTTACATTTTAATTTTTATTTTTAGGTTTAGGTTGAGGTTTTTATTTTATTTTTTTTAGGTTTATGTTTTAGGTTTTTATTTTAGGTTTATTTTTATGTTTTATTTTTTTAGTTTATGTTTAGGTTTAGTTTTATTTTATTATATTTTATTTAGTTTATGGTTTAGGTTTAGTTTATTTTTTGTTTAGGTTTAGGTTTATATTTTATTTATCTTAGTTTAGTTTATTTTAGTTTATGTTTTGGTTTATTTTATATTATTTATTTTAAGTTTAGGTGTTTCTTTTAGTTTAGGGTTTAGGTTTTATTTTTTATTTATTTTTAAGTTTTATTTTTAGTTTTACTTTTTAGGTTTAGGTTTTTATTTAGTTATTATTTTATATTATATTAGGTTTATTTTATTTTTCTTTTATAGTTAGTTTTTATTTTTTTAGTTTTTTATTTTTATGTTTATTTTATTTTCAGTGTAGTTTAGGTTTTTATTTATTTTATTTTGTTTTAGTTTTTTTATTTTTAATTTCTAGGTTTAGTTTTAGGTTTAGGTTAACGTTTACTTTAAGTTTTTATTTTATTTCATTTTTTATATAATTTAGGTTTAGGTTTTTTAATTTGTTTTATTTTTCAATATTATTTAGTTTAGGTTTAGGTTTTTGGTTTTAGGTTTTGAAGATTTAGGGTTTAGGGTTTAGGAATGTAGCTTTTTGTGTTTTGGGTTTTCAGTTTAGGGTTTAGCTTTAGGGAATATGGATTAGGGTTTAGAGTTTTAGGGTTTAGGGTTTAGGGTTTAGGGTTTAGGGTTGTAGGTTCAGGGTTTAAGGTTTAGGGTTTAGGGTTTAGGGTTAGCATTTTTTTATTATTATTTATTTATTTTATTATTTAATTTTTTTAAATTAAGTAAACTCGTAGGTTTAGGTTTACATAGTTTATTTTTTATTTATTTTAGTTTATTTTATTTTTTATTTTCATTTAGGTTTATTTTTATTTTATTATTTAGGATTATGTTTTATTTTTTATTTTTAGGTTTAGGTTTAGGTTTTTATTTTATCTTTTTAGGATTAGGTTTTAGGTTTTTATTTTAGGTTTATTTTTAGGTTTTATTTTTTAGTTATGTTTTAGGTTTTTTTAGTTTAGTTTATTTTATTTTGTTTAGATTTAGGTTTGGGTTTAGTTTATTTCAGGTTTAGGTTTAGGTTTTATTTATTTTAATTAACTTTATTTTTAGGTTTATTTTATTTTTATTTTAGGTTTAGCTTTTTCTTTTTTTTTTAGGGTTTAGGTTTTATTTTTTACTTATTTTTAGGTTTATTTATTATGTTTAGGTTTCTATTTAGTTTTTGTTTTATTTTATATTAAGTTTATTTTATTTTTATTTTAAGTTTAGTTTTTATTTTATTTAAGCCTTTTATTTTTTATTTTAGTTTAAATTTTTATTTATTTTATTTTAGTTTAGTTTTTATTATTTATTTTATTTTATTTTTAGGCTTTAGGTTTAGGTTTAGGTTTAGTTTATGTTTTATTTTATTTTATTTTTTTAAATTTATTTTAGTTTAGGCTTTTCAAAAATTATTTTTTTTAAGTTTTTAGTTTAGGTTTAGGTTTTAATGTTAGGTGGATTTAGGGTTTAGGTGGTAGGGTTTAGGGTTTAGGATGGGTTTAGGGTTTAGGGGTTTAAGTTTTGTGGTCAGGGTGGTATAGGGTTTAGGGTTTTGGATTTTTAGAGTTTAGGGTTTAGGTTTTAGGTTTAGGGTTTAGGTTTTAGTTATGGGTTTAGGGTTTTTGGTTCTTTTTTTATTTTTTTAATTTTATTTTTTAAGAGAGAACAAATTCAGATTCAACATTTCTTCTTTTTAATTTCATCAACCAAGTATCACACCAAGTTTTCTGAGACATAAGTGACGACATAGATAAAAAATGAGCATGCATATCCACCTGCCCCTCAGATCCCCCACCATTGCTCCTCCCATCTCCATAACCACCACTCCTCCATCCACCATGTCCATATCCACTAGAAACTCCAGATCTCCCACCACCACTACGATAACTACCACCTTCGCATTCACCTCCACTGCCAGATCTAGATTGAGCCTGGTTGATGGCGATGTTGCTACCATCAAGGTTCTGCACATTCTTAGGGTTTAGGTTTAGGTTTATTAGGTTTTACAGTTTAGGATTATTTTTTAATTTATTTAATTACTTTAGGTTTAGGTTTAGGGTTTAGGGTTTAGGGTTTTAGGGTTTATTCTTTTAAGGTTTAGGATTTAGAGTTTTTTAGGATGTAGGGTTTAGGGTTTAGGGTTGAAGGTTTAGGGTTGTAGGTTTAGGGTTTATGATTTAGGATTTAAGGATTTTTTTTAAGTTACGTAAACCAGTAGGTTTAGGTTTATTTAGTATATTTAGCTTAATTTTTATTTATTTTAGTTTACTTTATTTTTTATTTTTATTTAGGTTAATTTTTTTTAAAATTTAGTTTAGTTTATTTATTTTTTATTTATTTATTTTAGTTTAAGCTTTTTATTTTACTTTATTTTTTATGTTTAGGTTTATTTTTAAGTTAAGTTTAATTTTTATTATATTTTTTATTTTAGGTTTAATTTTTTTTTTATTTTTAGGTATAGGTTTTTTTTATTTTTTAGGTTTACGTTTTAAGTTTTTATTTTAGGTTTATTTTTAGGTTTTATTTTTTAGTTTAGGTTTATGTTTAATTTTTCTTTATTTTATTTTATTTAGTTTAGGTTTAGGTTTATTTTATTTTGTTTATTTCGTTTTTATTTTAGATTTGGGTTTCTTTTTTAGTTTAGGGTTTAGGTTTTATTTTTTCTTTATTTTAAGGTTTATTTTTAAGGTTTTAGGTATTTATTTAGTTTTTAAATTATTTTCTTTTAGGTTTATTTATTTTTCTTTTAAATTAAGTAAACTAGTAGGTTTAGGTTTATTTAGTATATTTTTATTTATTTTAGTTTACTTTATTTTTTTTTTATTTAGGTTTATTTTTTTATTTAGTTTAGTTTATTTATTTTAGTTTAGGTTTTTCATTTTAGTTTATTTTATTTTATTTAGTTTAGGGTTTATGCTTATTTTTTAGTTGAGTTTTATTTTCATTTTATTTTTTTAGGTTTAGGTTTTATATTTTATTTTTAGGTTTTATTTTAAGTTAAGATTTAGGTTTATTTTTAGTTTATTTTGTTTTATTTAGTTTAGGTTTAGTTTATTTTAGGGTTATGTTTATGTTTTATTTAATTTAGTTTAGTTTATTTTATTTTTGGTTTAGGTTTATTTTATTTTGTTTATTTTTTTATTTTAGGTTTAAGTTTATTTTTAGTTTAGGGTTTAGGTTTTATTATTTATTTCTTTTTGGGTTTATTTTTTAGGTTTAGGTTTTATATTTTTTTATTTTTTATTATTATATGTTTATTTTATTTTTATTTTACGTTTAGTTTTTATTTTATTTAGGTTTTTTATTCTTAGGTTTAATTTATTTTTTAGTTTAGTTTAGGTTTTTATTTATTTTATTTTATTTTTAGGTTTAGGTTTAAGTTTTAGTTTAGGTTTTATTTTATTTTATTTTGTTTAAGTTATGTTTATTTATATAATTTAGTTTTAGGTTTTATTTGGTTTAGGTCAGTTTACATTTTAGGGTTTGCTTGGTTTGCTCAATTTAGGGCTTTAGGGAGGGTCGTTTTGGGTTTATTGTTAGTGTTTTGAGTTTAGGGTTTAGGGTTTAGTGTTTAAACTTTAGGGTTTATGGTTTTTAGGGTTTAGGGTTTAGGGTTTAGTGTTAGTTTTGGGTTAAGGGACTGCTTAGGGTTTAGAGTTTAGTGGTTTGGAGCTTTAGGGTTAAGAGTTGAGGGTTTAGGATTTAGGGTTGGTTGGGTTTAAGGTTTAGGATTGGGATGCAGCTTAGTTTAGGTTTAGTGGTTTAGGTCAGGGTTGTTTTAGGATTTAGGGTTTTTACAAATTAAAACCCGCAGGTTTAGGTTTATTTTAGTTTATTTTTTATTTATTTTAGTTTATTTTATTTTTACTTTTATTTAGGTTTATTTTTATTTTATTTAGTTTAGATTAATTTTTAGTTTAAGTTTTATTTTGGTTTATTTTCCAGGTTTAGGTTTAGGTTTATGTTTATTTTTTAGTTTAGTTTTATTTTTATTTAATTTTTTAGGTTTGGGTTTTATTTTTTATTTTTATGTTTAGGTTTAGGTTTTTAATTTATTTTTTTAGGTTTAAGTTTTAGGTTATTATTTTAGGTTTTATTTTTTAGTTTAGGTTTAGGTTTATTTTTAGTTTATTTTATTTTATTTAGGGTTTAGGTTTAGGTTTAATTTATTTTAAGTTTAGGTTTAGGTTTTATTTATTTTAGTTTAGCGTATTTTAGTTTAGGTTTAGGTTTATTTTATTTTATTTATTTTAGGTTAAGGTTTTGTTCTTTAGTTTAGGGTTTAGGTTTTATTTTTTATTTATCTTTCAGTTTTATTTTTAGGTTTATTTTTTAGGTTTAGGTTTTTATTTAGTTTTTATTTTATTATATTTTAGGTTACTTTTTTTATTTTACATTTGAGTTTTATTTATTTAGGTTTATTTTATTTTCTTAGTTTAGTTTGGGTTTAGATTTATTTTATTTTAGTTTAATTTTTATTTTTTTATTTTAGGTTTAGGTTTAGGTTTAAGTTTAGGTTTTATTTTATTTGTATTTTATTTTATATAGGTGGGTTTTAAAGTTTATTTAGAGTTAGTTTTTTAGGTTTTAGGTTGGGTTTAGTTTAGTGAGGATTGTAGTCAGGGTTTAGGGTTTAGGGTTTAGGGTTTATGGTTTAGGATTTAGGATTTAGGGTTCAGAGTTTAGGGTTTTTTGGTTTAGGGTTTAGGGTTTCGGGTTTAGCATTTAAGGTTTAGGGTTTAAGGTTTAAAGTTTAGGGTTTAGGGTTAGGGTTTATTTATTTATTATTTATTTGATTTTATTTAGGGTTTAAGGTTTATGGTTTAAGGTTTTTTAGGTTATAGGGTATAGGGTTTACGGTTAAGGGTTGTTAGTTTAGGGTTTAGGGTTTAGGAATAGATTTAGGGTTTGGGTTCTAGGGTTTAGGGTTTAGGATTTAGTTTTCGGGATTTTTTTTTTAAAATTAAGTAAACTAGAAGGTTTAGGTTAATTTATATAATTTAGTTAATTTTGTATTTATTTTAGTTTATTTTATTTTTATTTTTATTTTGTTTAGTTTATTTATTTTTGGTTTATTTATTTTAGTTTAGGTTTTTCATTTTAGTTCATTTTTTTGGTTTAGGTTTAGGTTTAAGTTTAATTTTTAGTTTAACTTTATTTTTGTTTTATTTTTATTTTTATGTTTAAGTTTTATCTTTTATTTTTAGGTTTAGGTATAGATTTTTATTTTATTTTCTTTGGTTTTTATTTGAGGTTTATTTTTAGGCTTAATTTTTTAGTTAAGGTTTAGGTTTATTTTTTATTTATTTTATTTTATTTAGTTTAGGGTTTAAGTTTAGTTTATTTTGGGTTTAGGTTTATGTTTTATTTATTTTAGTTTAGTTTATTTTAGTTTAGGTTTAGGTTTATTTTATTTATTTTTATTTTTTTTAGTTTAGGGTTTAGGTTTTATCTTTTATTTATTTCTATGTTTTATTTTTAGGTTTATTTTTTAGGTTTAGGTTTTAATTTAGTTTTTATTTTAATTTATTTTAGGTTTATTTTATTTTTATTTTATGTTTAGTTCTTATTTTTTTTTTAGGTTTATTTTATTTTTTTAGTTTAGTTTAGTTTTTATTTATTTTATTTTAATTTAGTTTTATTTATTATTTTATTTATTATTTTATCTCAGTTTTACGTTTAGGTTTAGGTTTTAGATTAAGTTTTTATTTTATTTTATTTTATTTATTTAAATTAAGTTTAGGTTTAGGTTTATTTATTTATTTTGTTTGTAGGTTTTAATTAGTTTAGGTTTATGTTTTTAAGTATTTAGGGTTTATGGTTTAGTGTTTATGGTTTATGGTTTAGGGTTTAGGGTTTAAGATTATAAGTTTTAGGGTTTAGGGTTTAAGGTTTAGGATTTTTAGTGTTTAGGGTTTAGGAGTTAGGGTTTAGGTTTAGGGTGGGGAGTGATTAAGGTTTAGGATTTAGGGTTTAGTTTAGGGTTTAGGGTTTTAGGTTTAGGGTTTAGGGTTTATGATTTTGGGGTGGGTTTAGGGTTTAGGGTTTAGTTTAGGGTTTATATGTTTAGGGTTCATGGTGGTTTAGGGTTTAGGGTTTAAAAAAAGAAAACCCCAAGTTTATTTAGTTTATTTTATATTTTATTTAAGTTTATTTTTTTGGTTTAGATTTTTTTTAGTTTTTATTTAATTTTTTTTATTTTACATTTAGGTTTTATTTTATTAAGGTATTTTGTTTTTAGGTTTATTTTATTTTTTAAATTTAGTTTATGTTTTTATTTATTTTATTTTAATTAAATTTTTTATTTTCAATTTTATTTTATTTTTATTATTTTATTTAGGTTTAGGTTTATTTATTTATTTTATTTTTAGGTATTATTTAGTTTAGGTTTAAGTTTTTAGCTTTTTAAGGTTTAGGGTTTGGGATTTGGGTTTAGGGTTTGAGGTTTAGGGTTTAGGGTTTGGTGTTTAGGATTTAGGGTTTAGGGTTTAGGTTTAAGGTTTTATTTTTTATCTTTTTATATTTTTTTATTTTTTATTTTTATTTTTAATTAAGTAAAGTGATAGGTTTAGGTTTATTTTGTTTATTTTTTTTATTTATCTTAGTTTAATTTTTTTTATTTTTGTTTAAGTTTATTTTTATTTTTATTTTGTTTAATTTATTTATTTTAGGTTTATTTATTTTAGTTTAGGTTTTTTATTTTATTTTATCTTTTATTTATTTTATGTTTTATTTGTATGATTATTTTTTTAGGTTTAGATTTTAGTTTTATTTTATTTTATGTTAGGTATATTTTATTTTTATTTTAGGTTTAGTTCTTATTTTATTTAGGTTATTTATTTTTTAGTTTAGTTTAGGTTTATTTTTTTTAGTTTAGTTTTTATTATTTATTTTATTTTCTTTTTAGGTTTAGGTTCAGGTTTAGGATTAGTTTTTAATTTTAGTTTTTATTTTGTTTTATTTTATTTTAGGTTTGTTTATTTATTTTATTTTTAAGTTTTATTTAGTTTAGGTTTATATTTTTAGCTTTTTAGGGTTTATGGTTAAGGCTTAGTTTAGGGTTTAGGATTTAGTGTTTAAGGTTTGGGTTTTAGGGTTTAGGGTCTAAGGGTTTTTTTTTTAGTTTAGGATTTAGGGTTTAGGGTTTAGGCATTTTAGGGTTTAGGGTTTAGGGTTTAGGGTTTAGGGTTCAAATTTTAGTTTAGGGTTTAGGGTTTTTGGTATTTTTTAATAGAGAACAAATTCATATTCAATATTTATTCTTTTTTATTTCATCAACCAAATAACACACCAAGTTTTCTAAGATACAAGCGACGACATAGACCAAAAATGAGCGCACAATGAGCAAATCAAAATCCCTAAATAACTAGAACTGTCTCTACTGTAAAGACACAGTTCTATAAGTAGCAGATCGAATCGACCGTTCTTTAATTTCTCTAGTTCCCATCAGAACCACCCTGGCCTCTCGAGTTGCGGGATCCACCATCATATCCAAGATCTCTCCTCCTCCAACACTTGTAACCTTCTCCTCCTCCTCCATAACCCCCCACGCCTCCAACCACCACCTCCATATCCATCAAGACCTCCGGATCCCCACCACCACTATGATAATCGCCGGCCACTAGATTGGGACTGAGGCACGGTTGATGGTGATGTTCTTTCCATCAAGGTTCTGCCCATTCTTAGGGTTTAGGTTTAGGTTTAGGTTTATTAGGTTTTAGGGTTTAAGTTTATTTTTTAATTTATTTAGTTACTTTAGGTTTAGGTTTAGGGTTAGGGGTTTAGGGTTTAGGGTTTAGGGGTTTTGTTTCAGGTTTAGGGTTAGGTTTAGGGTTCGGGGTTTAGGGTTTAGGGTCTAGGGTTTTAGGGTTTACGCTTTTAGGGTTTAGGGTTAGGGTTTATGGTTTAGGGTTTAGGGTTTACGATTGTAGGTTTAGGCTTTAGGATATAGGGTTATGGTTTTATTTTTAAATTATGTAAACTAGTAGGTTTAGGATTATTTAGTTTATTTTTTATTTTTATTTAGATTTATTTTTTATTTTTGTTTAGTTGAGTTTATTTATTTTAAGATTATTTATTTTTGTTTAGGTTTTTATTTTATTTTATTTTTTAGGTTTAAGTTTTGGTTTTTGGTATATTTTTAGTTGAGTTTTATTTTTGTTTTATTTTTTAGATTTAGGTTTTATTTTTTATTTTTAGGACCATGTTTAGGTTTTTATTAATTTTTTTTAGGATTAGGTTTTAGGTTTTTATTTTGGATTTATTTTTATGTTTTATTTCTCAGTTTACGTTTATGTTTACTTTTAGTTTATTTTATTTTATTTTGTTTAGGTTTAGGTTTAGGTGTAGGTTTTATTTATTTTAGTTTAGTTTATTTTAGTTTAGGTTTACATTTATTTTATTTTATTTATTTTATTTTTATTTTAGGTTTAGTCTTTTTATTTTCGAGTTTAGGTTTTATTTTTTAGGTTTAGTTTTTTATTTAGTTTTTATTTTATTTTATTTTAAGTTTATTTTATGTTTAGCAATTATTTTATTTTGGTTTTTTATTCTTAGGTTTATTTTTTATTTTTTTATTTACTTTAAGTTGCTATTTATTTATTTTAGTTTATTTTTATTAGTTTATTTTATTTTATTTTTAGGTTTAGGTTTAGGTTCAAGTTTAGGTTTTTATTTTATTTTATTTTTTATTTTATTTAGGTTTAGGTTTTTTTTATATATTTTACTTTTAGTTTTTATTTAGTTTAGGTTTAGATTTTTTGATTTTTAGGGTTTAGGGTTTAGGGCTTAGGGTTTAAGGTTTAGGGTTTTAGTGTTTAGTGTTTAGGGTTAGGGTTTAAGGTTTAGGGTTTAGGGTTTTGTGTTTAGTCTTTAGGGTTTAGGGTTTAGGGTTTAGGGTTTATGGTTAGCTTAGGGTTTAGGGTATTTTTTTAATTAAGTAAATGTGTATGTTTAGGTTTACGTAGTTTATTTTATATTTATTTTATTTTATTTTAGTTTATTTTATTTTTATTTGTTTCTATGTTTATTTTATAGTTTTATTTATTTTTATTTTTTTCATTTTATTTTGTTTAGTTTATTTATTTTAGGTTTATTTATTTTAGTGAATTTTTTAGCTTTAAGTTTAGGTTTAGGTTTATTTTTTAGTTGAGTTTTATTTTTATTTTATTCTTTAAGTTTAGGTTTTATTTTTTATTTTTTAGTTTAGGTTTAGGTTTTTATTTTATTTTTTTAGGTTTAGGTTTTAGGTTATTATTTTAGTTTAATTTTTTTGTTTTATTATCTAGTTTAGGTTTTGGTTTATTTTTAGTTTATTTTATTTTATTTAGTTTAGGTTTAGATTTATTTTATATTAGGTTTTGTTTTTTTTTAGTTTAAGGTTTAGGTTTTATTTTTTATTTTTTAGGTTTAAGTTTTTATTTAGTTTTTATTTTATTTTCTTTTAGGTTTTTTTAAATTTTATTTTAGGTTTAATTTTTTTTAGAGTTTAGTTATTATTTTTTATTTATTTTCATGCTTTACTTTTAGGTTTATTATTTAGGTTTAGGTTTTTATTTAGTTTTTAATTTACTTTATTTTAGGTTTATTTTATTTTTATTTTAAGTTTAGTTTTTATTTTATTTAGGTTTTTTATTTTTTAGTTTAGTTTAGGTATTTATTTATTTTATTTTATTTTAGTTTATATTTTTATTTTATTTTCTTTTTAAGTTTCGGTTTAGGTTTTAGTTTATGTTTTTCTTTTCTTTTATTATTTTATTTTGGTTTAGATTTTTTATTTATATTATTTTTACGTTTTATTTAGTTTAGGTTCAGGTTTTTAGCTTTTTAGGGTTTAGGGTTTAGGGTTTAAGGTTTAAGGTTAGTTTAGGGTTTAAGGTTTGGGGTTTAGGGTTTAGGTTTTAAAGTTTAGGGTTTTGGGTTTAGGATTTAAGGTTTAGGGTTTAGGGTTCATGTTTTAGTTTAGGGTCTAGGGTCTTTGTTTTTTTTTTAAAATAGAGAACAAATTCAGATTCAACATTCCTTCTTTTATTTATTTAGTTATTTAGTTTATCTTATTTTATTTTTATTTAATTTATTTTTTTATTCTAAATTTATTTATTTTAGTTTAGGTTTTTTATTTTAGTTTATTTTTTAGGTTTAGGTTTAGGTTTAGTTTATATTTAAGTTGAGCTTTATTTTTATTTTATTTTTTAGGTTTAAGTTTTATATTTTATTTATAAGTTAAGGTTTAGTTATTTATTTTATTTTTTTAGGTTTAAGTTTTAGGTTTTTATTTTAGGTTTATTTTTAGGTTGTATTTTCTAGTTTAGGTTTAGGTTTATTTTTAGTTTATTTATTTTATTTAGTTTAGGGTTTAGGTTTAGTTTATTTTAGGTTTAGGTTTAGGTTTTATTTTATTTTAGTTTAGGTTTAGGTTTTTTCTTTTTGTTTAGGTTTTATTTTTTATTTAATTTTAAGTTTATTTTGAGGTTTATTTTTTTAGGTTTAGGTTTTTATTTAGTTTTTATTTTATTTTATTTTAGGTTTATTTTAATTTTAAATTACATTTAGTTTTTATTATATTTAGGTTTTTATTCTTAGGTTTATTTTATTTATTTATTTAGATTAGGTTTTTATTTATTTTATTTTAGTTTATTTTTATTAGTTTATTTTATTTTATTTTTAGGTTTAGGTTTTAGTTTAGGTTTTTATTTTATTTTGTTTTTTATTTTATTTAGGTTTAGGCTTATTTATTTATTTAATTTTTAGGTTTTATTTAGTTTAGGTTTAGGTTTTATGGTTTTTAGGGTTTAAGGCTAAGGGTTTAGGGTTTAGGATTTAGGGTTTAGTGTTTAAGCTTTAGGGTTTAGGGTTTTTAAGATTTAGGGTTTAGGGTTAGCTTAAGGTTTTGGTTAGTTAAGTTTAAGGTTTCTTTGGGTTTTAGGTTTTAGTGTTTAGGGTTTAGAGATTTAGGTTTAGGGTTTTAGGGTTTAGGTTTGGTTTAGGTTTAGGGTTTAGGGTTAGGTTAGGTTTAGGGTTTAGGATTTAGGGTTTAGGGTTTAGGGTTTGGGGTTAGTTTAGGGTTTAAGATTTTGAGTTTTTTAGGGTTTAAGGTTTAGGGTTTAGGGTTTAGGGTTTAGGGTTTAGGTGCAGGGTTTTAGGGTTTAGGGTTTAGGGTTTACGGTTTAGGGTTTAGTTTTCAATTTTAGGGTTTAGAGTTTAGGGTTAATTACATCTTAGGAAATGAAATTTCTTAAGAATACTCTCGATTAAAGTTGGCAATTATCATCTCCAAAGATTTTAAGGTTAGACTATCAAAGGATTGGTTGTATTTGGAAAATCAATTGGGAAAGTTTAAGGAGAATACTTATTTTTGGAATCCAAAGAAAATAAGTATGAAATGCTCATGAAACTAGGAAGCCTATTGAGCATTCCAATCTATCCTATGGTTAGGCTTTATAATTTTGAAGTTGATGAGATTTATATGTTTTGAGTTGAAATTTAATTAGATTACTTGAGGTTATAATCCACCAACACAAGGTTGTGGGAATGCCTAAGAGGTGATGATTTATGCTTGTAGCCTGAAGGAAATAGCTAACTTGGCTCCTAAATCTAGGGAGCTTTAGTATGAGCTAAATCATGGCCTGATGACATAAGGGTTTACCTCCATAAGAGAGAATAAATTGTCCTGCTTCTGGACTTATAATTGCCTAGAGTGGCCATCAGGTATCTCCTCCTACGATTTTAAAACCATGTAGTCTGGCCTTATGAATTGCAAGATAGCTAGGGTAGTTATTTAATTGAAAAGAAATTAAAGTCTTAAACATACTCTCTAAGAGATTAGAGCATGAGTGGTATGAGCATATGACTTAATTTATAGATGCAAAACTTTTCAATTTTTTTCATTTTAGACACATTATTTTGATAGAGGCTTTAGAATTTCTTATGCCTAAATGCATGATGAAATATGTTATGTGTTAGATCAGCTAGAAGATGGTGTTCTCCACCATAAGAGATGCCCTCATAGGTCAAACATTCTTTTATCATGCAAGTATAGAGATCCTTCATGTTCAAGAGTGAAAGAATATGCATGGATGATGTGTAACATACAACCATACAGCTAAGAGGTTGCTAAATCTTTTAATTATCTTATTTATGTCTTAGGATTTATGATGAGATTATGAGTTGTTTAAAATTTAATTATGCGTGATTAGTTGGGTAGAAAAGTTATTTTTATCCTAAGAGCCTAATCATATCCAAGCCACACATTAAAGCATCAATCATTTAAGAAACTATGAAAAGCATTCGGTCCTAATGCACAATAGAAACATAACATCAAATAATTATGTAAATTATCATGAAAGAATAAAAGGCCGGTGTGATCGGGTACCGAGCTCTACCCTTATACAACCTAGAATTTGAAAGAATAATTATAATTGTATTAAATGCGATGGGGGTCTTCTTTCATCATATCTCTATTTTTGATTTGGTTCATTTTTTTATTTGGATGGTGCTTGCTTCAAAGGCATCATAGAGCACCCCAAGACAAAGCCTTCTAGCCACTGCTCATCCTAATCTTTTAGAGCACTAATCTTAATTCCTATTATAAAAATTACATTTATGTGGGAAAAGTAAATCTAAGTAAACCTACAAAATAGTGGTTAGCTAAATATACATATAATCCCAAGTAGTTGTATTTATAATTTTGACTTAGCACCCTACACATGGGTAACTAAGCCCACCTATCATAACTTGGATTATGCTTAAAGATTTAAGCAAACTGCATAAAGAGCATTCACATTTATTTTTAATCATCCCTTAAGCATAATCCCCTATAAAAATATGATTAGGCTAATATTGGCTTAACATTCAGTCTACGAAGCATACACCCTAACATCCAATTTAAAATAAAACATCATAAAACAAAATATACATCACATCATTCACTGTCCTAACTTAGAGCTAGAAATGATGACTTAATTCTAATGAGTGTATTAAGGCTTCTGTGGTAAGTCTTGTTAGGCATTAGTGTTGTATTTTTGAAGTGTAGAAGGATTCAATTTAACATGAAAGGTTGATTTCACCTGAAGTAGTTTAATTGATTAGTTGCAATCAATTTTATATTTTGATTTGACCTAATTTGGTCTTTTAGGTCAATTTGGGTCAACTTGGGTCACGATGGCCAATTGGGATTGGTTTGACTCAATTAAAGGTCAAGTCATTCAAATATTGATTTTGATTTGGTATGAATCATTGGTTTCAAGGGATTTTGCTTAAGTTGCAATTTGGCTAGTTTAGGTTTATATGGGTTAAGGGGTTGACTTGGTCAAATGACTAGGTTTACTTGGTTTGACCTAATTTTTGATAATTGATCAACCTAGGGTGATCAATAATCATGATGGGAGGTTTTGATCGGCTTGGTTCAATCCAATTTGGGTAGGATTAGAACTTGACTCAAATAGGTCAAATTGGCCACTTTTTGTCAAGTGGACCAATTGGGTTTAGTTGGCTTAATTTTTGGTTGAGTTTGATTTAGTTGAGTTTATATATGGATTTAGGATTGATATATAAATTCAATTGCAATTGGCTTGGGTTCAAATGGGTTTTGGTTCATTTGAACATTTCATGTCAAAAGAGTTAAGTTGGCTTTGACTTGGGTTGATTTTGGTTTGGCTTGATGATTGTAGATTTCATTTATATTTGTGAATATGATTGAAGGTATGATTGATTCATGAGAAAATCAATTAAATTTTGGTTTTGGAATGAAGGAATTTGGCTGAGTCCATAGAGTCAGGTCATGTGGATTAGGTTTAGATTTTGATTTAGTTTGATTTAGTTTTGATGATTTAAATATATATTTCATTTAAATTTGTGAAGATGATTGAAAATATGATTGATTTATGAGAAAATCAATTGAGTTTGACTTGATTTGGATTAATATTTGCCTTAGTCCATGGGATAGGTCATATGGATTAGGAAGGGTTTTGATTTAATTTGATTTAATTTCATTTAGTTTTGATTATTTGAATGTAGATTTGATTTATATTTAGGAAGTTGATCAAAGATATAAATTGTTTATGACAAAATCAATTGATTTTTGATTGATTTGAATTAAGATTTGGCTAAGTCCATGGGATAGGTCATATCACTTAGGTAGGATTTCAAGTTTGGATTTGATCATGGGCTTCATTCATTTGGTTTTGGAATTTAGGTTTAGATTTAGATTTGAATTTCATGTTTGAATTGAGCTTCAGGTTTGTTTGAGAAGGTGAACATGGATTGGATTTGGGTTGTAAGGTAGGCAGATTATCTTAATCCATAAGGCATAACCTAATCCTAAGGTTAACCCTTCTAAGTTTCTAGGCTTAGGTTAATTGTTTACCTAATTGTTAGAAGTGTCTTATGACTAGGAAGGTCTTAGTGTCTAGAAGACTCCTAAGTCTAATATGGGAAGATTGAATCTGTACTACAAAAGTGAGGTCAATAGGCCTTAGGCTCAATAATGTTACCCTTGGAGATAGATGATGGGAAGACCGAAGCTAAGTTTGACATTATAGACTCAGATATTTCTTTCAACACTTTGCTTGGGAGACCATGAATACATGAGAACAACATAGTTCCATCCTCTCTACATCAATGTATGAAGTTTGTGAGAAGTGGGATTGTCTACTGTGTCAAAGGAGATCTCAAGCCATTTATAGTTCATGAGGTCAGCATATATAAGGATGCGGCTTACTACCTCCCTCAAAATCAACAAGTCTATTCTCTTGGCCAAAGTTTAAAATAAAAAAAAAGAAAAAAAAGAAAAGAAAAAGAAAAGAAAAGAAAAAAAAATGAAAAGAAAAAGAAAATAAAATGGAGCAAAAATAAACTTGGAGGAGGAAGTGAAGCCTGACATTTGATTCCACCCATAGTTTGTTACTCCATTTGAATATATGGGTAGGATGACTTGACCTCCACCAGATAGAGGAAGAGGGTAGTTTAGAGGCAGTCCTTGGGGTGGAAAACCTCCTTACTGGTCACTCAATAGAATATATGTCCCAGCTAGCAGGAGTACACCTGCTATCCATATAGACTTATAATATAGTCCATAGGTTGAGTCTTATATGGTTAGCACACCAGCCAACTCTTCTCAACAGTAGATTCCCTAGTAGGTGACACTTGAGCTAGATGGTGATGAAGATCAGGCTCTAACAGTTAAATATTAGCATAAGTGTATCCAAGTCTATATGTGAAATAGTTAGACATCAGTTGGGAACCATAGCTCTAACCCCATGTTCCTCTCAAAAAGCTAAGGATTTGGTAGTTAAGGAAGCCCCTAAGTCATCCGCAGGTGTGAAGACTCATAAGTTCTTTCTGGGAGGATCATCCTCAAGTCAAGAAGTTGATGTAGAACTTGAGGATGATTCATATAAAGAAATAATAGAATTACCTTTTGATTAGTACTTGCCTTGTTTTCATAATTTGGCAAAGAAAAGGTTAATCCCACATACTTGGTCAAAGCACTAGTCAGACTACTTGAAAAGAATATCGAAGAACAAATGAAAAAGCTCTTAATCAAGATCGACACTAGGATTCAATATAGTGGGTCCAATCGATGATGACGATTACTGCTTAGTCATTACCAATCATTCAGAATCTGATAGGTTCTTTTCAAATCACATTAACTCAAATGAGGAGCTATGCTTAGAAACATTAGATGATCTAGATGATTTTGAAGTCAAATATGCACCACTAGAGTTTGAAGAAGAGATCAAGTCAACCATTGACGAGCTCAAGGAAATCAACTTAGAACAAGATCCACTACATACATCAGTTCTTTGTTGAATGAAAGAAACCAATGACTTAGTTAAGCTATTGAGTTCTAGGACTACTTTGCATGGAGTTATGAAGAGATGCCTGGATTGGCTCTTGATGTAGTGATCCATAAACTAGGAATAGAGCCTATTGCTAACCCTATCAAGCAAGCTCCTAGACGCATGCGATTAGACATAGAACAACAAGTCATTTATGATGTCAAGAAATAAAATGATGCTGGCTTCATCCGGGAAGAAAAATACCCTATCCGGTAAGCCAGTGTCATCCAGCTAAGAAAAAGAATGGTCAAATTCACATATGCGTCAATTTTAGGGATTTAAATAAGGCACGTCCAAAAGAAGAATTTCCACTACCAATCCCGGAGCTGATGGTGGATATTGCCTCATCTCATGCAGTCTTCTCTTACATGGATGGCTCATCTGGATATAACCAAATAAAGATGGCCCCTGAATATGAAAGAAACACTAGTTTTAGAACCCTTGCTCAAAATCTATTACTATAAGGTCATGTCTTTAAAAGTGTCGGTGCTACATACCAGTGGGCTATGACTTGAATCTTCAATGAACTCATTCACCAACAAGTCAAGTGTTATGTCGATGATCTCGTGGTCAAAAGTAGAGAAAAGAAAGACCATCCCTTTGACTTGAGAGTATTTTTCAAATAGTTAAGATAATTTAGCATCAAAATGAACCCTCTGAAGTGTGCATTTGAAGTAGCTTCAAGGAAATTCCTTGGGTTTGTTTTCTGACACCAGGGAATTGAAATCGATCAGGAGAATATCAAGGTGATATTAGAAATGCCACACCCTAAAAGTTTAACTCAATGCAAATCATTCCAAGGGCAGGTGGCATATCTAAGATGCATTATATCCAACTTATCAAGAAGATGACAACCATTCTCAGCACTTGTCAAAAAAGATGCCAAGTTTAAGTGGTATGACAAGTGTGAGCATGCTTTCAAAGACATCAAGCATTACCTGATGGTGCCACCGATTATAGTAGCCCTATCCCGGGCAAGCCGCTCATACTTTACACTACTGCATAAAAGCTAAAAATAATCTTAAACCTAAAAAACTAAAATAAAAACCTAAACCTAAACCTAAAAATAAAAAATAAAACATAAACTTAAAAAATAAAAAAATATAAAACTAAACTAAAAAATAAACCTAAACCTATAAAATAAACTAAAATGAAAAACCTAAAATAAAATAAATAAACATAAAATAAATAAACTAAATAAAAATAAAAATAAAAAAAAAAAAATAAAATATAAAATAAACAAATAAATAAAATAAAAAACTAACTAAACCTAAACTGTTTACTTAATTTTTTAAAAACCCTAAAATAAAAACCCTAAACCCTAAACCCTAAAACCTAAACTTTAAACCCTAAATCCTAAATGCTTCTAAAGCCATAAATAAACCTATGTAAACTAATCCTCCACAACTCTAAAACCCTAACTACTAATCCACCCTGGCTCCCTACCCACCCACACCCTAAACCCTCCTTATCCTCTAAAACAAACTCTAAACTCATATGATCCACTGATCTCACTCCACAACTAAATCTCCCTCCACCTAAACTTAAACCTAAATCTAAACCCACTAAACCTAAACCTCTAACCATAAACTACCCTAAGCCTCAAACCACCCTAAACTAAACCACTATCTCTAAACCATAAACCCTAAAAGCATAAAACCTAAAACTCTAAACTTTAAACCCTAAACACTAAACCACAAAACCCAAACTGAAACCTAAAGTAACTAAATAAATTATAAAATAACCTAAAGCCTAAAACCTAATAAGCCTAAACCTAAAAATAAACCTTAAGAAGGTGTAGAACATTGGTGAACATCCCGTGTTTCATGATCTGGCGGTGGAGGCGAAGGGGGAGGCAGTAGTTATCATAGTTATGGTAGGGGCTCTAGAGATGTTGGTGGATATGGAGGTGGTGGTCAGAGCAGTGGTGGCTTGGAAGAGGGAGGAGCAACCTAGGTTATAGATGTGGTGGTGGCAGAGAGAGAAATCATGGATATGTTATTGGATCATAATACTCGAGAGGCAGGGGTGGTTCTGATGGGAACTGGAGAATCTAAAGAATGATTGATCCGATCTACTACTTATGGAACTGTGTATTTATAATAGAGATGGTTCTAGTTATCTAGGGTTTTTTATTTACTGTATGCATGCTCATTTTTTATCTATGTCATCGCTTATGTCTTAGAGCACTTGGTGTGTGGTGTTTATTTTTGAGATGTCGGATGCCACGCTGATGTTAAGGGGTAATTATTGAAATGATCGGGTATGACATTAAGAAAAGATACACTATCTAAAAAAATAGAAATCATCACCCTATAATGAACCTAATCACCTAATAAGGACTCATAAGGTCGGATGAGTCTTTGAATGTACCAAAGATCTTTCCTCTACTTTACATGGAAAAGCCAAGTAGGGTTTATATTAAGTCAAGATTTGTTAAGTTCCTTATGGAGGCAAGCCTCCATAGTTAATTACATTCTAAAGGATGTGAATCCATTAAGAATACTCTTAATTAAAGTAGCAATTAAAGTCTCAAAAGATTTCAAGGCTAGACTATCAAAGGATTAGTTGTATTTTAAAATCAATTAGGAAAACTCAAGGAGAAGACTTATTATCATAGCCAAAGTAAATGAGTAGGGAATGCTCTTGATACTAGGAAACCTAGTGAGCATTTCAAGCTATCCTATAATTGGGCTTTATAATTTTGAAATTGAAGAGAAGATCAATTTTTTTAAATTTGACATTTCATTATAAAGCTAAAAATTGTAATCTAATAATACAAGATTGTGGAGATGCCTAAAAGGTGAGGATTTATGTTTGTAGCCTAAAAGAAACATCCACCTCAGATCCTAAATCTATGGAGTTTTAGCATAAGCCAAAGCGTGACCTAAATTGAAAATGGGCATATGGTTTAACTCCATAAGAGAGGACAAACTGCTCAATTGTTGGACTTTCAATCGATTGGAGTCACAACCAGCTAACACCTCCTATACTTTAAATGCATGAAGTCCGATCATATGATTTGCAATATTAGTTAGGCTATTATTTAATTAGAAAGATACTGAAGTCCTTAAACCCACTCCTAAAGAGACTAGAGCATGAGTGGTATGAGCATATGACTTAGTCTAGTGTAAAATATTTTCAAATTTTATTTATTTTGATAATTAATTTTGACAAAGGCTTTGTGTTATTGATGCCTACATGCATGAGAAAATAAGGTTGTTGGCTAAATCAACAAGAAAGGGATGTTTTCCAACACAAGGGATGCCCTCACAACTCAAGCATTCCCCTATCATGTAAGGATGGAAATCCCCTATTTTTAAGAGCAAAATAATTTGATATGCATGTTGTTGGCCATTCAACATTCAATTAAGGGGTTGCTAAATCTTTTTAATATTCGATTTATGTCCTAGGCTTTATGTGAGATTATGAATTGTTTAAAACTTTAGTTATGAGTTCTAGTTAGGTAGAAAGGTTAATTTTTTTTCTAAGAGGCTAATTGCATTCCAGGACACACATTCAAACATTAAACATATAAAGAAACTAAGAAAAGCATGTCATCCTAATTGCGCACTTTAAACACAACATCAAAAAAATTTTATAACTAACACAAGAAAATAACAGGCTATTACAGTCGAATGCCGCCGTACAACACAAAAAGAAAAATTGGTTTCCGAGCTCTGCCCTTATACAACCAAGTACATAAAGGAATAATTTGTAATTTACAAATGATAAATGCTATGAGAGTCTTCATGTCATCATGTATCTTCCTCCTTAGATTTGATTTGCTCCACTTCAAAGGCATCACATGGCCTCCTAAGACAAATCCTTCTAGCCAATGCTCATCCTTATCCCCCCATAGCACTAATCCTAATTCCTAAAGAAAAATTAGATTAAAAATAAGAAAAGTAAATCTAACTACACCTATAAGATAAGTGTTAGCTAAACACACATACAACCTAGGCAGTTATATTTATAATTTAGACTTAGCACCCGCACATGGTAACCACCTATCTGGATTATGCTTAGGGGCTTAAGCAACCTATAAAACAGAGCATTTATATTTATTTTTAAGCATCCCCTTCAACATAATCCCTAGTAGAAAATATGATTAGGCTAATCACGGCCTACCATCTAGTCTAAAAAACAAACACACTAACATCCAGTCTAAACCAATACATCATAAAACAAAACATACATCACACCATGCACCGTACTAATACAAGGATAGAAGTTGTGACTTATTCTAATGTATGTGTATTAAGGCTTGTGTGGTATGCCATAACTAGGCTTTAGAGTTAAGATTTTCTAAGTGTAGAAAGATTCAATAATTGATTTGCTAGTTTTAGTTTGTGTTTTATTTTGTTTCATATGACCTACACTTAGCAACTAAGTGTTGTAAAGAGAAGAAAAGAGGTTGCCCTCTTTCATCCCTACCTTAAACCACTTTCTAAAGCATGTTAATTTGATTTAGTTCTCTTTAGTGAATGGCTTATTACCATTTTACATTAATCCTAAGTTTAGGTTCTCTTTAAATAATTCTATTCAATGTGAAAAGCTTCATAAGATTAATCTAATTGAAATACTATCACATGGAACATGCTAAATCATTCCTTTCCATCACATGTAACATGCATGTGATTAAGTCCTAAGTATACCTACACATACAATATATTTTAGCACACTTGAATGATGGATGTAGGTATGTACATTTGAAGCTTTATATTTCCCCTCTAATTTATTTATTTTATCATATTAATTTAAGGCTTTATCCAAATTCTTTTGCAAAAATACATAGTGATGAAATTAAATAGGTACATGTCATTGTTAACCAGGGAAGTGAGGTAATAAATTGACTTCCTTAGGGCTAGCTAAAGCCTCATGTTCCTTGATGTCCAGACTATATACCATTACATTCAAACCTTATGTAAATATATATGCATGAACATAAGAAAGAGAGCTCCAAATCATATGATTAATTAATTCAATCACTTGAACAATTGCAAATGCATGTATTTTTAATATAAAAGAATGATTATCATTCTCTAATAAATACGCGTATACATGTATAAAAAACAAGCAAGCACATGCCTTTGTTAAACCAGGAAAGTGAGGTAATCAAATGACCTACTTATGGCTAGCTAAAGCCTTGTATTCCTAGGATGTCTAGACTATATACCACTTTTCATAGATACATATACATGTATTTATAATTTGAAGAATGAAAATCATGCAAAAAATGATATTTAATTTGATTGAATTATTTATGTATATGAATTAAATCCTCACCCAAATTCTAGTATTGAAATACATAAGAATGAAATCAAATGGAGTACGTGCCATTATTAAACTGAGAAGTGAGGTAATCAAATGACCACCTCGTAGTCTTAGGATGTCTAGACTATATACTCATTAACATTCTCACTTAGATAAATCAATACATGAATAAAAGGAAAGGAGCTTCACTTCACACATTTAAGCTATAATCACATACATCTCCTATGTATTTATAAATAGCATTCATAGCATATGTAACCATTCATTTATAAGCTTTGGAAAATATGTTTGGATTTAATAATGATAATTTCCACACTATTATAAATTAAATCAACACATGCAAGCTTGACATAAAGTAAAACCATTTGATTTAATTAATTTTGAAAAGATGAGCATTATGATTTCAAATGACATACAACATTTAACATGATTAGAAATGAATGAATAGGCATAAACATGTGATTTCATTCAATTAAATTAATTTCTAAGGACAATCAAATCAAATAAAAGCATTCAAAGAAAACCAAGGCTTTTTAATTATCATTTTCAATTTTATATTTAATTTAGTTTGAATAAGTAAGGTAAAGTTTGCTGATCCTAACCTATTTCCATGTTTGTGAATTAATTTGGTTTAATGAAAAATAATTAAGTTGATTTTATGGGTTAATTAGGTTATATTATTCATTAAATCCATTAATTGACCCTTACCTATGTTGCCTTAATTTAATTAACCAAGTAATTCTGAGCCAACATGATATGTACATACATTGGAAGTTAAATCAAGAATAAACCTAAGAAATGAAAGTGGCCTAATGCAATTGGCTCACACTTAGTGATTAATAAAGTTAAGAAACTTAATTAAGTACTTTCATTATTTTCCCACACATATGGGTTAACCATAATTTCATTAAATATCTTTAAGATATTGAACACCTAAAGATCGACTCATGAATTGATTAATTAAGATTCCATGTGATTATAGTTTCGAATTGATTAATTAAACAATTTAATTAATGAATTAAAACCAAAATTAATTAATTTCCATTCAAGTGAAATGGACTTAGGGAAAAGATAGGGAAGATCCGAATCACATTTTCTCATGCCCATTTACTATTTCACAATGATTAGCAAGCTTAATTAATGATTTTCTTCTATTTATAATATTAATTAATTTCCTAATTTATTAAGAAAGTAGTTAAGGTTAAGACAACCAATTTCTATATTTAACCAGGTAATAAATTCCAAAAAAATTATGGGAGGCGAAGGTCATCCCATTAATCAACCTCAAAAAGTTTGGGATAAATTTCTTAGGTAATTAGAGAGTAATTAAGCTGATTAAATTAATAATTAAACCTAAATTAAGTTTTAATTACTGTTCAAAATTAATTAGGATCAATTTTAATTGAACCTCCTCTAAAATACCTTCAAAACAAATATTTACTTGCATTTTCATGATTTTTTTCTAGGATTTGTTATAATTTTCTAAAGTTTCAACTGATTTAAATGATTTTCCATGATTTTTATAAAGTCCATTAAATTATTTTAGCTATTTAGACTTTAGAATGCAATATCTCCCAATCTAGAAATCCTTTTGACTTGAAATTTTTATGGTAGGTAGATTTTAAGCTCATTCTTAATCTCTGAATACTTCAAATCAATCTGATGTGTGTTTTTTTGTTTAATTAATTAAATTTGATTTTGCCTAAAACTTAAATTAAGCTCAAAATATTCAGTGAAATTTAATGCTTTTGGATTCATTGGATTCCCCTCAGAATGATAAATACAACGAGTTTTTATTTGTAATTTTTAGTTAAATATTTTATTTTCTATGAAGTTTTAAAGTATAAGGTGTTTTTAATTAATTTATAAAAAGAAAAAATTCTTAATTTCTTACTTAACCTAGCCAGCGCCTACGCGGCACCATGTGGCACTGCATAACCAGCTGGTGTGGTGTCGCATCAGCAGATGAGCAGGAATGTAGACAAGGACACATGGATCAGATCTGACTGTCTAGATTGATACCTGTGATCCATGTGATCAGAGCCATGTGATCCACCGATCAAAGCCAGATGATCTGTACGATCTGAGCCATCAACCTCTATGAATGGGAGATCGGATGGCTGGAGGGTAATCCGAAAGATGAGGCAGACAAAACACTATTTTGGGCATGATTTTTGTGATTCTTTTAAAAAAAATTGAACAAAAAACTTCATTTTAAGCTTAATTTTCTAGCAATCTTCATCAACATCACTACAAATGCATGGGGATGATGTCAAAAAAAAATGTAAGGGTAATCTAAAGGAAATTCTTAAAATTGAGCAAAAACTATCATAAATAAAGGAACCTAAGGCTTTCTATGATTCTTGAAAATTATATCACTGGGGATGATTTCCAGTGGCAGTGATGAACCAAGCATGCTCCTGAGTGCAAAAAGAAGCTTTGGAATGGGTTTGGGCTTTTGCTTCTCTTCGAAATAATGTATCCACTAATGGTCCCTGCTTCCTAACCAGAATCCACTTGATTTTGATGGCTTTTGCTCAAAAATAGAGATGGAATGGTTGCTGGTTGGTTTGAGAGCTCTAGGAGAGCAAAATGAGTGTGTGAGGAAGAGTTTTTGTCTCACTACTTTTAGTCTCCTTTCAATGGACGAAAATCACTTCATTCATGGTGATTTTTGGCTCCAAGTCGGTGTCCTTGGCTTGGGGTGGTTGAGATTCTCCTTAGGTGGCTTAATTTAGTTGGCCAAGGCATGGGAGGTGGCTGCTATGAAGGATAAGTGGGTGTCCTAGGAAAGGGAAGTGGAGGTCCTTGATGCCATGTGTTCCAATGGGGGAGGGGAGGTGGTTTCACTTCCCCATAAGTCATGGCTGGCCCAACCACCTCTTAAGTCAAGTTGGACAGTGTTCTTGGAGCCTGGGTAGACCAATGGATGAGTGTCAAGTGGCCAAGGAAGAGAAATGACCATTTACATGGGTGTTTTATCTTATGAAATACCCATAGCCCAAGGGAATAGTGGTCATTTAGCATTGAATTTAGTTTGGACAGATTTGAAATGAGTCAAAAGTAAGTTGGAATAAATTTCATGTCATTTGGAGTTTAATTGGTTAGGTTTGGCTCAATTTGACCCATTTAGATCAAATTAGGTGAAAATGGGTTAGGTTGACCAATTGGTCAAATTGGGTCAAACAAAGGGTTAGGTCAAGTTCATATGACTATTTGGAGAGGATTGTATGCTTTGGTTTGACTTAATTTGGATTTAATTTGGGTTTATTCTAATTTGCCTCTTTATGTCAATTTGGGTCAACTTGGATCAAGAGTGCCAATTGGGCTAAGTTTGGCTTAATTGAAGGTCAAGTCATGTTTAAATCTTGATTTTGGGTTGATTTGAATCATTGGTTTCAATGGATTTGGCTTGGATTATAATTTGGCTAGTTTGGGTTCATATAGGCTAAAGGGTTGACTTGGTCAATAGGCTAGGTTGACTTAGTTTGACCTAATTTACATCAATTGATCATTCTTGGGTGATCAACAATCATGGCATGAAGTTTGGATTGGTATAATTCACTTTGATTTGGATTGAATTGGATTTTGGTTCGTGTAGGTCAAATTGGCCACTTTGGGTTAAGTGAACCAGTTGGATTTAGTTGGCTTGATATTGGGTTAAGTTTGATTTAGTTGAGTTTATATATAGATTTAAGATTAAAATATAAATTCAATTGCAATTGGTTTTGATTCAAATGAGTTTTGGTTCATTTGAATATTTCAAGTCAAATGGTCTAGGTTGGGTTTAACTTGGGTTAATTTTGGTTTGACTAGATAATTATAGGTCTCATTTATATTTGGATAGATGATTGAAGGAATGATTGATTCAAGGAAAAATCCATTAATTTTGGCTTGATTTAGATGGGTTTTCCCCAACTTCAAGGAAATGGCTTAAATAGTTTAAATTGGGTTTTGATTTGATTTTAGATTTGGTTTTGCTATTTGAATTTATATTTCATTATATTTGAGAAGATAATTGAAGGTACAATTAATTTTTAAGAAAATCAATTGAGTTTGGATTGAATTGAATGAAAATTTGGCTAAGTTCATGAAGGTTGATTGAAGGGCTTAGGAAGGATTTCAAGTTTCGATTTGATCTTGAGTTTTAATCATTTGGAATTGAGTTTGGATTTGGATTTGGATTTGAAATTAAGTTTGAGGTTTGGTTGGAAATTTGAATTTGAATTGAATTTAAGAAGTGTATATGGATTGGGTTTAGGCTATAGGGCAGGTGATTTTCCTAAGTCTATAAGGCATGGCCTAATCGTATGATTAACCCTTTTAATTTTCTAGGCTTAGGTTAAGTGTTCACATAATCTCTAGAAGTATCTTATGACTAAGGAAATGTTAGTGTCTAAAAGGTTCCTAGTTCTAAAAGAGGGAGGTCAAGAACTCACACCAAAAGTTTGGTTAGCAAAAGGACCCCCCAATAAGTGTGGTGTAACTAATAAGGCACACTGCGCATATTGGAGTTGACCGAGATGATCAACAACATCCAAAAGACTACAAACACTAATGAAAATGACCTATACCAAAACTTAAAAGGTACATAAAATCTCGATCTTAGTGCAAAGTAGCTTTCTTTATGCCAAGGGCATAAGAGAGCCAAAAGGAATCCACGGGGGATTGAGTATGTGAACCTTCCACTAAGGAAGTAGGTTCAAGCTATCTAGGGATATGGATTTGAGTTTGATTATGAATATGATTTGTTTGGATACATATTCACTGGGGATAAGAATCTATAATCCATTTGGGATTGGGAATGTGATCCTTCCACTAGGGAAGCAGGTTCGGGCTATCCGTTGGGGATAAGAGTTTGATGGTATTTCTTATGGCTCCACTCGGGAGATTAATTTGATTGGTGCCTCGCTAGGCAGAAGTTTGGTTTGTTCGATATATTTTAATTTGACTCCACTAGGAAGGTTGATTTCGAATTTAGTTTGTTATGGGCCCTATTGGTGTGTGATGGAACCACTGAGAAGGGGCTATGTTCTCCTTGACCTATCCCAGATTTACAAATCCAAAGGGATAGTCTACCAACACAAGGCGGACTATCCCGACCTAAGGGGTTGCCTTTTGGTGTACAATGAGTACTTAGGAAGAAAGCATAGACTTACATCTTCCCAAGAAGGGATCATCAAGGGTGATCTACTGATTCAATAAATCAAACTCGACCTAGGGGCGACTACTGAGTGAATGTCGTTGCGGGACTTAAGTCAACTCAAAAGTAGTTTAGATTTATTTCATCAATTTATTTTAATTTGATTCAGTAATTTTCATTCAATTTAAATTTATTTGATGGATCCCGTCGATGTGTGATGGACCACACTAAGAAGGGGCTATGTCAACTTTGGCTTATCTCAGATTTATAGATCCAAAGGAGTAGTCTACCAGTCAAAGGGTAGGACTATCCAACTTAAGGGGTGCCTTTCAGTGTGTAACGGCTATGCTAGAGAAAGTGTAGCAGAATTACATCTCCATAGCAAGTAACAACTGTTGGGGTGACCCATTAGATGTACAATAAATCAAACCCGACCTAGGGCTGCCCATCAGTGTGCAATGGTTGTGCTGGAAAGAATGCATAGCAGACTTACATCTTCTAAAGCAAGGATGACCGTCGGGGTAACCTGTTAGTGGAAAAATATATTGAACCCATCCTAAGGGAGACTATTGAGAGAATGTCGCAGGGGACTTATCTCAACTCAAGAGTAGTCAGGTGATTCCTATAGGGAGTTTTGCTGACACTACCATAAAGATATGATGTCTTCTTTGGAAAGGTGTTGGTGGGGGCATTAATTCATAATCCATAAGCAATATATCTATATATCATATATATATATATATATATATATATATATATATATATATATATATATATATATATATATATATATATATATATATATATATATATATATATATATATATATATATATGTTTGTTTCTTATTGTGGACCTTATTGGTGTGGGATGAAACACACTAAGAAAGGGCTATGTCAGCATAGACTTATCTCAGATTTATTAGACCAAGGGAAAATCTATGCATCTGTAGAACAGAATCTCCAACCACTAAGGTTCTTGGAAAAGAGTTTGTCCAAGCTTGTAAGGTGTCTAAATGGGGTGCATAAGGGGCGTGATCCAAATAGAGTGCCTACAAGGAGGTTCCATTAGGGGCATTATCTTGGACCTTGTAAATAAGAAAGCTTGTAGGTGTACAGAGGCCAACTCAAAGAGAAAGTATAGTAGACTTACATCTACCATGAGTGTTGTATCCATCAGGTGGGTTGCTGTCAACATAGTGAACACCAACCAACCTAAGGTGCCAATCAGTGTGTGATAATCAACCTAAGAAGAAGGCATGTAGAAAAATATCTCCCTAAAGTGGAACTAATAGTTGGGATAGTCTATCATTGGCTCGATAGGTGCAATCCAACCTAGGGCTATCCGTTAGTGTGCAATGGCTCTACTTACAAAGAAAGTGTAGCAAACTTATGTCTTTCGAAGTGAGGAACAATCGTTGGGGTGACCTATTGTTGACACAATAAGTTGAACCTGACCTAAGGGTGACTACTAAGTAGGGAGTCATAAAGAAGGACTGGACCAAGACTTGAAGTGGTAAGAAGGAAAGGTGTTGCTTGTGGACATATATCCTAATCCTCTACTCGGCCATGTTAGTTCATGATGGCTAGTCCAAGAAGAAAGCATATAGAGACTTATATCATCTTGAATGAAGTCAACATGAAGGTAGCTTATCGACTTCATCATAAGGCCTACCATGCTAACAATGTGCTCGTAAGTGTGCAATAGTTAAGTCAGGAAGGAAAGCGTAGAAGACTTACATCCTCCTAAATAAGGGGCCACTAGGGTAACACACTAGAGGGGTAGCACGTCAGCTCAACCTAGAATAGCTAATGGGTGAGTGCCATAGGGGGTGTTATCCCACATCAAAGTAACCCGAGATAAAAGATGTGTATATATGTTTGTCAGATATACTCAACCAAGTCAATAAATGATGGCTAGTTTAAGAAGGTGTTGCAGACTTACATCCTCTTAAGCAAATCCAACATGAGGGTAGCTTATCGAGCGCATAGTAAGGCCTACCATGCTAACAAGGCCCTCATCGGTGTGCAGTGGTTAAGTCAGGAAGGAAAGTGTACCAGACTTACATCCTCTTGAACAAGGGACCATTGGGGTGACACACTAGCAGGGTAACACGTGAGCCTGACCTAGAGCAGCTAATGAGTGAGGGTCATGGGGGGCATTATCCCGCATCAAAGTAGACCGAGATAAAAGATGTATATTTGTTCATGTGTTTGTGTGTAGTTTGTATTTATGTTGTCTTGATGAATGATAGGATGCTTGGGTTCCTTTCACCTACCCTAAATAAATCAAAGAGTGGATGAAATGGTGCCACAGGGGCAATGTGACTCCACCAAGATAGGATGCCACTTGGGTTCTCTTACACCTAACTTAATTGTACTATTCAAAATAGGATGCCTCTTGGGTTCTCTTACATCTATCCTAATAGCACCAAAGAATTGTGTGTAGTTTGTGTTTGTGTTGATGAAGGATAAGATGATGCTTGAGTTCTCTTACACCTATCCTAAACACGTCATGGTCGATTCGTAAACAAGCAAATAATGCTTGCAATGAAGAAGGGATTTGATGAATGGAAAGATAGGATTTTTATTGAAGATAATTATTTTCAAACATTGTTTTAAAGATAGTATTTCTTTAAATACAGTCAATTGATTGGAAGCATTGGACACTCCCCTATCATAGTTTTTTAAACTACTTTTCATCTTTCGAAGCACCAAGGTAGGCCTTTCAATGATCGAAAGTAGAATCTTGATTTGAAAAGTTTTGAGATAGACTAACTTTGAAAGAGTTTAAACCATATATTCAATGTTAAGAGTCTCTCTCTTAAGTAGAATCTTGGAGGTTACATCTCTAATATCACTTTAATCTCTTTTAGATCAATCCTTGTTATCCCATGATGCTTTACTATGAGCCTTAAAAACTCCCCTAAGTCATCCTAATTGTATACTTTAGGGGATTCAACTTCAAGCTATAGTGTCATAACCAATCGAAGATAACTACTCAGACTGTAAAGATGGTCTTCCTTTTTCTTTAACACTAGTGACCAGTGAAAGGCATGACCTTATAACGATAAATTATAATGGAAATTATAAGTGAAAATGACATCTCATCCTCTAGCATCATTCGACCCATCCTTGAATGAGAAGATTGCATGCAAAGAGGCTATGTTTACTATAAAATTTGAAATAGGTAATGTGGATTCATCTTTAAGACATCCTTCCTTTTGACTGGGCATAATGTTGGGTAATCATGATATCATCTTTCTTCTTCAATAAGGTTGACTTCAAACTTTGATCTTCTTCTTGGTGCAAATTTTTGCATCAAAAGTTTGCAAAGTAGGAATAGCAATAGGTTCAATTTTGAGTTTGTAGACTGCTACCTTTAGAGATGTATTGGACACTTCATTATGGTCTTAGGTAAAGTAGTCTTTAAACTACAAAAGTAACATAACCAAGTCATTAACATTTTCTTTTTGACTTATCATATATGGATGTTGGGAGGGTGGGTGGACTACCTTTATGTTCTGAGGTTAATCTCCTAAAACTCATTGGTTGATGATGGAATTTTCTTCTCAACTTGAGTGTATCATCTACTTAAAGTCTTCAAAATTATTTAAGCAAAGAGGTAGACTAGGAAAAAAATGATTTTATTACTTCATTTGAAGGTTTATCTACAACTGTTGAATACTCTTTCGAGCTTGAAAGAGATGAAGTGAAATTGAAATTTGATATCTCATATATATATATATATATATATATATATATATATATATATATATATATATATATATATATATATATATATATATATATATATATATATATATATATATATATATATATATATATATGTTGCTAGAGGTTAGAAGCAACTCTTAACTTCCAATCCTATAATAATATCATGAGATAGTAGAATTGAAGTCAAAGTGTTCGCATACCTACTAAGTTTCTAGTCATATCATTCAAAAATTATCCTTTTTAGAACTTTTTATTTTAGTATTATCTACTCCAAAGACTTGTCAAAAGTAGACTAAAAATTTATTTCCTATATTCTTTTTTTCTCTCTCCATTTTTTTGAATTTACACCTCATACACATGATTTATCCTTTGGATTCCAAATCAATGTGTTTTATTGGTGCTTTACTTTTCTCTTTTTCTTCTTTTCTTTCTCTTTCTCTTTTTTCTTCATTCTTTTTTTTTCATTTTTTCTTTTCTTTCTTTTCTCTTTTTGTTTCATTTTTTTCTTTCTCTCCTTTTTTTGAGTCTTTATTTATATTGTGTTCTTTAGAGGGGATTGCTTGTCTTTCATTTTCATAGGATATTCTATGTCGAGTATGACTTGAGGAGGTTGCCACTAATTGAGCAAGGAAGAATCAGTTTAAGTTCCAATCAAACACTCCTCTATCTCCTTATAGAAAGTGATGGTGCACTCATTATTTTAGCTTAGTGGGAAATTTATGATCAACTTAATTCAATTAATATTCTATTTTTTCTCTCTACTACTCCATTTTGTTGGGGAGTTCTAGGTGCAGAAAAATTATGTCTAATCCCATGTTCATTACAATAATCCTCAAATAATTTATTTTCAATTTTGCCACCATGATCAGTTTGAACCCTATTAATCAAAAGGCCTTGTTCTCCTTGAATATATTTAGAAAAGTTTCTAAACTCACCAAAAACATCATCCTTGTAAATTACAAACAAAACCCAAGTCTATCTAGAGAAATCATCAACAATTACAAAACCATAATTTTTCCACCTAAGCTAGTGGTGCTAATTAGACCAAATAAATCCATGTGTAATAATTCTAGATGTCTAGAAGTAGAAATAATATTTTTACTTTTAAATGAGCTTCTAGAATGCTTACCTTGAATACATGCATCTCAAACATAGTTTGAATGAAAATTTAATTAAGGCAATCCAACTACTAAATCAAGTTTAGCAATTTTATTGAGTGTGTGCATGTTAATATGATATAGTCTCTTATGACATTACCATATATCATCATGAGTGCTTTTAAAAAAAAGTAAATTCAAATTCATATCATGAAAGCTATCTAAATCAATGACATAAATATTTTTATGTCTTTGTCCTACTAACAAAACATTTTCATTATTTTTTATAATACAATATGATGCATGAAATACTACATTCAAACCTTTATCCCATAATTGACTAACAGAAATTAAATTATGTTTTAATCCTTCTACTAAAAAAACTTTATCTAAAGTGATAGAATTCTTACAAATAGAACCAATGCCAATGATCTTTCCCTTTGCATTATCTACATATGTAACAAATCCTCCATCACTTGATTCTAAAGTTGTGAAATTATCTTTATCTCCCACCATATGTCATGAACATCCACTGTCCAAGTACCACATGCCTTCTTTGATCTTTATTTGAAGGAATTCCTCCAAATGAAAATCACATGTTAACTTTTGGAACCCAAACATGTTTGGCTCCACATTCTAAATATAAAGCAAGATATCTAGCATGTGTGGTTTGTTTAGTGCTTGTACCTTTTGGTATCCATACATAAGATGATTGCTTAGTGTTTTGTAATTTATGTGCATATCAATCAGATAAAATATGTCTTTTTCTATCAAAATAGTTTCACCAAATATTAGTGTTTGCATATGGCTTAGCATGATAATTATAAGGTATATGAGTGGTATGTGTATGATGCAAATAATTTTATTAAATGTTTTATTTGAAGAAATATTATAATAAACTTGTGATTTCAAACATAATTTTAATCTTACTTTTAACAAGATATTCTATCTTTCAAGTTTACATACAAGTAAGGAACAATTTAATATAGAATTATTTTTACTTTTTAAATTATCACACACATTTTTTAAATCACAAAATGCATATTTAAATCTTGATTCCTATATGTTTTTCCAAGAGAATGTAATGTGTTAATTATTTTCAAGAATCTAGTATACATATTAGAAATATATTCAGATAGAGACATATGAAATAACTCATATTAATGAACAAGTCTATTTATGTGAGCATCTCTAACTTCACTAGTTCCTTCATAAGTTATAATGAGTTTATCCCATATTTCTTTTATTGTACTTAATATACATATTTTCAAGTAATCATTTAGTAATAAAGCACAATGTAAAGTATTACAAGCCCTAGCATTTAATTCATCAAGTTCTCTTTTAGCTATAGTCCATTTCTCAAAACATTTTTCTATTTTAATGTCATTTACTTTTGCTATGGGTGTATGATATTGATGTGTCAACATATACCACATGTATGCATCTTGACCTCTTAAAAATGTACTAATTCTATTTTTCCAATAATCAAATGGTACACTATCTAAATGTGGAGGTCTATGAGTGGATTGTCCCTCTAGTAGTGAACCCTTTAAGAAACCTTGTGCTATGAAAGATCTACTCTTGGATGTTAAGCCAATAAAGAGCCTAGCTCGATACCAATTGTGAGTCTATAGAACCTAATAGATTTGAATTGAGCAATATTAAAATTTTAAAGTTAAATCTTAAATTTTAAGTTTTAGTAGAAAATTAATTTTTGATTTTATAATGACAAGATACAATTCTTAATGCAATAAAAATAAAAGTACATTAAAGTAAAGAGAGACAATAGGCACACAATTTTTATATGTTTTGACCAAAGCCCAAAACTAGCCTACATCCACACCTAGCCACCTCTGGCTAGGAATCCACTAAATACAAAATAGCATACAAATAATAATCTCCTATAACAGGCGAGTACAACCCTTACAATAAATAGTACTATCCTACAAGGGGGCGATTATAATCCCAATATAAATTTTACAACACAAAAAAAATAATACAAAATAATAAATTTTGATAAAATATATCTCTCACAAATATACCAAGCTATCCAATTCAAAAAGTGATCTCACAACTTTTAAATGATAATTTATAACTTACTAATTTGGCAAGATAGAATGCTCACTTAATTTTGATAAAAAATATTAAATAAATATCTTAAAGTGATCTTACTAAGATGTTATGTTATTACAATTTGTAGATTAATATAAAAATGATTTCAAAATAAATTCATAATAGTCTATTGCATAATAAATTAAATTTCAGCAAGGAATAATTTTAAGCTTAAGAGAAACTATAACTAGTATGTATATAATAGTGTATGAAAGATTAACTTTTCATTAAGCTTCCTTTTTCTTAATTATTAAACAATGAAAAAACAAGCTTTACTAAATTTCAACAAGATAAATTTTTTAAAATAAAGGATATTAGTTGACATAAAATGATAAGTGACAAATAAAATAATTTAAATTTTATAAATTTTTATTTTGATAAAGAATCTTGATTTATAATAGATCTAGCATATACTGCAAAATTCCACCAATAATTTATTTTATTTTAACCAAAATGAAGCTTTTAATTAATGCAACTAATCATAAAATAGTTAAATAAAATTTGTATATGACAGATTAAGTAAACTAGTATGCTTTTAATTAAAAAGAGAGATCTACCAATTATGAAAATAATTTCAGCATAATAAATTAATTTGAAATGCTTAAAATATACTTCTAAAATAGATCTAAGAATAAATGATCTTTTAAATAAGACTAATGATAAAATATTTCAAGAAACCAAAAAAAATTTGTAGGAAGATAAAAATTTCAACAAGTTGAAATAAATCCTACAGACTATCATAAGAGTTTTTCATAAAAAAAAATGATTGAAGAAACTTTGATGTGAAAAACTTAGACTTTGATGTCCAAAGACTAATCCACCAAAAATATAAATTGGAAAGAATACATAGATGGTGAAAATAGTATGAACAACTAAAAAAGGGATTAAGATCAAGAAAATAAACTCAAGTAATTTGAGAAAGCATACTTAGTTGAAGATGTTGATGCTTCCAAATCAAGGATTCAATCTTGCAATATTTAGAGAACAGTTAGAAGGAAAATCTCAGAAATTTTCTCTTAGCTTTTTTGGAGGGATTTTGAATTTGAATGAGGAACGCTTTCATGAAGAGAATGAGGGATATTTATAAGCAAGAAGGTTATTTTGAATTATTTCAAAAAATATATTATTCTAACATAATTTTATCATATAATAATTTAATATTCAATAAAAAATATAATTTATATTAAATAAATATTAAATTCAAAAAGCCAAAATTCAACTATTCACATGGGCAAGTCAAAAATAATTAAATATGACTCTTAATATATTCAAAGCATGCAGCATAAATTCATTATTAAAATCAGATAATGTTTTGAAAAGTCATAATAAATTCAATTTTAATCAAACATGGGCCACGTAACTTATCAAATTAAAGGAAAAAAAAATCCAAGTCATCCGTTGGGGATGAAATTAGATATAAATTCCTTGAATATAAAATGACTGGCTAAAATACAAATTTCCACATATTGTTGTTCATTTTGAAATATGACATTTAAATATTAAAATAAAAATAAAAAACCTAAACCCTAAAAAAAAAATAAACCAAAAAAATAAAATAAAAATAAAACTAACTAAAAAAATAAACTTAAACCTAAACCTAAACCTAAAAAATAAACTAAAACAAAAAACCTAAACTAAAATAAGTAAACATCAAATAAATTAATAAAATTAAATAAAAATAAAAAATAAAATTCACTAAAATAAATAAAAAACATACTAAATAAACTTAAACTTGCAACTTAACTAAATTTTTTAAAAAAATAGAAAAATTAAAAAAATTAAAAATCATAAAGAAAAACCCAAATAACCCTAAATCAAAACCACAAGAAATAGCGTTAAAACCCTAACCCTAAAACCTAAAACCCAAACCCTTAACCCTACCCAAACCATAAAATAACCCTAAATCCTAAACCCTGTAACCCTAAATCATAAAATAAAAAATCTAAAACTGGCTAAACTAAATAAAAAAATAAAAAATAAAAAAACCTAAACACATAAAATAGAAAATAAATAAGTAAAATCAAAACTAAATCATAAAAACCTAAAGCTAAAATAAAATAAAATAAAATAAATAAAACCTAAACTAAAATAAAATAAAATAAACTAAGAATATAAACAAATAAAATAAAAAACAAAGTAAAATAAAATAAATACCTAAAATAAAATAAAATAAAAGTGGAAAACCTAAACTAGAATACTCAAAAATAAATAAACCTAAACTCTAAACTAAAATAACTGGCCATAAACAAAATAAACAAAATAAAATAAACCTAAACCTAAATAAAAAATGACTAAACTAAATTAAATAAAACTTAAACCCTACCAAAAAAAAATAAATCTAAACCAAACTAAAATATAAACCTAAAATCCTAAATAAACCTACTGCAAAATAAATACCTACTACCTAAATAAAATAAACCCAAACATAAAATAAAATAAAATACTAAGAATACTAAACTTCTAAACCTAAAAAAATACTAAAATAAATCACTAGATAAAAAGATAAATAACCTCAATAAAATAAACTGGCTAAATAAAACTAGGTTAATTAAAATAAACTAAATACTAAATAAACAAATGTCGGTTTGCTTTTACATAAAATCTAGATAAACCCTCCACTACCAAATCTAACCCTGATCTGCTAACCCTACAAACTCACTAAACTAATCATGAGCTAATACTACCATACCACTACCACCCCTAAACCTCTATGAGCTGACCTCCCTGGGCCCTCTATCCCAGGTGAACTTTAAAATCTAAACCTAAACCCAAAACTGAACTCAAACCCAAACTTAAACACTAAATAAAAAAACCCTAAGCCCAAAAACATAACCTAAACCCACAAAACCATAAACCAAACCCAAAAAACTAAAAGCATAAAGCGAAAACTCTAAAATAAAACCATAAACACTAAACCCTAAAGCCTAAACCTTAAACCTTAACCCTAAACCCCAAACCCTAAACCTAAACCTAAAGGAACTGAATAAATTAAAAAATAAACCAAAATGCTAAAACCTAATAAAACTAAACCCTAAGAATGGGAAGAACCTTGACGATAGGAACATCATAAATTAAAAAATAAACCTAAATGCTAAAACCTAATAAAACTAAACCCAGAATGGTCAGAACCTAGACGGTAGGAACATCATCATCAACCGGGCTCAGTCTAGATTTGGCGGTGGAGGCGAATGAAGAAGTGGCAGTCATCGCAGTAGTGTTGGGGGATCTAGAGTTGTTGGTGATGGTCAGAGCAGTGGTGGTTATGGAGGTAGGAGGAGCAACGGAGGTAACAGCCGTGGTGGTGGCGGAGGGAGAGATCAGGGATATGATGGTGGATCATGCTACTCAAGAAGCCTGGGTGGTTCTGATGGAAACTAGAGAAATTGAAGAATGGCGATCAATCACTACTATGGGCTGTGTCTTTATAGTAGAGATGATTCTAGTTATCAAGGTTTTGATTTCTCTATAGCTCATTTTTTATCTATGTCATAAAGTGTCTTAGAAAACTTGGTGTGTTACTTGGATGATGAAATCAAAATGAAGAAATGTTGAATATGAATTTATTCTCTTAAAAAAATCAAAATCCTAAACCCTAAACTAAAAAACCCTACCTAAATCAAACCCAAAATGCTAAACCCTAAATCTAAACCTTAAAATCCTAAATAACCCAAATCCTAAACCTTAATAAACCCTAAACCCACAAAATCAGACTAAACCTAAACCTAAACCACAAAAAAAACCCTAAACCAAAAAACCTAAAACCAAAATAACAAAACCTAAACCATAAAATAAAAAAAATAAACTAAAAACCCTAAAAACCTAAATAAAATAAAAAAAAAAATAAAATAAATAAAATCTTAATTGTAAAATATATAAAGTTAAACTAATTAATAAAATAAAATAAAACATAAAATAAAAAAAATAAATAAATATAATATAAAATAAATAAATAAAATAAACTAAATAAACCTAAACCTGCCTAAATAAACCACAAACCTACACCCTACCCTACTAACTCTAAACCCTAGTGAAACCCTAAAATAACCCTAAATTTAACACTAAACCCTAAACTAAAACTAAACCATAAACCCTAAAACCCAAAGCCTAAAATAAATGAAAACACAAAACCACAACTAAACCCTAAACCATAAACCAAAAAAATAAATAAAACTAAATAATAAAATAAATAAAAACCTCAACCTAAATAAAATAAAAATAAAAAACATAAACTAAAACCTAAACCCAAACTTAAAAAATAAAATAAAAATTAAATAAAATAAATAAAATTAAATAAAATAAATATAAAATAAACTAAAAGTAAAATAAACTTAAAAAAAAATAATCTAAATAAAATAAAAACTAAATGTAAAATAAGAATAAAATAAACCAAAATAAAATAAAATAAAAAAACTACATAAAAAAAAAATAAACCAAAATAACACCTAAAATAAATAAAAATAAAACCTAAACCTAAACTAAAAACCTAAACCTATAATAAAAATTAAATAAACAAAATAAAATAAACCTAAACCTAAACCAAACCATAAACTAAACTATGTAAAAAATATAATAAACTAAAATAAACCTAAATGTAAACTAAATAAAAGAAAACCAAAGATAATTCAAAAAATAAAACCTAAAACCTAAACCTAAAATATAAAATAAAACCTAAACCTAAATAATAAAAAAAAAAAATAAAACTTAACTAAGAATAAATCTAAACCTAAAAATAAACTAAAATAAATACTAAAATAAATAAACTAAATACAAATTAAAATAAACCTAAATAAAGATAAAATAAAATAAACTCAAATAATAATAAATAATCTAAACTAAATCAACCTAAACTGGTTTGTTTTAAAGGCACAAACCTACCCTGGCGTTAGGCCCTAAATCTACCTTACCAAACCACAACCCTAAACTGACCACTGAAGGCTTGGACCTGGCCCTGAGCCTAAATAACCTCACTGAGCCAAACACCACAGGCCCTAACCCCAAGCCCTGGGCCAACCTTAGCTGACCTAAAACCCAGGCCTACCATACTATTGTAAACTAAACTTAAAAGATCCCCTTGGACTACCTACCCAGGCCCAGATCCAGGCAAACCTAAAAAACCATTAAAGCCTAAACCCTACCATAAACCCTAAATCATAAAAAACCATAAAGCTAAACCACAAACCCAAACCATAAACCCTGATCCCTGACTTAAACATTAAACCTAAAGCTAAAATCGGACACAAACCCTACCCTAAATAAACCCTAAATCCTAACCATATCCTAAACCCTAAAAACCATAAACCTAAAACTTGACCATAAACTAAATAAAACCTAAATAAATAAATAAAACACCTAAATAAGATAAAATAAAAGATAACCTAAAAGCTAAACCTAAACCTAAAATAAAATAAATAAACATAAAATAAATAAATAGCTAAACTAAATTTAAAATTAAAATAAACTATAAAGATCTAAAATAAAATAAAAAACTAAGCATAAAATAAAATAAAATAATCTTAAAATAAAATAAAATATAAATTAAATGAAACCTAGACCTAAAAATAAACCTTAAATATAACCTAAAATAAATAAAATTAAAACCTAAACCCTAAACTAAAAACCCTCAAATAAAAATAAAATAAATAAAATAAACCTAAACTAAACTAAATAAATGAAACCTAAACATTCTAAAATAAAATAAACCTAAACTTAAACTAAACTAAAAAAATAAAAAAACTAAAATAAACCTAAACCTAAACTAATAAATAAAACCTAAAATAAACCCAAAATAAACCTAAAACCTAAACCTAAAAAAACTAAACTAAAAAATAAAATAAAACTCTAAAAACTTAAAACTAAACCTATACAAAATAAACTAAAATAAAAGCCTAAACAAAAATAAATAAACCTATAATAAATAAATAAATAAAATAAAATAAACTAAAATAAACTAAAATAAATAAAAAAAGGATCTAAATAAACCTAAACATATCGATTTACTTAATTTAAAAAAAAAAGCCATAAACCTGAAATCCTAAACCCTAAACCCTAAACTCTCAAAACCCTAAACCTTCAATCCTAAACACTAAACCCTAATCCCTAAACCCTAAACCCTAACCTTAAACCCTAACCCAAAACCACAAAAACAAACTATAAAACAAATAAATCCTAAACCCTAAACCCTAATAACCTAAAAACTAAAACCTAAACTAAATAAATCCTAATAATAAAATAAATAAAAAACCTAAACATAAATAAAATAAAAAAATAAAATAAAATAAAAACCTAAACCTAAACCTAAAAATATAATAAAATAAAAAATAAAAGTAAACTAAAACCACCAAGGTCAGTGGCCGCTTTGGTAAATAAAATAAATAAATACCTAAATTAAACTAAAAAATAAAATAAACCTAAGAATAAAAAACCTACATAAAATAAAAATTAAACATAAAATAAGATTAAAATAAACCTAAAATATAATAAAATAAAACTAAGTAAAAACCTAAACCTAAAAAATAAACCTAAAAATAAATAAAAAGTAAAACATAAAACCAAAACCTAAAATAAAAATATAATAAACAAAATAAAATAAACTAAAGCCTAAATTAAAAAAACTAAACTAAAAATATAAAACCTAAACCTAAATTGAAAATAAACTAAACTAAACCAAAACCTAAACTAAATAAAATATAATAAACTAAAAAATAAACCTAATCTTAAAAAAACTAAACCTATAAATAAACCTAAAATAAAAAATAATACTTAAACTGAAAAATAAAATAAAATCTAAACCTAAATCTAAAATAGAAGAAAAAGCTAAACCTAAAAAAATAAAATAAAACTCAACTAAAATAAACCTAAACTTAAATAAAATAAAATAAAAATCTAAAAGAAAAATAAACCTAAAAATTAAAATAAACTAAATAAAATAAATAAACCTAAATAAAATTTAAATTAAAATAAACTCAAATAAATAAAATAAACTAAATAAACCTAAACTGGTTTGGTTAAGATCTAACCTAAAATGCCAAACCCTAAATCCAAACCACATGCCCTCCCTGAGCCAAAAAACTAACTAAGACCCCACCCTAAACTATCCAAAACCCTAAACCTATCTAACCACTAACTTAAATAAAACCTTAAATAAAATTTAAAACATAAATCTAAGATAAAATAAATTAAAAAGATAAAAATCCTCTAAAATAAAATAAACCTAAACCTAAACCTAAATAATAAGATAAAATAAAACAATTAAACAAAACCTATTAAAAATAAAACTAAAATACCTAAACTTACACAAAATAATAATAAAATAAACTTGACTAAAAATAAAAAAAACCAACAATAATAATAAAAAAAACTTGGCTATAAAATAAACCTAAACCTAAACTAAACCTAAACTAAACCTAAAATATAAAATAATTCACTAAACTAAAATAAATAAACTAAATAAATAAATAAACTAAATAAAATAAAACTAAATGAAAATAAAAATAAATATAAAATAAACTAATAAATAAAATAAACTAAATAACCTACCTGGTTTGGTTTTCAAAAACCATAAACCCAAAATCCTAAACCCTAAACCCTAAACCTACAACCCAAAACCATAACCCCTAAACCTTAAACCCTAAGAAAACCTAAACCCTAAACCCTAAACCTTAATCCCTAAACCTAAACCTAAAGCAACAAAATAAATTAAAAAAATAAATCTAAACCCTAAAAGTTAATACACCTTAACCTAAACCTATACCTTAAGAATGGGCAGAACCTTGAGGTTAGGAACATCACCATCAACCAGGCTCAATCTAGATATGGCGGTGGCCAAGCGGGCGTGGCGTTATTAAGTGTTGGGGTTACGAAGGTCCTGGTGGGTATAGAGATGGTGGTCAAAGCAATGGTGGTTATGGAGGTAGGAGGAGTGACAAAGGTTACATCCTTGGTGGTGGTGTTGGGAGAGATCGGGGATATGATAGTGGATCCCGCTAGTTGAAAGGCTAGGGTGGTTCTGATGGGAAATGGAGAAATTGAAGAATGGATAATTTGATCTACTACTTATGGAATTGTGTCTTTACAGTAGAGATAGTTCTAGTTACCTAAGGTTTTTGATTTGCTCTATGTGTACTCATTTTTTACCTATATCATCGATTTTTTTCTTAAAAAACATGGTGTGTTACTAAGTTGATGAAATTGAAAAAAAAGAAATGTTAAATCTAAACTTGTTCTCTATAAAAAAAATAAAAACCTTAAACCCTAAACTTAAAACCTAAACCCTAAACTCTAAACCTTAAACCCTAAACCCTAAAAACCCTAAACCTAAATCCAACTCTAAACCTTACCACAGACCTAAACCCTAAACTCATAAAACCATAAAAAAACCTAAAAAGCTAAAAAACCTAAACATAAAATAAAAACTAAATTGAAAATAAAATAAAAAAATAAAACCAAACTAAATAAAATAAATAAAACCTAAATAAAACTAAAATTAAAACCTAAATTGAAACTAAAACTAAAATAAAATTAAAATAAACCTAAAATAAATTAAAATAAAACTAAAAAAAAAACTTAAACCTAAATAATGCCAAAAAAATAATAAAGAAACCTAACCCTAAACTAAAAAACCAAACCAAAAAATAAAATAAACATAAACCTAAACCTAAACTAAATAAATAAAACCTAAACCTAAACCTAAACTTAAGCTAATTAAATAAAATAAACTAAAATAAACCTAAACTAACTAAGAAATAAAACCTAAATAAACCTAAAATAAAACATAAAACCTAAAAAAAAAATAAATAAAACCTAAACATAAAACATAAAAAAATAAAACCTAAACCAAAAAATTAAAAACAAAATAAATTAAACTAAAATAAACCTAAACCTAGAATAAATTAAAATAAATCAAACTAAATAAATAAAACCTAATATAATATAAAACTAAACTAAATAAATTAAAATAAACCTAAATCTAAATAAAAATTAAAATAAACTAAATAAATAAAAAATAAATTAAACAAACCTAAACCTACCATTTTATTTAATTAGAAAATAAATAAGTAAACCCAAAATCCTAAACATTAAAAAAAAATAAAATAAAATAAAATAAACCCTAACCTTAAAATTGAAACTCTAAACCCTAGACCTACAACCCTAAACCCTAAAACCCTTCCACAACCCTAAACCTAAATCCTAAACCCTAAACCATAAACCCTAAACCCTAAACTTAAACTAAACCCTAAACTCAAACCCTCACTCTCATTCTCTGAAGATTTTGGAATCCCTCTTGGTGGTGCATCCTTGATTAGGGATTTCTGTGGCTTTGGCCTTGGTTTCAATCAAATTCAAAGGTTTGAATGGCATCTGGCCATTTGCATGATGCTTCATCATTGACCATGGCTGCGGTGAGTTCTATTCCTTGGGCTCCACCTCAAATTATGGATGCTTCAGCTAGGGCATTTGACATTTTGGGGCTTGGTGACCCTAATGCCGCTTCTTCTACTAAATCTTTTAAGGAAGCACTCTCTGGTATGACTTTTCCCTCTATTAATTCGGTTAATCTTATTTTAATGTCTTTTAGAGGTTTTTCAATCATAATGTGCTCTGATGTGGATGTTGAAAAGTTGACAAAACCATTTGAATTTTCTCTTATCGATAAATTTGTTTTGTGTTATCCAAATTTGGACAAGATCTACTCTTTTTTCCATAATATCAATTTTATGGGTGCTTTATCGAATGGTCTTATTGACCCGTGGCATATCCTGATACAACTTTCTAATGATCTGGATTATTCACATGTTTTTGTATCATTCTTATTTCATCTTTAATTGTCAAATGCGCTGTTGAAGTGGTCACCTCTTTTTGACATTAAGGAGGAATCTCCTATTGTCCCATTCTGGTTATCTCTTTCTAATATGTGCATTCATTTTGTTACCCATCATGTGCTTTTTATTGTCTGAGCTTTATTTGGTCGGCCTTTGCAACTCAACCAAGCAACCGCTGAGCGATCTCACCTTCTATGGCTTGGATCCTTGTGGAATTAGACATAACTAAAAAATACCCTAAGGAAGTTTGGATTGGATCTAAAAAAATAGGTATTCACAAAAGGTTGAATTAGAGAACCTTCTAGTTTTTTGTTCCCACTGTAAAATTCACGGTCAAGATAATTTGAAATGTTTTATTCTCTATTCCCACTTTAAAAAAATGATATCCTCCTAAAGAGAATGTTGTTCCCACCCATAAGCCAATCCCTACTTATGTTCAGAAATTAACCTCGGATCTTAAGAATGGTATGAAGGCTGTTATTGAGGTTGATTCCTTGGATATCGAGGTTAATCCTATTGAACAAGTTTTGACTCCTACTATTAATATAGATTTGGCTAATTTTCATAATGGGTAGGATGATTTACCTCTTTTTTCTTGTTTGAATTTGAATATTTATAAGGCAAAGAATAATAAATTTTCAAAGTTATTGGAAAATGATTATGTTTCCTTTGATTCTATTTCTACATATATGTCTGCTCTGCTCGATGAAAATGATGCTTTTAAAGAGGATTTAAATGATGTCGAGCATGCTAAAAACATTTATGATCCAGATTTAACTACTTGTGCTTTAAATGGTTCTAAATTGTCACCGTCTCTCATTTATAATCTTAATATTCATGTTAATCCAACTTTTCAACTTAATATAAATTTGGAAGAGGGTGAACTCCCCTCCACACTTGGAGAATTCTATTAAATTTGTGACCAATGTTACTAAATCTTGTTCGGATGATGACTCTAGAGGAAAAGATGGTTTTCAAACTTATCAAAAGAAAAAAGAGTGTAAAATTACTCTCCCAATTATCCAAAAACACTAGATCTATACCTCTCACTCCTCAATTAAACTTTGCTTAACCCCTTTTTTATTTTACTTATGTTTAAATTTCTTCTTTGGAATATTAGAGGATCGGTACCCTCTCTCGTTATAATTGTATTAGAAATCTTTGTCACATTCATAATATTTATTTACTTATTATTTTGGAGCCTCTTATTCATGCTAAAAAAAATAACCATGTTTCTAAAATGATCAGCTTCATTAAAATTTTCTCTAATGTTAGTAATAAGATTTGGTGTTTTAGAATAATTTCGTTGAGGTTTCTATTATTGATGATTTTCAACAAGTTACAAATGCTCAAATCTCTTATGTTGACTATTGTGTTTTGGGCTCTTTTGTTTATGCATCTTGTTATAAATCTAGTAGAAATCTTCTTTGGGATAATTTGAGGAATTTTGCTACCTAGATCAACAAACCTTGGTTTGTGCGTGGTGATTTTAGCACTATTTTATTTTCTTTTGAAAGAGTGGTGGCTGCTCCTCCAATATTCATTCCATGGAAGATTTTTTTCAATATGATCCTTAATTTTAATTTGATTGATATTGGCTTTAACAGTTCTAATTATACTTGGCAAAACTCTAGACTTCAGCAAAGATTGGACTAGATTCTTTTTAATACTCACTGGATTACTCAATGTCCTATTACTTATGTTGATCATTTAAGTAGAACCGTGTCAAATTATTCTCCTCTTCTTGTTTCTATTAAAGATAATTCTAATAGATTACATAAATCCTCTCCTTTTAGATTTCAGGACGAGGATTCAACATATTGATTTTTTTGATGTTGTAATAATAAGCCCATTTACATCGATAATTTGATTATGGGGATTAATAGACTTTGGTTTAAACTTTAAAGACTTAAACAAAATTTGGGTTGGTGGAACAAGCATTATTTTAAATATCTTTTTTTTAATATTAAAGATATGGAAAAATTAGTTTGTGACTTGACTGAGGCGAAAGACAAACTTGTTAACTCCAAAATATGGAAGAGACTTACTTGCCAAAAAAGCGCTAGTAAGTATATAGGATGTTGATAAGAATACTACATATTTCCATGCTTTAGTTAATAAAAAAAGATGATAATGGTGTTTGGATTATGAATAATGATATTAAGAATGTTTTTAGAAATATGCTTAATAAGAGTTGCTCATTATTTCTGCTACTAATGATGATAATAATTTTCTTACCATCATGCCTAAATGTGCTTAATAGCATGAATATATATTCTTTCGTCCAGGGTTTCACTCAAAATTTTCTTTTTCAAAAATAATATTGATTTGATTGAATGGTAATGGTTGATTTTAATGGTAATTCTAGTACTTGATCATTCTCATACCTAAAAATGTAATACAAACTATTGGAGTGCTTTTAGACCTATTAGTCTTTGCACCTCTTCAAGTTGATTTCCAAAATTCTAACCAATAGGCTTAGTCCTTTACTTAATAAAATTATCTCTCAACCAAACTAGTTTTGTTAGAGGTAGATCTATTTATGATAATATTTTATCAGACCAAGAATTAATTCATGATCTTGATGCTAAGAATAGAGGTCTCAACATTCTTTTCAAATTAGATATTAACTAAGCCTTTGATAACATTTCTTAGGACTTTCTTTTCCATATTCTGAATTTTTTTGGGCTTTCTGATAAATTTATTTTTCTTATTAAAAATTGTATTAATAATTCCTAGTTTTCAATTTTGCTTAATGGGGAAGCCTTAGGGTTCTTTCCCTCTTCCCATGGCTTAAGACAAGGGATCCTTTATCTCTACAATTATTTATTATCATTGTTTAGTACTTATCTAGGAGCAGCAATGATTTATTCTTTAACAATGCTAGTATAAACTATAGAACTCTTGGTGGTCTTCTTATATCCATTTAAGCTTTGCAGATGATTTCATTATTTTTTTACAATACTTCTATTCATCATATCGAGCATATCAAGTATTTCTAAATAATTTTGGTAGAGAAAGTGGCCTTTCTATCAATGATAAAGAAAGCTGCTTCATCACTTCCTTTCATATCTCCAATAATAAAATCAAATAAATATTGCATATCACATTTTAAGCATCAACACTTACCTCTAAAGTACTTGGGTGCTCCTCTCTTTAAAGGCCAAAATGATCCCATCTCTTTGATGAGTTAATTTAAAAAATTTTAAATAAAATTTATGATTGGGAATTCCATTTACTTTCCTTTGGTGGTAGGCTCATATTCTTAAAAGCACTCTAAATTCAATGCCTTTTTATTTGATTCAAACTATAATCCCACTAAAGCTACTCTCATTAGAATTGATCTTAATAAATTTTTTTGGGGCTCTAATAACTCTACCAAAAGAATGCATTGGACATCTTGGCATAAATGTTGTGGTCCTTTGGGTGAAGGTGCACTAGGTTGCAAACCTATTGAAGCTATCACGCTTTCTCTCATAAGCTATGGTGGAATTTTATAGAGAATGATAGCCTTTGGGCTAATTTTATGATGGAAAAATATTGCCAAGGTAAACACCCT